>CM049855.1:24025338-25225338 GCA_027422415.1 Schizothorax lantsangensis | reverse complement strand
ATTAATTGCTTATGAATGTTTTGTAAATGATTAGTTCATCATTACTAATCACTTAAAAATTACTTACAACTGAACGTTATTATAAAGTGTTACCTATAAATATACACTAGCATTCAAAGTGTACAAAAAATATTTTTCATGTTTTTAAAAGAGGTCTGCATTTATTTGATTAAAAATTACAGTAAAAACAGTAATATTGTGAACTGTTTTTAATTTTCATATATTTTAAAATATAATTTACTTCTGTGATGCAGAGCTGAATTTTCAGCATCATTACTCCAGTATTCAGTGTCACATGATCTTTCAGAAATCATTCTAATATCCTGATTCGCTGCTCAAGAAACATTCCTCATTACTATCAATATTGAAAACTTTTCTGCTTAATATTTTTGATGAAACGGTGATACACTACCATTAAAACGTTTGGGCTAAGTATGATATATATATATATATATATATATATATATATATATATATATATATATATATATATATATATATATATTTTTTTTTTTTTTTTTTTTTACACAAAAAAAGTTAATACATTTACTCAGCAAGGATATATTAAATTGATTAAAAAGTGACATTTATAGACATGTATTAGATAAAGATTTATATTTTAAACAAATTCTGTTCATTCAAGATTACTATTCACCAAAGAATCCTGAAAAATACATGCAGTTAAAAAAATCATTCCAGCTCTTTAACCACTAGTGTACAACCCCAAATCAGAAAAAAGTTGGGACAGTATGGAAAACGCAAAAAAAAAAAAGGAAGTAGTGATTTCTAAATTTACTTTGACTTGTATTTCATTGCAGACAATATGAACACAAAATATTTCATATTTTGTCTGGTCAACTTCATGTCATTTGTAAATATACATCCTTTCCTGTCATTCAGACCTGCAACACATTCCAAAAAAAGTTGGGACAGGAGCAATTTAGGGCTAGTAATGAGGTAAATTGGTTAAATAATGATGTGATTTGAAACAGTTGATGTCAACAGGTGATTGTAATTATGATTTGGTACAAAAGCAGCATCCAAGAAAGGTCTAGTCCTTTAGGAGCAAAGATGGGCCGAGGATCGCCAGTTTGCCAACAAATACGTGAGAAAATTATTGAAATGTTTAAAAACAATGTTCCTCAAAGAAAGATAGGAAGAGATTTGGATATTTCATCTTCAACAGTGCATAACAATTAAAAGATTCAAGGAATCTGGAGGAATTTCAGTGCGTAAAGGACAAGGGCGCAAGCCTAAGCTGAACAACCGTGATCTCCGATCCCTCAGGCGGCACTGCATCAAGAATCCTCATTCATCTATAAGCGATATCACCACATGGGCTCAGGACTACTTTGGCAAACCTTTGTCAAGTACCACAATACGTAGTTACATCCACAAATGCCAGTTAAAACTGTACTGTGCCAAAAGGAAGCCCTATGTTAACAGTGTCCAGAAGCGCCGTCGACTTCTCTGGGCTCGGAGGCATCTGGGATGGACCATCACACAGTGGAAACGTGTACTGTGGTCAGATGAATCAGTATTTCAGGTATTTTTTGGGAGGAATGGACGCCGTGTGCTCCGGACCAAAGAAGAAAAGGATCATCCAGACTGTTACCAGCAACAAGTCCAAAAGCCAGGGTCTGTCATGGTATGGGGTTGTGTCAGTGCCCTTGGCAAAGGTAACTTGCACTTCTGTGATGGCACCATTAATGCTGAAAAGTACATAGAGATTTTGGAGCACAATATGCTGCCTTCAAGAAGACATCTTTTCCAGGGACGTCCATGCATATTTCAACAAGACAATGCAAAACCACATTCTGCACACATTACAAAGTCCTGGCTGCGGAGGAAGAGGGTACGGGTACTTGACTGGCCTGCCTGCAGTCCCGACCTGTCTCCAATAGAGAATGCGTGGCGCATTTTGAAGCGCAAAATGCGACAACGAAGACCCCGTACTGTTGCCCACCTTAAGACTTGTTTGCAGGAAGAATGGGACAAAATTACACCTGAAACACTTCATCACATGGTGTCTTCAGTCCCTAAACATCTTTTAAGTGTTGTGAAAAGGAATGGCAACATTACAAAGTGGTAAATGCTTTACTGTCCCAACTTTTTTTGGAATGTGTTGCAGGTCTGAATGACAGGAAAGGATGTATATTTACAAATGACATGAAGATGACCAGACAAAACATGAAATATTTTGTGTTCATATTGTCTGCAATGAAATACAAGTCAAAGTAAATTTAGAAATCACTATTTTCTTTTTTTATTTGCGTTTTCCATACTGTCCCAACTTTTTCTGATTTGGGGTTGTATATTATTTAAATAAATATGCAAAAGTTTGTTAAATTAACACAAATTAATGTATAATATTAATATAAATTTGTAATAAATTAATACTAAATTAAAATAGAACCATTTCACAAGTGAAACTCCCCGTTAAATTACATAATTAGCAATAAGACCTCTAAATAAATAAATAAATTTTAAGCACAAAAAGGATACAGTTCAACATTACGGAGGGTGGCGTAGTCGGCATCAAACGAAGACTGATACAGGTCGGCATAGCGAGCTGCCAGACTTCTAAATTCATCCATGACTAATTTCATCTGAGTACATCCAAAAAAAAAAAAACACACACAATAAATATGCCGTCCTCATAAAAGAACTCCTATAAATAATTATAGACAACATAATGAGGCAACTGCAGGAACACTAACAGTATGCAGTATGTTTTTGAGCACCTGTGTTGAAATGCGTCCGCAGCGCTGCAGTTCGCTGCCTGAGGACAGAGCGATGGTGGTGGCGATGGCAGGAGGGGGGCTGGTCTTCAGACTGTTGCAGGTGCAGATGAGCTGGGACAGGGCCTGAAGAGTGTCTATCCGCAGCTTTACAAACTCACACTGGAACGTCAAAGGACTCAGTGGCGTACTGGCGGCCTGAAGACGAAACAGGATTACAGTCAGTCACAAGAAAACTCTTCTGTGCTGCTTCAATATGAATATAACCCAACAGAGGAATGAAGGAAAGCAGCCGGTAATAGACAGCATACAAAAAAAGTAAAAAGAGGATGACTGGCGAATCCTGACCGTGAGAGACGCGATTCCCTTCTGGTAGGATTTGAGTGCTTCAGAGATGGCGCTCATGGCTGCGCTGTAGGCTCCATCTGAAAGGCCGCTGAGGCACTGCTCCGCCTGAGAGAACTCCATCAGACTGTTCAGCCAGAAGTAGAAGTGCTCTGAGGCCACGCGGGTACGAAGACTCTGGTACAACTCTCGAGAAAAATCATGGCAGCCCTGTGGACAAATTATAGATTGGAGAGCATTGGAAAGAGGTCATTTTACACTGTATTCAGCTACTAGCACAGAAACATAGACAAAAGTGTCTGGGAAAGTCTCACGAAGACTATCAAGAACTATCCAGGTCACATTTCGCCCTAAAATTAAATTATATAAAAAAAATAAAATAAAATGAAATGAAAAAATAAATGAAATAAAATAAAATGAAAAAAAACAACATGAAAAATAAATGAAATGAAATCAAATGAAAAAGTCAAATCAAATGAAATCAAATGAAAAAAATGAAATACAATAAAATAAATTAAATAAAAGAAATCAAAATTTAATAAAATAAAACAAATAAAATAAAATAAAATAAAACAAAGTGAAATAAAATGAAAAGGAAATAAGAAACTAAATAAAATGAAAAAAAATGAAATACAATGAAATTAAAATAATAATAAATAAAAATAAATAAATTAAAATTAAACTAACTGAAAAAATGAAATGACATTAAATTAAAATAAAATAAAATGAAAAAAAAGAAATACAATGAATTAAAATAAAATAAAAAAATAAATAAAAATAAAATAATAAAAAAAATAAAACAAAATGAAATACAATAAAATGAAAAAAATAAATAAAATAAAAAAATTAAATTCAAATAAATAAATAAAATGAAACAAAAAGAAAGATTTTTAAGGGACATCAGTAGGGCTGCCACTAACGACTATTTTTATTTCGATTGATCTATCGACTAATTTATCGATTAATCTAAACGATTAATTTCCCACAAATCAACAATTTTACTTAAGAATATTTTATTAAACCAAATTAAATCCAGATTTCTATGAAATCCTTTTTTAAAGCAAAAGTAAAGTGCAACATTGAGTGCAAGAAGCAAGTGTCCATCTCAGTCCAAATCACTGAAATCAGTTCAGTATTATAGTGTAAGAAAGACAACATATCCACGTGTTCTAGTCTAATAATACAATTATAATCAGTATTTTAAATAAAGGAGTATTTACCAGAAATATTATTTACCAGAATTTATTTAGGAGAAAAATGTAAATGTGCAGTATTTCTGAAAAAGAAAAAAGAAATTAAAAAAAATATTAATGGAACCATTAAAATGGAATCCAGAAAATAAGAATTTGGTAAAGATAAAACTGTAAAACTCAATTAATTAGACAGGCTTTTTGATTAATAAAATTTAATTTAACCATTAAAACAGAGTATAGAAAAATGAAAATGGAAAAAAACTGAATTTGGAAATAAAACGGATTTCATAGGGCCCTATAATTATAATAATGTTTTTGTGGTAATAAAAATAGATGTAAGTGAACAATATAGCTTTTAAAATGACTTAAAATACATATATAATAGCAATGATGCAATAGTAATTAGTTATTAAATAAATATATAATAAATAAAGTATCAAAAGCAAGAAATCATATGGTTTTATTGAACAAAACTGTTAAAATACATAATGTATTATAAACAATAGAGCTAATGTAGATAACGCATAACAACAGAGGCCTGCAGGGGACGACGACAGCCTGATGATTATTTTTAAACATTACTGCGCGATCTAATCCTTGTTTAATATTGACCAAGCACCATTTAATTCAAATGTCCACTTAATCTTTAATATTTGGCCATTTCTTTAGGACAGAAATGCTATAGCCACAATAATTAAATGAATATGTGGATATCAAAACGTGTAAACTCAGAGTGAGGGTTTGAGCTTTTATTTTGAAATCGCGATGTATTCTCCTTGTTTGCACAGGTTTATAAATGATTTACCTTACAAATCTGATGAAATGGCGCACGTTGCGTTCCCAGATTAACGTTATAATAAACCCAAACTCACAACAACATGCAGAGATGGAGTTTGAGATGCTCCACACATGTAAATGATAAGTTTTTGCTGATCTACTGTGAAAGGAGCCACTGTGTGACGCTCGTACTTAACCTACACGCATGTAACTAATTAAAGCGCATATACTGTGTTAGAACTGCATCGCATATCATTATTTAATTAAATCATAGCTTTTGTGAATTCACAATTATGCTTAATTATGATTTTTAAATGGGTTTAATGTCATGCAGCCTTGGAAAATAGTCTAATAATGTGTTTTATGGATTCCCGTCCGTGAAATGCGGCACTTCCGGTATTTTGCGGTTAGTCGACGCGAGCAAAATGAAGTCGACGATTTTTCAAAATCGACTAGTCGACTAAAATTGACGAATCGCGACAGCTCTAGACATCAGGCAATGGAGTCAGAAAGGGCTCGTAGCCCAGCTCACCATGCGGGAGGCCTGTCTGGCAATGCGGTACACGGTCCACCCATTGGCCACATTCTCCAACTGCTGCCTGATCACAGTCTTTACTTCGGCCGAGAGTGAAGCCTGACTGGCCACGAATAATACTGTTGCCAAAGAAACCTAAGAAACACAACAAGACAAATTTTGACTGTTTTGGGAAAATGAGATTTAAACACCTATGGTTGGACATAATTTGTGTATTTGCTTACCAGAAGCTCCTGCTGTTTCTCTGAGGTTCTATGACTTGCCACCCTGAAGAGGTCCAGCAGGTCTCCCAGCATTCCCTCTGCCAGCACCGGCTGCTGTGTGGCAATAGCAGCCAGAGCCTGACACATGAGCACCCGCGCAGAGTCACACGCACAGTGCAGCTGCGCCAGCAGGAGCTCCACAGAGCTCTGACTGAGATGAGGACAGCTCTTCAACATCTTCACCAAAGAGGTGAGCGCCGTCTGAGTTACAAAAACAAGATTAACATTTCAAGATTTAAAGTGATAGCCCACCCAAGAATGAAAACGGCATCATCATTTATTCACTTTCAAGTCTTCTGTTGAACATAAAAGATATTTTGAAGAATGTTGGTAACCAAACATCTGACGGTAGCCACTGATTTCCATAGAATGAAAAAAAGAATAATACGGAAGTAAATGGGGACCAATAAAGTGTTAGTTCACCCAAAAAAGAAACTTCTGTCATTAATTACTCACCCTCATGTCGTTCCAAACCCGTAAGACCTTCGTTCATCTTCGAAACACAAATTAAGATATTGTTGATAAAATCCGAGAGCTCTCGGAATTTTCATTTTTGGGTGAACTATCCCTTTAACTGTTCGGTTACACACACTCTTCAAAATATATTATTTTGTGATCAACAACCTGAGGGGGAGCAAATTATGACAATATTTTCATTTTTGGGTGAACTATCACTAAAATGCTCATCATAAACTGAAGTGAAGAAACAAGGTGAACTTGATGTGGACTTGCAGTCTAGTGGCCTTTGTTTACACATGTGCACAAGAACGTAGGGTAAGTGTGCTAACAAGCAGACCCTATGTTCCATTCACTGGTCTGGACTTCACAGCAGTCTACAATCTAAAGATATGTTTATATTAGCAAAATTCGGTTTTGCTTAATTCAATTTATTTAATTCAGACAAATAAAGTTCCATTTTCTTCTAGTATGAAGTAGTGGTCGGCTGATATTTTGCATTTTTCAAATATCGGTATTGGCCGATAAGTTTTTCTGTTTGGCCAATGCGTTCGAGGCGGGACTTTTCAAATTTCTTAAATATTAATTAAAATAAATACAATTATATCGGCTTTATATCGGCCATTGGCCACCCTGCTTTCCAAGATATCAACATCGGCTGTCAAAAAACCAATATCGGTCAACCACTAGTATGAAGCACGGCTCACATAGAGGTCACTTTCAAATCAAACAGCTTTCTGTTGGGCAGTGCAGCGTAGACAACAGTGAATAGCAGAGAAAGAACCCTGAACCATCTCTCGTCTCTGCACTCTTTTTTTATGTGGTGTTGTTTGATAAACACCATACTGAATACAAAAATCTGATTGGCTGTTTGAAAACATTTAAATACTGTTTGACTTCCTTTCTTATCTATGAGTGGGTGTCAGAAACAGTAAGAGGCGATTACGTGGAGACACGTTTCTAATTAAAATATTCATATTAATCAAGGATTTATTGACATTTAATGCACCTTATTTTGATTGTGTACAGAAATAGTTATGATTATTTCATTTATTCACTATATTATTTATTATTAATGTCTCATTTCAGTTTTAGTTTGGCTCTAGTTTAGTATTTATTCCAGTTTTAATATGAAAAACTTCATGTAGCGTGGATTAAAATTCATCCACAGAGTAAATCGTTTTCACTGAACATGTTTCTAAAAATAAGTTTGAAAAAGTTGTCGGGAGCATGGTGACGTTGAAGGCGAGCGACCATGGTGTAGTAAGTCCATAGCCTAAGTTTAGCTTTTAAGTTCTGGCACTTGTATTTAGGCTTCAAAATTCATAAGAGTTATATTTTTTGTGAAGATTATCTTGGTGGACAAAACGTGTAAGTTTCATGAACTATGGTTGAACACAGAGCTTATTTTTTGCGATAAAATCCTATTGGCCTTTTGTCGAGGGAACCAGTGTGATGCTAACAGCCGATCGGCCTACAAATTGCGGTCATATTTCCACCACTCTATTTTCGTTCAGTTCGTCTGACATTTTTTTACACATTAATCTGAACAGATAAATCGCATGTGGACAAACAGAAAAATCGCAAATGGACTTCGTTAGAATATTTGCGTTGATGCAAACAGGCCCAATCACATTTACCACTGCTCAGCAAACTCCGACAGGCAAAATACAGTCATTTAAATAGGAATTTGTGCTATTGGGAATTTTGCATGAGAGGAAAACATTTTCCATGCAGATTTGGCATCACATAAATTTGTCATGTTGACCAACAGAATATTGCTTGGTTTGAAAGTGACTTGTGTGTGAGGGGTGCCTTGTGCATCACTACCCTACAGACAATGTAACATTGCTCTTATTTGTCAGCAAAATATCACAAAAATTCCACAAAAGGAACCTTAAGTATCCAGTTCTTGGCCAGAATAAGCTGCAACATGAACCTGGCTCTGTGAGACTACTGAAACATGGACTATTCGAAGCTCTGTAAACCCTGAATAACACTTACTTTGAGTGTGGCCTGCGCAGTCTTACTGTCATCTTGACTGCAGAGCAGAATGAGAGACTCCATCCCCATCACCGTTTCTTGTTCCAGCTGGATGAACTCTGACAAAATATTTAAATTAAAGGGATAGTTCACCCAAAAATGAAAATTATGTAATTAATTACTCACCCTCATGTCATTCCAAACCCATAAGAACTCTGTTCAACTTCGGAACACAAATTAAGATATTTTTGATGAATTCCGAGAGCTCTCTGACCCTCCCATTGACAGCAAGGATCCTTACACGATCAACGCACAGAAACGTAGCAAGGACATCGTTAAAATAGTCCTTGTGACATCAGTGGTTCAACTGTAATTTTACGAAGCTACGAGAATACATTTTGTGCACAAAGAAAACAAAAATAACGACTTTATTCAACAAATCGTCTCCTCAGCATTTTGGAGAGTATCCACTGAACGTAAACAGCGTATGCTGTTCTGTGTCAGCAGCACCATGCAGAAACTTTGTTTTTTTTGTTCAGATCAAAGTGTGAACAACGTATCCGCATGGCGCAGCTGTTTACGTTCAGTGGATACTAGGGTTGGGCCGATAGACGATGCTATCGTCCATCGCTGATGGCTGACAGACATCACGATGTTGAGCCGGCATCGTGATTCCATCCCCCCCACCCCCTCTTCCGCAAACTGCTGCATCCCAATACCGTGTTCGGAAAGGAAATTAAGTATACTACGGAACCCCTAAGAGGAATAAATAGCCTACGAAATGGGAGGATTAAAAAAAAAATTAAATACTTTCTCTCGCAATTATATCGTTGGGTAATTATAATTAAATTGCGGCCATCAGGGAAACGCTACTAATATGCAGGCAGGGCACTGAAACCGCTTTCGAATGTGCGCTCTTATTTTACTTTCACTTTCGAGATTCACCATCACACGGACTCTATACTACGGAGCAGCATTTTACAAGATTAGATATTTGTCAGTGGTGCTCAGTATCTGCAAATCATTCGCCATTGTCCTATCAGTCATCTCTCCTTACTCTGTGTATGTGGTAAGTGAACTTTCATGTACTGTAATGTAACAGGCTGCTAGCAAGCGGCTAACCATGTCCCTTTAGTGGCTCCGTAGAACCCGTTATTTGTTTTCCGTGCGTTTCTGCATACGGATTCACAGTCCGGGCACACCCCTAACCCCCCTGATGGCATCGTCCATCACGATGTTTCATTGTAGACATCGTCCGATGCCAATTTGGTAGATGTCGCACAACTGTTTACGTTCAGTGGATACTCTCCAAAATGGCCCTATAGAGTGACGCAGGGAGACGAATTGTTGAATAAAGTCGTTATTTTTGTTTTCTTTGCGCACAAAAAGTATTCTCGTAGCTTCGTAAAATTACGGTTGAAACACTGATGTCACATGGATTATTTTAACGATGTCCTTGCTACGTTTCTGTGCGTTGATCTTGTTAGGATACTTGCTGTCTATGGGAGGGTTAGAAAGCTCTCGGAATTCATCAAAAATATCTTAATTTGTGTTCCGCAAATGAACGAAGGTCTTACAGGTTTGGAACGACATGAGGGTGAGTAATTAATGACAGAATTTTCATTTTTGGTTGAACTATACCTTTAAGTTACTTATTTAAATATACTCTATTTTTGACTGCATTGGGTTTATACAACCTAAATTAAATAAGCCTACAAACTTTTGGTGAGGGGAAACCAACCTTTCTCTGGACAGGAAACAGTGATACTGGTCAACACTGTGATTCCATGGGCTGCCACTGCGAGGTTACTATGATAACAGCACTCCTGCGCCAGCTTCACCAGGTCAGTGTGACGGGGCGCTGGAGACGCCTCACCTGCATCATCCAGAGAGATCAGGTGGTTAAACTCACATGTAAAATGTAACGAGACCACATGATATCATCTGTATACACTTGCATAAATGCATTTTTAGTAAAGTCAACATGACTTCATGACTTTGTACCTGTATTAGGGCTGACGTACTGTTTAATAGCGATGGTACTGGATAGTGTGGAGAGGACAGACAGCATTCCCAGCTTCAGACTGTTGTACGGGGTGTTGAGAGCACATTCACATAGCACCTACAAACACACAACTTGGAAATTACCTTTACTGTAGTAAGTGAACCAGCTGTCCCATATACAGTATATTCATGACTCTCTGACCTGTATGTTCTTCCTGGTCCACAAGTGAGGAGCTTTTTTAGCTAAGAGCTTGAGATCCTGAATGGTGAGTCTTTTCACTGCTTTTCTGGGGTCCTCCTTCAAGTACTGGAGAAGCAGACGAATCTACAAGACAAAAAGGAAAACAGAAAGAAATACTGTAAAAAATTAAAAATAAATTGTGAGCAATTATATGAGGAGGAACTGAACTTCACAGCCAAGGGCATCATATCACCATTTTATTTCATAGTAACATGTTTTTTTGTTTTGTTTTTTGATGGATATACATTACATACACTATCATTTAAACGTCTGGGGTCGGTAGGATTTTTTTAATGTAGATTTGTTTTTAGAAGGCTCTTATTTTCATCAATGCATTTATTTTATCAAAAATACTAATATATTTAAAAAATAGCCTAGTTAAAATTAGAAATATTAACTGTGAAATATGAATACAATTTAAAATAACTGTTTTGTATTATAATACATTTTAAAAGGCATTTCATTCCTATTATGGTAAAGTTGAATTTTCAGCATAATTTCTTCAGTCTTCCGACACATGATCCTTCAGAAATCATTCTAATATACTGATTTTCTGCTCAAGAATTTTTTATTATTATTATTGTCAGTGTTGAAAAAAGTTTTGCTGCTTAGTATTTTGTGGAAATTATTTAATGAACAGAAAGTTCAAAATAACAGAATTCCTTGAAATAGATTATATATACAATACAATTGTATAATGTATATTTGCTGAGTATACATTTCTTAAAAAAAAAAAAAAAAAAAAAAAAAAAAACTTACTCACCCCAAACTTTTGAATGTTAGTGTGACTATTTTTATACTACCATGAATAAATACTACTACCACATGAGAGATACTTACATTTATTCAAATTTTTTTTTTTCATTTCAATTGATCATTTGGGGAGGGGGAAAAAAGATACATCTAGCACCAGTGCAAATATGGCTTCAAATAATGTAAAATGAGTTCAAATCAACAGACTCAAAACAGAAATGCATTATGTTGCACCATGTCAAATCTAAATAGTTACTATTATAATCAATGAAGCTGTCTGCACTGGATGTTCCTGTCTGTGACCCAGTTTGTAGAGTACACTGAAATGTTTTACTTGGTAGCAGATTTAAAAATGTTACTGTGGATACACTGCAGTAATGAATAAAATATTTCTGATTCTGGGAATCAGTCCTGCTGCTCTAAATATTTTGTACATTTAAAAAAAAAATAAAAAAAAATGAACATATGAAGAAATGGATTGATTATGTAGCATTAACACTATTAAAACAAAAACTATTCAAATATAGTGGCTTTATGACAATATAAGACATCAGTAGACATGCTCTGACCTGCTCTGGGATATCGACGAGTGAGGAGGTGGCCAGCTGGGTGAAGGTGTGCAGCGTGACGATGAGCATGGGTGTGGAGGGGTAGGAGGACACCAGCTCCTGCAGTAACTCCCTGCTGCACGAGGCCTGACTGGCATCATGGTGCATGTGCTGCAGCATCGGGATCAACTTCAGCTTCAGCTCCACTGGAGTGTCCAGTCCTTCAGTCAAACACACACAATCCAGCCCCAGTTCAGTCAGACTGGAGACCACTAATACAAACCATCAAGACCACTCACATGACAATAGCACATACCTTGAATCATTTCACTAATCTTGTTGCAAATTCCGGCAGAAAAATCTCTGGGGGGGGGGGGGGGGGGGGGGGGGATACAATAAACACATACAATGAACACGACTACATGATATATTAAAAAAATTATATTATCTCAATGATACTAAAATAACACTGATTATTCTACAATAAAATAAAATTAGAATATGGTTACGAAATTGTTACCAGATATCTATGGTATCTAAGCCAATTTTTTACATTTTCTAAATGTTTTGTATTTCCACCCTTTTTAACTGCAAACAATATAGTAGTAATAAAGTCTGATCATATGGGTTTTATGCCTTTAGTTCATTTATTTATCTTTTTTTTTTTTTCATTTATTTGGGTCTTATAAAATTTTATATACAGTATATACTATATATATAATATATAGTGCGCAATATATATATACCCCATACTTTGTATATCATATATCCATTATTCTATTCTGGCCCGTTCACAAAAAATTGTAACTATAAAGATAACTATCACAATAACTAAAAATACAACAGTAACTATATTAAAATCCACACCAATTCATATTCTGTCTATCAGTAGACTGTCTGTCATAGTGTACACTTACTTAGAGTGCGATGAGAAACTAGCGGCTGCAAAAATGGCTGCCTCTACTTCAACATTATCATGAGAGTCCAGACTTTGCCGGATGCTGTGATGGGCATTTTTTCTTTCTGGAATAATGGAGGCTAAGCTTCCCAACATCCTGTCAAAATGCACAAGACACAAAAACATATGTATTGAAAATGTATACAATCACATTATTATTTCTAAGCATATTCTAGGACGGTCTTTGACATAATATTGATAACTTAATCAAAATCAAATAGTAGGAACCTGATAAGACACGCATGACATTTGTAAAATAAAATAAAACATTTTGAAGAAGTGCATGCAGAAAAACACCCCTAAGTGAAAATACCTGAGAGTTATTGCTCTAGCAACAGGATCATTGCTATGAATGACGGAAAACACTCTTTTGACAAACTCATCCACGTTCAGAATCTTCTCCAGGTGTTTCTCGCTCAGCTGTGTGACCTTCAGCACACAGAGTCGCAGAAAGTTGTTCCTAATTTGACAGGGGTGAAATTATAGATTCATAACTTTTCACTCAGCACAAATATTTAAATACATTTCAATTCCAGATACATGTTATGCAATGGCATGTACATTTCATAACAGAAACAGAACATTAGCACAACAAAGCATTGTCCTAGACAAATATTATTATTCAGAAATATTTGACCACTGCAATTGACCAATCAGACGCAAGTATTCCAGAGAGCCATGCAATAACAGCATATACACAGCCTCAAAGCTAATAGATATGAATTGTCTTTATTTAATGCGCCTCATCACCCGAGTCTGAAGATGTCTGCCAGTTTCAGGAAGGCAGAGTTGATGAGGATGGGAAAGGGATACTTCTGAAAGAGTTTGGGGAAAAGGACCACAGCTTCACATTGCTCGCCCAGCTTACAAGACCTTAAACCTTTAATTGTGCGAAAATAAGAATGACTGGGTAAGTTAATGTGTAACGGGTTGTTTTCATACAATGTTGTCTACAAATTTCATTCTGTCTGAATATAAATAAACACAATACTGCGTTATCAGATGAACAGATGATATAGTATGTATAGCTTAATCATGCAGTAAACAAACACGCGCGTGTGAGTGTGGTGTTTATAAGGAGCACCTTTATCGAGCTCCATCAGCGCAGAATTGGCGTCCAGCTCCTGCTCTCCATAAGCAGCCTCCGACAGAAACGAGCGCGCTGCGGAGAGCGACATCATTTATTATTAGATTGCGCGAAAAATGTGGAACGACAGACTGTTTTCAGACTCAGTATTTTATTCGATAGATCAGATAGACTTGGTGCATGAAGTTTGAAGCGGATGACCCGGCTGCAGTGCAGGTCACGTGACAGGCCAAAGCCAGGATCTTACGTCGGGTTTCCGTTGAACCACGCGTTCTGCGTGACTGCTAGACGCGAAAACGAGCAATGGCTGGGTCCCAAAGAGGGCGTGGCCTATGCGGTGGCGTCAACTCCGATTGGTGTCTGCTAATAAAAAAAAAGTGTTTTACTCTGCTTGGCTTTCATGCATTGTTTTTAAATATAGTATCTATCTATCTATCTATCTATCTATCTATCTATCTATCTATCATCTATCTATCTATCTATCTATCAAATATAAAATATATTTATATCTATAAAATATGATATCTATCTATCTATCTATCTATCTATCTATATATATCTATCTATCTATCTATCTATCTATCTATAAAATATATTTATATCTATAAAATATATCGATATCTATCTATATCTATCTATCTATCTATCTATCTATAAAATATAAAATATATTTATATCTATAAAATATATCGATATCTATCTATCTATCAAATCTAATAAAATAAATAAATATTTCATTTATTTTAAATAAAATAAAAATAAAATAATTTTTTCTTTAATATTCATAAATAAGGATTTTTTTAATGAATGAATAAAAAGCCGGAATATTGATCGTTGTTTTGTGATTCACATCAGAAATAATTTTCATGCTTACAAATACATTAAAAATAACATAATTAGACTTTTTTTTTTAGCTTAAATCACTTTTAATTTAAATTACTTTTTAACTCAAAATTATGAATTTGTATCTCATAATTTCGACTTCTTATCTCATAATGATTTAGTATCTTGTATTTCTGCCTTTCTGTGTCGTAATTTTGAACTTTTGTCTCATAACTATGACCTTTTATGTCATAATTATGATTTACCAAAGCATTATATTTTTTTCTTATGTGGCGGAAATGTGCTTCCATAAAATTGTGAATTGTCGAATTTATTTCATTTTTCAAAAACAACAGATGTTTCGGATGCAGTAATGCATCTAAATAAAGAAATAAATGAATAAAGTCCAATAGATGTATAATGTTAAAGTTGACTTTCGGGGCCACAGAGTGCCTCTAGTGTACGCGCCCTGCATAGTTTCCATAGAAGCAGTTATAAACCAGCAGCCATTCCACCCTCTGCTGCTCAACACTTCCGCTATTCTGACGTATTGACCAATCAGAAGAGCGAACGTCGATCTCGCGCGGAATTCGTCTTCGTCGCTTTTACATTGTTCGCGGGAAACTGAGCATTTCTGAATGAAACACCTATCCAGCAGCAATGACTCTTTTTCACCATGTTGTTGATCGAGGCGTTATTAAAAGAAGATATAATGGTGAGTATAATATAGATATGTCAATGGAAATCTATGCGTTTACACCTTTTCGCTCAAAAACCCTATAATAATCAGGTCAGCGTCGGGACTATCAGCTGTCCTCTCTGCTGGACGGATACCAGTGCGCGCGACAGGACGAACACATTTCATACGGAGCCTCAGCTGCTGCGGTGCCGCCGTTTGGATGCACATTTTCCTCTGGTACACTTTTAATTAAACGTTCACAATGAGTTTAATTGTGCTCAGAACCCCAGTGACTGTGTAAAGCCTAACACGTTGTGCTGGGTTTATTTGTTGTTCAGCCCCTGGCCAGCAGAACAGTCTTGCTGTTGCAAATGAGGAAGGGTTTGTGACCATCTTCAGTACTGGAGAAAAACAGAGCTCTGTGCTGAAAGGTTGGTTAACGTTTACCTAGACTCAAGACTGGTTTTGTATGATGCCTATTAAAGGCATATTTTTATTAAACTGATTCATATATGTAACTTTTGTTTTACAGAGTGGCAGGCACATGATAATGCAGTTTTTGACATCGCCTGGGTTCCTGGTGCAAACAGCTTGGTGAGTTTTGATATTGTGTGCTTATTTAATGCTTTAGTTTATCTATCTATCTATCTATCTAGTCAGTATTGTAATAAATGGTAATATTAATTTACAGGTAACAGCGTCTGGTGACCAAACGGCCCGTCTGTGGGATGTTATTACTGGTGACCTGCTGGGAACATTTAAAGGACATCAGTGCAGTCTTAAATCAGTGGCTTTTTCCAAGCAAGAGAGAGGTAAGTCTACTATTATACAAGTCTACAGCTATCGTCAAAATTGCATACTCTACTGTGTATGTCAAAATATCTCTCTTACTGTGCAGTATGTATACTGTATACATAATGTAAATTATGCATGCATGAAATGTCAATAGCACTTCTTTTGTTATGTGCAACATCTTTTGATGCATGTTTTGTTTATCTGGCAATTAAGACATTTACACATTTGGATTAAAATTTATTTCTTAAAATTCTTTTTTTGAAAGAGAACTGAATTAAAGCTGTGCAGTTTAATAAGATGTTGTAGCAATTTATTTACATTTTTTTAAAGTTTTTAATCAAGTAGCAGTGTTATAGCTAATTAAATCTATTAATAATTGTTTTTAAGCAATTTAAATCAAATAGAAATATTAAATGGAGAAAAAAGTTCAAATACAAAAAATCCTATAACTGAAATGAAAATAAATGTAAAGCTAAATAGAAATATTAAAAGTCATATAACAAAATGACTACAACTAAAATTCAAACAAATATAAAAGAAGATTCAAAATATTAATAAATACTGTAATAGTATATAAAAATGTTTACCCCAATTTATATTTATACGTGGCTTTTTTAAACTGCTTGTTCTCTCAAAACAGCTGTTTTTAGCACTGGAGGCAGAGATGGGAACATAATGATTTGGGACACAAGATGCAGTAAAAAAGGTACTTTATTATTCTACCCACCAAATTTTTATCTTATGGCCATCAAAATGATTTCTAAAGCTCACAACAATGTTTCAATCCTTCACAGATGGTTTCTACAGGCAGGTAAAACAGATCAGTGGTGCTCATATGAAACCTGAAAAGTACGCACCTCAAACAAAGAAAAGGCGTGGGATGGCGCCCCCTGTGGTGAGTCACACAATCCACCGTGAGGAGACGTTCATGTGCCAGCTGTATTGGAAATATGTTGGTGTAATACAGCCTTGATATATCATAGGGATGCTCCTTGATTGAGTTTTAAAAAATATATATTTATATATGTGTATATATATTAAACAATGTAAACTACAGAAGTTCTATTTTACAAATTCAGAGATTTTGCCTTTTCTCCCAGGACTCCCAGCAGGGTGTGACGGTGGTTTTGTTCTGCGATGAAAACAAACTCATCTCCTCGGGAGCAGTAGATGGGTGAGTGTCTGATGGATTTGATGTACAAATTTCTTTTCATAAATATTATTCCTAAATAATATATGCTGCTACCACATTCTGTCACACTTTTCAACTTAATTTCTTAATATAATTCTGTTTAAATGCTGATGTTTTCCCATAACATTCTGATCTCCTCATAGGATCATTAAAATGTGGGATTTGCGGAAGAACTACACTGCATACTACCACAACCCCCTCCCTCTACAGGCCTATCCTTACCCAGGCTCCTGCACACGCAAACTAGGTACACGTCTCATGCCCACTCTGTCGTTACATCAATAGTAATGTGCATTAGTAATTAGTATTAATTTTCACTGTTATGTTTTCCTCTGTAGGTTATTCTGGTCTTTCACTGGACTCCACTGGCTCCAGACTGTTCTCCAACTGCACAGATGACAATATCTACATGTTCAACATCAGTGGTTTGAAAACAACTCCAGGTAAATTATAAATGTGTTTATTTTTATTGTTGTGTTAATGCATTAATGTAATGTATAATATAAGTTGAGACTTATTTCCTGAGTGGAATTTAAATGCATTTGCTTTTTACTTTTTTTCCTTTCATTTTCCCTTCCCGTTTTTGTCAGGCATGTAAAAAAAAAAAAAAAAAAGTGGGCTCATGTAGTTTGACTGAACTTTTTTTTTTTTTCTCACAGTTGCTGTGTTCAGCGGTCACAGTAACTCCTCATTTTATGTGAAGTCCAGTGTCAGCCCAGATGACCAGTTCCTGGCCAGTGGTTCAAGTGACCATCATGCTTACATATGGAAGGTAAGGACTAACCTAGAAGACTAGAGAGCTAACCAGCCTCAGTCTGTCTGAGAACATCTGTGGTCACTGTCTGCATATATGACTCTTTGTTTTTGTTCCAGATTTCAGACCCGAAACAGGCTCCCATGATGCTTCAAGGCCATAGCCAGGAAGTCACATCAGTGGCCTGGTGCCCCACCGATTTCACCAAGGTTGCTACTTTTTATAAAAAAAAAAAAAACACTAAATATCTCATAGATGTATGGACAGTTATTAAAAGTTTTATATTGTCATACCCATCATGCTTTCTGCAGATTGTTTCCTGCTCTGATGACAACACTGTTAGGATCTGGCGCTTGAATCGCAGACCAGACGGAGAAAACTCATCGAACCGAGATCCAAACCTCGTAGGCTGGACACTTTGTAAAATCCAATCACCACCCAGAGCACCTGGTAGGTCTCTTTTTGTGAATGTTTCTCCTTTGTGTGTGTGTAAAACATTTTATTTCAGATTCAGAGCTACTGGTCAAAAGTTTGGAATAATTCATTTTTTTTTTTTTTTTTGAAAGGTGTTCTCACCAAGACTGCATTTGTTTGATTAAAAATACAGCAAAAATAGTAATATTGTGAAATATTATTACAATTTAAAATAACTGTTTTAATATATTTAAAAATGTAATTTCTTCCTGTGATGGTGTAAAGCTGAATTTTCAGCATCATTACTCCAGTCTTCAGTGTTGGAAATCATTCTAATGCTCAGTTATTATCTATTATTTATATTAATAATGTTTCTTATTGTCTATGTTGGGGAGTTTTTGCTGCTTAATATTTTTGGGGAATTATGATTTGTTTTTTAAGGATTCTTTGAACAAATTCAAAAGTATTTTTTTATTGTAATATACATTTTAATGCAAATAAATTATTCATTTCTTAAAATCTTACTTAACCCAGCTATTTAAATGGCAATGCATCACGGTTTCCATGAAAATATTAAGCAGCAAAAAAATTTTTTTTACATTAATAATTAAAAATTACTAAATTGGTATATTAGAATGATTTCTGAAGGATCATGTGACACTAAAGACTGGAGTAATGATGCTGAAAATTCAGCTTTACCATCACAGGAAAAAAATATACAGAATACAAAGGTGTTTTTTTTTTTTTTTTATAATATTTCACAGGATTATTTTTGTACTGTATTTATTTTTTATTTTTTTATAAATTCATAATTTCAAACTGATTTTTTTATTTTTTTTAAATTGGTATTTATGATTACCATTTGTCCACTCAGGCCCTTACAGCCCTGTTGAAGTCACTCCAGCCAAAAGTCCTGGATCAGAGAGGGCCGTCTCTCTGGCTTCACCCCAGCCTGCTGCTTGTGCCCCTACGGGTGCTGATTTACCCCTGCCATCAAACACATCTGCACCTTCGGCCAAGGTCAGCAGCCCCAAAATGCCCTCGTCCATCCAGCAGTGGATCAGCCGCGGTAGTTCCCCTGGTCACAGCGGTACATCTCCTCTTCGTAAGGTGCTCACACCTGTCCTCCAGGGCCCTTCCTCTGAACGCCGTGCAAAGCGCCGGCTGGAAACGGGTGATAGGTCTGGTTTGGGAGAGGAGAGTGACAGGCTGTCTGAACTGTATCCCGATGTAAAGAGGAGCAGGAGTTCAGTAAGCACACAGAACGAGAAAGGTGATCTATTCAGTTTGCAAACAGAGGAGAGGCTCAGCTCGACTGGACAAGTTGGCACTGGCAAAGAGAACAGCTCTCCGAGGAGGTCTGATTGGCTTTCTGTGATCAGCCAGAGATTTAAAGGATCAGCTCAACCAAAAAGCCCCAACGGCAGCAGCAAACGGCTCGATGCAAGAACACACAGCGCTCCAGTGAGTAGATGCATGGAAATCTATATAGATTTAAAAAAATAAATAATCAATAGAGTTCTAAGCCATTGACCAAACCAACTCAGAGATGATATAAAACGCAAAAATTATTTAAGATTTATTTTATAAATGTAAAAAAACAAATATACACTACTGTTCAAAAGTTTGGGGTCAGTAAGATCTTTTTAAATTAATAATTTTATTTTGCAAGGAGGCATTACATTGATCAAATAAAATAAAATTTCCACCAAATCAGCATATTAGAATGATTTCTGAAAGATCATGTGGCACTGAAGACTCGAGTAATGATCACAGGAAGAAATTACATTTCTTTTTTTTTTATATATATATATTTTGCAGTGTTTCTGTTTGTACTATCAAAACCTGTCTGTTACACCAATATTCCCTAGTAAAAAAAATGCCATAATTTAATTAAAATACATTTATTTCATACAAAGTATACTTAAAATCCATTAACATTTATTGACATATCACTTACTGATATAAAATAATTTAGCTTTATTTGGAGTATTTCTTTATTGCATGTTTTAATATCACTGTTAATTAGGATTGTATGATCTTTGAATAATATCAGTCTTTAAATGCAAGACATTTAAATTGTACCTGAAGTATACATGCAATAGTTTCACTTTAGCACAATCAAATATACTGAAGCACATCTTTAGTTGGACTTCAGCACTACTTTGGCACAATTTAGCAGTCTTTAAATATGCCAGTTTAGTATACCAAAAGTACAATTGCAGGTTATTTTTATTAAGTACATAAATATGTACATGTATTTGTAGTATACTTGATGCAAAATAAATGTATTTCAAATATGTTTTAGTATATTTATTTTTTTTCCACTAGGGACTCCTTTGTTATTCATTTAGTAGTTCTCTAAAAAATTTTATGTATTTTTGTCTTTTTAGGCAGCAGTCTCACCATGTCCAGTAAGAGTGGTCTCTCCACCGCCAACCAAGAAAGCATCACCATCCAGACCCATGAAAACAATCTCTAGCTACTTTGTGAAAAGAACCCAAGACTGATCATTGTGTGGCAAGAAATCAAGAGTCTGTCTCATATGACACATCTATGGTTTGAGTTCAGGTCCAGTTTTTTTGAGACCAAGCTTATGTATTTATGTATCTGATGTGTATATATTTTATCTAATTGTTTTTAAATATGTATACGTTTCAAAAAGGGTCATGTTGATGATCGTTTTTGTAAACGTTATAAAACTAGAAGTCATTCGACACCGCAATTAAACTCTACAAGTTTTCTGAAGCTTCCACGTCTATCTGTGATGCATTGAAAATAGTTTTGAGCTTAGTACATGATTCAACACGCATTGTAATGTAACTGCATTTATATCAGATTCTAGGGAAATTACTCAGTAGATTGTCAGTACTTTAATATTTTTATTTTGACTTTCCAAAACTGTGATGCCCTTTCAGCTTGTCTGAACCTGAACGTGGGTCACATTTTCAGAGTTCTTTATTGATTGTAAAGCAGCACTTTACATCATAAATCCATTTTCAATTAGCTCAGTGCTTTTTAGTTATTGAATATCTATAATGCAGTGAGTTTCAAAATGATTTAAACACTTTTTACATTCTCCATGACATGAGCTGTTTCTTAAGTTTGCAGGTTTGTCTGGAATGTGTCTTGACCTGATAGTCTGGCTTCCATGTTTTGATCCTGCTTGTTCTTGTCTTGCTTGTGTTTTTTGCCTCGGGTGTTTAGCATGGTTGGTCAAAACTATTTTATTTTTGGACTCGAGAAGTTCAGTTTTGGCTATAAACCATTTAAATCAAAATATGCAATTCTGTGTACTTAAATGGTTTGTTAACCTAGAAATGAAAATTGTAATTTCAAACCTATATGACTTTTTTTTTTTTCTTTGTGATGGAGTTGTAAAATGACAACCAAAGTCATTTACTTGCATGGAAAAAAACGATGCATGAACTGACGCTGTCAATCACGATCACTCATCTATTTTTGTGTTCCAAAGAAGGAATTGAGTCATATAGGTTTGGACATTGAGCAGTTGGTTTTATTTCGCATTTTTGGGATGAACCTGATTCATTTGACTGGCTACAAGTCTCGCAAACTCTTACTGTGTTTAAGCGCACTGTTATTTTGTTCTTACATGTGCACGTTTTGTATATTTGCTCTCTTGAGTGGTTCAACGTTTGTGAACATTTGTTGCCTGTGTTCATTTGAGTTCAAGGATACACAATCTCTTTGGCTTTGTATTTTTCCCGAAATACCATTAAAACAAGAATCTGATTGGTCAAAGGGCGGAGCTTACTGTCTGCGCGGACGCTCATTGGATGAGTGTTCTGTCACTCAGGCGCGCCACGGGGTTTTATTTTTAGACCCCAGTGAGGCGCAACAGCAGCTGAATGAAGTTCAGCGGATCCGAGGAATTTCACGGCGGATTCACGTTAAACTCTTTCCTCGCGTCGCCAATATATGGAGCCGGTTCCAAGCGACTGGATCACCGTGACTCGCTGTTTTGGCTGTGTGTCGGCTGACTTTGAATTGTGTTACGTGGAGTAACAGGTTTAATAAGGCGCGCTTGTTGAAACATTTCAGTATGATAAATACCTACGATTAACTACGTTTTTACAGTCCCACGTGACTAAATTGTCATCGCAGGATACCTGTGGATTGTTGGAGAACATGCAGCCTTCATGAGTGGCTTCAAAGTGCGTGTCATTAGATGGGGTCTCGTGAGATTAATATACAGCACAGTCAATGGGACGTCAGTCAGACTAGAAAACATATAACGTTAGGGCATATTCAGTCACCGTAAACGCAGCTCGTTGGATAGACCTGCTTTGGAAATGTCGGCGATATCTGCGGCCGAGAAAGTGGATGGATTCACGCGGAAATCGGTGAGGAAGGCTCAAAAGCAGAAGGGTTGTCAGGGCTCGTCTCAGTTCGCGGCGAGCGGCAGCAGGCCTGCGGCTCCGGAGATCTCTGCGCTCCCGCAGCTCAGAGGTAAGAGGATAAAGCGCTGGAAATAGACTCGCAGTGCGCTGCCTACCTAGACAGCATTGTGGTAGCTCGGGCGCCTGAGTTCCCAGAATGCTATAAAGTAATAAATAATACAAATACACTCCTGTGGCACCTCATTTGTTATATGAGTGTGATCTGGCTCTGGAGTTATATATTCGCATCTTTGATAAGCCACGAGTGAATTATTTACAGCAGGCCCATAACTGTCTGCTGGAAAACTCATGGTGTGTGTGTTTGGGTGTAGACTGTAATTATGTCTCAGAGCTTTATCAAGGGAAGCATCTCTATTTCATGGTCTAACCTGTGTTTTCCCATATTTCCTGTCCTCTTTTTGTGTTTTTGGAAGTCACGTGGTTGTCAATTCTGTAAATCTGTCAATAGAGTGCTACAGTTCCCTTGGTTCCTGAAGTGTCTTTCCCATAGGGATTTTAAAAATGTCTTAGTTAAAGAGTTATAAGTCATGAACCGAACCAACAACCTTTGTGAATTTCTTTCTTTTAAAGAATGTTCATCGCCAAACAGTTTTGGTTCCCATTGCCTTCCATTGTATTTCTATTGGATGTCAAATGGAACCAAGATGGTCCTATTATTGGGAAGTACCATCATCTTTGGCTCTTTACCAGGGGTGTCCAATCCTGCTCCTGTAGGCCCAGGGTTGCCAGGTTTTCACAACAAATCCCGCCCAATTTCTTAAAAAATTGCTTAAAGTATTGTTTGTACAATTGTTTTAAATTGCTTAAAGTAGCCCAATTCCGCAGGAAAACTGCTGACTTGGCAACACTGTGTAGGGCCACTGTCCTGCAAAGTTTATCTCCGGCCTCAAGTAAACACACCTGAACCAGCTAACCAAGATCTTACTAGGCATACTAGAAAGTTCCAGGTAGATGTGTTGAGAAAAGTTGGTGCTAAACTCTGCAGAACAGTGGCCCTCCAGAACTGAGTTTGGACACCCCTAGGATTCTACATAGGTCAGCCATTTAAAACAAAGAACATTTCACTTTCATGCGAAGGGCACAAAATTCTTTCAATATGAGTCAGATCTTTTCAATCGGTTGGTTGAACTGGTTCACAAAATCTCCAGTCACAAGCAGCTCTCAATTCAACAGCTGCCTGACTCACTCAACCGACTGGCTCTTTAGAGGAAATGTTGAGAAAATAATGAGTGATCACTTGTGCAATCATGACTGCAAACTGAAGTAGGACACGCTATTACAACAAACACATTTATTTATTAATAAAATATTAATTGAAAAAAAAAAAACTAGTAATATGTGCCTATTGGTTTATTGAAACATTTTATTGCATACAATATATGCCACGCTGGGACTTTAGTGACCATGTGATTACGTAATTAATTACACCGTGGTGTGAAAGCGTTATTGATTTTGTGTTTACATGACGCCATTTTCAACTGAAAATTTCTTTATTTTGTGTTTTGCATTTTGGCTGTTCATATAGAAGACAACTGCATTTTTGGAGCTTTAAGATGTTTAGTTGCTTTCATCAATTCATGTGAACAAGGATTGTTTTGACAATGTTGTTGTCTGTACACAAAACTCAAGAACACAAAGGAAAAACTTATCCATTTTTAGTCATAATTTTCTTGTAAATATAACCAGAATGTTTTTTTTGTTTGTTTGTTTTACCCATTCCTTAAAGCAAACGCTAAGTTTAAACGAGTCAAACTTTCCATCCCTTCTACAGAGAGGCAGCTGTTTGTAAGCCTTTGCTGCAGCACTTGTCATTAAATGGAAAGATGTTTCCTAAGCATACTGGTAGCCACGCCCACACTTGATTCAAGTTTTCTGCCTGGAATTATCAGTAACAGACAGATGTGGGTTTTTTTTGTTTGGTATTCCAAAGTTATAAAGAAGAACAAACAAGACATTCAGTCAGTGTTTATAATTTGTGATACATGTTAAAATAAACAGCTAGTAAATAAATGTTTACAGTTTTGCTCTTACTATCCAAACGAACATATACTATCTTGATTGTTGTGGCTGATTTCGCCCTTTTTCTCTAAAAGTCAAAAAGTAGAGTTAAAACTCCTTATAAATAAAAAATAAAATAAAAAAAATGCAGCTTTGCTGAATGAGTTTATATTGCATGTATGCATTGAGTGTTGAGTGAGGTTGACTCTCCTGTTATTCTGCACTTTGCAATTCCATAAAGACAAAATGCCCATAAATATATATATATATATATATAAACAGTGGTGTGAAAAAGTGTTGGCCCCTTCCTGATTTTTTTTGCATGTTTGCCACACTTTAATGTTTCAGATCATCAAACAAATTTAAATATTAATCAAAGATAACACAAGTAAGCACAACATGCAGTTTTTGAATGAAGTTTTTTATTATGAAGGGAAAACAAAATCCAAACCCACATGGCCCTGTGTGAAAAAGTGTTTGCCCCCTAAACCTAATAACTGGTTGGGCCACCCTTAGCAGCAACAACTGCCATCAAGCGTTTGCGATAACTTGCAATGAGTCTGTTACAGCGCTGTGGAGGAATTTTGGCCCACTCATCCTGGCAGAATTGTTGTAATTCATTGGAGGGTTTTCGAGCATGAACCGCCTTTTTAAAGGTCATGCCACAGCATCTCAATAGGATTCAGGTCAGGACTTTGACTAGGCCACTCAAGTCTTCATTTTGTTTTTCTTCAGCCATTCAGAGGTGGATTTGCTGGTGTGTTTTGGATCATTGTCCTGCTGCAGAACCCAAGTTCGCTTCAGCTTGAGGTCACGAACAGATTGCCGGACATTTATCCATTTATCACAGCAAGTCTTCCAGGTCCTGAAGCAGCAAAACAGCCCCAGACCATCACACTACCACCACCATATTTTACTGTTGGTATGATGTTCTTTTTCTGAAATGCTGTGTTACTTTTACGCCAGATGTAATGGGACACACACCTTCCAAAAAGTTCAACTTTTGTCTCGTCAGTCCACAGAGTATTTTCCCAAAAGTCTTGGGGATCATCAAGATGTTTTCTGGCAAAACTGAGATGAGCTTTTATGTTCTTTTTGCTCAGCAGCGGTTTTCGTCTTGGAACTCTGCCATGCAGGTCATTTTTGCCCAGTCTCTTTCTTATGGTGGAGTCATGAACACTGACCTTAACTGAGGCAAGTGAGGCCTGCAGTTCTTTAGATGTTGTTGTGGGGTCTTTTGTGACCTCTTGGATGAGTCGTCGCTGCGCTCTTGGGGTAATTTTGGTCGGCCGGCCACTCCTGGGAAGGTTCACCACTGTTCCATGTTTTCTCCATTTGTGGATAATGGCTCTCACTGTGGTTCGCTGGAGTCCCAAAGCTTTAGAAATGGCTTTATAACCTTTTCCAGACTGATAGATCTCAATTACTTTCTTTCTCATTTGTTCCTGAATTTCTTTGGATCTCAACATGATGTGTGGGTTTTGAGGATCTTTTGGTCTACTTCACTTTGTCAGGCAGGTCCTATTTAAGTGATTTCTTGATTGCGAACAGGTGTGGCAATAATCAGGCCTGGATGTGGCTAGAGAAACTGAACTCAGGTGTGATAAACCACAGTTATGTTTTAACAGGGGGTGGGGGCAAACACTTTTTCACACAGGGCCATGTGGGTTTGGATTTTGTTTTCCCTTCATAAAAAAAAAACCTTCATTTAAAAACTGCATGTTGTGTTTGTTTGTGTTATCTTTGATTAATATTTAAATTTGTTTGATCTGAAACATTAAAGTGTGGCAAACATGCTAAAAAATCAGGAAGGGGGCCAACACTTTTTCACACCACTGTATATATAACTCCAAACTTGTTCCATGTGTTCAATATAGCTGGAAAATGCATTTCCAGTTGTGTTGTACTGACATTATGACTCCCCAGGGACGGCCCATGTATCCATGGCAACCACATGCCTAGGTTGTTGATGGGAACCTCAGCAAATTCAATGACTCATCCTGTGTGTGTGTGTGTGAGGACAAATAAAAGTGAGGCAGTCAATGAACACGTTTCTGATGTTCACTCATTTCTGCGGTTACTTGGCTGAATTTTGTGGTGAATGCAGTGACTCAAAGCAGAAGTTGTCTGGGAAAGACCCAGGGACACTGGCATTCAGATGGGTTACATAAGGTGTATTAATAGAGCAGTGGGGTTGTGTTAGCACCCCTCCAGCTCTTCCACCGCTGTTCTCTCACTGTTAAATCCTCTCTGAGTGGAAAAAAAAACATCATGATTTGAAGTTTACAGAATCCTGGAACAGATAGACAGCGGCTGTAAGAACCAGAGTACAAAAAGAGCCACAAATAATTGAAAGTAAAAACTTTTAGATGACATTAATAAAATGACTTTTTCTAGAGTGCACTCTTGTGTGGTGTGTGTTACATAGGTCTGCACTGTATTTTATCTCCATTGGAATACTGTATCGGTACCATTGCTCAGTATTTGATATTTAACATGGTATTATTATTGGGAAGTCGTGGCCTAATGGTTAGAGAGTCGGACTCGTAACCTATAAAGGTTGCGAGTTCAAGTCTCAGGTCCGGCAGGAATTGTAGGTGGTGTAGGAGTGAATGTACAGCGCTCTCTCCACCTTCAATACCACGACTGAGGTGCCCCTGAGCAAGGCACCGAACCCCCAACTGCTCCCCGGGTGCCGCAGCATAAATGGCTGCCCACTGCTCCGGGTGTGTGTTCACGGTGTGTGTGTGTTCACTGCTGTATGTGTGCACTTTGGATGGGTTAATTGCAGAGCACAAATTCCGAGTATGGGTCACCATACTTGGCCACATGTCAATTCACTTTCTTCACTTAAATGACAACATGACTAACTGACTAACAACAGTATAGAAATTAATTTCAATTGTACTTTCAAGAATACCATTGTATTACTACGGTGCACTACCATTCAAAAGTTTGGGGTCTGTAAGACTTTTAAATGTTAAATGAAAAAAGTCTATTATGCTCACCAAGGCCTTATTTATTTGATCAAAAATACAGTAAAAACGGTAATATTGTGAAATATTACTAGTTTTTAAATAAATGATTTCTATTTTAATATTTTAAAATGTGATTTATTTCTGTCATGCAAAGCTGAATTTCAGCAGCCTTTCCTCCAGTCTTCAGTGTCATGTTAGACATGTCAATGTTGAAAAAAAGTTGTGCTGCTTAATATTTTTACGGAAACTGTGATACATTTTTCCAAGATTCTTTGATGAAAATTCAAATGAAAAACATTTATTTGAAATAGTTTTTTTTTTTTAACAATGTCAGAATCTTTACCATCACTTTTGGTTAATTCAATGCATCTTCACTGAATAAAAGTATTAATTTCTTTAAAATCTGCAAAGTTTTGAACATTGACCAAAAATAATACCATAGTTCTTTTTAGAGGTATTTTGCGAAACCTCCTCTATATTATGGACATTTTTACAATGAGAAATGATTCTTCTGGAAATAATTTTGGGCCTAATATTCTAATCAAGTGCCAAAATGTCAGGGTTTACAGATTATTTATGCCGTTCATGGCCAAAGTTCAGGTCAACTAAATGTCATTTACGATCCCACTGGTATTTATAGAGCGCTGATGATTTATTATTAGTGTACACAGTGTCTGTAATGATATGTATAACTGAGTGGAGATACTTCCTTGTGTTTATTATATTACCGTCTATATTACAGTCAAGTGTATGGCCTGTCAAGATTCCATATCCCGTGTGAAACTAGACCATTACATTTCTGTTAGAATTGAGTATGTATCCTATGGCACTTACATTTCATTTCTCTACAAGGCTTTGCATGTGGTAAAATGTTTTGATAGGCAGAGTGAACCGATGATAGTACTCTTTAACCCTTAATAAATGCTGCAATGCAGCCAGTTTTATGAGTGACCTGTTCATGTGTCACTAACCCAGCTGAGGTCACTGGTATTATAGTGTCTTATATAAGATAAGATCCTTCGAAGTACTTCTTGGAACTTCAGCGCCCCAAAGGCTCCAGGCATTAGAATAGAGAAACATATGAGGAATGGACGTGGATTGAGGACCAAAAAGACATGATAAATATAGTCCATATGATACGACTCGTACAATATATTTGAAAAGTTCTAAAGCTATAAGTAAAATCATGATAAAATTGTACATGTAGTGTTTAATCATTTTAATTGAGTGCTGTAGGATGGATGAGATCATTTCTCTTTGTCTTTTGCTGCACACATGGCATGCATGTGAGACTTTTTCTCTGTTCTTGATTTATTACATTGGTTCTCTGTGTTGGCATAACTTTAGATTATTTGGAATATCAGAAATCAGAGATGCATTTGATGGATTTGTTGGATGCATTTAAGGATGTGGAAGGAGCTGTGCCAAGCGAATTGCAAATAGGAATCGCCTACATTGCGGAGATTATTGGATTTCAGTCTAAGAGGGGTTCAGCCGTATGCCTGAACATGAGCTAATGTGGCTCAGTGGAGCACAAAGTGCTAGAGGTCAGAAGTTCAGGAGGTTTTGCTCGGCTGAACATTTTTATTTATCTTTTTATAAATTAAACTAAGTATGTTTGACAGTAGAGTAGATGTTAGGAGTATCAGTAACAGTGGTAGATTTAGTAGTATCCCATGCTGGAAGTGTCTGCCCTAAGCCACAGGTATAACTGTCAGTTGTGCTGGGAAGAGGTACATAGTTTTACATAGCAGCAAAATGTGTGTAAATAATTTATAATACTCTCGGAGTAATCTTTGATGACCAGCTGACCTTAAAGGACGACACTGCAAAATCTGCTCTGTCATGCAGCGCTGCATTGCACAACATCAGAAAGATCAGGCACTTCCTAACGGAGCATGCTGCACAACTTATCGTCAGGCCCTTGTCATTTCTAGGCTTGACTACTGCAATGCTCTTCTGGCTGGACTTTCATCATGCACAATCAAACCTCTACAAATGATTCATAATGACTGGTCTTCAGTAAGCCCATAAAGGCCCACGTCACACCTCACTTTATCTCCCTGCACTGGCACTCGGATCAAGTTCAAGACATTGATGCTTGTGTATAGAACAGCCACAGGTTCAGCGCCTTCCTAATTCCACTCACTCTTATGAGTCTTCATCTCCTCCAGAAGCCTGAGGTCGGTCACTGAGCAACGCTTCATGTTATCATTACAGAGAGGCACAAAATCACTTTGCAGAACATTTTCATTCACCGTTCCTGGCTGGTGGAATGATTTGCTTTCACTTTCCTTAAACTGTACCTGTTCTAGCTTGTACTAATCTGAACAATGTCTGAAACTTTGTATTACAAGCATTTCCTGTGTTTATATGCCTCTTTATTATGAATCGCTTGTTGTATTCCTCAATTCTAAGTGACTTTAGATAAAAGCATTTGCTAAATGTAATGTGTAATATTTTGTTATAATATTGCATTTTAGAATTGTTATAATTCACAAAATAATGTGAACATCAATTATTAGAGGAGTTCATATAATTTGTCCAGGCCACAGTGAGGGAAAATCTCTCTCTCTCTCTCTGTCTGTCTCTCTCTCTCTCTCTCTCTGTCTCTGTCTCTGTCTCTGTCTCTCTTTCTCTTTCTCTCTTTCTTTCTAATAAGATAATGCCATGATGAACTTCAACATAAACTACTTTGGGCACATCCCAAATGCTCAATCAGATTGAGATCTGGGGAATTTGGAGGCCAAGGTAACACCTTAAACTCTTTGTCATGTTCCTCAAACAATTCCTGAACAATATTTGCAGTGTGGCAGGGTACATTATCCTGCTGTAAGAGGCCACTGCTATCAGGGAGCACTGCTGCCATTAAGAAGCATATGTGATCTGCAACCATCCCTAAGTGGTGGGTGTCAAAGTAACATCCTCGTGAATGCCAGGACCCAAGGTTTCCCAGCAGAACATTGACAAGAGTATAACACTAAATCCGCTGGCCTGCATTTTCCATAGTTTCCTGTATTCCATTTTGGCCTGCAATAGAGTTTTGAGAGGGAAACATGTACACCATCTCTGTGTTTGATAACGCTAGTTGCATGTGCTGCTTACAAAGTGAAACGTCAGTATGCCATCAGATTGACATCAGCAGAAGAGAAAGTCACTTCAGAGGAAGAATAATAACACTTGATTAAACGTTACAAAGACAAACATATTTATTTATCTACAATAAATTCTACCAATTAATTGTTCAATAAAACTAGGTAGATGCATTTATAAAGTAAAAAAAAATACATCTGCTGGCGGAAGAGCAATTTGTTTTTGAGCTCCCCAGCTGTGGTATGGCCTCCCTTCTTACTCCAGGGGAGCTCATCCTGATAACTGGCATTAGACCTACTCCCAAGTGTATATTACAACATTCCTGTCCACTCAAGCATTCAGCTAGCTCAGTGCATGCATATACACTCAAACATAAATGCACTAGACTAGGTATCAAATATATTAATTTTGGTGAAATAAGATGCAGATGTCGTTGACCACTGCATGCATGTGATTTCTCTATAGCAACACTGTCAAATGTTTAAATGTAGATGTTATTTAAATGTCAAGTGTAAGTGTTTTAATTGTAATTTTATCAGCTAAATTGTGTTGCAGTTGAAAAAATCTCATGTTCCAGTAAGAACATCAGTCTTTATTGAAATTAAAAGCAAATTGTTAATTAGAAGGAAGTGTCTAGATACATTTGATCATGTAGTATTGTGTAAATGCATATCTCTGATGATTTTGATGCTAGTAATTTTTATAGTTTTCGACCCATCTTAAATAAACGGTTTATTCAGCTACAGTCTTTTCTTAGTGCAAATCATATTTTTGAAACTTTCCAGTCTGGTTTTAAGCCTCTGCATAGCACAGAGTGTGCTTTATTATGGGTCCTTAATGATACTTTGTTGGTGACTGATTCTGGTGACTGTTATCCTAATTCTGTAAGACTTAACCTCGGCTTTTGATACAGTTGATCATAAAATTATTTTATCTCGACTAGAATATTTTGTGGGCATCCAGGGAACTGTTCTTAGCTGGTTCAAATCATATTTAACAAATGGAAGTTTCTCTGTCAGATTGGGCAATTTTTCTTCGTTGCCTGCTAAACTTTCCTGTGGAGTGCCGCAGGGTTCTATTCTCGCACCCATTCTTTTTTCTTTGTATTTACTTCCTTTGGGCTCTATTTTCAGAAAGCATGGTGTATCATTTCACTGCTATGCAGATGATACCCAAATTTATCTACCTCTGAAATGAAATAAACATGCTGCTCTGGAATCTCTTTTTGCATGCCTTGATGAAGTGAAAACGTGGTTCTCTCAATTATTTTTTATTTCTGAATGATTCAAAAACTGAGGTTATAGTCTTTGGCCCTAGTGAAAATTCAGGGAGCAGAAGTATCGATCTGGACTACCTTGCTCCTTTTACTTATTCCTGTATCAAGAACCTAGGTGTTTTCTGGGATCATTTGTTTTTGTTCTGTCATGTTTTCTTTAGTTGTCATGATTTTTTTTTTTTGCTTTTTGCTTTGCATTATTTAGTTCTGTTCTGACATGTTTTTTTTTTAGTTATGTCATGTTTTGTTTTTGCTTTGCATTATTTTGTTTTTTTTTGTCATGTTTTTTGTTTAGTTGTCATGTTTTTGTTTTATTTATTTTTTATTTGTTTATTTTCTTTTTTTTTTTTTGTTGCTTTGTATTGTTTTGTTTTTGTTTCTGTTCTGCCATGTCTTGTTTTGTTTTGTTTGAGTCTAAGTCTAAGTGTCTCATTATTTGTTTATAGAAATATGTATTAGTGAATTGAAAGTACAGGAGAATAAAGACTTTTGTTTTTCATCGTTTCAGATGCATCTTCTACAGAGCAGCATGAGCTGTTCATGCAGAAACTACAGCAGTGCTGCGTAATATTCGACTTTTATGACACAGTGACTGACCTAAAGAGCAAAGAGACCAAACGGGCCACTCTCAGTGAACTTGTGGATTATGTGTCCACTAACAGAGGAGTTCTGGTAGAGCCTGTCTATGCTGAAATCACCACCATGGTCAGCATTCATGTGATGTCCACCAAACTTTAAAAATAATTTATTTGTTTTTAGCAAAAATAGAAAACTCTTCCTTATTGTCAAAGTAAACTCCAAATCCATTCTGTTTACAGGTTAGCACAAATATTTTCAGAACGCTTCCACCCAGTGAAAACCCTGATTTTGACCCAGAAGAAGATGAACCCACTCTAGAAGCCTCCTGGCCACACATGCAGGTCAGCTCTCACATTTTATAGCTCATTGTTTGCTTATTTACAATGTATTTTTTATGTACTATTATATTTAATTAACTTTATGCACAGCACATCGTGTGAATAAATTAAACAAGTCTTACAAAAAAAACAAAAAAACAGCATTTTGGTAAGGTTATAGAGAGTACAATTGTTGACTATGTAAATATTATGTATGTATTTATTTAAGCAAGCTATATGTTCTAATATTGGTTCTATGTGTGTCAAGCATTAAAGAAATATTAAATATTGTCTTTTGTTTATTTTTTGTCTTTTTTTTCAGTTGGTGTATGAGTTTTTGCTTCGATTCCTAGAAAATCCAGACTTCCAGCCAAGTACTGCCAAACGTTATATTGACCAGAAGTTTGTGCTACAGGTAGGGCTGCCACTAACGACTATTTTTATTTCGATGAATCTATCGACTAATTTACCGATTAATCTAAACAATTAATTTCCCGCAAAAAAATCAACAATTTTACTTAAGAATATTTTATTAAACCAAATTTCAATGAAATCCTTTTTTAAAGCAAAAGTAAAGTGCAACAGAGTGCAAGAAGCATGTGTCCATCTCTCAGTCCAAATCACTGAAATCAGTTCAGTATTATAGTGTAAGAAAGACAACATATCCACGTGTTCTAGTCTACTAATACAATTATAATCAGTATTTTAAATAAAGGAGTATTTACCAGAAATATTATTTACCAGAATTTATTTAGGAGAAAAATTTAAATGTGCAGTATTTCTTTTTTTTTTTTACATAAAATCAATTAATTGGAGATGCTTTTGATTATTAAAATTTAAATGGAGCCATTAAAATGGAATCCAGAAAATAATGGAAAACAGAATCTGGTACAGATAAAACTGTAAAACTCAATTAATTAGACAGGCTTTTTGATTGGTAAAATTTAATTTAACAATTAAAACAGAGTATAGAAAAATGAAAATGGAAAAAAATGAATTTGGAAATAAAACGGATTTCATAGGGCCCTATAATAATTAATATATATATATATATATAGGTAATAAAAATAGGTGTAAGTGAAAAATAGCTTTTAAAATGACTTAAAATACATCTATAATAGCAATGATGCATTGATTGATAATAAATGATGATAATTAGTTCAAATAAAGTATCAAAAGCAAGAAATCATATGGTTTTATTGAACAAAACCTAAAATACATAATGTATTATAAACAATAGAGCTAATGTAGATAACGCATAACAACAAAGGCCTGCAGGGGGCGCCGGCGGCCTGATGATTATTTTTTTGACATTACTGCGCGATCTAATCCTTGTTTAATATTGACCAAGCACCATTTAATTCAAATGTCCATTTAATCTTTAATATTTGGCCATTTCTTTAGGACAGAAATGCTATAGCCACTGTAATTAAATGAATATGTGGACATCAAAACGTGTAAACTCAGAGTGAGGGTTTGAGCTTTTGAAATCGCGATATATTCTCCTGTGTTTGTGTAGATTTATAAATGATTTACCTTACAAATCTGATGAAATGGCGCACGTTGCGTTCCCTGACGAACTAATAAACCCAAACTCACAACAACATGCAGAGATGGAGTTTGAGACGCTCCACAGATGTAAATAAGTTTCTGTGAAACTACTGTGAAAGGAGCCACTGTGTGACGCACGTGCTTAACCTACACGCATGTAAATAATTAAAGCGCATATACTGTGTTAGAACTGCATGCATATAATTATTTAATTACATCATAGCGTTTGTGAATATACAATTATGATTTTTAAATGGGTTTAATATCATGCAGCCTTGGAAAATAGTCTAATAATGTGTTTTATGGATCGTCTGTGAAATGCGGCACTTCCGGTATTTTGCCGGTTAGTCGACGCGAGCAAAATGAAGTCGATGATTTTTCAAAATCGACTAGTCGACTAAAATCGATGAATCGCGACAGCTCTAGCTACAGGTATATGAAATTTGTATTAATGAATTTCAATTCTATAAATATAATATAAAAAAATAATTATAATTAATATTATTTTTCAGAAAATTATACTTTGTAAATATTAGTAATTATTAGTTATTTTTTCTTACTATTTTTCTTGGCATTTGCCATTTTATTTTAAAGCAGCATAATCCTATTGCATAAAATATAAAAACATGCCTTAATTTTTAAAAAGTTGTTTTTGTTATTTACACAAAATGTATCCCTAAAACACACCAATTTGTTATCCTCTGGCTTAAATGGGGACTAAAAGAAAAGAAAAACAAGTTCTTATCTTACACCGTTTTGATTCTGAAGTTAATTTGTCCAGTTTTAAGGATTTTTAGAAATGTTAAATCAAAAATACAGATTAAGAAAATGCATTTTTAGGAGACTACTTAATAGCAAAATAGCTTCCCTGACTTTTACAGCTGAAGTGGTAAATATTTAGAAATATGAAATTATACGCTTGGTAGGCCTGGCCTCTTCCTCTTTTGGCTCTGCCTCAGTCAGTGTCTGTTCCTGCGTGAAGCTGTGGGTCATCAGCTGTCCGTATCGACCCGGTTATTCCCTCTGAGCGCACTGAATGCTCTGGAATGTAGAGTCAGTATGGAAGCTGGTAAAAGCGAGTTTCCATGATGCAAGCGTTTCCTGGGCTGCTTTAAATAGCGCCCTGTTGTTTACGCCACAGGAAGGAAAGAGGCAGCACTATAGTCCAGGCTGGGATGGAGCACATAATGACAGACAGCAGACACAACCAAAAAAGAGTCGTTCTAATAGAGATGTGGTAGAGAGCGTTACTGCATGCCTGTTGTTTTTTGCATTATTTTTCCATTTGGAGACGCTGTTGTACAGAAATTATACATTTTAGCTTTTAAGATTTTGAAAACGTAAAAAAACAAAACAAAATTGCGGTGTATTTTTGAACAGAGCATGATATTTGCCAAGATGGTACTTGATTTTATTTATTTTTCAAGATGATACTTGATTTTTTTATACTCTATATTTTATATATATAGTCTATTATGCTCAACAAGGATGCATTTATTTAATTAAAAATACACTAAAATATTGTGAAATATTATTACAATTCAAAATAATTGTTTTCTTGTTTAATATATTTTAAAATGTAATTTATTCCTTTGATAACAAAGCTGAATTTTTAGAATCATTACTCCAGTCTTCAGTGTCACATGATCCTTCAGAAATCATTCTAATATGCTGATTTACTGTTCAAGAAACATTTATTATTATAATTAATGTTGAAAACAGTTGATATTTATTTACTTTTGTTTACCTTTTTATCTATCTATTAGTTCTGTCAAATGATTAATCGCGAATAATCACATCCAAAATAAAAGTTTTTGTTTACATAATATAAGTGTGTACTGTGTATAATTATTATGTGTATATATAAATACACACTCATACAGTATATATTTATATAATTTATATTATATATAAATATATTTAATATACAAATATACAATTTTACACATAATAAATATACACAGTACACACACGTATATTATGTAAACAAACTTTTATTTTGGATGCGATTAATCACGATTAATTGTTTGACAGCACTACAATCTATCTATAAAAATATATAATATATTTTGTCTTAATGATAGGTGACCACTACTGCTTGAATGAATTAAATTCCCATTTGAAAGTGCTTTATTTTAGGGTGATAAAGCTATGGTCAGCTGGTCATTTATTCCATCTTATTCATAGTCATCTATTGAAATAAGCCCTGCATGTGGAGGATGAGCAATTTTTATCCTGTTTAAATTTTGATTTAGAGTTACTAATGTTTTAGACATCATTAACGGCCTCATGAATGTGATTGAGGTTGGACTCATTTACTAATAATGTCATGTTGCATAAAGGCTGTTGTCAAATACATCATTCATGGCAGGGATTCATTGTCTGGAGGCTAAAGGTAGCATTACATAACGCAGTCCTGCGCAGACAGTCTAATGTGACATAACAGTTGACGCTGCCAGATCAAACCATTCCATAAAACCTTCCATTAAGAGTCTCAGCTGGGTACAAATTGTATTTTTATTTTCAGTATTTCGAAAATGAAAAAGCTTAAAAAAAACAAGATTACATTATTTCAGGGTTGCAACCTCATACTGTATTAAGAACTGATTATGTGAGAAATTTAACTCCTTGTTTTTTTTTTCTCCAGCTCTTAGAACTGTTTGACACTGAAGATCCTCGAGAGAGAGAGTTTTTAAAAACGATTCTGCATCGCATCTATGGGAAGTTTCTGGGTTTGCGTGCCTTTATTCGGAAACAGATCAACAACTTTTTTCTGAGGTAAGAGAACACTTATTTTCACACTCGTATGTATACACTGCTATTCAAAAGTTCTTTAAAAGAAATAAATACTTTGATTCAACAAGGATGCACAAAATGAATAAATAAATGTATCAAAAGTGACAGTAACAACATTTATACCGTTAGAAAAGATTTCTATTTCAAAAAATGCTGTCCTTTAAACTTTATATTCCACTAAAAAATATTAATCAGCACAACTGTTTTCAACACTGATAATAACAAATGTTTCAGCATATTCGAATGATTTCTTAAAGATCATGTGACACTGAAGACTGGAGTGATGATGCTGAAAATTCAGCTTCGCATCACAGGAATAAATTACATTTGAAAATATATTCAAATAGAATACAGTTATTTTAAAATGTAACATTATTTCACAGTATTACTGTTTTACTGTATTTTTGGTCAAATAAATACAGCTTTTGTGAGCAAAGAGACTTCTTTCAAAAACATTTGAATAAAATCTTACCAAACACAAACATTTTAACTGTAGTTTGTCTGTATTTTTTTGTCATTCTTCCATGGCTTTGTAATATTTATGTAAAAATGTTTTTTTGCATGTCAAAGTAAGGCAAAAGTTGGTGAACTGCTAGTATAAACCATGTAAATGATTATCTATGCAATATTAAATACTATTTCCATAAATGATAGCTGTGTAAAGTGTGTGAAATGCTTTGGGGTAAATATTGTCAATTACTCGACTACCAGTCAGCTTTCCAAATCCAGGAAGAATTATTACAAACATTCTATTACAGAATGTGGAAAAATATATATATTTAATTATGTAATTATATATATTTCTGACTGGCTAATGAATTTCAAATAATGTACAGAGAACTTTTGGATTGTGGATCGTGCATTTAGTTAAAAAAAATTAAGTTTATACATTGTAATTCTATTATATCATGTTTATATTATATCATTATATTTTATTGGGAATGTAAATCATTCATATAATTTCCCCAGATACATCTATGAAACTGAGCACTTTAATGGAGTTGCTGAATTCCTTGAGATTCTGGGCAGGTGAGTCTTTGCTTCATTTTCTTTCATGTTCTGTTCACAGACATCATTTAATGGAGTTAGTGCATTTGAAAGCGTATCGTCAGAATGCATGCTGGGTAAAAGGTTATTTGGCAGCTGGTGTTGGCTGGCTGCAGTCACCAGTTAAACCTGTCATCAGTTGTGTCACTGTCTTTATAATCACAGTATCATCAATGGCTTTGCTCTGCCGCTGAAGGCTGAACACAAGCAGTTCCTCATGAAGATCATCATTCCCCTGCACACTGTTAAAGGACTCGCGCTGTTCCACGCACAGGTAACCCCTAAAGCCTGCTCGATCATATTTGATACGCTAGTTTTTAAATGATCAAAGCTGAAAAACCTATTGTACACAATCTACTAAAACAATAACCAAGTGCCTTCTTTCGTTTGAATGATAGATTATACTTTTTTAGTTAATTAACGGGCTTTAGTATAATAGTAAAACTGTCCACTCTCATGTGTCTTTTTGCTGTGAAATCCCTACTTTTTTTTTTTTTTAAAGTAAACCTAAGAATAACTTCTGTATTGTTAGTGATATTTCAAGATCTAAAAGTTTCTGAACCGAAGTATGATGATGTATCCATACATCATTTAAAAAGGGGGAAAAAATATAGTATTAATTATGATACATCAGGCTTTTGAGGAAGGTTTATTTGTACATCTCTCAGTCATCTTTGTATTGCACTGCATTAGGCTATTATCGGGAGATATAGACATGTATATGCATTTTATGCAAGTAGTCTGCCAAAAAAGTAATCAAACATTCATCTTTTTTTTTTTTTTTGCCATATGCATATCAGCAACTGCACCACATTTCATATTTTTGTTATTTTATGCCTTTGCCTTTTAAATCTAAATATGAACTCAATATTCTCGTATGAGCCATAAATGACAGATGTCAAATATGATACTTAGCAAAAACTAGTGCTGTCAAACGATTAATCGCGATTAATCGCATCCAAAATAAACGTTTTTGTTTACATAATATATATGTGTGTACTGTGTATATTTATTATGTATATAAATACACACACATGCATGTATATATTTCAGAATTTTTTTATTTTTATATATTAAATATCTTTATTTATAATATAAATTATATGAATATAAATATAGACATGTAAATATTTTCAAAATATATACTGTATGTGTGTGTATTTTATTTATATATATACTTTTATATTAATTTATATTAACTTTTATTTTGGATGCGATTAATCGCGATTAATCGCGATTAATCATTTGACAGCACTAAAAACACACGTTAACTTTCCATTTATCATATGTATTCTTTCTGATACAGTCGAAGGAAAAAAAAATATGTGAACCATTTGAATTTACCTGAATTTCTGCATAAATTGTTCATAAAATTTGATCTCTACATGACTACATGACTTTTAAAATCTGAACAGATTTTAAACATATTAGGCATCGCACACAGAACCAGGGCCGGCGCCAAACGAGTTACTGTGCCCCCCACTTTCCATCCTCTCCCCTCCTTGCTGAACGTGATCAATTTCGAAAGCGAAAGTGAAACCGATAAAGCAGAACACATAAGAAAGAGATTGCACGCTTTAGCGAGCGTCAGCCCCCCCCCCACCCCCCCACACACACACACACACACACACACACACACACACACACACACACACACACACACACATACATACACACAACGTGATTTGTGCCCCCCTAGAAATTCAAATGCTTCCCTGATGGAGGTGCCCTGGCGCCGGCTCTGCACAGAACACAACAAACACACACTTGACAAATGAAAACAATGTGTTCTAAAAATTGCTTCAAAATATCAAACATGTTTTATATCCTCTGACTCAATGAAATCATAGTCTGAAGCTAAACAATCAGACTCTGTTCCCATCATAGTCTACACAATTATCAGCAAAATCTGCAGCCTGGCTCTGCTTTTGCTGGATTTTAATGTCTTTATTAATCATACTGTGTCAGGGTTTGTAAGTTGATCCAAAGCTAATAATTAATTAAAGCACTTACTAAAAAAGCTGCAATATTTTATTTGTTTACTTAATGCAGAGTTCACACTGCATGATTTTCAAAGTCGTCGGATCACCGTTGTTTTCACACTGCACGACTATCTGGGGTAGTATTCAGTTGCTGCTGTGTTCACATTGCACGATGGATCGGCGACAGGAGGTTACACACTGCATAGTCTCAGCCTCAGACGTCATGCCCACGGACCATTGGCTAAACGTCTGATGCATATGGCACACAAAAGTGGAAACACTTCAGGAGTTTCAAAGTCGTCCTCTCATTTGTTGAATTATACAGGTTTTCCGGGAGACGTGTGTTCTTTAACGTTCCACCTGGAAACAAAGATGCCGTGACGCCAAACCCCCTCACAAAAGAAGAAAGCCGTCGTGTTTACAACTGTGATGACAAACGCTTATCAGAATCAAATAAATGCTGGATTTTCAAAAGTATGTGAAATATTTAACGTTTGTGGCATAGAATCTTTAAAATACGTCCGAGAGTTTTACACACCGGTCTGTTATTGTGGCGACATTTCCACGCCCCTAAACATGATGTGGCACAAAACGAAACGTGATTGGTTGCTTTACCTGTCAGTCACATGGCCTCTTGGGTGGGCCTGGCCAATGAAAGCTACCATAGATTCCAGACCTTCAGCCGTCATTCTGAAGGTCTGGCTATGCGAGACCACACACTGCATGACTTGACAATAAGAAGAATCACCGACAACTCTATCTGGTCCACAAACTACGTTTCACAACCAAACGCACGCGAGAAATGATAAGGAAATAATGAAAGATCACGCTGATATTGTGGTCTCCTCCAAGATCAGACAGTAACAAAGTCACAGGGGCGTAGCAGCCGTGGGGGATGTGCACTGTTAGAAACCGGGTGTGCCTCACATGTCCGGAAAAGTGAAGCTGCGGGCTCTTTGATCGCCCCCTGGTGGTTGGCTGCAGTACAGGTCATAAACCCCGCTCTCTCCATGTAAACGAATGGGACTTGAGTCAAAATAAAAAAATAAATTACACTTCCAATACAATTTTCCAAAATATGGTTTTGGTCATTTAAGGTAGTTGTTATCACTCTGATATATGTTCAATTGTTCATTTTTGTGACAAGTTTCATTTTAGTTAGTAATTTGATGCCATAAAAACGGGGCGTGTCGTTATGGTTGATTGGGTCTGCCGGAGTTTGGCCGGGAGTTTGATTCGGCGGCTCCACCTCACGACTCTACTGCGCAGACTCTGGCTCCAAACGAATCTCTACTGCGCAGACTCGGGCTCCAAATGACGTCATTTTCGCAAGATGGCAACGGCCATACTGCGATGCTTTAGCTTCACTTTTCTATAGTGGAAGGAAGTGGAGACGCGTCGTCCATCTTTTTTACAGTCTATGTTAGAAACAGGTGATTCTGTCCCCCGCACTTTTTTTGACCCACCGCCAATATTTCCACCCATGTTCTCTGATTTATTACTTAGATTTGAGTGAACTAACATTCAAAGATGACTTGTTAACAACATACTTCTGCTGGGGAAAATGTATATACACAAATCGAACTACTTGAAAGTGAAACCAACGTTTTGTGCATTTTATTATGAGTTTATTTCTTATACAGAAGCCCTCAAAGTGATGAAAAAGAAAAATGCAATATATGTGTATATATCAGTGGTGGGCAGAAATGCAGTATAACAGGGCATTGCATTACAGACAGGTATCTCATATAGCGCAAATGAATGCTATTACTAAAGCTAGAAACCCAATTAACACAATTCAACAGTTGCCACAGCTGCGCAACGCACATCATCTTTAGCTAAAGCATTCACCTAACAAAATAACACAAAAACAGTCCACCTGATGTTCTTACAGACATTTATTAACTCAAACGTATTTATACCTTACAGATAGCATTGGTATAAAACAAATAAGGCGATTACTTGTGTTTTAAAGTTGACCTAACATTTTAACGAACTCTTACTGCTTTTCGTCTTCACGAGTCTCCCTGATCTGCCAGCGCGCTGCGGGAGGAAAATACTAGTTAGCACATCTTTACCGGGAAAGTGATCAAGTAACATTAAAATAATTCATACAAGACGATGAAGAAAAGTGTATACATGTGTTTTAACGTACCCCTAGGACTCTCATCTTCACGCCGAGTCTCGCCGTCGGTCTGCCTCTCTGCCAGCGGCGCTGCGGCCGGAGGAAAAGACCGGTTAATACAGCTCGACTCGGAAACTGAGATATTCTTACGGAAACGTAAACCTGGCTTTATATCTTGCAAATAACATCAGAATACAACGCATAAAGCGATTTAAAAAAAAAAAAAAGTCAAAGATGAAATTTTACCTACCATACTCTGGTGGTCTTTCATCTTCACGAGTCTTTCACAGAGCCGGTGCCGAGGATGTGGTGTGGTTGTTTTTCGCGGTCATTTAGTACTTTAGTATTTAGATTTACAGAAGGCGAATATTTTTCAGAGTGTACTGAAAATCTACAATAACATGCTGTACACAGCATATACGGTAAGAAACCTGAGAAACAGTAATAATACTGTGAAAACAAAAATGATTTAGTGATGCAGTTTGCTAGCTTTGACTAGTACTCTCTCTGACCATCCAATCAAAGGACGAGAAAATGCTGACGTTATCGTAAGCCTGCTAGATGGCCCTGGTGCTGCCAACTCGAAATCTGATTGGTTAAAGCAACGGTTTCATTGCCATTAAGTTTAAGCTACAGACGCCTGCACTGTTGATTCTGAAGTCCTTAGGCAGATTTATTTGACCCTGGACTGTTGCTCAGTGGTCCAAAGTCCTCTTTTCAGATAAAAGTAAATTTTGCATTTCATTTGGAAATCAAGGTCTGGAGTCTGGAAGAAGAGTGGAGAGGCACAGAATCCAAGCTGCTTGAAGTCCAGTGTGAAGTTTCCACAGTCAGTGATGATTTGGGGTGCCGTGACGTCTGCTGGTGTTGGTCCATTGTGTTTTATCAAGTCCAAAGGAGATTTTGGAGCACTTTATGCTTCCATCTGCTGACAAGCTTTATGGAGATGCTGATTTCCTTTTCCAGCAGGACTTTAGCACCTGCCCACAGTGCCAAAACCACTTCCAAGTGGTTTGCTGACCATGATATTACTGTGCTTGATTGGCCAGCCAACATGCCTGACCTGAACCCCATATGGAATCTATGGGATATTTTCAAGAGAAAGATGAGAAACAGTCAATCCAACAATACAGACGAGCTGAAGGCTCAATAGTGCCTCAGCAGAGCCACAGGCTGATCGCCTCCATGCCACACCTCACTGATGCTGGAGTTTGTGCTAAAGGAGCCCCGACCAAGTATTGAGTGCATAAATGAACATGCTTTAAAGAACTTGAAATTTTCTGTTTTGCAAATCCCTTTTTTGATTGATCTTAGGACATATTCTAATATTTTGAGATACTGATTTTTGACTTTCATGAGCTGGAAGCTCTAATCATCAAAATTAAAACAAAAAAAAATGTTTTTGAAATGTTTTACTTTACATGTAATGAATCTATAATATATGAAAGTTTCACTTTTTGAAATAAGTTAACAAAACAAATCTTTGATCATTCACACTGCGTTATTGTCACTCGCGTGAACGAGCACCGATTTCCCTCCGATTTCGGGCATTTGTCTGCGATTTCGCAAAACCTGTCGGCGAGTGAAAATCAGGGCTAAAATCGTGCAGTGTGAACTCGGCATAAGTGAGTGGAATTTACTGTGGTAAATATGCCACTCTGGTACAGTAGATATCTGTACATGTGCATTTGTTGCTGCCGTAAATCCACACTTTTTGTGGAATTTTGTTCGCACTCACCAAACTTACAAAATTGAGCGTGGGAAAGAAACAGAAGCTATTCACCTGAGTAGAAGTCTGTGTATCATCAGAAAGATTTTGAAACTTATATTTCAAGGTAAACATTTTGTATACAGTTGCTTTAATAATTAATAATCTCAGGCGGGAATATTTGGTTTGCACTATAGTGGCACTAGGTTAGGCAAAAGTTTTGACCCTCGTTTGGCAGCAGTCACCTACTAAACGTTTCATGCAATGGACAGGAGAAATTGCATACTCTTGTTTACTTTTTATTGTTTGTTTTGAAGAACATTCAAGGTAAAATCCACATCACATTTTACCCCTGCAACTGTATTTAGTTTTTTGCACATCTTACAGTTTTACAGTCATGAAAAATGTTATTGGCAGAGAAATTCATCTGGTGATTATACGGCCAGTAGCCATTTAAAATTCATCTTTTTTTCCTATTCATAAGCATGCTGATAAGAAAATCTTTGGCAGGTTGATTATGTTTGCACAAACCATCTCTTCTTTAGTATCTAGTGTTCACATCCACTCTTCACCTTGTTGTGTTTCAGCTGGCCTACTGTGTGGTTCAGTTCATAGAAAAGGACCCGACCCTCACTGAAATGGTACAGCTCACCTCACTCTCACCCTCACACAATCCCATTTCAATTTATTTGAGCCACCAACACACTTTACTTTACAGCTGTACTCTGGAAGTTGGAATTTATTTAGAGAAATATAATTATTTTTAGATATAATTAAATTATTTTGATTAATGTGTTCTGTTAGTAGTAGTAGTAGTAGTAGTAGTTCAAATGTGTCATTTCTGTGCACTAGTGTCCCTAAATAGAATTGCAAAAAATATATTAAAAATTAATCCTATTTAGATTTATTTGAGCCACCAACCCACTTTTTTGTTGTTGTACATCTACACTCTGAAAGTTAGAATTTATGGTAACACTTTACAATAAGGTTCATTAGTTAACATTAGTTAACATGAACTAAGAATGAACAATATTTCTACAGCATTTATTAATCTTAGTTAATGCTAATTTCAGCATTTACTAATGCATTATTACAATCACAAGTTGTGTTTGTTAACATTAGTTAATGCACTGTGAGCTAACATGAACTAACAATGAATGAATATATTTTTATTAACTAACGTTAACAAAGATGAATAAATAGTGTAATAAATGCATTGTTCATTGTTTGTTCATGTTAGTTAATACATTAACTAATGTTAACAAATGACACCTTATTGTAAAGTGTTACCGAATGTATTATGGAAAATGAAATTATTTTAATTCTAATTGAATAATAATAATAATAATAATAATTATTATTATTATTATAATTATAAAAGATGAAATGTGTAATTTCTGCAAACTAGTGTCCCTAAATAGAATTGCAATTTATTGAATTCATTTAAATTTTTACAGCTACACTCAAAGTTAGAATTTTTTTGGGGGGGGAAATTGAATTATTTTAATTATAATTAAATAAAATTACATTAATTTATTTTAGTAGTAGTAGTTTAAATGTGTACTTTCTGCACACTAGTGCCTTTAACAGACTTATAGAAAAATAATGCCTTATTAAAAGTTCCACCACAAGACTTTGGTAGAACAAATATATAATCTTGTCCAAAATAGTTGTTAATGGTCTTGATGGCTGGTAGGTTTTACCCAGAAGGTCAAGGTTTAGCTGGTCCAGCTCACATAACTACAAAAATCAAACTTTGAGATCCTGTGAAGTGTGCATTTGTAGACTGCATAAAAATGTGTGTTAGGGCTGCACAATTAATCGAATTTCTAATCGCGATTACGATTATGGATGCCACGATTACATAATCGTTCAAAGCCACGATTATAAAAAATAAATAAACAATTAAAAATGCCCACTTGCATTATTCTGTGTGCTTAAGCCATGTTTGCAGCGCGGGGTTTAACAAACTCAAACACACTGGATAAAAGACATTTTGTCTAACTGATAGTCGTTGTCACTGTTGTGCATGATAGATATGTTAAACGCCAAACGTGTCAAAAGCGGAAACAAAATAGTGGTACTCGTTTGAACTGCGCGCCACACTGACCTTTAATCCGCTCGCCTCAAAAGCGTTTATTACAGTGACCAGTCGTGATCACGTGCTAAACAACGCTGTGAAATCCAGTAAGAAGCACTCGAGTTCAGCGCAGAGTTAACGTCTCTTTAAACTAGTGCTGTTATTCTCATCAACACTGATGCAGAAAGAACAGAAACAGTGCAACAACGATCCAGTTAGAAGACGTTTCAGTCCACAAATCACCCACATTTACCAGTTTTACTGTAGTAACACTAACGTAACAATGGCAGAAAAGTAGGATATTCATATTGAGTATTATTATATTATTAATATAGCTACTAAATATGTTAAAGGAGTAATGGAATATAATTACATTATTTTGTTAATTATTCTATCAGTTGATGTGGATTTGTAATTGACTGAATGACTTTAGGCTTCTGTTTTTCAATGCAAACACCATAGAAACCATATAGTTGGGCTACTTTTTTACCACGGTAATGAGGTGCTGTACTGTTGGTTATGTATAAAAGATGAGGCTGTTACAGTTTTCACAATGCTGTCAAATGTACATCTGCATCCCAACTCAAGCTCCTGCTCTGAACTCAAGCTCCTGATCTAATGTGCATTTCTAAGAGACAAAACTTGTAATATTACATGTTCAGTGCTACCAAATCAGGTGCTGGTGCCACTGCTCTCCAATGTTAGTCTGGAGCCCTGATCATATATATTGTACTTTAAAATGTTACAGTAATTTGAAATTTTGTCTGTTTAATTGTAAATGAAATATATTTACATTTACATTTATGCATTTAGCAGACGCTTTTATCCAAAGCGACTTACAGTGCATTCAGGCTATACATTTTTTTATCAGTATGTGTGTTCCCTGGGAATTGAACCCATGACCTTTTGCGCTGCTAACGCAATGCTCTACCACTGAGCCACAGGAACACCCCACATTTGAGCAATAAAAGCAGGAAGAGTGTTTTCTTTTTTTAAATATATATTTTATATAAAAAATGCTATATGGCATAAAGCAAAATAAATAAAAGCAATTACAATTCAGGAAGAGATTTTTGTTTTCAGCCTTTTTTTAAATATATATTTTATATAAAAATATGGCATGCAGCTAGGTCAAACAATGGCATAAATCTGTTCAAAATAATCGTTATTAATAATCGCAATTACAATCTCAAGGGAATAATTGACAATTATGATTTTTGATTTATTCATAATCGTGCTTTGCGCCCTAATGTGTGTACTCTTTATCGGTCAGTTTAACGGTCACACTCATGAGGTCAAAGGAACTGCCTGAAATAAAGAATTGTACAAAAGTTACAAAAAAAATTCTGTCACTGGTTCCTAAGAGCACAGTGGCCTCCATACCTTTTCAAAAGGTACATGCTTGTCCATGAGTCCATAGAAAGTTTGGTCCACCAGTCGGGGCTTTATGGCTGGCCCGACACATAAAGGTACATATTAGTACATGAGACCAAAAGAACTTTTTGTATATATTAGAAAACCAACTTAATAGTCCCAACAGTACATGGTGGTGGCAAATGCTGTGGGGGTGTGTACCTTGCAATCGAGGGAAAGATGAATGCGGCAATGTACTGGACGCCAGAGTGCCAGTGACAGCTTCCAACAAGACAATTAAGCACACAGTACGAAGGAGTGGCTCACAACAACTTATTTCTTGAATGGCCCAGAGAGTGACTTAAACCCAATTGAGCATCTCTGACCTAAAAATGCGTCCACCAACGATGACAGAACTGAAAGCAAGGAGGAATGGCAGAGGACAGGAAAAACTTGTTGCATCTTTCCCAAAAAGACTTCTGTATTAATCAAAAGGGTGCTTCACTAAATAGACAGGGTCTGAATACTTACACATGTGATATCAGTTTTTCTTTTTTAATAAATCTGCAAAAATGTACAATTCTGTGTTTTTCTGTCAATATGGGGTGCTGTGTGTATGTGAGGAAAAAAATGAACTTAAATGATTTTAGCATATGCAATATAACAAAGAGTGAAAAATGTAAGGGGGTCTGAATACTTTCCGTACCCACTGTATATATGACCCACTGACCCTGGAACACAAAACCAGTCATAAGTAGCACAGGTATGTTTGTAGCAATAGTCAACAATACATTGTATGGGTCAAAATGATAAATGTTTATTTTATGCCAAAAATCATTAGGATATTAAGTAAAGATCAAGTTCAATGAAGATATTTTGTGAATTTACTACCGCAAATATATCAAAACTTAATTTTTGATTAGTAATATGCATTAAGGACTTCATTTGGACAAATTTAAAGGCGATTTTCTCAATATTTAGATTTTTTTTTGCATCCTCAGATTCCAAATAGTTGTATCTCAGCCAAATATTATCCTATTAACAAACCATACATCAATGGAAAGCTTATTTATTCAGTGCTTAGATGTATAAATCTCAATTTTAAAAAAATTGACCCTCATGACTGGTTTTGTGGTACATGGTCACATATGTATATGTAAATACAGTATGTGTACTAATCTGACTTCCAGTGCACTTATTACAGAGAAAATCCCTCTGGAGTAACTTCTAGTTAAGTGCCTTTATCAAGGCCACAATGGTGAATGTTAAATGCAGAAATGTATGAGCTTATAAACTATTCCAGATGTTAAAGCACTAGGCTGAGGCACCGTGACAGCAGGTACTCATGCCACACTTCCTCAGACATCAGAGTGTGAAGATGCTGAGGGGCTTCTGGAGGTTTGGCTCGGTGTTGGGTTTTCAAGCCGCTGTCGCTGGCCATCTGTGTATTTCTCAGCCAGTGTGATAATACAGCGGCTGCTGGGTTTGGTTGAACAGTCATGTGTGAACAATGACTTCATTCTGAGGACGTGCCCAGAGTTCATCGTGAGCTCATTACCACTGCTGTTCGCCTGTGAGCAGGAATTAACTCACGGATTCACACAGGCATGAATCCCCCAGTTAGAGGGCGATGGTGTTGAAGGCAGAGCTATAAATGATATGGTACGATGAATGAGATTTCATATTTCTGGGTTTGGAGAGTGAAAGTAAACAGCAGAGGAAAGGGCACAGCTGGACTTAATGTGACGTCCATCTGATGCAATAAAAATAGCACAGCACCCACACCAGCGTGATTTATCTGTCAAGTACTCAAAGTAGACAAAATAGCCAAAATGTCCATCTCTAGTTTGCGATTATGGCAGTCAGAAGACAGGAAGGTGCAAAATGTACTTTTATATAGTTAAAAGCTAGTAGCCATTTATACAGTGCTTTCTTGTCAACACAACAACTGAATGTCACAATTTGCATAATGCATTTCTTGTGATACATTGAAATAAAACTTTATTCATTTACAAAACTAGCTAACAAATTAGACAAGAAAATAAGCATATTCCACCTTGTAATTGAAGCAGTCACTCATAAAATAAGTAGAAGAATAAGAATAATAAAAAAACATATGATGATTATGATTGTGTTAATAATTTATCATAAAATAGTAGTAATTTATATGATATTGTCAAAATAGAAATTATTATTATTATCAATAATAATAATAATTATTATTTTCTCTTTATTCTTTACTTTTCTGTTGATTCTTAAGATTTTTAATGAAGTGAGGCCACATTTTTTACATCAAAGATAAAGTTATTCTAATTCTAATTTATTTTAATATATAATACATATTTATGTTTTTATTTTAATGTATACTTTATATACTATACTTTAATATATACTTTATAATTTATACACACACACACACACACATGTAGCCAGCCCACACACACACACACACACATAACTTTCCCTTTATTTCATGATGTATTTCTATGATATAATTCAAGTTCATTAGAATTGCATAATTTATCAAAAATGTATCTTTTCTGTTTCCTCTTAGGTGGTTCGTGGCCTTCTTAAATTTTGGCCTAAGACGTGCAGTCAGAAAGAGGTAAACTGTCTGATAATTTATGGCCAGTCATTACAAAAAGTAATGAATGCATTATGAGAGGCAATATAATGGCAGTTCTCTTTTTTCTACTTTTTACTACTATATATGCAGACTGAAGTGTCTGAGTTTCTGTGTTCTGTCTCTGCTCTGTTAGGTCATGTTTCTAGGGGAAATTGAAGAGATCCTGGACGTTATCGAACCTACGCAGTTCAAGAAGATTCAGGAGCCTTTATTTAAGCAAATCTCTAAATGTGTAGCCAGCTCTCATTTTCAGGTAGAGTGTAGTGTTAGTATGTGATCAGAGTCTCACAGCTTGTAGGGAAACCGCTGATTACAAATGTGCTTTTATATTACTTTACTATGGAATCAATCCATGCCACACAGTATATTTCATAAATAATTGCAAAAAAAAAAAAACCTTGGTTGAGGAAAAGTTTTGCAAACAAAAATAAATGATTGCAAAATATAGAATGATAAAATATAGTTCACTTTTGTTTAAAATGCAGTTCACTTTTGTGCCCGGTTCACTTTATGCCATATTTTGCAGTTAATTACATCTTTATTCTGCAATTCTTTATGCCCAATACTTTTTCTTTTGCAAAAGGTTATTGTTTTGCAAATGTGTGTAGTATGGATTTGATTTTATCCATTACAATTCCTTTTTTTACGAAAATGTTGAAAACAATTGTGCTGCTTAATATTTACAGGATTCTTTGAAAGGAAAGATCAAAAGTACAGCATTTGTTTGAAATAGAAATCTTTTGTAACATTATAAATGTTACTTTTACTGTCACTTTTAATCAATTAAATGTGTCTTTGCTGAATGAAATGTGAAATGTGTCTTTGCTGAAAAGTGTTCACTTCTTTATCTGATGCCAAACTTTGGACAGTAGTGTACGTTTCATTATTTCTGATATGTGCAGGTAGCAGAACGAGCACTGTACTACTGGAACAATGAATACATTTTGAGTCTAATCGAGGAGAATAATGCCAAAATCCTTCCCATCATGTTTGGAAACTTGTACCGGATCTCCAAAGAGCACTGGAACCCGTATGTTGTGGATTTTTCTTTTGATCATTGCCACATTTTATTAAAGGAATCATTAATTACCTTCATTCCAAACCCAAACTGACTTGACTTTTTCTGTCAAACAGAAAAATTTAACGAATGTACTAGTTGCTCCTTAAATGCAGTTTGGTGAATGGTTGAAACAATAAAAAAATAATTAAACCCATTAAAGAAATGACTTGCAGTAACTCTCTTTTAATTGTCTCAGGACGATCGTGGCCCTGGTGTACAATGTATTAAAAACACTGATGGAGATGAACAGCAAGCTGTTTGATGAACTGACGGCCTCTTACAAATCTGACAGACAGCGGTAAGATCACGTCTTTACTCTTCTCATTTAGTTCAAAATCACACCGCTCATGATTGCCATCACTTCTGTCCTCAGAGAGAAGAAGAAAGAGCAGGAACGTGAGGAACTGTGGAGGAAGCTGGATGAACTCAGACTTCGGGAGACATCAGCCATCCAGAATAACAGGCATGAGATCCAGTTCACTTACAGCAGCAACAATAACAACAACAACCTTCACGAGAAGGATGAAAACCCAGCAGCAGCCATTACTGACAGAATTGAGAGCGACTCCTGGGTCAAATGACACTGCCGTCTTTCTTCTTTCCTCAGTATTTTGCTGGTTTACAGATGTAAACCAATGTAGAGAGCAGGAAGGATATGGACCTTCGGCAATAATCATTTTTAAAGATTTTTTTTTTTTTTTTTTTTTCAAAAGCTTATGTAAAACTAAATCAAAATGCTATTTTCTCCTGCTAAAGGATACTATATTTTCTGTATGTAAGTCTATTTTGGATGTAAAGTGTGGTTATAGTAAGTGCGATCACATTTACTGCTCTTAGTGAAACTGAAAAATTTCAATAGAAATCCAAGTGATCTGGAATTTTGTATAAGGATGAAAGTTTTCCCTGCAGATTTCGCAGTGGGTTCAGGTTGGTCACGTGGATACACCACGCTGACCAATAGAAAGCTGCTTATTTAAAAAAAAAAAGTCTATTGTGTGAGATGTGCTCCATACATTGCTACACTACTGCCAACAGACGATAGACCTTTTCTCGTAAATTTCACTAATATTTTCTTTTGTCAGTATTTTTGTCTTTTTTTTTCAACTGAAATTGTCTAAATATTTTTAAACAAAATACATGTACGATATAATTAATAATAGTTTAAAATAGTACTTTTCTTATATTATAAGGGTATATATATTAAATTTTTTTTTTTTAACTATTCTTAGTCAATTTGGCTTCTAGTTTTTACTAGAAAACAAGACAAAAATACTGACAAAATAAAATATTTTTGGCGGTGAAGGCTATATTAAGACACATGAGCATTATCTGTTTTTAAAAAAAAAAGCAAAACACTACCATGAGTTTGAAATGTATTTCACCATAAATGTGACCTGAGCTGAATATTAACGTTTGATGCCTATAGTTCACATGATACGTAAGCTATATTCCATGGAAGTGTCAAAAATTAGCCTTAGAAATGCAAAAAGTGAAGCACAAATGTAGTGAACCTGGTTTAAAACTTTTTTTAATCATAATACCAGCCTTGAATTAGAAATGCAACATCTTTAAATACTATATTTTATTAAAAACTCATTGCTTTCTGTATCATTCTGATCCACAGACTATGCATTTCGCAGGTTGGGATAAAAACAAATAGATCATTCTTAGACATAACTTAACTCAGGGATAACTAATGCTCCCCACATGTTATAGAATGGTGACCAAGGTTTTTCGTTGTTCTGGTTTATTTTCTCAAAAATAGATTTTTAAAAAAAATATGTTTAAAGGAGCAATAGATATTATAATTGAGACTCACTGACATTCCATTCAACATTCTATTGTTTTGCTTCAACCAAAAATGGTCTCATCGCTATGCAGTTATGTTTTCATGAGATTTCCTGTGAGAATGTGTAAAATAACCTTGTTGTAATGTGCTTTCCTGCATTAAAATGCCAGGCTGATGTTTATTTTTTTTTTCATTTCATATTAGTGGTCTGTATGCGTGGAATAACAGTCACTGTCCTTTACTGTTGCCATATAGTCATTACAATGCAGACACCAAACATAAAACAAGTTATCTGAGTGACCAGCAGGTGATACTTTCACAAATGTACATTTGTGTTACATGATTAAAGGGATAGTTCACCCAAAAATGAAAATTCTGTCATTAATTGCTCACCCTCATGTCGTTCCAAACCCGTAAGACCTTCGTTCATCTGCGGAACACAAATTAAGATATTTCTGATGAATTCCGAGAGCTCTCTGACCCTCCATAAACAGCAAGGATCCTAACACGATCAAGACTCAGAAACGTAGCAAGGACATCGTTAAAATAATCCATGTGACATCAGTGGTTCAACCGTAATTTTATGAAGCTACGAGAATACTTTTTGTGTGCAAAGAAAACAATAACAACTACTTTATTCAACAATTCGTCTCCTATAGCGCCATTCTGGAGAGTATTTTGATTTGAACGTAAAATGGCGCCATAGGGTGACGAATTGTTGAATAAAGACGTTATTTTTGTTTTGATGTCACTGATGTCACATGGATTATTTTAACGATGTCCTTGCTACGTTTCGGAGTCTTGATCGTGTTAGGATCCTTGCCCTCTATGGGAGGGTCAGAGAGCTCTCGGAATTCATCAAAAATATCTTAATTTGTGTTCTGAAGATGAACGAAGGTCTTACGGGTTTGGAACGACATGAGGATGAGTAATTAATGACAGAATTTTCATTTTTTGGGTGAACTATCCCTTTAAAACAATGTTACATGGTGTAAAGTTTGAATCTATTTGAATAAGTAAACTGATGAGTCACATGCTTGTTTTAAAGTGCCCCTATTATGGATTTTTGAAAATTACATTTCATGCAGTGTGTAACACAGCTCTAAGTGAATGAAAACATCCTGCAATGTTTTAAATCTGAAAGTGCACCGTGTATGAAGTTATTGTCTCTCAAAAGAAAGAGTCGACTCTGAATCATTGAAACTAGTCGTTTTTAAAACGAATCCCAAGCCGTTTCGTGTTGACGTCAACATGAAACATTAGCATATTGCCCGCCCACTTGTTGCGTGCGCAGACCTGGGAAAACTTGATTTCCGCGTTGGTCTGAATGAACATGCAAATTCATTCTTTGCCACTAGGTGCCGCTTTTGGAGCGATAAAAGCTCACAAACACTGCTTTAAATGAAATCGACCAATCATCGCAGATTAGCTTCACGCAAAGGAGGAGTTTGGAAAAATGAATCGTTGAACGAATCGTTTGGGAGTCGTTGAGCAAGGTAAAAAGAAATTCATATTATAAGAATATGAAAGTGTTTTATGAGCTTGAATGCATGTCAACCTGTTGTTGGGGACACCCAAAACCAAAATATAAACCTTTCATTACCAATAATAGGGGCACTTTAAACACAAATGTTACACAGTTGAAATACCCACTGCACATACAGTTTCTATTTTTATTATTTTCAGATTTTATAAATATTAATTAAATTGAAGATATTAAAAATAAAATGCTATTTGTTAATTAAAAGTGAACCGATTTCTAAACTAAATGTGAGTTTAAAGTGTTTTTATCAGATAAAATATCTTAGGTTTCATTTATTAAAACCAAAGGCTTGTCTTAACTTCTGATTAACTTCTTAACTTCTAACTCACTGAATCTGATTCAGTGTTAATGATAGATAGATAGATAGATAGATAGACAGACAGATAGCATTTGCATTTGTTGTCCTGCAGCAAATAACTTGTTAAAGGCGTTCTGTTTTGTTCAGTTCTCCACATGCAGAAGTGTACGGCCTGAAAGGTGTTTATGCTTGGACTGGAAGCGACTGGCTCTGGTAAGGATCTTGGGTAAGTTATTGTCATGACGGATGATGGAAGCGGTGAGCTGCTTTAATCATGCAGACTTTGAAATAAAGGTCAGTTAGCAGCGTGAGATTAATTTATCACAAATATAACACGATAAATGTCATCCTGTGATGATGAGCAGTTCAATTATTTAAATAGTTAATAACAGTGTTAATATGGCTGCCGACCACAACTTAGTGACAGAAGTTTCCATCCATTCCAGTATCTTCTGCACATTTGAGCTCTAGTGGCTATATGATGTTAAGATCTATCCTTTCACAGAACAACTGAGGGACTTGCAAATGAACATTTAAAGTGTCTGATGTCTACATTTTTGTTGATACTTAAGAATAGTTCACACAAAATGAAAATTTGCTGAAAGTGTACTCACCCTCAGGTCATCCAAGATGTAGATGAGTTTGCTTCTTCATCAGAACATATTTGGAGAAATGTAGCATTACATCACTTGCTCACCTATGGATCCTCTGCAGTGAATGGGTGCCGTCAGAATGAGAGTCCAAACAGCTGATAAAAACATCACAGTAATCCACACCACTCCAGTCCATCAGTTAACATCTTGTGAAGTAAAAAGCTGCAAGTTTGTGACATTTTAACTTCAAACCATTGCTTTCAGCTAAAATGTGAGTCCATAATCCATAACATTGCTTTCTCCAGTGAATAGCAATATTATAATATGCTGTCTTTTACATGGAGGTTTTGACTATTTGACATTTTTTAAGGGATGGGAAGTTTGTCACTATAATTTCATTATGAATCAAACACTCAATAAGTTTGAATGTAAAAAAAAAAAAAAAACTAACATAAATATCAGTGAATAATTACGGATTATTAGTCAACACTGATGTATTTATAAGAAAAGAAATCCAGGAACAGTTTGTGTTCTGTCATTAGAACAACAGCTAGTGCAGTTAATGGTGATTTATGGTTTTGTTTTAAATGAGGGCACACTCTCAAAAAAAGGTACAAACCTGTCCCTGGAGCGACACCCTTTCTAACTAATATGTACCTTAAGGTACTAATATGCACCTTTAGGAGAAAATAAGGATGCAAATGTGTAACTTTACAGGGTGCCACCACAGTGACAGCTTTTGTAGCCTACCTGTGTGTGTGTGTGTGTGTGTGTGTGTGTGTGTGTGTGTGTGTGTGTGTGCGTGTGTTCATCATAATCATCATCTAAAAGATTATAATAATTCTGAGTGGACTGACGAAAGGTTTATCTCAGTCCTCCATGTCTTGCCCGGTGTCGTCTCTAAAGGACAGTGTTTCTCCAGATTTTTGTTATCTAGCTTGTCCAGAAGGTGGCGTCTCTAACCTGCTTGTGTGTCCACATGATGGCGTTTCAGGAAAGTACAGTAATAGTTACAGTACAGAATAATGATACCCGCTCCCAGTTCAGAATGAATATCAGAGGACGCCACCTTCTGGCTGAAAAACTATTAAAAGCTTGATTGGTCACACCGCGGCAGACAGTCACGTGGACAGTTCTCCACAATCTCTAGCGTTGTGCAGTTCAAGAAATTAAGCTAATATGCTCTTATATACACAAGATATAGTAAACTCTTTAACACCAACATATTTTAGATGCTATAACGTTACCATTTCTAAGTTTTTTCACCACATTTAATCAATATGTTGATATCACTAGTTAATTTCAATAGTGTTGTGATGTGAAAAATTAAGTTTGATTGAAATTATGAATTATTTTATAGCTACAATTAGTAAAATGCTTCACGATTTTTTGTCATGTTACACTGCAGGACATGTTAAGGTATCAAGCTATCCTTTTATAATAAATATTATAAAATAATGAAAGTAGTGGTCCCCTGAGTTGTGTCACTGGTTTTATGGTTTAACAAAAATAGTTTATTTTGAAATAAAAATCACACTGATGACATCACTTGACTTCCTTCTTCCTATCTCCTGAAGATCTATGAAGAAAGGCCCATGATAAGACCACTCTCTCTTTTCAGTGTCTGTCTCTGTCTTATTTATCTCATGATTTCATATGAAGCTTTTACTTGAACTTAGCTTTTAGTTGTAAGTTGCTTTATTGTTAGGGAATTGTAAAAAAAAACTAGAATACAAATGGATTATACTACTTTATTTAGTGAGTATACCATGATTGACAACATGTGGTTTGATACCTTGCAAAAGCCATTTTGTAAAACGCATTTTTCATGAAAATTGTGTGTTACTGTCACTGTCAACGCTTACTGTCACTGGGGTCACCTTCCTTATGGGTAGACAAATGCACAATTTATGTATATTCATAAAGTCAAAAGGTAATCTGATAATGTGGTCTAAGTTTAAATGTTAGAAAAATAAATATATTTTAAGACATCTTGCCATACCAAAAGAGGACATTTCTGTAGAACTACGCATAACATCCGACTTTTTACTTAAACCATGGGTGTCATGCCTTAAAATATTTTATGACTGACTTTGTATTTAACATGACTTTAATAAAACGTTGTAAGTTACTATCACTTGCATTGTTCAGAACACAGCAAAGGAAACTTACATTATCAAAGAACATTATCATTTCATTATCAAGACTTCAGTCTCAAAAACTCCCATTATAATCACTGAAGCTGTTTACACTGTGAAATTAATCTCTTACTTACATCGTAAGCACTTGAGAAAGAATTCAGTCAGCAAGCGCGCGCCCTGAAGAAAACACCGCGTTTCAGCGGTGACTCATCTGAACGCATCTGATTGGTCATTGCATTCATAAGATCAACAGAATCGTGTGTGATTGGTTATAATGCAGCGCTGTAAAAACGCGTCTGTCTCCGTCTCGGCGCCAGCCAGCGAACTCAAATTAGAATTTAGTAGCTGGTGATTTGATGCACTGAACGATCTAATCACGCCAGTGTGATTGAATCAAATATAAAAATATGATTCGGCTATTTTTTGTCTTTTGGAAACTGCATTCAAAATCCACTTGGCTCAAAAATCTGAGGGGGCACGTGCCCCTTTAGTTTCAATGGGCATGACGCCTCTGATGATTTAGGCTCACATTTAACAAAAACCCACCAATTCACTATCAACTCAAAACACCTGCAAAGGTTTCCTGAGCCTTCAAAATGGTCTCTCAGTTTGGTTCACTAGGCTACACAATCATGGGGAAGACTGCTGATCTGACAGTTGTCCAGAAGACAATCATTGACACCCTTCACAAGGAGGGTAAGCCACAAACATTCATTGAATGCCACTTGAAATGGTGAATACATACATACATTCATAAATCTCATTTTTCTTTAAATTGATTAAACCAAATGGCAAAAATATAAGAGAAAAACTGTCATTTTTCTTTTTGGACAGTAAAATTCTGCCCATTTGATTGTATTATATAAGTAGCTGTATTTTATTCTATATTATAGTGCCAATCATAATATATTGCAATTAGCAGGGATCTGTTTCTCATCCCCTGCATGTCAAGTATAGCTAGTGAAGGACAGTCAGGACCCCTGTGAGTCAGCAGACGTCAGACGTTCCCCTCAGAGTCGCTATATTGATGCTCTCAGGAACCCCATTGCTTTCAATTAACCTTTCGCTTTAGACCACTGACGCAAATGCAGACACGATGAGATAAGATTTGAATGCCTCATTAAGGTTTATTTGTATCAAAATGCAATAAAATCCAACTGTAATGCTGATTAACCACTAAGTCCTATGGTAACGTCAAATTTGACATGTTTTGGAAATAACACAATTAAACAAGTCTCTATTTGTGGTGTCAATTTGGTAGGCGATACACGTAGGTAGTTATTTCGAGCTACTTATAGGACTAACTATGTTATTTTCTCTCTATTTGTCTCGTTCTCACTGAAGTCTATTTATGTATTTGTACAGCTTGCCTTTTTTGTTCTTGGTCTTTTAATAGTGCCATAAATTGTGTTTGTACAAACAGTCCTGAAGCTGCAGTGACCAAAAAGCAGCAATTGAAATGAGAGATTGGCACTTTCCTTCTACTATCTTCAAGTGAGACTAAAATATCCTTTTGGAAATTTACTCCCAGATGGTCACTTGATTTATAGCAGCACACCTGCTGCACCTTCTGCTGATTTCATTACTATAACTCTAAATCTCATGGCAGTGATTGGTCGATCAGAGCATTCCAGGAATAACAATGGATGTTGATTCAAGAACATGTTCTGCTGGTGAGCCACATGATGAACCTCATTCATACTGGTCCCAGTCATTTGGAGCACAAGGCCTTTCTTAATTAATGTGTATTTTGACCATGACACCTGATCTATCAGTAATATTTACAGTGGGGGAAAAAATTATTCTGATCCCCTGCTGATTTTGTACGTTTGACCACTGACAAAGAAATGATCAGTCTATAATTTTAATGGTAGGTTTATTTGAACAGTCAGAGACAGAATAACAACAACAAAAAATCCAGAAAAACGCATTTCAAAAAAGTTATAAATTGATTTGCATTTTAATGAGTGAAATAAGTATTTGACCCCTTCGCAAAACATGACTTAGTACTTGGTGGCAAAACCCTTGTTGGCAATCACAGAGGTCAGACGTTTCTTGTAGTTGGTCACCAGGTTTGCACACATCTCAGGAGGGATTTTGTCCCACTCCTCTTTTCAGATCCTCTCCAAGTCATTAATGTTTCGATGCTAACGTATGGCAACTCGAACCTTCAGCTCCCTCCACAGATTTTCTATGGGATGAAGGTCTGGAGACTGGCTAGGCCACTCCAGGACCTTAATGTGCTTCTTCTTGAGACACTCTTTTGTTGCCTTGGCCGTGTGTTTTGGGTCATTGTCATGCTGGAATACCCATCCACGACCCATTTTCAATGCCCTGGCCCTGATGGTACATGGCCCCGTTCATCGTCCCTTTGATGCGGTGAAGTTGTCCTGTCCCCTTAGCAGAAAAACACCCCCAAAGCATAATGTTTCCACCTCCATGTTTGATGGTGGAGATGCTGCTCTTGGGGTCATAGGCAGTATTCCTCCTCCTCCAAACACGGCGAGTTGAGTTGATGCCAAAGAGCTGGATTTTGGTCTCATCTGACCACAACACTTTCACCCAGTTCTCCTCTGCATCATTGGCAAACTTCAGAAGGGCCTGTACATGTGCTTTCTTGAGCAGGGGGACCTTGCGGGCGCTGCAGTCCTTCATGGCGTAGTGTGTTACCAATTGTTTTCTTGGTGACTATGGTCCCAGCTGCCTTGAGATCATTGACAAGATCCTCCCGTGTAGTTCTGGGCTGATTCCCCTCCGTTCTCATGATCATTGAAACTCCATGAGATGAGATCTTGCATGGAGCCCCAGTCCGAGGGAGATTGACAGTTATTTTGTTTCTTCCATTTGTGAATAATTGCACCAACTGTTGTCACCTTCTCACCAAGCTGCTTGGCGATGGTCTTGTAGCCCATTTCAGCCTTGTGTAGGTCTACAATCTTGTCCCTGACATCCTTGGACAGCTCTTTGGATCTTGGCCATGGTGGAGAGTTTGGAATCTGATTGATAGATTGCTTCTGTGGACAGGTGTCTTTTATACAGGTAACAAACTGAGACTCCGTTTAAGAGAGTGCTCCTAATCTCAGCTCGTTACCTGTATAAAAGACACCTGGGAGCCAGAAATCTTGCTGATTGATAGGGGATCAAATACTTATTTGATCAAATACTTATTTTTGTTGTTATTCTGTCTCTCACTGTTCAAATAAACCTACCATTAAAAGTATAAACTGATCATTTCTTTGTCAGTGGTCAAACGTACAAAATCAGCAGGGGATCAAATTTTTTTTTTTCACCACTGTATTTCTGTTCATTTTATTAAAACAGGAGCTGGTTTTGGTAAAAACAAACACGTTAAAAAATATCCAGTGGCATCAAATGTCTATAAATGAGAATTTGGAGGGACATAGATCATTTAAATAAATATTAATTTCATTGAATGGTCACAGATCACCATTTCAATTGTAAACTTTAAAAATATTGTAGCTATGGAGCGCCATTGAACATTTGACCACTAAGAAAAATATTATTATTATTATTGACATTCAATGTTGCACCACTAAGAACAAACAACATAAGCTTATAAAAAAAAAAATGTCATTCATAATTAGCAAAATAATCGAAATAATAACAACAACAATCATAACAAGAATTTAATTAAAAAGAAATTAATTAATTATCTAAATTTATTATTATTATTATTATTATTATTATTATTGTTGACATTAAATATTTGATCACTAAGAACCAATAGACAAAATAATAAATAAATAAAAAGGAATGTCCTAAATAAAATTTAAATGGATAATTAATGAGCTAAATAAAATTTAAAATTAATTCATTTTAGTGAATATTGATAATATTGAAATGTAATAATAATAATAATAATAATTATTATTATTATTATTACATAAAATAATGAAATATTAAATAATGGAAAAAATATATAATTATTATTAGTAGTAGTAATAGTAGTATTGAGCTTTTTGCGGTCATTGAGGATGTTTAAATTAATTTTATGCATAAGCTGAGTAGAGTTGTATTTTTGTATTTGCATATTTGCACAGGAAGTGAGGTAGAAAGCAGTAAGAGGCTCGTGCAGATGGATCCTGGAGCACATGCTGAAACATCAGTGAAAGTGCAGTCGGCAGCGTTACGTAACACTGAGTTAAGGACTCCTGCGGCCCGAGGGCTCTGTCAGATACATCAGAAGAAGCCCTTACACAGTCAAATGCTCAACAAATGTATAATTAAGATAAATATGAATAAATAAAGGATGTCTAGGGCGCTGAACAAAAAAATGAGGAAACTATGACGTTTAATTTTGAAACTATGACATTTTATTCCCATTTAGTCATTGTTTATGTGTCTATATTTTTTTCATATGAGTTTTGTTTGTGTCTTATAATAGGCATGTGATATATTTAATTAACTTCACTAAAGAACATTTACACCTTGCCCTTTAAAAATACCACAAATACTATGGTAAAAGCCTGGAAGAAGTCAGCAGAGAATTAATGAGGTGCACTGATGTAAGAAAAGGTTATAAAATGCTCAGTAAATTCATAATTTATTAAACATTCTTTCAGCCTCTTCAATAAATCATAAACTCGCTCACAGTCTTATGTTTTAATGCCTGCTTAATTTCAGACTCTAGGTTTGTCCTCGATGGAAACGTGAGGGCATCTGATCTCAGCTGACGTGGGAAGAGACTGGAGGTTTTGACGCTGATAGAAGCTGAAGCTGGAGACACATAAGAGGCTCTGAGAGGCTCTCACAGCTGTGTGAGCCCTGTTTGTATTATTTAATCAGTCCACAAATCCTCAAAAAAATCATTTTCAATTCCACTCTCTTTGCAAAAAAGGGCTTGAGATTTGGCATGAGTTATAAAACGTTTTAAAAACAAGATACAACACCTACAATCTGAATATTATTATTTAAATGTTAGATTAATGCCATACTTTCACAATTAATTTTCCATGAGTTTACATTATTCATCACTCATTTGTTTGGTGTCAACCATCTTGCATTGTAAACAAGTCAGCCAAACTCAAACTGTTACATCTTTAGGGGTCGTTCACACAGAACGTGCTGTGTCACGCTCAATAAACTGCAAAAGATGTGAAAATACGCATTCTGTGTGAACAGCTCTATAGAAAGTTAACTGGCTGCTAAACAATCGAAGGTTATAATAAAAATTTCAATTCATTCATATAACACACTTTGACTCTGTCACTATCAAAACATTGCTCTATTTGTTCCGATTACCACGACCAGCTTGAAGGCCTTTGACAGCAAGATGAAAGCTGGAGGGAGAATTCGGTCATATAATCCACAAGTAAACCGCACGACTCCAGTCCATCAATTAACCCAAGGCAAAAAGATGTGTTTGTGAGCAACAAATCCATCATTAAGGCATTTTAACTTCAAACTGTCACTTCTATCCAAAATACCTGTCCACAATCCATAGAAATGCTTCCTTCAGTGAAAAAGTCTATCCCCTGTTTCCCTCTCACATCAAAATCCACTGATATATATATTTAGAACAATTTTAGGCTGTTTTGTCTTGTAAAAGGGGTTTGATCTGTGCATATTTGTCTCCTGATTCAGATGATTTGACTTTTTCATTGGAGAAAACATTATGATTGGAGGACTCATATTTTAGAAGGAAGCAATGGTTTAAAGTTAAAAGCATCTTAATGATGGATTTGTTTCTTACAAACACATAGCTTTTCAGTTGATAAGACATTAACTGATGGACTGGAGTCATGTGAATTACTTGTAGATTATTATGATGTTTTAATCAGCTGTTTGGACTCTCATTCTGACGGCACCCATTCACTGCAGAGGATCCATTGGTGAGCAAGTGACGTAATGCTAAATTTCTCCAAATCTGTTCTGATGAAGAAACAAACTCATCTACATATTGGATGAGCTGAGAGTGAGTACATTTTCAGCAAATTTTAATTTTTTGGGTCAACTGTTTCTTTAAGAGAGTAAAAAAAGATATATATCAGTACACAGTGAGACATCACAAATAACAGATCAGTGATTTTTATAGCTTTTTTAGCTATTTATCATTACAAATCAGAAATCAAAAGAACTTCTGTGGCTTATCAACAAAATAAAGATTTGAATACATATTTAACATCATATATTTATTGAACAGACAGCTGGGACATTAGTTTATGATCGCAAAATACAATAATTATGGTAATTTAAAAATACATCCCTTAAGAATGGCCCCTTTCAAATGAATGTTTAAACACAATCTGTTCAGCAAGAAATGTTTGAGAATAGAAGGGCAATAACATCAAGGCTCTTTACAATGAAGCAGAATTTAGAAACATGAATTTCCTTCTAAATTCCGAGAGGAATTCCAACTCCCTCCCTACAACTGTAGAAGCACAGCAGTGGATAAAGTGGCAAAAATAATGATTATTTAACTGAAATTTCTATACCCAAACATGCACACAAACACAGTTCTCAGCTTTAATGTGTGTCCTCAGCCCAACCACTTGTCAAATACTTTCTTTGCCCCTAGGTGGACACATTATGCAGCTTCATTCCCAAATAGAAAGAGAGGCTTGGATGAAGATGATCCGAACTGACAACTTTGCTGAGAAGGGACAACGATTTATTTCCTTTTTGCAGGAGAAAGGGAGAAGGGAGATGAAGGAGACGGGAAAACCCACACCGACTCAACCCTCTGAGGTAGAGTAACATTAACAGGGAGGCTCTTTGATAAGAAAGAACAGACAGGATCAAGGCAGAATTTTCCATTTTTGGGGTATTACACTCAGTTATCATGCGATGTGCAAGTTGTACATTTTGGATCAAAGAGTTTTAGCAATCTAAGGCACCCAGCAAACAATATCAAACTTGTTTTCATAAACATGACGTGACAAGCACCAAATGATGGGTTACTGATATTGTAATATGTAACTATGTGAAACTAGGACGTTAATACAATAAACATTTATACATGATCTCCAGACACATTGCTTAGATTATATTTCCTATGTGCTAAAAGTAGCAACGACAAGCACATTTGACATTTCTAAGTAAGTTAAGTTGAGAAATGACAGGCCCACATGATCTATATGCACATTTTATTCCACTTTGGATTTCCAAATCTTGATTAGGACATGAGTTTAGATTAGAAAACAGTTATGATGACAGTTCAAGGCCATTAAAGGGAAAGCAGTGACTTTTGATTAGTTGCTCTAAAATTGCAAATTCATACAATGTTAGAATAGTACAAGCATTGATGTTAACACATAAGTAAAGTTTAACTAAATTAAATACCCAGTTAAAAAAAACAAATAGTGATGTTATTTAGAGTAGTTTGGATTTTAAAAGTGCAGTTTTACGGGAGACAATTTGTGCTCTTTAATATACGGCTTTATGTATGTAAATATACAAAACTTGCCTTCAAACCTGATGCTAAAAAAATTCAATTTTAGTCAATCTTCAAATATCAACATCTTTAGACCTAATGCAGTTACACAAGGTTACAAATTTTGTGTACTGACAAAAAAATATATAATAAAAACACTATTGCTGTTCAGTTACACTTTGCAATCCATTACTTCTGTAATGTGGTGTATTTCCAAGTTAAAAGCATATGTAATGAGAACATATGCAGGATGGGTTTTTATCTATTGAAAATTGCTTGGATGGTGAAGTTCCGTAGCCAAATGGAGAATGCTTGAGATGTAGAGGCTGAAGGTCATGTTCAAGCTTAAACCAAAATGAAAATTAGCTGAACATTTATTGACCTACAGGCCATCCAAGATGTAGATTATCACTAAATTATTACATGACTTGCTCACCAATGGATCCTCTGCATTGAATGGGTGCCGTCAGAATGAGAGTCCAAACAGCTGATAAAAACATCACAATAATCCATAAGTAATCCACACCACTCCAGTCCATCAAATAATGTCTTGTGAATTGAAAAGCTGTCTTTAGGAAAAAAAAAATATATATATATATATATATATCATGGTTTTGCTTTAGAAACACACAGCTTTTCACTTCTCAAGACATTAATTGATGGACTGTTGTCATGTGGATTACTTGTAGATTATTGTGATGTTTTTATCAGCTGTTTGGACTCTCATTCTGACGGCACCCATTCACTGCAGAGGATCCATTGGTGAGCAAGTGATGTAATGCTACATTTCTTTAAATCTGTTCAGAAACAAACTCATCTTGGATGGCCTCAGGGTGAGTAAATTTTCAGCTAATTTAAATTTTTGGGAGAACTATTAAGAGATCATGTTCAAATTGTCTCATTAACTATTTCAAAGATTTTATTAAGACATTACGAACAAAATAGGCAATATATTTGAGCCCTGTCAATATTTGAATGGTTGTTGATTTCATTTTTAAAAATTGTCTTGGCTTGGGTTTTTTTATTTATTTTTTATTTATATAAATTTTAATCAAAGATTACAAAAACAAACATTTTCTTCCTTTGGAATAACATGATGAATTGTGCACTATAAGACCAGGAATGTATTTTAGGAAAGTAAATATGGTCTCTTCGGATTTCATGTTGACCTTAAGAGAGAATCTGTGCACTCATGGCTACAGCCCTGAAGCTAATATTTTTCATCTAAAGTGCAACTGCAAGTACAATATAATCCTATATAATTATATAATCCAGTATAATTAAAAAAATTAGATGTTACAATAGCTATAATGCAAACAAGTAATTATTCAGACAAACATGGTGATGGATTAAAATAATAGTGGATATAAATACAGAAAAGGGGAACACACGTGGATAGATGAACAATACAGTTCATTGTGAATGTGAGTTTGAGTGTTGAAGAAAACAAAAAGGGAATAGACCTTAGTCAGGTGAGACACCATACTGGATTTTACATGGATGAAAACAAGGCTGTACAGGAATATACTTACAGCCTTTACAACAGCACAAACTTTATAAAGGTCCTTGATATGTGGACCTTTTCACAACTCACAAGTTTGAGTTTCTGTTTGCTGAAAGTTTTTTCCAAAAAGACTTTTCATCAGCGACCATGCATGTTGTTCAGCAGAATTACAATCCATTGGGCACACTGTACTTCTATCCCTCACAGCCTTGTTTTCATAGATTGCTGAAGGGATGACATATTTTTGTAGGCCAAAACCTGTAAACGAAGTTTTTAGCATTGTTCCATGGTTCTAAAGAAGACAATATGTTTTTGGTTAAATGTCTGAAATATGGTCTGTGGTTAACGCAAGCTCAAGATAATTTCATATTTTATTCTAAGACATAAACTACATCAGTAAAGCCCAAAGTATACTTCACTTTTTATGCGTACGCGAGGGGCAGCGTACAGTGGACGTGATGCGAATTGCGTCATCAGAACAGTACGCGCGTACTGTACGTGCACCACCCGATTTTTGTAACCGCGCGTATTTTGTATGCTCAGGTCGCACATGCGCATTAGTACATGTAAGTTATTTTGCAGTAATCAGTTTTTCCACATGGTGGCAACACTGTCCCGGGCCTGCGCCGAGACGGACAACGACAACAAAATCAGCACTTGTGAGCGAGAGGGTATGAGACAGCTCAACTTTGGTTTAAAAGATTAAAAAAATATATTTGTTATCAGTCATGACTTAACAGGGAAAAATAGAGCAGACACTGAACATGGATGAAGCTTTCTAGAGCGCATGTGTCGACCGCCCGCATTCGCGCACAACTTCAAATGGAGTATACTTTGAAAGGCTACGCGTTCGACTGTACGCATACGCTAGCTAAGTATACTTAGGCCTTAATACTCCCATGTGATTTTTTTTACTTGCCTTAAAAAGCTGCTTGCTAACAAGTGGTAAATGGGACTGCAGAAGATACTGATTCACAGCCATGTTGTGTTTATAATCGCACTCTTGCAAACTATTTCGAATCAAGCTTTTAAGGAAAATATTTTTTAAATAAAGAAATCGGACACTTATTGGTGGTGACGTTAAGTATTTAGTTCATTTGTAGCCTACATTTAGCTTTTTACTTCTGGTGATGGTATTTAGGCCTCAAAATTCATAAAAGTTGTATTAATTTGTGAAGATTATCACGATGAACAAAATGTCGAGGGAACCAGCTAAGCTTCGGGTTGGCCTACAAAAAATGTCATCACTGCAGCACTCTATTAAATATGGCACTTCCCTGACTAAGGTCTATGCTAATCATTAGCAAAGTTCTCATATAAAATAATTGCTTTTTAATATTTAATTTGTTTAATTACTATGATAACTAATGCAAAGATAATAAAGTATTCACTGTAGAAACGGTTGCATCACACAAACTATCTATTCAAATCAAAACCAGATGAGGCTGACACTTTGGGGCTTGTTGGTTTTGAAAGACCTGCATTTGTTTCTATTTACCCTTGAGCTCAGTGCAGAGCTAGCAGTTTGAGTTTGGTCTTTTCTCGAAATCCTCAAAGTGTACATCAAATAATACAGGCTTTACCCTGTTTTTATTGCACGCTGCTACGTCTCCGGTCCTCAAGCAGCACCTGCTGACAGGCTTCCCTGCCCCGTCTATCACTACATTACATTATATTCGACTGACAGAGGATCTGAGCAGCTTTGAAGCAGTGTTTTTCAACCTCAAGTATAACAGTGGTTGGTTCCGTAAGGCGAAAGAGATTCACATGCAATACATCCTCCAGCCCTCTAGATGGAGCTGCGGCGTTTGGAGAGTCTTTGGTAATGTGCTGGGCTGAGCAGGCCCGTGTACACCGAACTGGTGGCCGAGTGCTCCTGCAAGGCACTGCACACGCAGCCGTTGGAGTGGAGGGCATCGGAGGTCTCGCTGTGCTCCATGTAGGTGTCTGAAGTGGACAGATCGTGGGAGATAATCATGGGAATCGAGTAGTGCATCTTCTCCTGGCTTTTGTACCAGAGACAAGAGCACATGGACTGGAAATGAAGCACTTCGGCGTAGACATTACACAACCCTTTCCCGGAGCCTCCTCCGTGGCCCGCAGCGGATGAAGATGGTTGGTCGGACATGCAGTGGTTGGTTCCGGCGCCGCCGGTCTGCCTGTTTCGGGACAGCAACGTACGCTGTTCGGCGTCGCGCCGTTCGTCCTCGGCGTTCATGGTCATGAAACGCAGAACCACCAGGTTCAGGAAGGCGCCGATGACCGTGAGTCCCGTGAGGATGTACATGAAGCTAAATGCGACATACTGGGGGTTGGTTTGTAACGCATTATCCTTCTGCAGGGCTACATAGTCCCCAAAACCAATGGTGGTGAGGGTTATGAAGCAGTAATAGTATGCGTGGAAGAAGCTCCAGTCCTCATAGCGGGAGAAAGCCGCTGCTCCCACGCACAAGGTGCTCATGCAGGATATTAAGCCAATGCACACCATGTTGGCCATCGAGACCTCGGTTTTCCGAAGGCCAAGACACTTTTTGAGACGGTGCAACAGGAATTTGACAAAGGTGTTGATGCGTTCACCCAGACTCTGGAACATCACCAGGGTGAGGGGGATCCCCAGGAGAGCGTAGAACATGCAGAACACCTTCCCACCATCCGTGCTGGGGGCCGCATGACCATATCCTAGAAAATAGAATGGACGTAACTCGTTATTTTTAGTGTTGTCAATAATCAATCTCATAATTTGTAGAGATGCACCGGTCACAAATTGGAACCAGATGGTTTTTGGTCCCATGTACAATCGGTGACCAGCCATTATTTATTTTTAATTTGCCCGATCTCTATTCTGGAAATGCACACAAACTGCATTGCAATCTTTTGCAAAAATGTCATTTGTGTGGAAATATTACGAAGTCTGTATACAGGACGTTAACAGAGGCCAGAGGCGCTGAAGACGGTCACAAAGAGGAGAAAATACTGTACAGGCAGAGCAAGCTCACTGTTCACGATGCACGGAATATGGAAAGAAAAATATAAATATTGAATCGGGGATGGTGGGGTTGTATGAATGTACCACTGAAGGGAATTGACTGTCTTCAGAAAAGTTTTGATGGCATTTTCTTTTCCTTATATAAAATAGTGTTCATAAGCATAGCTGCTTTGTTTACAGTGGAAACACTGTAGATAACGTTATATCACTGCTTTTCCATAAGCGCCACCTACTGTCCACCTACAAATTGTGTGCTGTTTTTGTTTTGTGCTGGTGTCTTTTAGGGGTGTAAGAAAATATGTGAGTATCACGATATTTTGTTTTGCGATACTGTATCAATTCTCAAAAACGGAATATCAATATTTAAAAAAAAATCATACAAGATTCATGGCAGTTGTTTCGTTTTGAGTTCATATCCTGACCACTATATATCAGTCTTCATCTTTGAACTTAAACAGTGACTGGAAATACAAGCATTAGGGCACGCCACTAATGTTAGCGTTAATATAGTTCGCTGCCAGTAATGGAGGATGTAAGAATTGTTCCAGTTCCCATTTCGGTGTACAAAGCTGAAGTGTGGCATCATTTGGGCTTTTGTGGTAACGTCCGCCCCGGGACCGCGGCGTGGGCGCCACCTCGGTTCAGCCACTTGCCGCGCCCTGTGTGAAGAGCCTTCACGCGGGGCGCGGCGGGGGTAGGGTCTGATTATTGCAAATACAGATCCCACTGTGTTCTGGTTAAATAATTTGTATTTATTTATTTATTTTTTGCTAAGGTTTGCATATGGTGGTGTGTTCTTAATGACAGCTTTCCTAAAAATATATCCTATTCCTAAAATAAGAAATATGCCAATATATCGCCTTGCTTACAGTACAATAGGATAGAAAGAGAGGTTGTCCATGTATATAGTTTTGTAGTGTATTCTAAAATAAATTGTATTACTATAGAATTGTTACATAATAAACATAAACATACTTGACATATTATTGTTTTCAGTGTGATTGATACAACTGTATCCTAAAATTGAGGGATAAAATGGAATTACCTATTATTAATATCAAGTAACAACTTTTATTTTTTATATTATGAACAACATTGAAGCATAACTAAAGTAATTTGCTGACTGAACCATTGAATGTTAGTGGCAAAATCAATAAATAAAGTGAGATTAAAGCCATAAAGTGTATTTGTATTAACATAATGTTTAGTTATTGGATTTTCATAAAGTTCAGTGTTCAATGTATTTACTGTAGATGTATTTTGAGAAATATAGAGTCTGTGTTTTTATACGAGAAAGAAATCTGCCAGGTTCAGTGTATACTAGGTATACTGTATAGACTTTATATTTTTCATTTAAAGGGAGCTGTATGTGTTAACTGCAATGATAAAAATTATTAAATTAATAATGATCAATATTTCAAATATATAAATGTGATGAAAGAATGTTGATGGAGCAAACTGGTGTAAGTAATTGTGTAACAGAGACAAAAGAATATTTATGGAGATTTTTCTTAAACAGGCCAAATACTGAATATATTATGCAAATAACTTGCTTATCACAGGTTATGCCTGTAGTTAAAGATGTTCATGAACACCATACTTTTTATTTAGCACTTGTGCTTGGATGGCAGCTTTACATCTATCGGACAAATTGCAGAAGCTACACAAATAATGCAATTTGACATATTTAACAGAAACAAAAATCTTGGGTTTTTTTTGACCATCCCCTGTTGTCCTCTCAAATAAACAATGCACTGACATATTTGTTTAGGACTGTTTTCACTGGTAAACAGTGTTTGATCTGTGCATATATCGCTCCTGATTCAGACAAGATTAATTTTCACTGGAAAAAGCAATATTATGAATAAAGGACTCAAGCAATGCTTTTGACATTATTTGATGGACTGGAGAGGTGTGGATTACTTGTGGATTATTGTGATGTTTTTTTATCAGATGTTCGGATCATTCTGACGGCACCCATTCACTCTAATGGTGAGCAAGTGATGTAATGCTACATTTTTCCAAATCTGTTCAGATGAAGAAAAAAAAACTCATCTACATTTTGGATGACCTGAGGGTGAGTACGTTTTTGGTAAATCTTCATTTTTGTGTGAACTATTTCTTTAAAGGATGTGCGTGAACTTCCCCATAGGAATCCAGTGTTCAAATTCAAAATCTGATGATGAAAGGGCACTGTAAGTACAACAATATCCCTACTATCCCTGCACCTGATAAAATTCTTTAACTGAGCTCCATCTTGCTTGATCATCTGTAATTGTTTTTGCAGTTGAGTCCAGTTGCTCTTATTATAGAAGCAGCATGAATTATTTCTTTGAAAGCGGCTCAGTCGAGCCATCTGTACGTACAGGCTGCTGTTTAGAGCTCATTCCCATGTCTCTGCTTCTCTCCATCCATTCAGCTTACATCTCCTAAAATAACTCTTTTTTTTTCTGAATTATTATTATCAAATGTGCTGCAGTCACTGCAAATCCATTCAGCAGTTGAACACATATTATAAAGGGGTTGGGGATTAAATACTTAGATAAGGTGTGAGAGTGTTGGGGGAAGGGATGGTGCGAAATTAAGGATTAAAGATGTTTGCCATTGGTTAAATTACAATATAAACTATATTAAGGGACAAGCATAAGGAGTGATAATAATACATATAAGGTACAAAATGTAATATATATGTACCTAAGTGTGTGTGGTGTTTGGATGCATTTGTTAAATGCAGATCAAAGGCTGATCTGGGACGCATCCACCTTTATTAGAATTACATCACTGTCAGCTCACCAGTCCTACATCGAGGATTAATGAAGTTATTAATAATCAGATTATCCTATGGCACATATAAAACTGCTTTATAGGACCCTCCAAAGATGTTTTAGAATATATGAAGAAATAAAAACCCATATGTTTATTTATATACATGATTATTTATATTTGTGTGTGTACACGAGCTGAGCCGTTATGTTTAGTAGGCTATATGTAACTGTAGCTGTGTTTTGGGGGTTGACAGACTCAGGTCAGATGTCCTGCTGCTGTCACTTTTAATCTTTCACATCTTCTTGAAAATCGAGATGGCAAACCAGTGCTGCAGAGTCGTGTGATTATATAATGCTATTTGGTTTTCTCTTTTACGTAAGACAGCATTTGGTTACTTGATAATAAATGTCAGATCCCCTTCTTTGATATACAGTGAGGGAAAAAAATATTTGATCCCCTGCTGATTTTGTACGTTTGCCCACTGACAAAGAAATGATCAGTATATACTTTTAATGGTAGGTTTATTTGAACAGTGAGAGACAGAATAACAACAAACAAATCCAGAAAATTAATTTTGATATGATAATTCATTTTTTGAAAATGCATTTCAAAAAAGTTATAAATTGATTTGCATTTTAATGAGTCAAATAAGTATTTGATCCCCTATCAATCAGCAAGATTTCTGGCTCCCAGGTGTCTTTTATACAGGTAAGGGAGTGCTCCTAATCTCAGCTTGTTACCTGTATAACAGACACCTGTCCACAGAAGCAATCAATCAATCAATCAATCAATCAATCAATCAATCAATCAATCAATCAATCAATCAGATTCCAAACTCTCCACCATGGCCAAGACCAAAGAGCTGTCCAAGGATGTCAGGGACAAGATTTTAGACCTACACAAGGCTGGAATGGGCTACAAGACCATTGCCAAGCAGCTTGGTGAGAAGGTGACAACTGTTGGTGCGATTATTCACAAATGGAAGAAACACAAAGTAACTGTCAATCTTCCTCGGTCTGGAGCTCCATGCAAGATCTCACCTCGTGGAGTTTCAATGATCATGAGAACGGTGAGGAATCAGCCAAGAACTACACGGGAGGATCTTGTCAATGATCTCAAGGCAGCTGGGACCATAGTCACCAAGAAAACAATTGGTAACACAGTACGCCGTGAAGCACTGAAATCCTGCAGCGCCGGCAAGGTCCCCCTGCTCAAGAAAGCACATGTACAGGCCCGTCTGAAGTTTGCCAATGATTCAGAGGAGAACTGGGTGAAAGTGTTGTGGTCAGATGAGACCAAAATCCAGCTCTTTGGCATCAACTCAACTCGCCGTGTTTGGAGGAGGAGGAATGCTGCCTATGACCCCAAGAACACCATCCCCACCATCAAACATGGAGGTGGAAACATTATGCTTTGGGGTTGTTTTTCTGCTAAGGGGACAGGACAACTGCACCGCATGGACGGGGCCATGTACCATCAGGGCCAGGGCATTGAAGCCAGCAAGGGCCTTGAAAATGGGTCGTGGATGGGTATTCCAGCATGACAATGACCCAAAACACACGGCCAAGGTAACAAAGGAGTGGCTCAAGAAGAAGCACATTAAGGTCCTGGAGTGGCCTAGCCAGTCTCCAGACCTTAATCCTATAGAAAATCTGTGGAGGGAGCTGAAGGTTCGAGTTGCCAAACGTCAGCCTCGAAACCTTAATGACTTTGAGAGGATCAGCAAAGAGGAGTGGGACAAAATCCCTCCTGAGATGTGTGCAAACCTGGTGACCAACTACAAGAAACGTCTGACCTCTGTGATTGCCAACAAGGGTTTTGCCACCAAGTACTAAGTCATGTTTTGTGAAGGGGTCAAATACTTATTTCACTCATTAAAATGCAAATCAATTTATAATTTTTTAAAATGTGTTTTTCATTTTTCAATGATTTTTTGTTGTTATTCTGTCGCTCACTGTTCAAATAAACCTACCATTAAAATTATAGACTGATCATTTCTTTGTCAGTGGGCAAATGTACAAAATCAGCAGGGGATCAAATAATTTTTTCCCTCACTGTAGTATTACTACATTTTCATTCTTTTTTTAAATAATTGTTATTATTCTTAGATACATTTACATAAATACAGGTCTCTTATGTTAACCAAGGCTGCATTTATTTATATATATATATATATATATATATATATTATAACAAAAAACAGTCATGTTGTGAAATATTATTACTATTTAAAATATGTTTTCTATTTTAATATATTTTGTAATTAAAGTTGTTCCTGTGATGTAAACGGTATTTTCAGCATCATTACTCCAGTCTTCAGTGTCACATGATCCTTCAGAAATCATTATAATATGCTAATTTGCTGATCAAGAAACATATTATTGATGTCGAAAACTCGAACTTTTTTTTCAGGATTCTTTGATGAATTGAAAGTTCACAAGAATGTCATTTACTTGAGAAATTTGTTATAGAGATTTGTAACAATGTAAAAGTCTACTGTCATCTTTGATCAAAAACTTTTGAACAAAAACAAACAAACAAAAAAACTTTTAAAAGGTATAGTGTAAATTTATTTTGCTTCATACTTCAAGTCTTCCAACTTGTCCAATTCATGTCCTTTTCCAAATGTCCTACACTGAAGAAAAAAAAAGTCTAGAATTTTTTTTTTACTCAGAAATTGCTAAATTCCACAAACAATTACAAAGAAATGTCAGGTAACACACTGAATTAAATGTGAAATATTGATGTAAAACTAACATTTTATTTATTGTAAAACATACTCCAATAAACGTTTTTTTTTTGTTAACTTTGAGCAATCATTTTTATAATGTATGCTTTTAACAGAGAAAAAAGAAAAGGTACACCGCTGTCACTAGGGCAGTACCATTTTAAAAAGGTACACTTTTGTACCTTATTGACTCCTAAAGGGTGCATAGATGTACCTTAAAGGCACATTTTAGTACCCAAAGTTTAGATATTAGTACCTCAATGATGCTTATTTGTACCTTTCACATAGGTACCACCCCAGTGACATATTTTTTTACCTTTTTTTTTCTGAGAGCATCAAGTCAAGTCAGGTTTATTTATATAGCACATTATACAATATAGATTATTTCAAAGCAGCTTTACAGAGTGTAATATAACTGTATTTATGGTTATAGGCTGATATAAGATCATAGCGGTCTTTCATGATGACTGATGGGGACTGTCCTTTCAAAGCACCAGTGATGCTGTCACTACTGGGCAACCTGGCATGCGTCACACTGGATGAAAATGTATCCACATATACAGTATACGTAAGCATAATTGCACTGCAGAAAATCATGCCAACAACATCCCAAGGCCATGTGCTTAAACAAATGTTTCTTAGATATCAAGTATGCCATTCAAATCCCATTTTAAATCGCAATGGATATCAATTAGCATTATTATTTATTTATTTTTTAATAATTAATCATATGTAGTATTAATATTGTTTTTTATTGATTTTAAGTATAGGCCTACAGTATTCAAATATTGTGCATTCTGTGATCTCTGTGGGAACATCTGTGGGACAACGGCATAATGAAATATTGCTGGATTTGACTGTGGGTAAAACTAAATTAAGTGTAAAATTTTTATCTTGCCATTTAGACACACCAGATTTTGTACATAATATCAGGAAATAATGATTTTTCTGTACGGCAGGATATGCAGTGCACTGCATGCTGTAATCTCTGTATAACTTCCTTTATAAGTGTATCTTTGCACCATGGGTGTCATAAAATGGTCTATCCAGCTGGCTGGTGGACTGTAAATATGCTTTGGGTAAAGTGGCATATAAAAAAAAGAATCACATGCTGCAAATACAAGGCCTTGATAGCACCTTTATTGTCCTTTTGGAACATCAGCTGGGACACTAGAGCTGTCAAGCTGATCAACAGATTCACTATGTGAAACGTTGCCTGAAATGTATAAAGTGCAAAAAGCCACAGATTCCAACTGATGTATGACCTGGCTCTGCTGGCCAGGAGGGTATTTGTTTTTTCAGTTCACATTCTTTCCATTCAAAACACTCCTTCCCCGCAGAGGAGGGCAGAAGAGGTGCACGTGTCCTGCTGTACTGTCGCCGGACCCTGGAACTGTATTGATCCCACATCTTTCACATCAACATTCTGAGCATAAATTCTAGGGAGCACATTATTCTAATGTTTTGGAATTAAAATCCCCACAAAATCTGTTGAACAACTTATATTTTAAAGAGTTCTGCTATTGATATTAGTTAAGTGTAAAACAGTATTTTGAAATCAATCAACTGCATATTTCAAAATTGACTAGTTGTTGGGTTGCATTATGAAAGCCCTGTATAATTAGGCTGATTTTGGGTCAGGGATCGGAAACGTCTTTACAAAACATGCACTCTTGTGCTCAAAAACAGTGGTGGTCAACATGAAAGAATGCAGATGGATCTACTTGTTGAATTGAAGCAATCCAATTGACTGAAAGAAGATTTAATGCATACCAAGTCCTACAAAATTGGCTTATAATATGTCGCCTAAACTATGTTACGACAACCAATAATTTGTGTTACATATAATAATACAATACAATAATACAATTTAATAATAGGCTCATTGGAAAAACATGCCTTTACCTAAATTTTTCCAAAAACACTTGCCTATACATACAATTCACTGCAGTTTCCATCTGAAATCAACACTAGTGGCAGTTTTCCTTTTATACAAATTATGATTACAGGGGCAGATTATTAATTAATAAACACTTATTTTCACATGGTTCCTTGCACAATAAGATGTTATGACCTCATAACACTTTTACCATAGTGTATGATTTGTAAACTGATACTGATGTTGATGTTTGCATGACCAGCTCCATATGTATGGCTTAGTAAACTTGCTCAGTGGCTCACCTGGTATAGCACTGAACTTGAGAGAGCTTGAGTCCAGCAAAACACGAATTATGATAAAAGACATCAGAATTGTTTAGGCAAGCTAAAATGGTATTTTTGCTTGAACAAAAGCATTTTTATTTCATATTTGCTTTTGTTAACACTATCATTTTGGTTTAGGGTAGGGTTTACTGTAGGTAGTATTTTCAAATGCGCCACTGACTGGACATTTCATTTATGTACAACAACCAACATAATAAAAATGGCCAAATTCACATTCATCTCGTTTGGAAAAAAAATAATACTTTTAGCGCCACTCACTGGACAATTCACTGACACGAAACATGCAAGAAACAACATAATATAATTTTGCAGAAATGTCGCCACAGGCATATTTTTTTCAGTTCGCCTGCATTGTAGAAATTGTGTTACACATAATCAAAGCTATAAACTGAAGCTAACTGCTAATAGCTTAGCATACTAGTATGCCTGTTTAGCTGGCACATTTTAAAACACACTGCTGCATGAAATTGAGTGACATCTGAGTTCACATACTTATTTTGATATTTATAATATTATCTATTTTTTTGTTATCAACATTTTTTATTTTTTTTTCACACATAACATAACATAACATCCAAAATATAACAAAACAAAACAACAGACATATACTCAATATCTCAAAGTCCAGTCAAAAGGGAGTTTATAATATTATATTGAGTATTTTTCTGGCGTAACAGCTAAACCAGTATGCTATTATCATGCTAATGACAGCGAAGTAGCTAAAAAAAATATAAAAACTTAGAATAATACAAAATCCTATAAAAGTCAATAATTACAGTAATTGTTTGTTGGATAACAAATTAAATAGCTGACCATCTTGAACCAACCTTAACTGGAAAGTTCAATATCAATAATAATGATAATAATGATAATCTCCCTCCGTTTCTACTTTAAGTTAGTTACTAAACGTGGTCAATTTTTAAAAGTCGTTGACTGAAAAGGGCTGAAGCTTTTTGAGCATTTTTTCATAATATTTAAATGAAGACACATTTAAAAAAGCTTTAAAAACTTTCAAATGATTTTTTAGCTGTGGGTGACTCACTTGCCATAAAATCTTCCCATCTTTAAATCAATCGATCTGGTCACCATAATAACTAAACCTGCCTGGTGACAAGAAGGATGTAACCAAATTTCCGAGATAGTATTGATTGAACCCTCATCTGGATATTCAGGGAAACACATCTTCCTCAATATCTATGCTGGTTACGATCCTGTTTGGTAATACAGAACTGTGGGCTGATAATTACAGAAGAAACTTCCACTAGACTAATGGATCAGGTTAGCTGAGTGTACTAAGCTGATACCACAGACCTCAGATAGTAAACAGTTCCTTGTTAACAGAGTGTCCTGCATTGACAATAAGGTGCTGGCAGGCCGGTTGCTTAACTGATGATTAGATTACTCATGGCAAGTGTACACAGTAACCTGATCTATAGCAGACACATGAAACAGACCTGACCATGGATGTGTCTGATAAGAAGAAAACACAGCATGCATGACAATGGAAAAATCAATTAAGTTGAGTTTTTGTGAATCCTAAAATTGGGTTGAGATTTTAATATGATTTACAGTCCATTACAGTCAATCCAACTTTAAGCTATAGAACCCTTGTGAAAAAGAAGTATACTTTTGCATACTTAAAAAAGAGTACTTGTTATGAAAATAATATACTTTAATAGAATAGATTTAAGTGCAAACTTTATGTAATGTGTTCAGGAAACATAATTGTATGATAATTGCAATTTAATGAAAATGTCTTCTAGTTTAAATGTATATTAAATGCAGTTAGTTTAACTTAAGAGTTCTTTTAACCCACTTAAATAGGATTTAAGTACATCTATGCAATTTTCATAATTACTTCTATTGTCTCTGATATGGTTAAAGTTTATTACTGAATGTGCTGACGGACAGTTTTAACAGTTAAAAATGGCAACCATGTACCTTACATGTGCTTTAGTATGTCTGTCAACACATCAAAATAAGTGTACTCCTAAAGCAAAACAAAACATTAAAACTGTATAACAAATACAACTGTTAATTTGACATTGTTACAAAGTGCACGTTTTAAAAGTGTACTTAAGTGTTTTAAGAAACATGAAAGTTTTTTTTTTTTTGTTAAAGCACTTAAGTGGCCTTTCATTTCATTAATATTATATTAGCAAGGTATTTTATTTTTAAATATACTTTGAAGATTTGAAGTATACTACAAGTACTCACTGAATACGGTAAGTTGCAAGGGGTATTGTTATTATTTAAAGACCAAGACAATACAATACAAAAATATGTATCACAAATGCATAAAAGAAGTATACATTGTAGGAGCTCTAACTGGTCCCTATTTATTTACTTATAATTACCTTTCACCTTTTCTTTTGTTCAATATAAAACACATATAGTATAAAAAGTACAAAATCTAATGCAGTCTCTCAATTAATATGAGGCCATAAATAAGTAACTATAAAATTATACAAGAATAATAAATTAATGTTTAATGTCATTGTAGATGAAGTAGAGCAGGTCACACTGAAGGACATGTCATGTCAACTCCATATATCCTATTGAGACAATGAAGCAGAGAGAAACGGACAGAAGAAGGCTGGTCACTGAACATGGTCTGCTGGTCTTTGGATGAATTAAAAGACCTCATACAACCCTGTTCTGTCGGCTAAGTGTCTGATTCTTCAAGAGCCGTCCAGTGTCACGCATGTAGTACACTGCCAAGCTAAACCAAAGCCCACAGATGTCTCAGCGTCTCTAGGAAGTCTGACTTGTCCTGAAGGTTGTGCAAGTACACATAAGCTATCCGTGTCCCTGCTGGACAATCCAGTTTGAGCTGGCCAGTGTTTTGGACAAAGTAGGAGGACGTGTTCTGGCTGGTCTTTAAGATGCTCATTTGCTTGACCAGCAACCTTAAAATCACTGCAGCCCCCTTAAGCTAGTATGAGCAGATAGTAGATGATTTATTGCTGGTCCACAATGGTCAGCCCTGACCAATTAATGACCATGTAAGACCAGCTAATGTTTTGACTGAACCAGTTAACTGCCACTCTAGACCAGCTAATGACCAACTTAGAGCAACTAACAGGCAGTTTGACCCAGCTAATGACCAGCTAGAAATCAGTTAGCATGTTCCAAACAAAGCTACCATCTTAAACTGGGTTTTTAACCAGGGTGTTATTTAAATACTCACACAACGATTTACAAGGCTGTTATTCATCGGAAAAGAAATTAATTTACATTTGGATGAATTCAGCGTTAAGAAATAACAAAATAGGCCTACATGCGATGTCTTTTATTATTATATGCCTACATTAAAAGTCTAAAATTCGCGTATTTTACTAATCAAATTGACATAAGTACGCACACGCAGATTAGTGTACAACATATGGGCGACCAATAACTCATTTATGATTAATCATATATGGACAGTCTTGTATGAGGAACTTGAACAGAATACAGCAATTCAAAAGTTTTATGAAAAACAAGTCGAGACACGAGATTTGAATGTCTGACATACCTATGGTGGTAATGACCGTGATGGCGAAGTAAAAGGAGCCAGCGAACCTCCACTGGACTCCAGCCTTGTGCGGCTTCAGCTGCAGCACGACCCGCTCCAGCTCGTCAAAATTCACTTTGCTCAAGTTGTACTTGTCCATTAGCTCTCGCTTCCGATCGTCCAGGATCTTCTTTTGGGTGATCTCCATCTTGGACTCTAAAGCGTCAAAAACAGCCGCTCCGACGAGCAAATAAGTGAAAGTGCAAGTGATTAACACGAGGGTCCTGATGTTTTGTCTCTTCATGGTCAGAGCGAATGAAGCGAGCCGCGAACTTTGAGGACTGAGGACTGTTCTCATTGCGTCGGGGCTCACTGAGCTGTTCCTTCAGCACCACGGGTGCACATGTGCCTGTTGAGTCAACACATCTCAGCCGTGTTTCATCTTCAGAACCTCCCATTGGTACAAAACAGACAGTTCATTTACAGACAGATTTTAAAGGGGACTCTGAAGATGGAGCTACAATAACCCGAACGTTTTAAATAGGCTGGGTTCAGCAAACATCGGGAAAAGTGGGACAAATAAGATGAATCAAACGTAACAGTGGCTCATAAATACATTTGCATGACATCATCATAGTGGAGATGATCAAGCTTCAACAGCTAACTGACAAGTATATTAAAATCGCATCCAAAATAAAAGTTTTTGTTTATATAATATATAGGCTATGTGTACTGTGTATATTTATGTATATATAGCCTAAATACACACATATACAGTATATATTTTGAAAATATTTATTTATATTATATATAAATATATTTAATATATAAACATAACATATTTCTCTTAAATATATACATGCATGTGTGTGTATTTATATATACATAATAAATATACACAGTACACACATATATATTACGTAAACAAAAACTTTATTTTGGATGCGATTAATCGTTTGATAGCACTAGTTTACATACTAAATGTGTGTGTACTGTGTTTATTTATTATGTATATATTAATACACACACATACATGTCTATATTAAGGGAAAATATGTTAGATTTTTATATATATAAAAATGTATATATATATATATATATATATATATAAATTATACAAGTGTATACATACAAATATTTTTTTTTAAATATATACAAAGTGTGTATTTATGTATACATCACAGTACACACAAATATTTTACGTAAACATAAACTTTTATTTTGAATCGATTAATCGCGATTAATCGTTTTGCAGCCCTAAAAGGGACAGTTCATCATAAATTCAAATATTCAAGTTGTTCCAAACCTGTATGAATTTCGTCCTTCTGCTAAACACAAAGAAAGATATTTTGAAGAATGTGGATGACCACTTGCCATCAACTGTTTACCAACATTCTTCAAAATATCTATTTATGTTGAACATGAGAAAGTTTACAGATTCTGGACCTATCCGAGTCCGGATATTTGGTGATATTCAGATTGTAGCTGTTCTATAGCACATGACGGAAAGTGGTTTTACAGGGTTTCTAGTTACAGCTTGCTGGTCATGAACTGGTCCAAGTTGATCTAGATAATGGATTAGCTGGAATGCCATGCAGGCCGTGAGGCTGAAATCAAGCTGGGAGACCATAATTGAGCTCATTAAAGCAGTTAGTCCACCATTCACCAGTAACATACCTGTCACTATGTTAAAAAAAATAGCATATCCAACTTATACACATTTCTACAGACTTAATTATTGTATTGTTTATAGAACAAAATTGTTCTAAAGACTGTTTTGTAGTATTTCACATACTTTTAAAAGCACTTAGCTTATGATCTGTTCAATAAAACATTAAAAAAGGAAGTGCCTAATATGCTCAAATGTCCAAATCACATTATTAAATGAAATTGTGTCAAATCTACCAAAACTGTCCTACTTTTGCACACCTCTCCCTATCATTAAAAAAATTATAACGCTTTACAAAAATTCCACTGATGTTGATCAATAATTGAGCTTAATGTAATGACCTCTCTTTGAATTGTTCATTCTAATTAGATTCCCTCCGTTTCCTGAAGGATGCGGTAAGTGAGACTAAATGAATTAGGAACGTGATACTGTCAGCTCAGATAATCAGCCTCGCTGGCTCTGCCCAGACTCAGATATCACAGATGTTCCACCATAATCAACTCCCAAATACAGCCATCTTCATCAGGATGAAAATACAGCTGGTAACAGGCTAATAAAACTGGTGAAAGGTAAAAACATGTTTTATTTATCATTTTATGATTTATGTTGATATGGCAATTCAAAAAAACATTTCTTATAGTGTAGCCTATCTTATAGGCTAGTGATGCCTTATATAATAATAACAGAAGGTTGTGATGTTGATCTGATGGCTGAATGGATCAAACGACTTCCACTCTTACCTTCAGATCGTGCTCATATAATTACTGAATGTCAGATAAATGATGAAGTGTACATGCGTCGAGTGACCATGAGAGGGCGTAGTTGTGCAATACATCCATAACTCGCAATAAAGCAGACGCAAGCCTCTTTTCTGCATATTGAGGCCATCATAACGAAATGCACCAGTTCATGTGGAAACTGACAGAATGCGTTCAATAATAAATAAAGGCTTGAACCTTGATGTTGCAGCATATTTTGCATGTTACACAGTGGCTGCAAATTTCTGTAGTTGTTTTGCCATGCAAATTACAGCCGACACATTTCCAAACCAGTATTAGCATTCACCTTATGAGTGAATCTACCGTCGTGAAAGTCGTGTTATAACAGATATAACAATATCTATTTGACATATCCAAACCAAAGTTTTCCTCCCCAAATCAGTTCAAAACACGGTTGGCCTAATTTACCACATGTGCTCCTCTACATAGACTGTCAGTAAAGAAAAAAAGTGAAACATTTTACCTTTAGGGACACAATAGCTTGTCACTGGGGCAGTACCCACAAAGGGACACCTTTGTACATTTTTAACCCTTAAAATAGTACCATAAGAGTACATATTGCTACCTCAAGGGTACATTATTACCACTCTAAGTTACTAATACGCACCCTTTAGGGGTAGCCTAAAGAAGGTACAAAGATGTCTCTTTGAGGGTAGGCTACTGCCCCAGTGCACTTTTTTTTCCTGACAGTGTACCCACAATGTTGTAAACGTCAGTGAAATAAGAGAAGAGCTTTTATAAATCAGCCAAAGACGTTCTTCCAAACACGGACACGTATGATATACATCATATATCCACAGATTAAGGTAATTTCAGTGCAAACGGTCTTCGCCCGAGGCGACTGGCTTTTCTCGGTTTGAAATCTAATTACACAGAAGCAGGGCATGTGCTGCCGCTCATGTTACCTTTGGTTGACTAGTAGACTGCAGCTGGGCGGTCCTTCACTGCACGAGCTACAAAGTCACTAGAGAACAAAGTTTGAAATGAGTCCCTGCAAAACAAACCTGTGCAACGCACACTGAGCGAGCGAGCGATCAATAATGGACTCAGCCAAGCGGGATGAACACATGAACGAGCACGCCGCCAACCTACTGGGGACAGGACAGCAGTCCAACCGGACACAAAGCGCCACCAAAACAAAGTCAAGATACTTGAAAATCCTCTGTGCGGTAAGAGAAGATTCATGGGACACTATGGGAAATAACAGCAGGCTTCTGAAACTAAACAAGCAACCCATGAGAGTGCTACTCATTTAACCTTTAATCTTAATTGTTTGTGTATTAAATAATTGATTTAGTTACTTCTAAAGTCTAAAATGTATGTGTACTTTCAGGAGCATTATATATGTGACCCTGGACCACAAAACCAGTCATAAGGGTCAGTTTTTTAAAATAGAGATTTATACATCATCTATAAGCGCTGAATAAATAAGCTTTCCATGGATGTATGGTTTGTTAATAGGGCAATATTTTGGCCGAGATACAACTATTTGAAAATCTGGAATCTGAGGGGGCAAAAAATCTACATATTGAGAAAATCGCATTTAAAGTTGTTCAAGTCCTTAGCAATGCATATTACTAATCAATTACGTTTTGATATATTTATGGTTGGAAATTAACAAAATATCTTCATGGAACATGATCTGTACTTAATACCCTAATGATTTTTGGCAGAAAAGAAAAATCTATCATTTTGACCCATAAAATGTATTGTTGGCTATTGCTACAAATATACCTGTGCTACTTATGACTGGCTTTGTGTTCCAGGGTTACATATGGAAAGTTTTGTGCCTATTTCTTTCTTCTTTGTTTTTGTAAGTTCTATTTGACCATTTCTGCTGTTAGAAGTAGGCTGTTTTAACTGAGATTTAGCTCATACATGCATCATTAATCATCAGGATTCCCACGACCAATGAAAACCTGGAAACAAATGTGATATGCAGGCCAGGAAAAGTCATGGAAATTAATCTTGAAAGGTCATGGTAGTTTGCATTGCAATCATGAACAATTGGAAAAGTCGTTGAATATAATTTATCAAACAATGCTGGAACCGTGTTTTTTTTAATAAAACACTACTGCGCTGTTTGTAAAGCCTGAGAACGCCAGAAAGCAAAGCTGTGAATACAAGTAACAACTGGCTGCACTGGAGCTTCATTACTTCCAGAAGCCAGCATACACTGTCTCCTTGTGTAATGTAGCGTTACAATGTCTCTTTGAAATGGAGCTAGTTGAGAACACTAATCCATTGTTTTGATAGTTCATAAACAAATGCAAATTTGTGGCTAGTGTGTTTAATTTTTATCTAAACAATGTTAGTGCTCAAAGGCCTCCTTCACCCATTTAAAGGAATAGTTCACCCAACAATGAAAATTCTGTCATCATTTACTCTCCCTCAAGTTCCTGTGAACCTGCGTGAGTTTCTTTCTTCTGCTGAACACAAGAAAAGTTAATAGGGTACAGAAACTGTTTGGTTACCCACATTCTTCGAAAATATTTAGGCCTACATTCAACAGCTTGAGGGTGAGTAATTGATGACAGAACTTTTATGTTTCACTTCAACTATCACTTTAAGCAAATAGCTGCAGTCACCAGCAGGCTGATGGCTTGTTATTGCATTTCTGTATTAATCGTTATTTAGAAGAATCATCTAGGAGGAAAACTGTTTTCAAAATGCTAAAAAGAAAACACCCGATTTTGATTTAGACATTCTAAATTCAACAAAGCTGCATATTGTCTAACGTCTTCCCTAGCGTCTGATCTCATATTTCAGCAACCCTTTCTTTAAACTGAACAATTCACAGTAACGCTTAGAGGGAATGAAAAGTGTGTGTGCCATTCCTGCTGGTTCACCATTTAAAAGTTTATTTATTTATAAAACCTTTATTCAGCCAGGACACAATAAATTGACCAACAGTGACAGTAAAGACTTTAAATGTTACAGAAGATTTCAATTTCAAATAAATCCTGTGCTGTTTCTATTCATCAAAGTTCATGGTTTCCACCAAAAATATTAAGCAGCACAACTGTTTGCAACATTAATAATAAGAAATATTTCTTGAGCAGCAAATCAGTGTATTAGAATGATTTCTGAAGGATCATGTGACACTGAAGACTGGAGTAATGATGAAAATTCAGCTTTTCTATCACAGTAATAAATTACATTTAAAAATATATTCAAATAGAAAAAAGGTTGTTTTAAATTGCAATAATATTTCATAATTTTAACTGTATTTTTGGTCAAATAAACCCAGTCTTGGTGAGCATAAGAGATTTCAAACTTTTGAACTGTAGTGTACAGTATATGTCCACAGGAGCTGAACTTTGACCTTGCTGTTAGTAGTGAAATGCCAGAATAGACCTACAAGGCTAATTTCTGCTTAGAATTTTTCTAAGCAGGATGTATTTAGCAACATTTATGTCAAAGAAACTTTTATTATTATAGTATTTCCTAAAGTCCAAGCAAATTATATTAATGCAAATGATATATTCTTTACTGAATCTTGTAACTACAGTTTTTGCCGTCTTGTTTATTTTTCTCTCTCTATAGGTCCTTCTGCTTGGCTTGCTGGCTTTAATTCTCACAGTCATATTTATACTCAAACTCCGCTGCAGTGATAAAGGTATCTCAGTTTTCTACTTTTTTTTCTGGTCATGTTTTTAAAGCTCACCTTATATAATCTTTCTCATATAATGGTGCATATATTACATATACAGCATCTATTATCACCCTTTAATCCACTGTGTAATGATTTTTGGTGTCATGAGCTTGCATGGGAATTAAGCCCTGTGTCATTATATCCACATATCATTCTGTTTACATGCTCTTTATTTTGTGTTTTCTAGTTAATAGCTGTAGAAACCGCTGCTTGTCCAAAAGTCGTGACTCTAATGCGGTGTGCCACTGTGACACTGCGTGTGTGAATGAAGGCACCTGCTGTCTAGACTACGAGGAAATGTGTGTGGAACCAAGTAAGGGACATTTCATGCATCCTGTGTGACCATTTCTGTTCAGATTCAATGTGAAGTGTCTAGTTTCATAACTGCATACAGTACATCACTTTTGACGTCAATGTGTTACTAAATGCTGATAAAGCAGAAGAAAAATAAGAAAAAGTCATGTACTCACACTCATGTCTTTCAAAATCCACATGATTTTCTTTCTTCCTTAGTGACCATGTGAAATTTTAGTCTATTCCTCACACACAACTCTCACGTGCCTTCAGAAGACTTTAAATATAGTCAATAAGTGACAAGGATGACTTATGATTTTTTTTTTCATTTTTGCTTGGCAACCCACATCTAAACTTCCCCTTTTATGTTCCACAGAAGAATGAAACTCACAACTCATGTCTTTCCAAACACGTAAGACGTTTCTAAGATACACAGAACACAAATTAAGATATTTCTGATGAAATCTGAATGAGAGCTTTCTGACCCTGCATAGACAGCAACACAACTGACAAGCTCAAGGCCCAGAAAGTTAGTAAGGACATCATTAAAATAGTCCATGTGACATCAGTGGTTTATCCGTAATTTTATGAAGCTATGAGAATACTTTTTGTGCGCAAAGAAAACAAAAATATCAGCTTTATTTAACAGTTTCTTCTCTTCCGTGTCAGTCTTCACCACACGTTCATGTGTGTGGTACTATTTTAATAATGTCCTTACTACCTTTCTGGGCCTTGAACATGTCAGTTGCGTTATTGTCTATGCAGGGTCAGAAAGCTCTCAGATCATCAAAAATCACTTAATTGTTTTCCCCAAAGATGAACAAAGGTCTTACAGGTTTGGAACGACATGAGGGTAATTAATGACAGAATTTAGATTTTTGGGTGAACTATCCCTTTAATACTAGGTGTGAACTCTCCATTGGGTCATGGTAATGTCACGCTGTTTTGTGTTTTGGTAGCCTGGCAAACCAGACAGTGTTTGTGAATGTGTCTGAGATAGAAACAGAAAAGGAAAATGAAGTTATATTCATAGTATGTGTACAGACACTGACCATTTATTCAGGGGTGTAACAGCCCAAAAAAGGCCTGCAAACATTGAATGTCTGTTTAAACCATCAACACCCACCTGTTGAAATCCCCTCAGTGAAGTGTTAGAGCTCTGTGGGTTTCTCCTAGTTTGGGTTTAAATTCCCTCCCTGTAGTTTTTTTTCCTGATGTTTTGAATCAGCTCCATTTTTCCAACACAGTAGCCGAATGTTCCTCCCTGTGGCGCCTGCCCTGTGCGCTGCATGTGTGGGATGGGTGGATATTGCTTTGGTGAATTGCATGTAAAGGATCAGTGACTTTGGGTCTGCTGAGACAGACTCTTTTCCTGTCTCACCCTCTCCACCTGTCTCGTTTTTTCACATGTATAATACTTTAGAACTTAACCGCCGGTAATACAGCTGTAGCTGTTTGTATCATACACACACAGACCTACATTCAGAATGTGTTTTGTTGCTTCATCTAACATCTTTGTCCTAGAATGTCGATATGTGTCAAGATGAGCGCTTCTTCTGACTGAAAACACACATGTACTTAATCTTTATCTTGCCAGCAGATGCAGACCTCAGTGTTTGTGTTTAAATGGTGGTTACTTTGAAAATTCAGTTATCATTTTATTATTCTCATATTTTCCAAACTTATATGACTGTCTTTTGTCTGTGGAATATTTTTTTTTTAAATCTTCCACAGATCAGTCATGCTGACTTGCATTGTATGGACAGAAACAGTTGAAACATTTTTTAAATATTTTTTTGAAGTTTCAGACGAAAGAAAGCTGGGAATTTTTAAGGTACAGTATGTTATATGTAATGTTTTGTTACAAAAGCATAACAAACAATATTTTTATGATAGAACATTAATAGTAATAATATATCTTAAATAATAGTTGGAACTAAATAATATATGATATAATAAATTAATAAATATATATGATAATATATATTAATATATTATAATATAATATAATTGTTACGGAGCCGACGAGACAAGAGGCAAGCGGATCCATTTGCTGAGCTTTATTAAGAAACAGTCAATAAACAGGCAGGGTCAAACAACGGCAAACAGGTATGGTAAGGGCAAGACACAGAGTAGTCCTAAGGCAAGCGTGGGTCGACGATCGGCGAACAATATCCAACAGGGGCAAGGCAAGAGAGATAATCCAGGTACACAGCAATAATCCAAACGAGGTGCAAACAGAGTTCGAACGGTAAGGCGAAGGGTTAATCCAGGAAACACGGGCAGGTATCAAACACGGGAAAACTAACAAGGCAAGACTATAACTACTGCGAGAGCTCCGTAGAGTAGCTATTGCTAGGAGAGTGAAATACGCTATACAATACGGCATCACAGAGAGAAAGTCCAAGGCTTATAAAGCGTGTGTGATTGGGTGATAGTGATTGTGTGATAGTTCTCAGCTGTGAGTGTGATTAGTGTAATCAGCTGTGTGTGTGTCGTCAGTGCAATGGATGATGGGAAATGCAGTCCAGTGTGCTGTGTAGTGTGAGAGTCAATATGATGGAGAGGCGACCTCTGGTGGCTATCGGGCGGAAGACCACAGACCGGATTCGTGACAATAATATAATATAAAATATTACAACTAAAATGCAGAATCTATATCATGTTATTATATATTATTATTATTATATATTATATTATGTTATTATAGCTAACTAAAAACTAAAACTGTTACTTAAAATAAAGTTTAACTAAAATAAAATAGTTATTTTAACAAAATAAGACTTGTTGTATTGGCCACAAGTTAAAATAAGTTTAGGTTTTATTTTTCTAAAACTGAAATAAATATGAATAAAAATTATACATATACATAAAAAATTACAAAACAACAAAATTACTAAAACTTTAACTAAATTTAAAATTAAAACAGAAACTATTAAAATATTAATAGTGTATCCCAATTATCCTAAAATGACACTGGTCCATGAATGGATGAACATTTTCATAATAAACTGAAGAATTATCATATAATTTAATGGTTGTGTGTGAGATATTATAGGTCATTCAGTGTAAGTTTTCTCATTGAAAAAGACAATAAAGAGGTCAGAGATTAAAAAAAAAACACTTGCTAAATGTTACATAAAGGTAAAATATTTAAATTGGTTTAACATCCTTAACTAGTCAACAATTAAATGTTTGCTCGCATTTTATTTCCACTATATTTCATACTGTCCACTGCTTATCTGTGGTACTAAAGCCTGACAATCTGTTGAGCTCCTGAATATTAATAATTGTCTGTGTCTGCCCAAAATGATTTGCTGAATTAAAACGCTGGCTAAAGGGAGTAAACTGTCCCTTTAGGAATCAGAAACCATTTTTTCCTTGCATTGACTTTCTTCAAGTATTTTTTGTTTTCATTTGAATTTCAGTTGTAAATACAAAATTAGTTTGAAACCAAATGTCTGCATAAAAAATACGCTGTATGTGCTACATTGATTTTGAAAGCACTCCTCTATACAGCTCTGAAGTGCTTTCATGATACCAAAATTTCAGCAGTTCATATCAACAATCCTGATCCTCTCAAACCTTCCCACATCATCTCTGTCCTGCTGTTTATCACGTCACTCGCTGTGTTCCAGGTCAGCGCTGGACGTGTTCTAAATTCCGCTGCGATGAGGAGCGTTTGCTGAACAGCCTCTGCTCCTGTTCTGAAGACTGTGTGAAAGTGGGTGACTGCTGCTCAAACTACAAGAGCATATGTGAAGGTACAAGACATGCTTTGCTCGGCATTCCATTCTCATCGAGTAGCTACACAACATGCTAGCTGTCATTTATGTTGTATAAATGTAAATAAAGACATTTTGGGTTGATGCAATCTCATAAGGGTTGTATAAAATCCTCAAGCTGATTAGGTTTTTGTTTTAGCTTTGAACAGACGTGTATCTGTTTCACTGAAAGGCTCATAAGCGTCTGTGAAGTTGTGATGGTCTGAAGGATTTGTCTTTGAAGTTATTTGGGCCTGGATTTCATCTCTTCTCAGCAGGACAGAGAGCAGTGAAGCTTCCCTACATGGTGTTTTCATAGCTGGTTGTTTTCCTTTTTTATTTTCACAAATAGTCTTCTGATTATTTCAGGTCACTTTTCGGGTGTGTTTGGACAGAATGATGTCCAAATAGTTATATAGTATCATTGTGTTTTATAAGTCATCACATACTTACTCCAATAAATAGGTTTATTTTTGAAGGCAGCGGCTATATAAGTGTAAATATAGAGGCTATTTAGACTAAGTGCAAATCGCATATTTTCTTAATGATAGATGCTATTTATACTAAGTGCAAATAACAATGGGTTCTATTTACACTAATTGCAAATAGCTATAGATTCTATTTACACTGTTAAAATAGCAGGATTTTCTGCTATTTATAATACTTATTGCAAATAGACGCAATTATCTTATTGTAGTACATTAAAACATTAAGCAGTAATTATGTATTGAGTGTAAATTATAGTTTTAATTCAATTATTTATTAAATGTATGCTGCCTTATTGGGACAATAAGCCCTCCCTACACCTACCCTAACCCTAACCGATACTTTATTTTCAACTTTTCAATTATTTCCTTAATTATTATTGAAAATAAATGCCTTTCGGGTATGACATGATATTTGAAAAGGGAGAAAAAAGTTTGCCAGAAGGCGTATTCGAACCCGGGTCGATCACGGTGAAAAGAGTAGAACACACGCTGTATCCTCTGCGCCACTGAAACTGATGATCAATAGCCGTCTTTTGTAGTGTTGACTAGCCCAATCACACGTTGGTGGGCGGAGTTAGTGTAAATAGCCTCTGCCAACAAGGCGGGCTATTTGCACTTAGTGTAAATAGACACTCAGATTTTGGGCGATTCAGTTTCTGTATTGGATTTTAAAGTCTTGCACTAAAAGCATTGCAATTTTCGGGTTTATTGTGCTGTAAAAAAGATACAGTTTATGTAATGCATTTATATTGTCACAATATACAGTATATGTAGTAAGTTGTCAAACTGGGAACCTGCCATTAAAAAAAAAAAAAAAACATATTTCAAAGACAATAAAAGTCATTATGAAATGACATATAAAGATGTACTTAAAGGGATAGTTCACCCAAAAATGAAAATTCTGTCATCTATAGAAGTCAATGGCTACCAAAAGCTGTTTGGTTACCAGCATTCTTCAAAACATCTTCTTTTGTGTTCATCAGAATAAAAACAAAAAAAATCATACAGAACAACTTGAGGATGAGTAAATTTTTGGGTGAACTATGCCTTCTACTCAAGTGGGTCAAAAACAACAACAACAACAAAACATTATAAATTGCCTTTAATTTGCATTTAAGTGTTTTACATAAATTAATTATATAACATTACATTACATAAACCAACTTAAAAATGCTACTATAGAAAACCTTCGGTTAATGAAACACAGTTCTTGTGACAGCTTTATGTGTGACAATTAGCTCTGATTTCCACATTTTCTAAGCAGGATATTTGTGTGAGAGCAAAAGAAAAAAAAAAGATTTGGCTGTAGTTGAAAGCACTGCATCTGCTCTTCGAATCCTCTGAAAACACAAATTGTTCACATATGATGTGAGTTAAACACAACAGGGATGTAAGATTCCACATAACAGATTGTTAACTCATAATTCCACTAGCTGTCTTACTTCAGTAACTCTTATGTACACAATCACAGCCATGTTTGTTCCTGCCGTTGCATTAGTTGCTGACGACTAATTATTATCACTTGAAAACGCAGCCTGGACTGTGTCAGTTGTTTGTATCATTAGAAAACTGTGATGTAGTTCCAGTATTTTTTTCCAGTACTTTGCCTTAATTCCAGATTGATTACGTTTGAATGAAAGTGTGGTGTTATTGTCTTATCAAGGCCAACATTTTCACCCTCTCCTACGTTTGAAAACTGAACTGTTCCTCGTAACCCTTTCATTTCTCTTTCTCACTGCTAACTCAATGGAAACTTTAGAAAATTGAACACTGAAAGAACAAATACACCTGGCCAGAGTTTCAAGTTACTATTAATACCTCCTTTCTCTTCCGTCTTTCCTTCACAGGTGAAAAACCTTGGCTGGAAGAGGACTGTGAGGACATCAGGACTCCTCAATGTCCTGCTGGGTAACAGACTTATGTTTATAAATGAGATGGCTCTGTATCAAGATCTCAATCAGGTTAATATCATTAACTCAAAGCTTAGAAATTAGCATCTCCATCGATAGTTAATGAGGCTTTATAGGCACATTGTGTGTGTGTGTGTTGACAGTATATTGTTACCAACTTTGGGGATAAAACTATATTTGTTTCCTTTGAAAACGATCCCAATGTTTGCGTCCCGAAGTCCCATACTGCTAAAGTTAGCCATAGACTTCACAGTGATTTTGTATGAGGGAAACTGGTTTCAGACAGACTTCTGTTATGTCTAATGGTCTTGAATAAATTCATAAACCTAATGGTCATGTTATCCAGCATGATATGAGAATGATCCAAAGAGGATCTTGATCTTGAACAAAGGAGTTCACCTGGTGTGTGTTTCCCAAAACTCTATACGTAACGACGGAACTTGCGACCATAGTTGTTTTTGGGAAACGCACCCTGGTCAGTATTACCAATTTACTAATAGTGGCCTAGAAATAGTGTTCACTTCATATCATAACCTTTCTTTGTTGTAAATTGTCAGCATCCTAAAACTTTATCTCTTTCTGGGTTTAAAAGAGCTTTTAAATCACATGTGGACTTAGATTTTAAATGGCACTGTATATAAATGCATCTATTTAGATGCACAGAGAGATGTTTAGGCATGTGTGTGTGTGTGTTTATGTCTGACTCTGGAGTAAATTGACTGTGGTCAGTGTTGTTTTTCCATTAGCTATAATAAACGTACTCTGAAGTACATTCAGCTTTGGCCATAATGGCGCTGGCGTAAACACAAATAGACAACTTAATGAGCCATGTGCTTTAACTTTAAAACCATTTTTGCTGCCATTGCATCTCATCAGAAAAAAAAAATGGGGAGCCAATTACCTATACTGAAAATAATAATAACAACTTATTTTATTATAGTTTGAAATTGAAATTGTCTTACAGTGAGGTAATATCGTTATAATGACACAATCTTTTTTTTTCAATTTTGAAGGAAATGGTTAAGGATGTTTGGTGGGTCTTTTAGAAGATGTGCGAATGCTAATGTAACTTTACAGTGTTGTCATTATAGAGTCAGATATCTACATTAAGACAAATTATATTAGAAGGATATTGCGCCTTTTGTAATATTTTGGCACTTAAAGAGTCTGCTAACCAGTTAAAAGCTGTATGATCAAAATGCAAAATACGAATATGTTTTATAACATCAAAAGTTTGCTTCTTATTAGGAGTTTTGCCGTTATTCAAGTCTCTGAAGTAAAGCATGTTCTTCCCTGTTATTCCTGGTTGTTGAATTTGGCATTTGGGTGTGACAGGTTGTTTTGGGCTTTGCCTGTAGACATACATCAACATCTGCTGTTCTCTGGGTGAAACCCTGCTCAAGTTTCCTATTGCTATTTTTACCCATGGGTACTTCAACTGAAAAAGGAAGCTACTTTATTCCATGGCATGACAAGCATTTCTAAAAACTGTCGTCTTTTTCTGTAGGTTTTCTAAACCGCCGCTGCTTCTGGTGTCTCTGGATGGATTCAGAGCAGGATACATGGAGGCCTACAGCAGCCTGCTTCCTGTCATCAACAAACTCAGTATGTCACATTCACTCTGAGTCTGACCCTGGCTGTAGAATAATGTCTGTCATATCTGTTAGGGGCATCGAATGAACATTTTTAATAGACTTTTGTTTAAAATGTCTTAACATTTGTCAGTCTGATAAATTAATGAGTCAAATTCATCTTATAAGAGAATTGGTGTATTAAAACCAACTGAAGCATCTCTTCATAAAGTGAAGTAGGATGAAGTATAATACTCTCTGTACTATAGTTGGTCTAAACCAGTGGTTCTCAACTCTTTTTTCATTCCAAGGCCCCCCATTGTCCACAACAATATTCAAATATTCCCCCCATGTAGACTATTTTTTTAAATGACCAAAACTAGTAGCATCCTTAAAACAAGTCATAATAATTCATAAATAATTATAATTAAGATTAAAATAATTATGTTTTTGAATTCCAGAAATTTTAAGAACCGAATGTCCTTCAGGAAACTTACTCTTTTACCTAACAAATTTATAGGAATTTTCTAGTCGTTCATGATTTACTGGATAAAGATTAAGGATAAGTAGATAAGTACTTTTAAAAATATTGTCAAAATTGCACCTGATAAAATGTTGTAGAGTTTGACATAACTAGAAAATGTAACTATTAAAACTATTAAGCTATACATAACTATAAAAATCCCCATGGCATTTTAAGGTCTTATTCACTTGCATGACTTTTCCAGGTCTAGAAGTCATGTTTTTAAAATTAGGCTACTTAATATATCCAGATTTTCCAAGATTGTTCTTTTTTGGTTGTTTTGTCTTATTTAAAAAAAAAAAAAAAAAAAGTCATCTTGAATCCCCTTTGGAAGGTTTCTGAGGTGGGCCTTGGCCCCCTGGTTGTGAACTACTGGCTATAAATTAATGTAAACAAAATAAAAACTTTTCGGTGGTTAATCTCATCTTGTTTCTTCAGGGAAATGTGGGACCTCCACACCGTATATGCGACCTGCTTATCCCACCAAGACCTTCCCAAATCATTACACCATAGTGACAGTAAGTGACAGGTAGAATTTAAGCCACAATTGCTCTTGAAGAACTACATATACATGTCAAAATGTAATGACAGTTATCATTTTTGTTTCTTTAGTAGACAGTTTTGTCTAGACATGTGTTTGATTTGAATCACTTACTGTTTACATCAGTGAAGATAAGACTATCAGTGTTTATTTTGGACTCTGGTTTTAGAGTAGCCTTCCAGTTTATTATTTGAACCTCAGTAGTTGTTAGTTGTGCCACCCCTTTTTTGCAATTCTTTTACTGTTTTTGTAATTGTAATTTTGTAATTGTTGCAACAATTACTGTTAGTTCCAATGGTTGCTTTACAGACCATACATGTTATTTTGCTTTGCTCCTGTTTTCTAATGAGCAAAATAATGTTTTCATAAAATGTTTTTCGTTTGCAGGGTCTGTATCCAGAATCGCATGGAATTGTGGACAATAAGATGTATGATGTCACTCGCAATGCCTCTTTCAGTTTGAAGAGTTGATGAGAAATTCAACCCTGCATGGTACCAGGGTGAACCAGTGAGTATAAGCACACACATGAAACGTAAAAAGCAATACGCACAGATTTAACACATCTGCAATAATATAGATTTGTGATTATCTGTTTAATAAAGATTAGATAATTTTCTTGTGAAATCTCAATTTACATCCCCTCAGTTTGTTTTTATTTATTTATTTTGAAAGGTCTGGATAAGTAACTTAACTGATAACTGATTTGTATTTAGAGGGTAAATGTTAAGACAATTAACCATGCTTAATTATCATACTCTAATGGAAATGTAGTCATTACCATTAACAGCTACCTACTGTACATGACATTAAAATAAGACACAACAAGATAAAAACACTGCTTGTCGGGGTCCCAACACTCTTTTTATTCTACTGTTGGGATCCAGTGTGTACCTCTTCATGTTTTTGGTTCTTGTGGGTTATGTTTCTGGAGTATAATGTCAGGAGTGTGTAATTTCTGTTTATAATCCTGGTGTGGGATCCTGGCACCTACTGTACGCTCCAGAAACAAAACCCACTTGGCCTCAGTTTGTGTCTGTTCGCCATATGCTCCTCTCATTTGCTCTGTCACTAGTTAATTTGCCTCACTTGTCAGATGTGATTTTCTTCCCATTTTATTTCCTATGTGTACTTTGTACTGTGCTTGCTGGTTTTGGGTGGGATCTGTGGTGAGCACTGTTTTCTGGTTGTTTCCACCAGATTCTTCTGGCACAGTGTTTGCGGTCATGTCCTATTCTGTCCTGCCCCTCCTTTTTTTATCATTTTGGTTTGTTTTGCTTTCTCATAGGTTATTCTAACTTAAGAGCAAATAGTACAGCCAAATTAAGAGCAGACTTGGATAAAAACGAACTAGTTACCCAGCCCCTAGTGTGAACATTACAGTAAAAAAAAAGATACTTTGAACAAATTTGTTATAGTCAAGTTTATTTGTTTTCTTAAATTATATTTATGGTTTGGTTCAAACCTTAAATGTTTTAATGTAATATCAATTAAAATATTTATTTTCCCAAAAACAAAACATTCATGCAAAGCTTATTTATTATAAAGACCATATTCAATCAATGTCATTGACATGCATACATATTCTCCAACATCCACAACAAGTATGCTGGTGACCTTACTGTATGTATTTCAAGAGTTTGTCAGCCCAAAGCAAGCTTGGAGTCTCAGCTCATTATGTTCATGCAAACAGATATTGGTCCAGAGCATGGGATTCTGGTGTTTCCAGAAGGCTTCTTACTTAGCCTAAACTAACAAGGTTTCCTTGATCAATCAGAAAGACCATGCATTAGCCAACCTAAACCAACTTGGAAATTCATGAATGCTGGAAATCTTTGTTAATCCAATGAAAAATATGCTGTTCAATTTTGGAAATGTCACAATTAGTCTTGGACTGTGACCATTATAATTTTTAAATAATGCATCATTACAAATGTCTGTTTGCTGACCCATCAATTAGCTATTGATTTATTTATTTACCATAGCTATTGATTTATTTTAGGGGATTATCACAAAGTCTTTAGCACATTGTTTATGTAAACAGGAGTTGGTCCCCAGCATGGGATGCTGGTTTCTCCAGTAGGCTTCTAAGTTAGAACAAGCAAGGTTTCCTTGATGAATAAGCTTCATCAGAAAGACAAATGCTGGTTGACCATCATGTTTAGCAGTCAGACCAGCATTAGCCAACCTAAACCAACCTGGACATTCATGAATGCGTCCAGAAATCTTAGCAAATCCAATGCAAAATATGTTTTTCAGAAATGTCACAGTTGGACTTAGACTGTGACCATCATGGTTCTTCAGTAACACACCCTTTCAGATTCCTAGTTGATGAGTCTCGGATAGGCACTGCTTAAAAAGTCCTGATGTTCTTTTGGATCACACTCTTCTGGCCAAGGGTCAGAAATATCTGGTACCTGATGGAGCAGCTCCTGCTGCTGGTGATGTTTCATCATATACTCATCTGAACTGCCAAGATTAAGAGTGATGGAGTGGAACATTCTTCAAGTTCATGTGGTAGAATTCTTCCAGATTTCTTGCTGTATCAGGGTGGAATGAAAGAAAAGTCACACCCATCTTCTGGCAGCACCCTTATCATCTTTCTCTTTAGAGTTCGCCAAGATAGCTGTTTGGGGTTAATGCAGATGTTTAACTCAAATGGTGCAATTAAGAGGAAAGACAAGAGGAAAGTCTGGTACCACCCTTATCATCTTCCTCTTCAGAGTTCACCAAGATAAATGTTTGGCGGTAATGAAGAGTGGTGAACAGATGTTTTACACAAATGGTGCAACCAAATTAAAGCATACTTGGATTAAAACTAACAAGTAATTACTAAGCCCCTAGTGTGAACTTCACATCCTAATTTAAGAAGGACCTTGTGCAATCAGCATTGGCATGTGTGCATTGGGATTAACATCCAAAATGCAACATATGTTGGTGACCTTATTGCAAAGTTGGAGTATTGTTTATGTAAACAGATGTTGGTCTCCAATAGGGCTGGGCGATATATCGCATGCGATTGTCATGCGCATCTCGTCAGTAAAGCCGGTTCCGTGATTAGCGGTAAATCTCCATCACCTGCTTTCAAATGGAGCGGCATTTAATACACAGAACCGTAGTTCACTGACAAGCTACACAATATCGTGTTCATTATCAAAGGCGATTCATCTGCGATAATGAACGCGATATTGCGTATCTTGTCAGTCTACGGCTCTGTGTATTAAATGCCGCTCCATTTGAAAGCAGGTGATGGAGATTTACCGCTAATCACGGAACCGGCTTTACTGACGAGATGCGCATGACAATCGCATGCGATATATCGCCCAGCCCTAGTCTCCAACATGAGATGCTGGTTTTTCCAGCAGGCTTCTTAACTAGCTTGAACTAGCAAGGTTTCCATGATCAGCTAGTTTCATCTAAAAGACTGTGCTGGTTGACCATAATTTGTGCCAGTCAGACCTGCCAACTAGTTCAACCTGGGAATTCACAAATGTTTCCAGGAATCTTTGGAAAGCCAATGCAATTGGGCTTAGATTGTTAGTGTCATAATTCTTTAATAACACATCCCTTCAAATTCCTGTTTGATGACCCATCCTTGAGCCTTAGGTAAGCACTGCTTGAAGACTACTGATGTTCTTTTGGATCACTCTCTTCTAGACAAGAGTCAGAATCCTGTGGAACCTGATGGAATTGCATAGACTTGCATTTGGTCTTTTGTTGTCATTATGAGTGAAACTCTCTTCAATGGAATGGAATTCTTCCAAATTGTTTTCTGTATCAGGACGGCACAAGAAGAAAGTCTGGTACAACCCGTGTCATTCTCTTCAAAGTTCAGCAAGTTCTCCCATTTGGGGGAAACAGGGTGTGGTGCACAGATGTTTAACACTCTGCAACCTATTCACATTTGCAATCAAATGGGCAGCAAATGGTCAAAAAATGCCAGAGCACAAGGTGTTTCTGTGGTGGGCAGCTGAAATCGTGAAAATCCAAGATCTATAGCAAAGTTTTTGTTTTCCTTATTAACTTTCCTATATCCTAGTTGGTGATGGACAGGGTTTCTTAAGTTCCTCAATCTCTTTACTGGGAACACAGGTCCTTCTGGTTTGTTTTCCGTGCTCGACTTTCAACCATGCAGTTTTGCTTTGCCCCGTCCATGGTGCTGAAATAATGCAGCGTAAAACCTTCTAGTAGGAGATACTGGGATTTGCTTTTGAAAAGAGGCAGCTGTTGGAATTTGAGACTCAAACTAATGGCCATTTAAATGTGTGAGGCATTCACATTCAGTGGTAGCCTGTGTTACATTGAAGACTGGGTTAGTATCCATCCTATTGGCTTTTACAGTAATTACAGAGACAGTCTTTGTGGTTTCTGACTATAGGCGTGCATACTTGAATTTTTAGAGCTTCTTCATGACCATATGTACTTTGCTATAGTAGCGACCATTTTAGTTTCTAATTTTGTCCTTACAAATGAACTGTGATTGAATGAAACAGGATCGCCAGTTCCTCAACCCAGTGTTATTATAGTTAACAAAAACTCAGAACATAATATCTTCATTACTTGCAATAAAATACATAATAATAAAATATATATATCACTGTATTTGTACTTAGGCTCTCTCTCTTATCTCTTATTTTTGCAGATGTTTGTTTGCTTTTGTAATTGTTAGTGGTGTTTTATCTTTTGTGCCTTTTGTCAGCACTTTCATTCAGTTCTTCCTGTGATTGTCTTTAGGTTTGGCTCACAGCCATGAAAAACAAACTAAAAACAGCTACTTTCTTCTGGCCTGGATCCGATGTGAAAGTCAATGGACATTTCCCAGATTACTGGGTGAAGTATGACAGGTGGATATTTACAATACCTGATTTTTTAAACTATTATTAACTTGATTTTAGGATTGATTTTAAGGGTTGTGGGGACTGACTATAATTCACATCTAAAACTAGCTATCAAGAGCAACACTTCATATTACACTAAATACAAAGGTTTGCCTCAAAGTTTGAAGCAGGTTACATAGGTAATGACTCTGAATATGGGCTTCTGCTGAATTCAATAGAAGACATTAGGGATTTTAGAAACAGCCATCAAAGACTTTATTCAATTTTGAGCCAACAAACTAGTTCAAATGGATGATATCATTTTTCTTTTTTTTAGGAGCATCCCTTTTGAAAAGAGAGTTGCAAAAATGTTTGAATGGTTGCATTTACCTGAAGGAGAAAGGTAAAGCTTTTTTAAAATGCATATATATATATTTTTATTTTATTTTATTATTTTTAAATTACTGTTTTGGTTTGATTCTGCCTACACTGTAAAAACTGTAACTTGCAATTGTTAAGGTAAAGAGGTATTTCTACCTTATTTAGTTCATAAAAGTTTGTAAATTAATGTATTCAGGTTGATTAACTGACGTTAAATACTATTTTTTACTTGAATACAGTAAGTATAGTAAGTTAATTTAGATGCTATTTTTTAATTTACAGTATATTCACTCTGTTTTAGGCCAGACTTTTACACCTTGTACTTCGAAGAGCCTGATTCTGCAGGTCATCGACATGGACCAATGAGTAGCCAGGTAAACTGAAGACAAACAGCATGTGGAAATAATTGACAAACTTCAGTGTCAGTTTAGTTTGGGGGCAAATATCTGATTTAGGATATGAAACACAATGAACACAATCATTGTTATAAGGTTGTTATTTTTTTTTTTTTTTTCATAATCAGTATGAATTCCCCTGCTTTGGATTCTACTGATGAAATGTTTGCATTTCAAATCATGACGGATTTTTGCATTGCAGGTCATTGAGGCTTTACTGAATGTCGACAGGCTTATTGGGATGTTGATGGAGGGTCTCAAGGAAAGACAGTTGCACAGATGTGTCAACCTGGTTCTGGTCTCTGACCACGGTGAGTACTGTGTGTCTTTTCTTTACACTTTAATTTGAACATGAGACCAAATCTGAGATTAAACGTGTATTGGCAACAGCTACTGTATAGTTGTATTTTAACTTAAGTCAAATTTATTTGTATAGCACTTTTCACAATACACAGTGGGTCTCATTCACTAATATGTTCGTACGTACATGAATTTGCTCTTAACGTCATTCTGATGTTAGTACATTTGGAGTATTCTAAATGAGTGGTTGCATGCACAAAGTTAGTCATTTGCATAAAACACGCCTAAACCATCTCCATGTAAGGGCTTTCCGTGCACGCTTTTCTTTACAGCCTTTCATCACTCTGGTCAAACATGCCGCTGTTTGCAGACACGCTTTCGCATATAGAAGCTTGTTTCTGACAAAGAATAAAACATTTGAAAAACATTATTCTGACTTGTAAGATGTAAACTCGAAATTGTGACATAAAAAGTCGCAAACAGTGTACAGTATATGCAGAAAGTTGGATATAATATATATTCAACTTTACATGTAATCTAAAAATATAAAATCACAAAAGTATTTTTTTTTTTATCTGATATTAACTTTTACCAAATGTCACAGATAGTCAGACATTAGATATTTATTGGACTTATGTATTCACAGTTTTTTAATGAAAACAATTGCAGTCTGCAGTCCAAGAAGTATTAAATCTGGCCATGTTTGTGCCACTGTAATATTAGAAGAGAAAATTTTGTTGGAAAATTTGGATTAGACAGTGTTCCATAAAGCATTTATCTATTATCAATTATCAAAAGAGAAAAGTACTTCTCCACCCATATGCACCCAACACTTGAAATACCATAATAAAAAAACTAAATAATTGTATCGCAGCCAGTTGCCTTATTTTATTTCATTTAGTGTAACTTGCTGTAAAATAACTAAAACAAACTGAGAAAGAAAAAAAAAACAATATAGACATTTAAAAAATTAATAAAAATGACATACACACAACAAAAATATTAAAACTTAAAAATTAAAATAAAAACAGAAAATATAAAAATAATACCTAATTAAAAATGATAATAGTATCTCAATGATATGAAAATAACACCGGTTCCCACCTATCTGGGTGGGCACAGAAGTTCTTCAGCAGTGACATCTGCTTGACGTGTGTCTTCATTTGTGATTGGGGCAAATTAAAGGCGTGTGGGATTGCACATGTGTCACAGTCTCATGACCTTGGAGTATGCCATGAGGCCTGCTAGCATGCTACTTTTGACTCTTGGGTTTTTAATTGTCTGTGCCGCTTTGCCTTTGTGGTTGTGATTGTGAATACATATTGAGCTTGTATGTTTTTTATGTGCTGAACTTCTGTTGCATCACTGATGTTTAATTAGTACTCGCTCAAGAATATAATGAAAGGCGTGGAGGTTTGGCGGTAAGACTTACTGTCAGTAAATTATATGCTTTTTTGACACTTCAGTGAGAGGAAAAAAAGTTGAATGTTATAATATGCTGTGAATTACTACAGTGAGAACATCACTTGGACTTAATGTTTTTAATTCAGTAGTTTACCCCAAAATGTAAATCTCTTCTTTTACTTAGAGAGAAAGAATTAATTCTGGTTTGGGTGAGTAAATCATGATAGAATTTTTTGGGTGAACTATTCCTTTAAGCACAACTGAATGAGCAATCTGTGAAATATAGTTCATTTTGAATGCTTGATTTGCAGGGATGGAAGAAGCATCATGCGAGAAAGCTGCGTATGTATCCAACTATCTGGAAAACATCGATGACATAACTGTCATCCAGGGTCCTGCAGCGAGAGTCCGTCCCAAACGTTTGCCTGATGAATTCTTCTCCTGTAAGCAGACAGATTTGACCCACCACACATGACTTTGTATTTGAGGGTTTCTTCAACTATAGACGCTTTTGTGTCACAGCAGTTGATTTTATTAAAACTAGAAGGATTGTGGTATAAAGGTTGCATTAGCTATAAAATGGATCATGGTTAATTTTTGCTGTTTTTTGTATATCAATGATATCATATAATATATATCAATATATTTGCTGGTTTTCAATATCTCGTGAACCATTTCAATATCTGTGTAATGTGACATGAATTTATATATTTTTTACAAAAATTGCAGCTAATTTCCACTGTGACCAACAATTTTGTTCCTAGATAAGTTTTATCAAAAGTTAGTGTACTTGTTGTACAATGAAGAACTTGGGGTGAAATATGATTAAAAGTTTGGGTTCAGTAAGATCTTTTTTTAATGATTTAAATGAAAACTTTTATTCTGCAAGGATCTATTAAACTGATCAATAGTGACAGTAAAAAATTATATTTCTGCAGATAAATTCTGCTGCAAATGCTGTTCTTTTTAAGCTGCACAATTGTTTTCAGCATTGATAAAAATGATTTCTGAAGGATCATGTGACACTGAAGACTGTAATGAAGCTGAAAATGCAGCTTTGCATCACAGGAATAAATTACATTTAAAAGATATTAAAAAAGAACAAAAATGATAATAATGTTTCACAACTGGTCTGAAGTGACCATAGTTGAAGACACACCCATATAATGTTATAATGTTTTGTCCATTAAATGTAAGTCAAACGATCCATCTCTTCTCTTTTCCTGCATTCATCTGGCAGTTGATTATGAAGGTCTGGTGAAGAATCTTTCGGTACGACCCTGTCTTAACATCTCTACACCTCAATTACAGACTATATCTTCCACTTAATCATGTTGCAATCTTTATTCTGTCCTTTTTTCTTTCTGTGTTTGAAGTGCAGAGAACCTGATCAGCCGATGAGGCCGTATCTGAAGGAGCATCTGCCCAAACGGCTTCACTTTGCCAGTAACATCCGTATAGAGAGAGCACATCTCTACATGCAGCCCGGCTGGCAAGCAGCACTGTGAGTTTGATGCTTGCTTTGGGCTCAAAAAATAAAATGCTAAATTTGTCGTATTTGAATTGCATATAAAATGTCCATCCATTTGGATTATGCAGGGTTTTTTTAATGTTGAAACTGCAACATCCCAATGTATAATCAAAAAATAGTCAAATAAATAAAAAAACGGAGGTCTATTTCTAAGTGCAAAAACCGCCTTTTGGCAGAGGCTATTTACATTCACAATGTGTATGGGACAGTCAACACTGACGCTCATAACATGCAGTGGCGTATAAAATGCTTTTTCCATCAGAGTTCACTCGCCTTTTGGAACTTTTTTTCTCTCTTTTCAAATTATGCATCGGGGCATTTTTTTCAATATGAAATAATCAAAAAGTTGAAAATAAAACGGGTAGGGTTAGGGAGGGCATTGTCCCTAAATCATCCATTTAATAATTTGAATTAAAAATATACACAATAATATTATTGCGTACTGTTTTTAATGTACTACAAATGGGGTCAGATATGCCACTTGTATAAATAGCAGAAAATCTTGCCATTTTAACTTAGTGTAAATGCATCCATCATAAGAAAATATATTTACATAAAAAAAGCCGCTGCCATAAAAAAATAAATGTGTTTTAAATACACATTAACCAAGTTTATATATTTATCATCAATTACTTTCAATCTCATACATTTTAACTAACTGAATATTTCTTGTTTTATAGGTAGCCATATTTTAACCATGTTCTTAATTTTTACTGAAAAAAGAATTTAGATGTATGCTGATTCTAATTAGAATAAATACATTTTGAGAAAAACAAATGCATACACACACACACACACACACACACACACACACATATATATATATATATATATATATAATCACATTGATGCTAATAGATGATAATATATTAGAATTTTAAAAAAAATATTTATGCGCAGAAATGCATCACATTAAATTTAGTTTATGCTAAAGCTGTGTAATCCAAATAGATATTTTATTTGCAATTCAAGTGTGTAAATTGAAAATCTAATAAATAATCGTAAAATATTTTTGAGTGTATAATGAAAGAATGTAATATCCCTAAAAAAAATTTATGCGTTTATAAATCCAGATGAGTTTAACCTCTAGAAGAAATGCATCTGTTATTAAAAGGTAACTAGAATTTGATTAAATTTAGATTTTTTTCAGCACTATGCTAATTTTTCTCCCACCTTGATCTACAGCAAACCAAGTGAAATTAAATACTGCAGGGGCGGCTTCCATGGTTCAGATAATGTCTTCAAGAACATGCAGGTTGGTGTTTATTTTCAAGGCACATGTCTTTTGCAATTCAAGTTGGGACACTGCAAATTGTGAATAAAAAAGGAATGCAATAATTTACAAATCTCATAAACTTATATTTTATTCACAATAAATTGTAAATCAAATGTTAATAAATAATCAAATATTGGCTCATTTTATTTCAAATATTTGGGACAGGTAGCAATGAGTGTACATATAAGGAACATGGAGGACCAATGCAACTTATTAAAGAATGTAAGCCTCTATCAGTGTCCTAAAAAAAGTCACCGATTAATGCGTTGGAGCAATATCAGAAAAGTTTCTCAGAGAAAAATTGCAGATGAGTTTAACCTCAAAGATTCAGAGAAGAATCTCTGTTATCAAGGCTGAAAACCATATGGATGCCCGTGATCTTCGGGCCCTTAGACGGCACTGCATCACATACAAATGCTACTTTGGAAATCACAACTGTCAGGAATATTCCAGAAAAATTGTCGGGAACACAATACCGTGTCATTCGCCTAGCTAAAATTAGGTCAAAAAAGAAGCCATATCTAAACATTGAGTGCAGGCGCTCATTTAAAATTTGAAGATTTTTTAATCAGCTTTTTGGAAAACTCATGTCATCCGGACTAAAGAGTACAAGGACAACCCAACTTGTTATCAGCGCTTTCAGAAGCCTGCACTGATGGTAGTATTTTTCTCCCACCTTGATCTATGTCGTCTCTTTCAGCAAACCAAGACCACATACTGAAATTAAATACTGCAGGGGCGGCTTCCATGGTTAGAAAACAGATAAAGAGGAAATGCGACAAAGAAGTCTTCAAGAACATGCAGGACAACATTCCTATTCCTAAACTTGGTGTTTAAAACGTTTGCACTAAAAAGAAGAGGGGATTCCACACATATTCAAGATTTTTTCCCTTAAAATGCACATTTGATATGTCTATGTTGCTGAATAAAATATTGTAATAAAAGTAAACAAATCGGGTTTGTAAACAAATGAAACAAATTGCACACTCATCTTGATAGTGATGCCATAGCAGATGTTTTCTTACCAAAGTCTGATGTTACCAATAGATTGGCTTTGTCATCATTTAAGAAACATAATCATGTTTCATCATAATCAAGTATACTTATTATTACTTGTTTGGTCTCAGTGCCTTTGAAAAACATTTTTCTTTTGAAGAAGAGTGTGGTTGGCAGTTGCCAAACATCAGTTCTCCATTACTTCTCATGGCGTTTTCTTCTCTTTCAACTTCGCTTCCACACCATCAACATAAACCCTTAACCACAAAATTAAGCATTATCCCTTAAATCCAGAGAAAATATTTCTTAAATCTGTCATGGACACCAGTAAACATTTCTTTCTTCAGTTTCTGCTTGAGGCTCTGTTCAAAGGCTTCTGTGGTGCAGTGTAATGAGGTTAGACCAAACATTTTGATGGGGATTATACTAAATTCTTATTAAAGGATCTGAGTAAATTCCCATGAAGGGATTATGATCCCTAGGGTCTTTCCACAAACATGCCCAAGCATGCTCTTTAAATGAACTCTCGGCTATTGAATATAGCTTCTCTGTGCCAGATTCACACTTAGTAGTTCCTTCAAACTGGAAGGTGTTCAGATTGCAGTTTTAAACACACGCTCAACCCACACGTTGGACCTTTGACAGAGTCTTGTTTATGTCTGTGACGTGTGTGAGTTTCCAGCCATCTGCGCCCCCTGGTCTATGTGGTTGTCTAAGAATGTCTAATGCATCTGGTAGGCTTTGCAAAAACCTCTTACTGGAACTCTTATGAGGCAACGGTCTAACTGGTTGAGGTAAATTGCACAAGCTAGTCACAACCACAGGGATAGTTATTATGGCAAGAGCTTTACTTTAGGCCATCTTAATAAAGTGAAATCTCCTGTTAGGAGGAATGAAGATCATGTTCATCTTTGTGACTCTGTGTCAAGTAAATGAGATCAGTCTAGTTTCTAGTACTCAAATGTTTTAGCCAGAGGCGAGTGGAATGTGTGTCTCTCTGCGACTGCAAATCAAAATAAGTGCTTTTAGTTATTTTTAACTGTGGTCTGTGTTTTTGGAGCTGTCGTGGGTGTTTTGTTGTCATATCCAGGGGCCCCAAATAGTACTTGGACACTAAAGCCGCATTTAAAGATGTCTAATTTTCATCACATTAGATAACAAAATGTTAAGTGGCATCTGCAAACAAATAACCTTTTCTCAGAACCATCTTATCTCTTTTTTAATGAAATATTAGGCAAAATATTCAACAAAAACACAACTTTTTCAAACTTGAAGACAACCAAATGGTGTGATTTAATGAATGAAATGTAACTGTTTGCAGGCCATTTTTATTGGATATGGACCAGGTATCCATTCTAAGGCGAATGTGCTTCCCTTCGAGAACATTGAAGTCTACAACCTCCTATGTGGTAAGTTTATTTTTCTGTGAAGTATCATGAAAGTTTGAAAGAGTTCCTTTAATCATATTTCATTGGCATCCCTTCTCCGCTATTGACGTTTTTGGTACTGCGCATATTCTTGTGTGCTAAATGCCCTTGTGAAAAATAACACTTAAGCATACTTTTAAAAAGCAATATTAATTACATGTTAATTGCAAGTAAAAATATAATAGAGTTTAAATTTATATTAAATGCAATTAGCTGCTTTTTTAAACCTCTTAAGTAGAACTTAAGTAATCTTTACATATAAATTCATATTTGCTTTTATTATCTTTGGTTAAAGTGTACAGCCGAATGTACTGACAAGTATTTATAGTAAACTAAAATATAATGTAACTTTTATTGAAACGTGTATGTCATGTATGTGAATACGTTTGTAAAAAAATACCTCTTTTATACACATGTAAAGATGAAGTTGCAAATAGTGCATTTAGAAGAGAATAATATATTATAACAATCAACTTTAAATGTAATATCAAATAAGACACTGCCATTAAAATTACTCTGTAATCAAGAATCATAGTCATGAAAGTGCACTCTCATTAAGTACACTTAAGTGGCCTTTTATTTTATTAATATTATATTTTGTGCAAGTTCAGTTGTTTAAAATATACTTTTAAGATTTGAAGTGCACTACAAGTGCACATTCAATACAAAGCGTATTTATTTTAATAAGGTTGAGTAACTGCTGTTGAGATAAATGGGAATTTCATCCTTGTCCAAAATGTGCTGATGATTGCAGTTTACTGTGTTTGATTCCTTCTCTTCATCTTTGATTTGGAACAAAGTTATGATGATTATTGAGTGTATTAAATTATGATGATTATGTTCACACATTCTTTATCACTCATAAAAAGTTTCTAAATCTAGTAACATACAGTATACTCATGGAATGCAAGGTCTTGAGCTCATATTGGTTTAAGTCCAAGAGAAGTCTTGTGGGAAATTGTGCAGGACTATGAGAGTCCGTCACCATCTCCGTCATTCACAATCACTGCCAAGGACTTAATGACCCACTTCGAAACAAAGTGGCCATAATTGGCAGCTTATTGTCTGACACCACTGTTGGGAAGTTACATAGTCAGTGACGCCACTAACATATCTAAAAAAAAAAATCCTTTGCTTTACAGCCAAAAAATGAGGTCATAATCAAACACCTTTATATAATAATCCATTCTTGTTAGAGAAGCAAGTCATTTTCATTTCAGTGAATCACTTTGTTAAATTAACCCATTCAATGATTTTACATCATTGTTTTGGTAGCAATCCAGCTACAGCATGATTGCAAGTGTGAACTTGCATTTGTATGACAGTTCAATAAACAAGATATTTTCGTTACTTTAGTTACTGTCTGTTTCCTGTGGAGCTCCTAAGGGAACATGGTGATGGAAATATCTCTTTAAAACCTCTATAATTTCATAAACAAAGCCAAAGCATAATTAACTTGCTTGTGTCCAAGCAACATGCAGTATTAATCTTTTAATGCTGAATGAATCGCTGATTTTGAATGAATTGATCAAGTGAATGATTCAGTGACTCACTAGTCGTCACCAACTGTCATAAAAATAGAACTTGCTGAAAGAAAACTGGAACTGTTTTATAATGTAATATTTATTTCAATAACTTTACAATTAATATAATGCTGAGGTTAATGCTGCTGTCCAACCATGTTTAAAATGTTGGGCTAAAATATTGTTTTCCAGTTGGGTTTAGTGGAAACTGATCTGTTGAAAAGCTATTAATGTAACTGAACTAGCAACAGATCTTTTCTTTTGTATTGTGACAAGAAAAAAAGGTAGGACGGGGACAGTTCAAATGATTGAGTTATGACATTCTGATTAAAAATTGCAAGGTCAAGTAAAAAAATGTAGCTAACTAATTTTTAAAGTGTAGATTGACTAGATGAACTTGATGAACTTTAAATTAACTTGACAGGCTGCAGTTTTAAAGCTTCCCCAACATTGTTACATAATGTCTGGTTTTCTCACCCACTCTTCTTTTCTCTTCACTCTAGTTATATGTAAGCATCCTGACTGGGTATTTAGGACTACAAATAGTACCTGTCACTGGGATGTTTAACAGGATTTCCTACTCTTTTAGGCCGATGTCATCAAAATCTCACTATAGCAAGGCAATGATGTTAGTGTGATGCTCCACCCAAAAATGAAAAGCCTGTCATTTTCTCACCCTCATGCCATTTATTTATGACTTTCTTTCTTCTGTTAAACACACACACACACACACACACACACACACAAAGAAAAACGTTTGAAGAATGTTGATAACCAAACAGTTTTCCAAGATGTAGGTGACTTTGTTTCTTCAGTAGAACACAAACGAAGATTTTTAACTCAAACCGTTGCAGTCATATAATGGCAGTCAATGGGACTCATGGCTTTGAGAGAAAAAAGAAACATACCAAATTAAACCCTGCGGCTCGTGATGATACATTGAGGTCTAAAGACACAAACCGATCAGTCTGTGCAAGAAACTGAACAGTATTTATATCATTTTTCCACCGCACTGTCCAACTGTCCTGAGCACGTTCACACAATAGCCGGCGCGCATTTTCTTCTTCTTCTTGCTTTACGGCAGATCGCAGACTTATAAGTGCATTACCACCACCTATTTTGTCTGTGTATGTTTTTTTTCTCTCAAAGCCATGAGTCCCATTGACTGCCATTATATGACTGATAGACTGCAACGGTAAAAATCTTCGTTTGTGTTCTACTGAAGAAACAAAGTCACCTACATCTTGGATGCCCTTGGAGTAAGCAGATAAACATAAAGACTGTTCTTACCAGTATTTGACAGTAGCATGATTTTTGCATTGTATTGTAAGTAGTTTTGGTGAAAAGCATCTTCTAAGAACAGTGTATTCTTCTGTGTATGTCTCTTTAGATTTGCTGGGTATTCCTCCTGCCCCCAATAACGGCACCCATGGCAGTTTAAACCATCTGCTAAAGAACCCACCCCACCAGCCGGTGTACCCCGCAGAGCACTCGGCACCATCGACATGCACCCCTGTTAGCGGCTCCTTACGGGACCCTCTCGGCTGCACCTGTGACTCCCTCACTGAGGCTGAGGTCAGCACTTTAAAAAGAGTAAAAGTAGAAATGACTTTGGTAACATTTTTGCAACCCAGGCTCATTCGAAATGTGTGCCTCTAATACATTTCTGCAACACTGTTATTACGTACCTTACTGCACGTTTCGCGGCAGTTTCAAAGTGAAACGTCCAGTGAGTGGCGCTAAAACGCAGGTTCAATACGTGACCCTGGCACGTTTTTGTTACGTTGATATAGGCACGTATTGCTGTGTTTGTATTACGTTGCTTCAGGTACGTATTGCGGTGGTTCATAATTCAAATATTCGGGGGTGTCGATAAAAGTTAATGCTCTATCGTGTTGAAAATATCCCCTACATGCTAAAATTAGGCTTTATTGATCGAAACTGTGGACCTGCAAATCATATTTGTGTGAAAAGGAATAAAATTTTCGGAGTTTTACTGCCTCTAGTGCTCATTTCAACTGGAAACTGCAGCGATTCGTGTGTATAGGTACATTTTTTGAGTTTCGCAGAAATATAGGTAGAGGCACGTATTTCCAATGAGCCTATGTTGCACTTTAGTTTAGGGAACAATTCTCCCTATTAACTAGTTGCTTATTAGCGTGCCTGTTATTAACATATTGGCTGTTTATTAGTACTTATAAAGCACATATTCTGCATGACCATATTCTACATCCCTAATCCTACCCAATACCTTTTGAGGCAAAAGTCGTAGTTAATGGTTTGTTAATAGCGGGCATTGGACCTTAAAATAAAGTGTGACCATTATTTTTATATATAGGCCTATATATATTTATTCTTTCATAGATAATTTTGAACACCTAACCCTTAATCCTAACCACTTCTCAAAAATATAAAACATGTAACAGGCAGATAAATATGCAATCACAGGCGTTTATAGCAACCAAAAAAAAAAAAAAAAAAAATGGCCATGAAACAGTATAAAAGTATTACAAGTATTGTTGTGTTCCAAGTCTTCTGAAGCCATGCAACATCTTTTATGAAGTGAGGAGAACAGAGCAAAACTTAACACAGTCACATCTGATTCAAAAGATAAATCCAAACTTTATCATGATGTAATTGGTCATGAGACACGCAAGAGCCAATCAGATTTCACAATCAAGGCTGATGTAGCAGGCAGCAGTTTTTGAATGTGTTTGTGATTTGAGCGTTATGTTGGATGGAGACGTGATTGCTTTTGGGTGTGTTTCTTATGAAAATCAATTGTTTGGCCTAGAAAACTTGGAATATTTGTATTTTTTTAACCAATTGTGATTAGTTGGTTTTGTTTTATATTGAGCAATGCTTAGGTTTAGGGGTAGGGGTCAGGTTAGGTACTCATAAATGTCTAAATAGTAAATAAAATTATTGGTGCTGTTTAAATTGAAAACCATACCCCAACATATGTCATCATGACAGTATTATTAATTGAAAATGAAAAAGGTGGTTAAAGTGGTACTCAGTGACCCATGAGTCCATATGTGATGAATTGTAGTTTGATACAAATCCATCTGTCGCTTTAGATTGAGTCAAATTAGCACAGATGCCAACAGGGACAGATTACATGACATGCCCTTGTTCTCAAAAACCATGAACAATACTACACGAGGTAGAAGAAAATAGAAATTCAGACTACACTGAACAGCATGAGATCGCGAAACCATCAAAATTCTATTATTTATGCAATTTTATTTTCCCCTTTCACCTATAGTTTCGAAAGGTACTAATATGTACATTTACCATTCAAGGGTAAATAAGTAAGGTACTGCCCCAGTCACAGTTTTGTACATTTTCTTATGAGGGTGTATGTTATGTATATAATTGTGCAAGTTGATGGATTAATGCAGGTCATGATATTACAAATAGATTGCTATGCCTCATTTTAAGGACATTTTTGAGCATGCTTTATTTGACTTGTTATGAGCCAAGACTAGTTCCCTTCAAAGGCCAAGTTTAAGTTTTAAATCAGATGTCTGACGTGTTTTATGGTGTAATCCTGTGTCTTTGAACTGGCTGTTATTAGATGACTCACTCTTGAGAACAGGATGAATTTCCTCGTGGTTCCACCCAAGGTTTCCTCCTTACTCTTGAGGAGCTATTGTTGATTTGTGTTTGTAACAGGGGATTTAAACCTAAAATGTGGCGAAGCCTGTCACTATACAAATTATATTCAGTTGCAGTGCAACCAGAACTGCATGTTTGAAAGGCTTGGAAAGCCAATTATATTACCCTTTCCATATTACAATTCTGAAAAAAATAAGTGGATAGAGTTTCAGAATGTCATTCAAACATGGTTCAAAGTTTTTTTTTTTTTTTTTGCTCTTTAGCATTGGTCTTGCAGTTAATGTTGTCGCAGAATGGATTACAGTCTGTAGCTCCAAGGAATTTCTTTGAGTTATGTTTGTTGTTTGTGTGTCTCTATGATTATCCACATCACATATTCATTTTTGGCTTGGATGTGTTGTCTGGATTTCTTTATTTTTTCCTGTGGTTTGTTACAATCACATAGTTTTTTAGTTTTTGAAAGAGAAGTGAGTCAAGCCACTTGTGCTTAACAGTTACAAATGATTTAGTGTCTCTAGTATAAATATACACACAGTACACATACACTACTGGGGTCAGTAAATAGTTTTTAGGAAAGCAATATTTTTATTCTGCAAGGATGCATTAAATTGCGTGTGTATATATATATATATACGGTGGGTACGGAAAGTATTCAGACCCCCTTACATTTTTCACTCTTTGTTATATTGCAGCCATTTGCTAAAATCATTTAAGTTCATTTTTTTCCTCATTAATGTACACACAGCACCCCATATTGACAGAAAAACACAGAATTGTTGACATTTTTGCAGATTTATTAAAAAAGAAAAACTGAACTATCACATGGTCCTAAGTATTCAGACCCTTTGCTGTGACACTCATATATTTAACTCAGGTGCTGTCCATTTCTTCTGATCATCCTTGAGATGGTTCTACACCTTCATTTGAGTCCAGCTGTGTTTGATTATACTGATTGGACTTGATTAGGAAAGCCACACACCTGTCTATATAAGACCTTACAGCTCACAGTGCATGTCAGAGCAAATGAGAATCATGAGGTCAAAGGAACTGCCTGAAGAGCTCAGAGACAGAATTGTGGCAAGGCACAGATCTGGCCAAGGTTACAAAAAAAATTCTGCTGCACTTAAGGTTCCTAAGAGCACAGTGGCCTCCATAATCCTTAAATGGAAGACGTTTGGGACGACCAGAACCCTTCCTAGAGCTGGCCGTCCGGCCAAACTGAGCTATCGGGGGAGAAGAGCCTTGGTGAGAGAGGTAAAGAAGAACCCAAAGATCACTGTGGCTGAGCTCCAGAGATGCATTCGGGAGATGGGAGAAAGTTGTAGAAAGTCAACCATCACTGCAGCCCTCCACCAGTCGGGGCTTTATGGCAGAGTGGCCCGACGGAAGCCTCTCCTCAGTGCAAGACACATGAAAGCCCGCATGGAGTTTGCTAAAAAACACCTGAAGGACTCCAAGATGGTGACAAATAAGATTCTCTGGTCTGATGAGACCAAGATAGAACTTTTTGGCCTTAATTCTAAGCGGTATGTGTGGAGAAAACCAGGCACTGCTCATCACCTGTCCAATACAGTCCCAACAGTGAAGCATGGTGGTGGCAGCATCATGCTGTGGGGGTGTTTTTCAGCTGCAGGGACAGGACGACTGGTTGCAATCGAGGGAAAGATGAATGCGGCCAAGTACAGGGATATCCTGGACGAAAACCTTCTCCAGAGTGCTCAGGACCTCAGACTGGGCCGAAGGTTTACCTTCCAACAAGACAATGACCCTAAGCACACAGCTAAAATAACGAAGGAGTGGCTTCACAACAACTCTGTGACTGTTCTTGAATGGCCCAGCCAGAGCCCTGACTTAAACCCAATTGAGCATCTCTGGAGAGACCTAAAAATGGCTGTCCACCAACGTTTACCATCCAACCTGACAGAACTGGAGAGGATCTGCAAGGAGGAATGGCAGAGGATCCCCAAATCCAGGTGTGAAAAACTTGTTGCATCTTTCCCAAAAAGACTCATGGCTGTATTAAATCAAAAGGGTGCTTCTACTAAATACTGAGCAAAGGGTCTGAATATTAGGACCATGTGATATTTCAGTTTTTCTTTTTTAATAAATCTGCAAAAATGTCAACAATTCTGTGTTTTTCTGTCAATATGGGGTGCTGTGTGTACATTAATGAGGAAAAAAAATGAACTTAAATGATTTTAGCAAATGGCTGCAATATAACAAAGAGTGAAAAATTTAAGGGGGTCTGAATACTTTCCGTACCCACTGTATATAGCTTTTGCTTTTCTTTTTTTTTAACTTTATATTTATCAAAGCATCCTGAAAAAGTATTTTACTGGAGTAATGACATCTGAAAGAATAGTTTAGAATAGGACTGTTTTTACAGCATTTTTGTTCAAATAAATACATACAGGTGCATCTCAATAAATTGGAATGTCGTGGAAAAGTTCATTTATTTCAGTAATTCAACTCAAATTGTGAAACTCGTGTATTAAATAAATTCAATGCACACAGACTGAAGTAGTTTAAGTATTTGGTTCTTTTAATTGTGATGATTTTGGTAGTGTGGGCAGGTGCCAAATCCTGCTGGAAAATGAAATCAGCATCTTTAAAAAGCTGGTCAGCAGAAGGAAGCATGAAGTGCTCCAAAGTTTCTTGGTAAACGGGTGCAGTGACGTTGGTTTTCAAAAAACACAATGGACCAACACCAGCAGATGACATTGCACCCCAAATCATCACAGACTGTGGAAACTTAACATTGGACTTCATGCAACTTGGGCTATGAGCTTCTCCACCCTTCCTCCAGACTCTAGGACCTTGGTTTCCAAATGAAATACAAAACTTGCTCTCATCTGAATAGAGGACTTTGGACCACTGGGCAACAGTCCAGTTCTTCTTCTCCTTAGCCCAGGTAAGACGCCTCTGATGTTGTCAGTGGTTCAGGAGTGGCTTAACAAGAGGAATACGACAACTGTAGCCAAATTCCTTGACACGTCTGTGTGTGGTGGCTCTTGATGCCTTGACCCCAGCCTCAGTCCATTCCTTGTGAAGTTCACCCAAATTATTGAATCGATTTTGCTTGACAATCCTCATAAGACTGCGGTTCTCTCGGTTGGTTGTGCATCTTTTTCTTCCACACTTTTTCCTTCCACTCAACGTTCTGTAACATGCTTGGATACAGCACTCTGTGAACAGCCAGCTTCTTTGGCAATGAATGTTTGTGGCTTACCCTCCTTGTGAAGGGTGTCAATGATTGTCTTCTGGACAACTGTCAGATCAGCAGTCTTCCCCATGATTGTGTAGCCTAGTGAACCAAACTGAGAGACCATTTTGAAGGAAACCTTTGCAGGTGTTTTGAGTTGATTAGCTGATTGGCATGTCACCATATTCTAATTTGTTGAGATAGTGAATTGGTGTTTTTTTGTTAAATTTGAGCCTAAATCATCACAATTAAAAGAACCAAAGACTTAAACTACTTCAGTCTGTGTGCACTGAATTTATTTAATACACGAGTTTCACAATTTGAGTTGAATTACTGAAATAAATGAACTTTTCCACGACATTCTAATTTATTGAGATGCACCTGTAATACATAAAAAGACAAATACATAAGAGACATTTTTCAAAAACATTAAAGAATCTTACTGACCCCAAACTTATTTTTTATGTATTACAATTTTATTTATTTATTTTCATTTTTTTTGCTGCAATTCTTGTTTCATGTTTTGTTGCTTATTTTAATATATATATAAAATACATTTCCCCAAACTTTTTCAGGTGAACCGTCTGAACCAGCGTCTCATCGACTCAAACTCAAGTGAGTAAACTGTTTGTCATGAATAGTTCACATTGACATTGTGTTAGAAAACACTGTGTTTGAAACTTTTCAGGTCAAAACTTCTTTATTAATCTTTTTATAGACTCTAACGTGAAGCATGTTCATCTGCCTTATGGAATCCCGCGTGTTCTTCAGGAGCAGTCAGATTACTGTATACTTCACCACAGTGTGTACACCAGTGGATACAGCAGAAACATCCTGATGCCCCTTTGGGTCTCATACTCTTTGAATGCAACGGTAAGACTAGTCTTAAGACCCCATGAAATTACTTGATAAGCACCTCTATTTTTTCTTTGTGAGCATATTCCTACTCGTATTGCTAGTTAAAGGTGGAATGTATAATTAGGGAGTAACATTCTTTTTCTAGAGAGCATTTTTTTATTCGGGTCAAGTTGAGTCATGTAGACGAGTCGTACAAGAGGAGTCATGTAGAGCATCCCCCAAACAGATACATCTGCTAAAATTTTATTTTATCATTATTTTTATTAGAAGTACACTAACATAATTATTATCTAAATACTAACAGTTATGACTGACTGTGATATCATGGGGTCTTTAAAGTGGAGTTTATTGTAGACGGGACCTCTAAAACAATAGCTCATTTTAAGCTGTTACAATGTTGCACAGCAGGGGTTTTCATTCAATATTTTCCTGTGATCATTTTCTGAAGATGTCCTGTGGGATTTAAATGAGCTACACCCCTTTTTAATTATTACAGGACTGGAACTTTAAAGATCACTTGTGAAAAAGATGTACACTTTAGCGTACTTCTAAAAAGGAATACTACTGTATATGGTAACACTTTACAATAAGGTTAATTAGTTAAACATTAGTTAATGTATTAACTAACATGAACTAACCATGAGCAATACATTTGTTACTGTATTTACTAATCTTCGCTAAAGTTAGTTAATAAAAATACAGATGTTCATTGTTAGTTCATGTTAGTTCACAATGCATTAACTAATGTTAACAAGATTTTAATAATGTATTAGTAAATGTTGAACTTAACATTAACAAAGATTAATAAATGCTGTATAAGTGCAGTTCATTATTAGTTCATGTTAACTAATGTAATTAACTAACAAACCTTATTTTAAAGTGTTACCCTGTATATTATAGAAATAATATGCTTAAGTGCAAATGAATGTAATGTTTTCACATACTTAATTGTGTTTAACTGATACATGAAAATGTAATATAGTTTAAATTTATATGAAATCAATTAACTGAAGTTTAAGTAGCCAACATATTTTTTCATAATTTGAATACTATTTCACAGTTAGCATGTTGCCAAATGTACTGACAAGCATTTATGCTAAACTAAAATATACTTGAATGTAATTTCTATTGAAATTTGTATGCAATAAATTTAAATACTTTGTATACATCTGTAATGATGAATTTGCAGTTTAGTACATTTCAAATATATTAACTCTGATTGAATAACACACTACAGTTTAAATTCTAATCAAGTACCTTACATGTACTTTAGTATGTTAGTCAGTACGATTATTAAAACATAATGATTTAAAATGTACTTTAAAGGTGCACTAAGCGATTTTTGCCAAACGTTGTTGATATTTGAAAACACCAAAACAAACACGCCCATACTCCAACAGTACCTCGCCCCTATTTTGAAATCTCCGCCCCACACGTACACACACAAACATGGCAACGAAGATCGCAGAAACATGAAGATGACACACAAGCATATTCAAACAAAAGCCAACATGGATAAGTTGTGTGAAACAAAGCAAAATCAACGTTACTCACCTATCAAGAAGAAACAACGCAACCTCGGCGTACGATTCGAGCCCTTCCCGCTCCTTGAGTTTCTCTTCACCGCTGGAAAGCTGCTCTGATATTTACGCGGGTCCTACCTCTTGACTGATCGTAACTCTTCTTTTTAATGTTTTGTTCCTCTGATATTTTCCTCTTTTTTTTATCTGCCATCTCTCTCTATCTATAGTCGATCTGCTGATATCCGTCCTGTGCACTCAAATTGAGCGCTCTCTTCTCCCTGTCATTACAAGACACGCCCCCTTACTGCTGATTGGCTACAAGTGTGTTTTGGGACTCAGTCAGACACTGCGGTCTAAAGCGTTTTTCAAAAATCGCTTAGTGCACCTTTAAAGTAAAACCTTTAACTTTTTAAAAGTGTGTTAAGAAACATAGTCATAAAAGTGTTTTCTCTACACAGTAAGTATACTTAAGTGGCCTTTACAGTTTTAAAAGTACAGTTTAAAAAATACGCTTATGATTTGACATACACTACAAGTGCATAATCAATATAATTAAGTGCACTTCTTTTTCACAAGGGTGAGTAACCGCTGGTGAAATGAGATGAGATTAAGTGCAATTAATCACACTTCTTTTTCACAAACTAAATTTGTAATGACGGTTCAAACAGGAAGGTGTACATTTGCCAGAGGGTTTAATGGCGATGCTCAGTGAGGTCAGGAAATATGACAGACGGCCTCACTCTCCACCCTTCAGCATGTGCTGCTCATTTTGTGGGCTGACCGCAGAGTAAATCACACTCGCTAACACTCGACAGTGACAAACTGCAGTCACTCATCAAGTGTTTTCTCAGCTTCATGCAGTGTGTGTTTTGATTGTTACTGTCATTTTTTGTCAATTAGCTTAAAGAGATAGTTCATCCAAAAAAGAAAATTCTGATTATTTACTCTGCCGTATGTATACAAATCTGTACTTCTTGCTTTCTCCCATGCAATACAAAAAAAAATAGTTTTTGAAGTATATACTAGTCACTCTTTTCCATATGATGAACGTGAAAGCATACTTCAGTTTTGACCCAAACTCTTAAGCCCAAAGTATACTGTATGTTTTTTTTTTCCACAATCAAATACATAATCTTTGTATACTTTTATATTGTTTGCAAACACAGCTAGTCAACACATTTGCACTAGAACTAGTACTGTACTTGACTTTCCTGCAACGCTGCAATCCTGCAGATTCAAAGTTGGTGTACTTTTAATTCAGCTAAGAGGTCATGCCAATCTTCTATTGATCACATGTTTTCACATGATAAATTCGCAGGGCAGAGTTCACCAAACTTGAACTCTGGAACACAGTGAAATTCTTATTAACTTGCGTTTTCTGTTTCCTGCATTCAGAATGCTTATGCTTATGTCAGATGAACGAAAAGTGAAATACGACCGTCTCTTTAGCCGTTTAAAGTATACCCTGTTTGATAGCTTGTGCGAATTCAGTTGGTTCACACATAAGCACTTGAAACTTTCATCCTTAGTCTTATCAGTTTCTTTGTGAATGTAAATACATAAAAACAGAAGTATACTCTGGGCTTCAAGCAGCATTAAAGTTGTCCAGAATATCTTGCACACTATAGTTTTCTGACGCCATGCGATAGCCTTTTGTGGGGAACAGCCTGAAATTGAATTTGTTAAAAGAATACTATCAGTGAAAAATTGTTACAATTTTAGCCTATTTCTTAAACAAATCCATTAATTGGTTTAAATAGATTTTTTATGGCCATTTTGATTTTTCATTATTGAACTTGATGGTGCCAGCACATATATAGTATTTTGTCCCCATGGAAAAACATGTTGTCAGGTTCAGTAGATGATGATAGAATATTTTTATGTGAACTAAATGAAATCATCTGTATTCTCTAATTTTCTTTATACATAAAACAACTACAAGCCACAACCTGAGGCTGTGAAATGACGAATGTGACCGCAGCTGGAGTTTTTCAGGCTTCAGGCCTGATCTTGTTTTTGTTTTGCATGGGAGTAACTTCAAGAACTTAACATCATGACTTCACCATCCCATACAGAGTGTTTAAAAGTCAGATTGTGAAGCATGTATTTTAAGTACTATTAAGTCAAGATTAGAGACGTGTTTCTTAAGCAAATCTCAAATCTCGAAAAACGTAAATTTACTGTAGGAAATCTCTGTTAAGTGGCAAACGCTGAGGATATTTTGCTTGCAGTGTGTCTAACAGGAATTCTATCATGCACTTAATGAGAGTTTTAAAAACGAAGCACTGTTTCCTCTGATCATTGATTTTCTTTCTTCTCTTTGTCAAACAAAGGTGAGCGTCCAGCCCTCAGCAGACACATGTGTGCGTGCAGATGTGCGTGTGCAGGCCAGTGCGAGACAGTCCTGCTCATTCTATAAGAACAATTCCACTCTGACCTTTGGCCTCCTGCATCCGCCCAGTGAGTCCAACGGGATATCTGTATTTACTTTAAGACCTTTACACAAAACTCACTTTCTGACCTCTTTCACTTATGGGAAAAGGTCCTAGAGTTCAATTAGAGCTATGAGTGATATTAGCCAATAAATGATTATTTGTTTTCTATTTATTTTGAATGAAGTACATGATATGCTACATTCTGGAAATAAACCTATAAATACAAAATATGGTGTGTTGCCATTAACAACTGGGAGATATACAAGTTTGAGGATTGGTCAAAATTTTTCATGTTTTTGAAACAAGTCTCTTATGCTCACCAAGGCTGCAGTTATTTGATCGAAAATGCAGTACTGAAATATTGTGAAATGTTATTACAATTTGAAATAACTACTTTATATCTTAATATATTTTTTAAAAATTCTTATTATCTATGTTGAAAACAGTTGTGCTGCTGCTTCATATTTTTGTGGAAATTGTAATACTTTTTTTTTCAAGACTTTTTGATGAATAAAAAGTTCAACTGAACAACACTATTTGTATATACATCTTTTGTAACAATATAAAAGTCTTTACTGTCACTTTTGATCAATTGAATGCATCCTTGCTGAATAAAAGAATAATTTCTTTCAAAACTTTTTTGAACAGCATTGTACAGTTTAGTGGTCATTATACAAAAATGTTTAAACACTCAATCAGTGAATCCAGAGATCTGTGTAAGAGAGTTGTTTACTCTGCTATATCTGTTGTGTTTTGCATGACAGGACTCTAAATGCTTTCTATCTCCCTCAGACTTCAGTCCTACAGGAACTGAGCCAGACTCCTTAATTACAAGCAACATGGTGCCCATGTTTCCTGCTTTCAAAGGTAAGCCGTGTTTTACATTCAGCTTATAACATTACACAGACTGCAGGGAGACAAAACCTGACAACTGGGATCTCTTTCTTATTTGCACTTTTTGTGATTTATTGTGTTATGTCATGTACGCTTGCAATTTGCATGTTTGTTCTGGCAAGAACTGCATGATGTCTTTCCTCTGACTGCCAATACGAATATTTCCAAAAGATTTGCTGTTTACTTGTATACTTGGAAAGTAAATGGAAAGTTAATGGCATGCTGGAATGAATCTCCAAATCCAGATTCTACGCATAATTAGCTCTGAGGTCGGTTAAAATGTAGATTTGTATTAGGGATTCAAGCATGAATTGCTAGGAAACATTATGGTCATTATGAATTATTTGTTATATTTGTGCAAAAAACTGTACAGTTTGATTACACGCACAACCTTTGATGTCAACTCAACAATAGCAAAAAACACATGGGTCTGGAGTGCCATTGTCAGTAATCATCAAAAAAAAAAAATACTGAACTTTGTATTCAGAATGGGTTCCACGTGCCAGTAAACATGTTGCCTGTTTTTATTAAAAGGCTGTAATTCTGCATTCCAGCTCATGAAGTCAGAATTTACAACTTTCTGTTTGGAAAAGTGTAATAAGTTGACACTAGAAGTCAGAAAAAAGTAATGCAGAAATCCTTAACATAACAAAAGACTTTGCCCAACATAATGGCACCCATGAATATTTATACTGATGATAAACATTCACTTTAAAGGGGTGTCCAAACCTGTGGAGGGCCACTGTCCAGCAGAGTTCAGCTCCAATCCTAATCAAACACACCTGAACCAGCTAATCAAGGTCTTACTAGGCATACTAGAAACTTCCAGGCAGGTGTGTTGAGGCAAGTTGGAGCTAAACTCTGCAGGACAGTGGCCCTCCAGGACCAAGTTTGGACACGCCTGATTTTAAGCAAGTAGAATGTTTTTATCACTCAAAGTTCCTACATTGCGTGAGAATTAAAACTGTTTTGCAAGTGTTTGCATAGACATGGGTGTGAACCTTGATCTATAGTGCTGTGTCACTCTACAGATCTACAGAGTGAGCGTTGTCCTACTAAACTGCTAAAACACATTCTAAATAAATGAGACTATATGTGAGAAAGCTGTGCTCTAATTTAATAAAGATGTGCAACACTCCCAGAAAAGGTGCCCTATAATTAGAATCAGTTGATCACAGCTGAATTGAGGCTAGCAAGCATTTATACCAAAATCAAAGAAAGAGTCCCGCAGGAACGCTTGACCTGCCAAAAACCACCAAGGAATGCTCAACAGAGCACCCAAAGAACTGCAGGTTTCTCAGCGTAATTTTATGGTTCTGTTATCCGAGTGAGACAAAAATGGGCTTGATGAGAGAACAGAGACAGAGATGCTGTTTTGTGTTTATATGGGCCTTTAGACAAACATAAAATTGGCATCTCAGCGATATTTCATATAGGATCTTATAGTTTACATGTCTTTAAAGGGATAATTCACCCAAAAATGAAAATGGTCATCAGTTACTCGCACTCAAAACCTGTATGAGATTCTTCTGTTGAAGACAAAAAAAAAAAAGATATTTTGAAGAATGCTGGTAATCCAAACAGTTTCTGGTAGCCATTGACTTTTATAGTATTTTTTTCTCCCATACTATGGAAGTCAATGGCGACCAACAACTGTTTGGTTCTTCTAAATATCCCATTTTTTGTTTGACAGAAGAAAGAAACTCATACAGGTATGAAACAAATTGAGGATGAGTAAACGATGACAGAATGTTGTCTACACTGAATGCGACAAAGCTTTAGGGGAATTCAGAAATCACAGAACAAACTGCATAAATAACATAAACATGCAAAGATATTATTGGCGTTATAGAGCAGCATTCTATTTTTAATCATTTTGGATGCACATTATGGCATTATTGCAGACCCACCTTGGAAATGTTCCTGTTAAATTGTTATACTCTGAAAACCCATCTCAACAATTCCAGAAATCAATTAGAAAGCTTTACGCCAGGTGATCCTCACAAGTCATGATGAAGGCAGACATGCTGTATTAATAAGCAGTATTGAGTCATTTATGCCTGTGAACCAAATTAACTGATGTTTTGCTTTAACCTCAGAGACTCATCAGTTGTAACACCTGTGTATGGTAAACACTTTCTTCACTCTGTAATGTGCAAGTATTCAGATCAAAGTGAAAATTACTCATTTCATTTCCCAAACTAACTCCACCAACATGACGTGCATGTAGAACATTAAATCTGCATTCCATTGCGTTTTAGTGCGTATAAACAGTGATAATCTGAAAATTTGTAATGTGTACTTTGGGTGCAGATAACACATTTATCTGTTATCGGTTGATTACACAAGTATATTGTTTATGCATTTATCACAGGGCTATTATTCATAAGAATCCAAAACAGCATAGTTCATTAGGATCCTTTTGTGGTTCTTTGCAACAACTTGTTTGCTTTCAGTCACTTAAACTTAATAAACAGCAAGGTGCAAATTAAGCATTTTAAGTACAGTAATTATGCATAAACAGAATTATGGACAGCGCTCTGCACTAACATTGTGATTATGTCTCGAATGTTGTTATCACTGTTTTACATATCATTTGGTGTTATCATGTTACATAAACCTCTCCTGTACTGTGTGTCTCAGTCTTATTTTAGTACCAAAGATTTTGTTATATATATTTTTGTTATTGGCATTTTTTGTTCTTTTTTAAAAAAATGTCTAAATAGTTTGTATTAAGATTTAGTTTATTTAGTTTTAGTTATTTTAATATGTTAACTTAAACTAAACAAACATGAGGTGCTGCCTTGGCACATAAAATGCTAACATAAAACTTGATGTATTTTATTTAAGTAAATGTTTATATCAGTAATATATTGATGATAACCCTGCTGTGTCTGTTCTGTGGCTCTTAGGTCTTTCATGTTTGTTCATAGTGTCACTGTTGTTCATGTTTAATGTCTTTGTGACAGATATCTGGAATCACTTTCACGATGTTCTGCTGGTGAAGTATTCACAAAAGATGAATGGAGTCAATGTTGTGAGCGGACCAATATTTGACAATGACTTTGATGGGAACTATGACTTTATGAACAAGGGAACCCCGTAAGTTTGCAAAATGAACCAGAAAGATGCCTTTTTTTATATCACGGACCAGTTTCGTTTTGACAATATTCCAATCTATATATAATATACGATCTTCAGTGCCACATGCTCCTTCAGAGATCATTCTAATATGCTGATTTGCTTTTTAAGAGATATTTATTACTATTATTACAGTAGAAAACAATTTATATTATGATTAATATTTTTGCGTGATTCTTTGACGAATTGAAAGTTCAGAAGAATGATATTTATCCTGAAACGAATCTTTTGTAACATTACAAAGGTCTGTCACTTTTGAGCAATTTAATGCATCCTTGCTGAATAAAAGTATTAATTTCTTAAAAAAAATACTTTACCTTAAATTCCACTTTAAAATCAAAATAAACTGTGGTTGGTCACTTTACATGTTGGTCCGATGATGTTTTCCTGTCTAAATGATAAGAACAAGATACAAAGTGGACCAGACTTTATGCTTAAGTCTAACATCTGGCTATATGAGAAAAAATATTTTATTAGGCCAAATACACCATTTACGAATAGACCTATTGGTAGTTCACATACTGCCCACTAGTGGCCAAACACTGCCAAAAATATATTTAACAATGCATTAGACTGAATTCTTCCCTCATATAGATGATTCTCTTCTGTTTTCAGGAACGGGGCTCCCATCCCGACACATTTCTTTGTGATTCTTACAAGTTGTAAGAACTCGTCCATTCCCATCCGACAGTGTGACGGTCCTCTAGATGCTGTGTCTTTCATTCTTCCTCATCGAGCTGATGGTCTGGAAACATGTCATGTATGTAATAATCAGCCATTCATGATCTAAACCTCAGTAACCATAAGATTATACAGAGGAAGTAGCTGAGTAACGTGCTTGTTAGGTAACTTTAACCACTTAAGTAAAAAACAAAATGAAATTAGTTAAACAACAAACATTTGGCAGTACACTTCAACCATATTTCAAAGATCAAGATGTACTTAAAGGGATAATTCACCCCAAAATCGAAATTCTGTCATTAATTACTCACCCTCATGTCGTTCCAAACCCGTAAGATTCATCTTCGGAACACAAATTAAGATATTTTAGATGAAATCCGAGAGCTCTCTGACCCTCCCATAAACAGCAAGGATCCTGACGAAGCTATGAGAATACTTTTTGTGCACAAAGAAAACAAAAATAATGACTTTATTCAACAATTAGTCTTCTCCATGTCACCCTATAGCGCTATTTTGAAGAGTATCATGTACGTAAACAACGCATGCAACGTATGTACGCGGATACGTTGTTTACGTTCAGATCAAAAACATAAACAACCTAAACAATGTATCCGCCTACAGTGCTGCTGACACAGAACAGCATATGTTGTTTACGTACGTGATACTCTCCAGAATGGCGCTATAGGGTGACGTGGAGGAGACGAATTGTTGAATAAAGTCGTTATTTTTGTTTTCTTTGTGCACAAAAGGTATTCTCGTAGCTTCGTAAAATTACGGTTGAACCTGTGATGTCACATGATTATTTTAACGATGTCCTTGCTACGTTTCTCAGTCTTGATCGTGTGAGGATCCTTGCTGTTTATGGGAGGATCAGAGAGCTCTCGGAATTCATCAAAAATACCTTAATTTGTGTTCTGAAGATGAACGAAGGTCTTACGGGTTTGGAACAACATGAGGGTGAGTAATTAATGACAGCATTTTCATTTTTGGATGAATCATCCCTTTAAGTCCTATCTGAATGGGTCAAAAATTTCAACTAATTGAATTTAATGTAGATTTAAAGTGGCTGAAAACATTACATTCAGTATATTATTTCCTTAAGTACTCTTAAAAGTATGCTAAAGTGTGCTTCTTTTTCATAAGGGCAAGCATACTATGGAATAAGTTATTGAAAAATTTTATGAGATGAATCAAATGTTTATTAAAAAAAGGAATTGTTGTGTTTCTCTTAAATAAATGTGTTTATTTTTACACACCCTGTTTTGTTTTATCATTTATTCCTCCAGAATGGCTCAGACTACTCATGGCTCCAGGATTGGGTTCAGTTTCACGCGGCGCGAATCAGAGACGTTGAGCTTCTGACGGGCTTGAGTTTTTACCATGACCGGATATCTGTTGTTGAAACATTGCAACTCAAAACCACACTCAAAACTTTCTAGAAACGCTACTGCATCTGCCGTCTGCAGGCCACAAACGGCACATTCAGAATGGAATGGATCTTTTCATCATTGAAACACAACTGAGCTTTACCAGACTCTGAAACACAGACACAAGTTCATCATGAGAGTCTTTGAACTGCTAAAATTGGAAAATAAAACATTTTATGATCTTTGCTTTAATGAAATCTTTATTCTCAGAGGCAATCTATTTATATCTGGGGAAGTACAGACTGTACCAGAAACTGGCCAAGCAATCCCAGAGAAACTAAAATTCTGTTTTTCCAAAAAAAAAAGCTTATGTTTTGCAGCACACATGTTAGTGATTTAACTGTGGTTAGACTCTGGGTCCTGCATTCAGCCTGATCCAAAAAGAAAGAGGATCCTCAAATGAAACCGTATCAAGAGCTTTTGTGCAAACAACAGGAAAGCTACATTTTCCACAGGAATCACTTTCAAAGTGTCACTTGCTATACATTGTTTTATTATATTGTATTACAACAAATGAAACAAACAGCAGTCTGTAGCATGTACAGCCAATTGGTGATTTATTTCCTCGTGTAATAGTGGTTTGTACTGCCCCTTCAGGCCAGAATGCAGAATTACATCAGAAAACAAAAGCAAAACTCATGTCACTGTGCATCTTTTAAATGGATTCACACTCTCAGGTCAATTTTGATACCAATAAATTTGCATCAACATTCTTTATTACATTTGTATGTTACTTTTGTTATTCAAAGTTCATAACGTGTAAGCAGAGATGACATTTTACTGTCGATTGTCACATTTAGTGAATATTGATTAAATATTTAATATTTGTGTTATATGTATTTTGTTTGTGCAATTTGTTGTGGTTCAATACAATTAAGCCTCACTGTCAAAATCATCATCTTCAATAAGTGTACTATATTTTAGTTTAGATCAATAATGTGAAATTATTATTATTATTGTTTTGGTCTGGACCTATATATTTATCATACAATGTAAACTATCTACACTACCATTCAAAAGTAGGAAGTCAGTAAGTTTTTTGAAATACTCAAAAGTGTCAAATAAATGCTGTTCATTTGAATTTGCTATTAATTAAAGAATCCTGAAGAAAAACAAAGCAAGACAACTGTTTTCAACTTTAATAATAATAATAATACAGTTTGAGCACCAAGTCAGCTTTGCTTTCTGAAGGACCATGTATTTCGCAATAATATTTTATTTCTTTCATTCATTCATTTATTTGTCTGTCTGTCTGTGAGTGAAAAATGCAGCCTTGGTGAGCACAGGAGACTTTAAACAATCCAAAATTTAAACAGTAGTGTATATTTTATTAATATTTATAATAATAAAATATAAATATGCATATATTTTCTTAAAATCACGATGAAGAAAATCTATAAAAGGCTGAAAGTATTTTATATAATGTTTTGTACTGTGTTTTAAGCAAGGTGAGCAGTGAAGTGGTTTTGTTTTAAAATATTAATGTTTAAAAGCTATTTGTGGTATGAACTAGCAGGAAAGAATTTTGCTGTCACATGGCAAGAACCTTTAAGAGAAAAAAAGAAAAGCACATCAGGACCCCTGCAGACCTTCATGACTGTTTCGATGTAAAAATATGATCATTTTACCTCCTTATGATATTACAAGTTTAGTTCAGGTTGTTACATTTATGTTCATGATTTAAAAACAAATCAAACAAAAAACTTTTTGCATTAAAAACCTTTTGTAAAATACTGATTAACATGTATACACACATTACATGCATTATAAGCTAAAGGGGAAAAAAGCATGTTAGAAAATCTAAATGAAATAACTGTGAAAGCTTTCTGTTCTGTTCTGAATCAAACTGCTTCTGCGGCCTTACAGAGCACTCTTCAACTGAACATACTGTTCTGGTTTATTTCAGACCTGTGTCATCATGTGAACAGGAAGGATGTGGAAAATGACGAACAACCCGTCTCTTTATAGAGTTGAGATTGCAGATCTCTGAGCTGTCAATTCACTTCATCACATCAAACAGGCTGGAAGGTAAGTCTGCAAGCAATATTTTATCTCGACGACACATCAGTGTGGCGATTATTATAATATACAATCATCAAAGCTGCCAAATTTGAATGAGGTGAAGTTTATTAACAGCAAAGTGTAACATGTTTTAGTGAAGTACTTCAAGTGTCAGTCAACTTTTATATTTGCAAGACCTGGTGTAAATAATGCTGCTGTTTTAGTTATTGTGTTACTTAACATTTAAAAGTCATATTAACAGAAACATCGTCAATGCTGTTAACCAACACGGGGCTTAAAATGTTTTTAGGGCTGTCAATGTGTGCAAAGACAGTTGTGAAATATGAAATATCTTCAAAACCAAAATTTGACCAAAATGTAATTCTGCTTTCAAAAGATTATTCAGTTGATTCTAATATTGCAGTACAAAAAGGTGTATTCTTTTTTCTTCAGCATAACCGATTTTTATTTTTTAGCATATTTACAAAAAATCCCTCTATAGGGTATTGAATCACACATTTTTGTGGTGTCCCTGCTAGAGAAAGGTTTTAAGTGCACGATGCATGTAGCTCAGCTGAAAGAACTGAATCAGTCACTGCAGATCAGTTTAGTTTAGTGTCTAGTGCTTGGCAATTCAAACATGTACATGTCTCAAAGAAAAGAAAAACTGAATGTCAAGCAGGCCATCTGACTGAGATCATCTGATCTATGGGAAGCTGATTGTCATCTCATCTCACAGCTACGTATATAACAGAACGTGAGGCATTTGTTAGATAAACCTTTCCTGGAAGTGGCTCTTGCAGCAAAAGCCCCTCGCAGAGAGCTGTCAGGGTCAGACGTTGTGGGCTCCCACATAACCCAATCATTGCATGACAAGCGCAGTTCACCAGATATGAGTCCACCAGAGATACTTCACGTAAATGAGCTCATGAAGAACGTGGGAAATGACAGCAGACATTTCCCACACTCTGCTGAATTCCATGTAGGTCTGTTGACTCAGCTTCACCGTGGCTATAGGTCCCTCACACATAGTCAGTATTAGATTATATATATATATAAAATAAAAAATGTTTAAGATTTGGTTTTGTTACAGCACTTTAATTTTCTGATGCATTTTAACTAGGGATGCAAACATTTTAGACAGCAGATATAATGATTAATATCTCAATCAATGTTTGATGAGAAAACACCAAGACATATTGTTGCAGATTATTGAATAGTGCTACAAAACATTGTGTAGCCTAACACAATGTTATAGTAACATTATTTATTAATGTTACAAAAAGAGGCTTTAGAACTCAATATAACCCTTTTTTTTTTAAACGAACAAGTCGAGTCGAGTTTCAGTTTATCCACACGAGGTAAACATTCTCACAGAATGCGTTCCACCTGCACTATTTTTTAATTGTTGGACTGTGTGTGCAAACGGAAGTTTATTTTCAAGGAATATATTTTTCAATCGTGTGACAAATTAAAACACATTCACTGTTAAAAAAAAGACGTCATGCGTACGGTTTCACTCTGTCTAGCTATTTTTGACATTAGCAGCCTACTGCTTGCTCATGATGTGGTTTGGTTTGGTGGGTTCTCAGTTCTCAGTTATTAGAAGAGGCGAAGGCAACACTGGCATAAAAAAAACTTATGAATGTATGTATGACAACTCGGAATACAGGCGCCTCGTATGTAAGTAAAGCTGCCGAGAAACTCTTACCTCAGAATCGAGCGTTCGGTGAAAGTAGTCTAAACAAAGCAAAATATATTTATTGTGAACAATATAATATGCATTCAAAATGATGAAAAGTATTACTTTCGATTATTTTTACTTGGTATCACAACACTAGCTACATCTGAATTCTAAATGATGAAAAGCATTACCTTGAAAGTGTTGAGTTAAAAGCATTCACTCTAGACTTGATTCCGCTCGCTGATCTCTAGATTTAGATTATAACCTACAATCAAGGGTGTCCAAACTCGGTCCTGCAGAGTTTAGCTCCAACTTCCCTCAACACACCTAGTCTGGAGGTTTCTATTGTCTAGTAAGACCTTCATTAGCTGGTTCAGGTGTGTTCAGTTGGGGTTGAAGCTATAAGCTCTGAAGGACAGTGGCCCTCCAGCAGCAGGACTGGACACCCCTGACCTACAGCATGTTATATTTAATCTATAGCCTATTATAATGTTTCAAAATGACCCTGCCAATGTCACAAAACGGTGCGCTTGGTAGCAGCTGGGGCAGTGCTGACAAAACTGCCAACTGACAAAAACATGCCTTATTAGCATTTGTTTTATATAAAATTAATTTGACTTATTGTGCGCTTTATTTAATATTCATTGAACACTTTATTTGATGAAAAGCCTAATAAGAACACCATTGACCATTGGACAATTTTTCAGAATCTGAACAAAGTGGCGTCTTCTGACCTGAACTGAGCTGAGGAGGAAATGAAACTCAAACAGGAAAACTGGGACATATACGATCACGTCTGCCCTATGGATCTCGGGTTATTCCAGGCTTTGGAGAGGGAAAGAGTCCTGGAGGTTCTTCAGAGAGACAAAGCACTTCGAACCATTGAAACAGACAGAATCAGGTATGAAAATGTTTTAGAACAACGTCTTTAGAACATATGTGTCCTTATTTTATCAGTTTTATCAAAAATACAAATGCGTTGTACTATGAAATCTAAAATAACATTTCAAACTTCATTTGTTGTAGGAGGCTGAAGGTAGACCTTCAGGGTATCTGTCGACAGGATGTCAAGACCATCACGCACTATGACTATGGTCAGAGATCATGTGCACGCTGTCAGCGGCTTCTGGGAAAGTTCTGGGACTGTGGATCGGTGTGCTGCGGGTGCAGCCATCGCATCTGTAAACACTGTCGGGTCGTCCGGACTGCACAGGAGTGGAAGTGCACAATGTGTCATGCATACAGGTAAAGACAAAACCCAGTGGATTTATACTACAATATACAAATCTGTGAGAAATACAGTATTTAACAGTCTTTAAAGCTTTGAATGAATGACATAAATTAGATACATTTTCATAACTTCTTTACAGAGATTTTAAGATCAAATCTGGTGAATGGTTTTTGGAACAGCAAGCAAAGAAATTTCCGGATGTCAGAGGTTTGTCTGTTTGCATTAGCTAATTCTTAGGAACAATTTCTGAGGACAAACCGTTGTTTTGAATTTACTCAGTTTCCACTTTAAATATTAATACACAGCTCACTGGAATACTGGAGTTTGATTGGTCAATCACTGCATTCCTCAGCCAAAATGTTTTAATAATCATGGTTGATTGAATAATTGACCATTGTCTACACTGTCTATTATCCAATGATATACATATGTAATATATGTATGTACATATATCAATATTTTATATATTAAATATATTGTCATATAAAGTAAAATCATATATCAATCCTATTAGAAATGAGAACAGTTTCATATATTAACATATATACCTAGCCAAAACAAATATGCATGTTTATGTATGTGTAATTAACACATTTTGGACATATACATATTTTATGTATATGAAGCTCCATCCTAAAACCAGTCATTATATAAGTAAATAAATATTCTATATGAAAACATATAAGTAAATATAAAATATAAACATGCATTTAAAAATGTACTACAGAACCATATATATATATAAACATACAGATTTTTGCATATATGTAGATTTAATAAAATTGCATATATAAATAAAATGTATATTGTTGACATGTAGTTGCTACATCTAAAAATCATCCTATGTTATAACATTTACATACAATATAAAACTTTTGCTATAGGGATTTTCAAAAAAATAAGTAAGCCATAAGTTTACACACACACACACACACACACACACACACACAGTTGATGGTCTGTGTGCTAAACTTAGCTTCGAATTGACCATGAATGTTGTCTTTCTGTATTGTTTTTAGAAAACAGTCATGAAACCATCGGAGACAAACTATTACAGTCTTATCAACGGCTCAGGTTGGAAACCTTCAAATATAAACCTTGTTAATAATCAATCTAATAATCACATTTACTTTATGACAATTCAAGCTCCTTTTAATTAATGATTTCAAAGTGTTTTTATTGTTATTATTTTATGTTTTAGCTTTATTGCAGTCGTGCCTCCAACTCCTCCTCCTGTTTATGAAGCCCCATCATATAACAGATTGATTCATTTAACAGAACAGGTGAAGACAGTAATATGGATTTGTTTTTTGTTTTTCTGTGCATTTCTTCATCACCTAATAATGTGTTTATGTGTCTTTGCATTAAACTAGGACCTCAAAAAATCAAAGCCATTTACTAAATCTGTGGAGAACCTGATGGTGTCTGTCAGTGCTCACATAAGAAGTAAGAAAACAAAACGAGCCTCCTCTATGTTGATTGTAATAACAAGAGTCTCTACAACAGCCTGATCGGGATGTTTTGTCTTGTCCTGATGCTAGAGTTCTCTAAATCTCAGAATGATCTGAGTGTGGAAGCGGGTCAGCTGACGGTGGATCACGGACAGCTGCAGAACTCAAGACACAAGAGCCGATCAGACAGTGCCCTCAACAAAACCAATGTAAGTCTATGCAGTATTGTCTACAAGCATTTATATTGAAGTACATTTCCTGTAATTCCCATTCAATGCCATGTGGGACGTGACCAATTCACTTCAAATGAAGAAGAAAGGTGTCGTCCTTCATCGCTGTTGATGTATGAACGATCTAAATTTGAGACTGGACGATTCATCTGTCAAAACTGTTTTTGATAAATCCACTTTGGTTTTCCAGCCAACCAGGTTTGACTTGAAAAATGGGCAGATGACAATTAGTAACCATTGCCTGCTTTGTTTGAAATATCCAGTGGTTCTCAACTATTTTTTTTTTTTTGAAAAAGAATGTTTTAGCTAACGTTAAGAAATGTGCTGCACATTGATAGTTACAGTATTCATTAATCTTTGTTAATGTAATGTTAGTAACATTTGTTAGTTCATGTTATCTCAAGTCAGTTAATATTAACTGATACAAATTTTGATTTTAATAATGTACATTTTGAAATTAATATTAACTAAGAATAATTAATGCTTTAGACATGTTTTATTGTTTGAGCTCTCCAGTGGTTCTGATTTTTTAAGCAATTCTAGACATGTTTTTTATTCACAATCTGTACCCAGTAAAATACTTTTTTTTTTAAAACGTAAGTTTGTTAGTTAACATCGAGTTTACATTTGTTAACATTAGTTAATGCATTAGCTCACATTAACCAAAAATGAGCAGCGCATTTATTACCATATTATTCTTTATTAGTGCTGTCAAACGATTAATCGCGATTAATCGCATCCTAAATAACAGTTTTTGTTTACATAATGCGTGTGTTTTGTGTATATTTATTATGTATATATATAAATACACACACATGCATGTAGCCTATATATTTAAGAAAAATATGTTACGTTTATATATTAAATATATTTATATATGATATAATTTATATGAATATAAATATATACATGTAAATATTTTCAAAATATATGCTGTTTGTGTGTGTCTTTATATATACATAATAAATATGCACAGTACACACACATATATTATGTAAACAAAAACTTTCATTTTGGATGCGATTAATCGTTTGACAGCACTCTTCTTTATTAATGTTAGTTAATTAACACAATGTTAGTTCATGCTCAGGTTCATTAATTAACATTAATAGATACACCTAGTAATAAAATTCAAAATAAACATTAACTAAGATTAATAAATGCTTGTTATTTCATGTTAACTGTTGTCAGTAAATGAAACCTTACTGTAAAGTATTAAGTAGAAAAAAAATTATATTTATTATAAAAAAGCCCATTCAATGGTAAGTTTTGACATGACTTTTCCAGGTCTAGAAATCACACTTTTTTAACACTCAAATACTTTCAAAGACTGTGGAAATCCTGGTTCTTCAAAAAAATATTATTATTATTATTATTATTAATTTAAATCATTTCAAGTCATCTTGAGGCCCTTTGGGAGTTTGTTGTGACCCCCTAATAATCAAACCTTTGTGAGAATCACTGTTTTGCTGTGTAAGTTTGAAGGTTCATTTTAACTAAGAATGTCATTAGTGTGACGTCCTGATTGATTTTGTCTCCTCACAGCTGTGTAAAGCACCCAGTCTTCCCAATCTATCCCAGAACAGCAGAGGCACAGAGCAGTACGCTTCAACAAGTACACTTTACCTGACAGATGACGACGCTTCATATACATCTGCATGCAGCGATGAGCAGAGGGTATGTATTCACACGATATTTCATTCTGTTTGATCAGATAACTGATGAGTGCAGATCTCTCAGGAAGCAAACTGTCTAAGTTCTGCAAAATTCTGCAAGATAACTTTCTGCAAAATTGTTTATTAGATAACGCTTGCAGGCTCATGGGGATGAGTGATGTATTGTGGATTAATTCTCTCTCATGACTTTAAACATCAACATAAAAAAGTGTAATGTTAATAAATATGAATTCATTCAAAAACATGTTTTGTACAGGACAGCAACAGTAGCACGGGAATGGATTGTGGGATCTTTGAAAACACTAGTGTGACCGGAGAAGTAGAGGTTGCCTTCGGCTACAACAACAGGACGTCCTGTTTGGAGATAACTATCAAAGCCTGCAAAAATCTGATGTTTGGAGATATGAAGAAGAAATGTCATCCGTAAGTTGTTTTGATGGAGTGCATGTTTGCTGTGTGTTACAGACTGAACAATGTTAGCAGAACATTATTGCTGTAATGTATTTGGCATATTCAAGTTGGCCTAATAAGAAATTGTTTCTTTCTGAACAAATAGGTATGTAAAGGTCTGTTTGCTTCCAAAGAAATACCACGATTATAAGATGAAGACAGCAGTCAAAAGGGGAAATAACCCGGTTTACAATGAAAACTTTACTGTGAGTATTTACAACCAGAATTTACTGGTAAACACTGTTAAAAAAATCAAGGTGTTATTTTAGTATCACTGAGGTACTATTATAGTTGTTATTAATAATGTTGTTTTTTTTGTTTTGTTTTTTTTCCTATTTAATTTGAGTTATTTTGAGTCATTTTGTTGTGTATTTTTATGTGTAATTTTCATTATTTTTGTTAATCTGCCAATATAGTTTTTATTATTTATTTCAGGTTTTAGTTTTAGTTATTTTAGTTTTTGTCAAGTTAAACTAAATGAAAATAAGACATGTTGCGTTTTGGCAGCTAGGTGAAATAAAGTAAGTTTAAGTTTTTTTTTTTGTTATTTCAAAATAATATATATTTTTTTATATTATTATTATTATTATTTTTGTTCTAGTTTTAGTTATCTATAATAACCCTGCAATGAAAGTGTACATTAAAGTGATTAGATAAGAAAACATTATTAGTGAGAGTCAATAAATTAGCAAAGTTAGTAAATTTTGCAATAAGAAAAGCAAATTTACAAACAGATGCTGAGTGAGCAAAATATTATTTGTTATTGCTCTCACTACCTATAAAAATTGTTTGAAATTCCACAATCACACAATGAATGTTTACAACCAGACACTGCAAACAAAACCAGACTTTACAGCAAAGCATAAAAAACAGTTTAACCTTTAATAATCATCGGAATACTGTCGTTTCTGGGATTTTAATTAAATTACATTTAATTTAATTTAATTTAATGTTATTTTATTATTATTATTATTTTTGTTTTGTTTTGTTTTGTTTTGCTTTGTTTTGCTTTAAGTGTCCCTTTGCCCTAAATGTTTTTTTTTTTTTTTGTTATGGCATTATAACTCAGCTGACAAATTTATAAGAAAAACCAGTAGCTTTATTATTATTATTTATTATTATTTATTATTTTTTTGTGTGTATTAAGTCGTTTTAAATTGAATTCAGCTTGTATTTATTAAAAGTACATTATTTATTTATTTACACATTTATTTATTTTTAATTTGCACAGATAGAAATGCATTGAAAGTATGACTATATTTGTGAGGTTTTTGTGTGCTGAATCTGTTTGTGTGTGTTTGCAGTGTGTGGTTGCTGCTGAGCAGCTGGGCAGCAGTGTAGTTCAGGTGTCAGTGTGGCACAGCAGGGGACTCAAGCGGAAGCTCTTTCTGGGCGAGACACTCGTGCGTCTGGCTGACTTGTGTCTGGAGAGCACAGACACTCAGCGCTCTGTCTGCTACGCACTCGGTCCAAAGGTAAGATCAGTCAAACTGGACTGACCTCATTAGAACATTATGAAATGATCTGCTCTTAAATTAAGTCTTCAAGTGCTTTCTACTGGGCAAGCTGTATAAGAAATGTTCTAAAATTGCCCACATCTGCTGATCTGTTGAACACTGAAGCTTGTTCTTTCATGGCAGGGTCATCCACTAGGTGGCGATGTGGAGCTACTGCTTAAAGCTCAATTCCAGTTCCTGCCACAGATTTACCTACACACAGCCGGTATGAGACTAGCACTCCACTACACACTGTCAGCCAGCCCAGAATAAGACTATGAATGACTGTGTGTGAATGAGTCAAAGACTGTCTTTTCTGGGATTTGTTCTATTCTTTAAGAGCTCATTATAAATGCAAGTTCAAATGTATTGAAACATAAATTAGGCCTATTTCAGAATAAAAACATATTGAGTGTAATTACTCTGTCTGTACAGACCTTTTGATTGGAGCAACAGGACAGCTCAAAGTCGTCATTGATGTGTCGAAGCTGAGCTTTCTGTCAAAAACAGCTTACATTGAAGGGTGAGTGACATTAACTGTGTGTGTGAAGCCTGTGTCTGAAGTAGTTCCAATACGCTTATATAAAGAGCAATGTTATGGTTGCAAAGCTAGGCATAAAATATTAGATTTTACTACAAATTACAAAGGAGTTTTAATGCATAATTTTCTGCTAAACTATAATTTAATTTTAATTTGTTAATTGTAATATTATTATAATTATATAATATATAATATAACATTATATACACACACACACATATACATTTTGATCTCTTTTGATCAATTTGATGAATCCTTGCAGAATAACAGTATTCATATATATAACACATATATATACACGCACGCACGCACGCGCACACACACACACACACACACACACACACACACACACATATAGTGATCACTTTTGATCAATGTAATAAATCCTTGCAGAATAACAGTATTCATATATATAACACATACATATGTACACACACACACACGCACACATGTTGATCAATTTTGATCAATGTAATGAATCCTTGCAGAATAACACACACACACACGCACACATGTTGATCAATTTTGATCAATGTAATGAATCCTTGCAGAATAACAGTATTCATATAAATAACACATATATATACATATGTACACACACATATTGATCACTTTTGATCAATGTAATGAATCCTTGCAGAATAACAGTATTCATATACATATATATATATAGATGCATATATATATGTATATGAATAACAGTATTCATATACATATATATATATAGATGCATACAACAGTACAGTTCAATACAGTAATGAACAGTACTGAATAAAAAAAACTGACTGTGAATCTGTAGTTAAAATTCAACTGACTGTGAATCTGTAGTCTCCTTTCCACAAGAATTTAAATGTTGTGCCAAAATCTGAAGGCATATATGGCACATGACTTGATCATTAAGTGGGTATTAATGTCTTCCCAGAATCCTTTGCCTTCCTGGAGATCGAGAGCTGGTGCAGAGAAGTCCAGCGCTGAAGAAGACTGCCGGTTCTGTCCAAATGAACTTCAGCAGACTGACGCGTCAGGAGCTCCAGCAGGCCACGCTGCAGCTCAACCTGTGGGAGAAAAACACCTTCAGCCTCGCTGACCGTTTACTGAGATCAGCACGACTGGCCGGAGGTGAGCTCCACACACAAAACAGACATTAAAGGTGGCCTAGGTATTTTCCACTGAAAGTTTAACACGTGATGGATTTAAAAGGATGTGCACTCACATGAGATCAAGACTCCAGTCATAAAAGATTGACGTCAGTAGTTGTTTTTTTACATCTATAAATGTGCACCAGTAGACTTCTCTAAAAATACTGTCTGCACACTCAAAAACACATAAAAAATATGGGCTTGTATGTCATCCTGTCTGCTCATTTCGGCAGAATCATCATGGCAACGTCTGCAGCAGATGCCAGGAGAGTGGCATGACTTCGTTCTTCCATTTCATGCAAATGTCAGCACAAGCATGAGGTCATAACTGAAGAACGTGGATCCTTTCCATCGACCCACAGATCCTGGCAGAGACAGTTGTGCTTACAAGCTCAATCCTGACAAACCAATGCCCAGATTCTCTTCATTTCTTCAGACATGAACTGTTTTCTTTGCTGTTGTTGTTTTATATACCATATATTTATATTCATCATTTCATAACTTATTTAATAAACTAAATATTTTCACAAAGATGGCATGCAGTGCAGTACTTTGTTCTTAAATAAACACACCCAGATCTGTTCATCATAAATCTTTATTTCTAATATAATAAACACCTTTTAGGGGGAAATAAATAAATCAGTTTTGAAGCTTGATAATTGAGTTTATATTACTACTGATAACAGCTCATTTCTATTATACACACACAAGTCACACTTTAAAATGTTAACCCAGGGTCAACTAGTTCTTAACCTGGGTTAGTTACTAGCTTCATAACCCAGGGATAAAAATATTATTAAGCCCTGCAAAAACACTCCTCATCTGCCACTGGTTGGTAGTGCGTCATGTGAAAAGCTTATTTGTGTATGGATGATATCAAATAATATTTTAAACAAGCGCTCAAAGTGCTGCGAGTGATTAAAACAGCTGATTTTGATGGTGGAAAATCAAGAATGAATTAACAGTCAGGATCATTTGGAGAACACAAATACATTTAAGACCTTCAGCCTAAGTACAAAAAAAAAAAAAAAAAAAGCAACAACAAAAATACTATTCTATTTTTATGAAAGTGGCACCGCATGGTTACAGGCATCACAGAAACAATTTACTAAATTGTCATATTCGCCCATTTGTATGTTACTCATAAAACTCCATTCATCTGTTGGATATATTTTACATTAAGTCCCACCAGCAGAGTAAAGGTGTCTCTTAACACTACCTGATTTGTGCTATTTTTAATAAAAATATGAAGAGCTGCTAGCAAGTCCGTGAGAAACTCTGCTCACAGATCCACCAACACGGCATATATCAAAATCCATTAAGACACCTACTGAGATTACAAAAGTCTATTAAACAAATCTTCCTTCATCCCACGGTCATGGCAATAAACATTCAGTAACTAGTTCAAAGTCATAAAAAATCAGTTTGTATCTAATGTAGGAAATCTAAGGATTTAACATGCATTTAAACATACATATATATATATATATATATATAGGATTATGTATATATAAAAAGTATAACTTGCGTATTAATCTCTTCAAAAAAGCAATCATGATGGGTCAGTACAGAATTCAATAAACAAATGAATCTGTAGTCATTAGTAAGAAAGAAAAGTACATCTACCCATAAACCTTAAATAACCCAAAGACTGAATAAATAAACACTATAACAAATATTCTGGCAAAAGCCATATTCAACATGAATTAAAGAGTTTTAATATCAGACAATACATAAAATTAATCATACTGCCAAGCCCTGTGCTGAGTGGATCATTAATAAGAAAAAGGGGGAGAAAAAGTACCACTTATTACAACCCAAAACTAATTAAAATTATATTTTGGCCAGATTATTGAATTACTAACACATATTTAACAAAAGGAGGATGCATTGTTGGCACGTGTTTTTAAATATCATTTAGCTTCATATTTTTATGGCAAAAGCAGATTTATTTCAGTACATTCTGTGAAATTGGTGACATTTTACAATAAGGCTGTGTATGTGAACATTAGTTAACACAATTAACTGAGCAATTTGTTAATGTTTATGGCTACATATACTGTATAAATAAACATTAAAAGTTATCACTAATTAGCATCGCAAACAAAGAATGAACAAATGACCAAACATTAATAAGTGATGTTGTTCATTGAAATTGTTCATTGTTTGTTGATGATTCCTCATGCTTTAAATAATGCTACAGTACAGAACCTTACTGTAAAGTATTACCGTGAAATTCAATGTACACCACTAAGGGGTAAACATCATGTGTCAAAGTGTGCATTTTTTTATATAATTTTTTAGTGCATGTTGAACCAGTGTTCATATCAAACGAATCAAATCTGTTGCATTTCTGTGTGCATGTACGTGTGCGCACTTATGTGCTTTTGTACGCAGGATGTGCCTCTTGCATTGACCACTCAGACATAGGGACAGAAAGAAAATGGACAAGGGCTTTGAGACTCCTCTCCTCTCTCCCTCCCAAAGTTTCCTGGTCCAGATATTTTATAAGGCCTCAAACTCATCAATCCTCTGTTTAGTGTTTCCCTGGCGGATCTGCCGGAGAGTTTTGTATTTGTCTCGGCCGGCACGCAGGTTCTCTGTGTGCAACAGGTCGTTCTGAGTCTTCTTGGTGTCGTCACGAGCCTGGGACAACTCTGAGGTCAGAGCCTGTAAAGAAGATAATGTCAGTGATTTAGTGATGCTTCTTTGAGCCGTGACTGAAGAGAGTGATAAGAGCTGAATCCATGTGATTTTGCAGAAAAGGACTTAAAACAAACAATGTCCTAACCCTACATCCTCACGTAGGATAAATTTGGATTAACAACCTAGAACAACATTGCTGTTCAGGCCTAACCCAATGTAAGCCCCTAAACCCATTCAGAACTATTGGATATCTAGTTGATAACATTCTTATTAATCTATAGTTCCCTCCGATTTAGGTTAGGAATGTGTTACAGTTGGGTTTTGGGGGAGGGATAGTGTTTGAACTGTTTTGAGATAATACTGTACTTTATCTGTCCTAAAACAACATTACTATCAAACAGTCCAAACACTATGTTATTTCAGGAACATGACCTACTTGGCAAAATCACAATCAACCATTCCTAACCCTAACTGTTAACTAACCCTGCAGGCAGAGGGAAATTATGGGTTTGTAAGTCGAGCTCCAGCCCAAGCCTAAATCCTAAGAGCCTAATCCTATTTCCAAAATCTGTTTGGTTGATAAGAGTGTTGCCCAGGACCAACAAAGATCTGTTAGCGGTACCACAGTAATCATATGAGACAACCTGATGAACCAAAGTAGGACATGTTTCATGTTTATAGGCATCCCTGGTGCTAGACACCTAACTATTCCCATCAACCAAGACTAGCTCTAGGTCTAACCAACCCTAAACCTAACCTCAACGTTCTCCTAAAAAGAAAGGCAAATTGCTAGTAGATGTTTTTTCGGGCAGGGGTTAATCATTCCTACTCACAGAGAGCTATATTAGCCACTTTCTGACACACAGTAGCTCCAGTACTCCCTGAAAAGGCCTAGAGCCCTGAAATGGACTTCAATAGGAACCCATCAATGATAGAGATGTATAGGACAGGGTTATTCAACCCCACTCTTTGAGACACAATAGCTGCGTTTACATGGACCCTAATAATCCGATCGTAATAGGACTAGAAGCACAATCGGAATAAAAAAAGTCACATGTAAACACATCAATCGGATTGAATTGGCCAGATCTGATTAAAATTTCGATCGGATTGTAAGGGGTGGTTTATTCCTTTTGTAATCCGAACGAGAGGACATGTAAACACTTGATCGGATTGAAAAACGAAACTGGAAAGTACTGCACATGTGCAGTGACGTAAAAATAGCGTAATGACGTATGACGCACGGAACGAGCTGTTCTTCCTGGTGAATAAATGCGTCATAAATGAGTTTCAGTCATTCTAAAACACTGCTTTCACTCAGCGTCTGTGAAGTGGAGCAAGACAACGTCCCACCAGTCCTTGTTTAAGACTCATCCACAGACGACTGGCTTTGGGCACGGGAAGGGACACTTTTACTGTTTTCTAAAGTAAGCAGCGCTGTACAATAGTGCTGGTTGTTGACTAAATAGGACCCAAAGTAAATAAATATCAAATGTGCTTTTTAAAACAATACGCGACAACAGCGGGGAACTCTGAATATTTATGCAGTGTGCGCATGTCAAAAGATTAAATCCGATCAGAAGCTTGTGACATAAACGCTCACATCAACCCGATCACTTTATTTTGGCGTTCATGTAAACACTACATTCGGATTCGTCAATCAGAATGAATTCATTCCGATGGAAGCAAAAAGTGTCCATGTAAACATAGCTACTGTCCCTCAGAATTCAGGTCCAACCCTAATCAAACACACCTGAACCATCGAACCAAGGTGTTCAAGATTACTTGGATCCAGTTGAATACCCCTGATCCAGGACCAATAAGGTCTTATAAGACATTACAGGAAGGTAGCTCTCTGGAATGCAGGAATAGTTTAGTTCCGAAGCAAACAAACCTGGTAAAGACCTTGATTAGTTGGCTCACTAGTGTTGGACTACAGTTCACGAAGGCACTAGAACAGGGATGTCAAACTCACTGTCCTGCAGAGTTTAGCTCCAACCCTAATTAAACACACCCAAACAGCTGATGCAAGGTCTTCAGGATAGCTAGAAACTTCCAGGCAAGTATTTTGAATCTGGTTGGAGCTACACTCTGCAGGACACTGGCCCTTTAGGAGTGGAGTTTGACCCATGTGCATTGTGCGCTAAAATAACCAAACTTTACAGGGGCTATATTACAGAAACACCCTTACTCTAGAATACCATCTTATTTGTTCAATAGCCATGGTGATTTCAGGTAGGAACACGCTGGAGTCAGATCTTAATTTAAGACTTAAGGAAGTATGAAATAATCCAAGGCCAGGGGTATCCAACTCTGCCCTCAGAGGGCTACCATCCTGCAGAGTTTAGCTCTAACTCTTAATCAAACACACCTGGACCAGCTAATCAAGGTGTTCAGGATTACTTGAAAATAACAGGCAGGTGTGTTGGAGCAGAGTTGGAACTAAAGGTAGCTTTCCAGGAGCAGGGCAGGCTACCACTGCCTTAAGCCAGAGACACACTGCATGATTTTAGCAACCCTATAAGATACTTGCATGTCACACTGTGCGAAATGGATCTAATAAACTTGGCTACGACATGTGTGTAGACTGTATGATGACGACACTTATTGACTCGTACGCTATGACGCTCGTCACTATAGAAGAATAAAATGTCAGCATGCACTAGTGGTTAGAGCTCGACCGATTGATCGGGGCCGGTAGATTAATCGGGCCGAATTTTGGCTTTTTTTTATTTTTATTAATCTGTATCTGCCGATTGTGCCACAAATTAGGCATATTTATAGGCAGGCGCATCTGTGGTCAGCCAAACATTGTTGCGGAACGCAGTACTGGAGAATCTCTCTCCCTCTGGCTGCGTGAGATGGAGAAACTCACACTCAGCAGCAGCCCCTTGTTCACACACAGCTTCAGCTAAGGATGGCAGGGCAAAACAGACCGTTTCGAAAGCGTAATTACATTTTTCCCTACTTGAATTTATGCCGAGCATGCTTATCATATTCATAAGTGCAACAAGTCATTTGCATGTGAAAGTGGAAACAATTCCGACAAAACTTCTGGGCTGGCTAAAACGTGCACATTAACTTTCCTCATTAAATGTGTGTGTGGGTCAGACAATAGCCTCCACGATGTCATCGCTCATGGCCAGTGCACTCTTAGGCCCCGATCAGACAGAACGTGTTTTTTTGCAGTGAGAGGCACCTTTTTTTAATTGTTTTCTGTTGGCAGTAAACAAAAGGAGCATGATAAATTACACTTTAGCAGTTGTAGTTTTTATGCGTGCAGAAAAAAATTGGAAGCTGCAAAAGAGGAACGCATAAGTACGGTGACCGCAAGGTGACATGCTCTGTTCACTTAGTTTTGTCATGGCCATGACATTAACTCGTAGGAACATGATATGTCGTGGCCACTAGATATTAATTTGTGGGAATGTCATATTAACTCGTGGGAATGTGATATGTTGTGGCATCATTTTGTTGAGGGAACAACATCCATTTCTCGTGGCCACGACTTCTTATGTTGAGGGAACGACATTTTTCTCGTGGCCACGAGTTTAATGCGTAAACAAACCTCTGTGACCATAGCAACCCGGGATTATCAGAAATGGATAAAACATTTTTATTAACATTAAACCTTTCATTTAATATTTGTATATTATTATTAGAATATTAACTTGCTAGGGCTATATTTTATATAAATATAATATTTTATTATTTCCCCTTTAAATTCGTGTATCGCTTTACCTAATTAACGTTCTGTATAATTATGTGAGTATTTGCTACCATATTTTTTGCAAATACTGTAAACGCCTGACAATTAGCCTATGCCGATAAAGTTTTGACTTTATGATTGTATTTATGCCTGTGTGTGATGATGAGCGTGTTTTCATTTACAAATGAAACTACGTGAATGATTCATTCCTCAATGAAACACTATAGTATTTATAATCTATAGTCTATTAATTAGCCGAAATAAAATGAAATAATAAATTTGAACTGCATTCCAGTAAAAATTCGAGGCAGCATAATCAAACCTTCATTGGCATGTCGTGCATTTACAGTAGGCTATTATTTACAAAAGTATTCGGAACGTTAAGTAAAGAGATCGAAATGAAGGGAAAAAAAACAAATATAAATTTATATAAAAATATAACCAATAACAATAGGCTAATATTAATAATAATAATTATTATATACAAATATTACAGGAATAAACGATTAGTTAATGGACTTACAAGTCTGTGGGATGGATAAAAATGTTTTCTTGTTGGCCTATTTTATTTTATGTACTTTATGTAAAATGTATTCATGATAAACTTAATTCGATTGCTGTCTACATCACGTGCAATACAGTCCGTTAGCCAAGGCCTATGGTTAGCCTAATATAATAATTTCTATAATAATTAATATATTAATTTCTTAATTCAAAATAAAATATGAATAAATCCATTTCTGATAATCCCGGGTTGCTATGGTCATGCAGGTTTGTTTACGCATTAAACTCATGGCCACGAGAAAAAGATGTCGTTCCCTCAACATAAGGATGTCGTTACCTCGACAAAATGATCACGTGGCCACGACATTATATCAAGTTCCCACGAGTTAATATGTCGTGGCCACGACAAAACTAAGTGAACCGAACATGTCTCCTCACGGTCACCGTACATAAGAGCTTGAGGTAAGCAGTTTTATGTTTTAGTGCCATGTCACGTTGATTTCATGTCACATTTTTATTGGTTGGTCAGTAAACGTGGATCGTAGCAGCAAACACACTGTGCGACGATCATGCTGTATTTCTGACACTGTCAGAAAATGATCGTAGGCTATCCTTGGTCGCAAGACCGTGACAACGGCAGTCTTTGAACCTCTCTAACTGTACGACATAGGACCACTGAGTCACAGAAATTGCCACGATTCTTTCACGATGCCAATCTTTCATCTGGGACAGCTGAAAATCGTGCAGTGTGTTTCAGGCTTTAGGCTCTAATCCTGGAGCCTAGGAAAGTTCAACCAGTTGCTCCTGCAATGGTATACTTACCAACAGCTGTTTCTGAACTCGTTCATTCTTCTCGGCCTCAGTGATTCGCTGTTCTTCGTAGCGGTGGTCATTGATACCGCCTGTCTGCAGGTCTGCACTGTAGATGCTGTTGCTCTCCCCATCTTCATACTCATTCTCATCAGTTTCATATGCAGGTGGTGGTGGAGGGAGAGGCGGCGCCGTCATCACCATGTGAAGCTCCTCGCGGGTCTTCACCAGGTCATCTTGGGCCTCTTGTGCCTGGAAGAACACAATCCAACACCACAAATATCAGACTACCAATCCAATTCTTGAAGAACTTAAGAGTGCACTACAGCGATGGATATATATCTTTTGGACAAATTTGCAGGAATGCAAACTCATCAGGAGTGAAAAAGGTGATAAAGATCTTGAGGTGACAGGGTTTATGTCTTAACGGACTTACTCTGTGCTGCCATGTCATAGCTTCGTCCTCCTTGCGTTTTTTGGCTTCCTCCAGGAGTGCAATACGAGCAGTATGTTCTGCCAGCTCAGCAGCCTGGAAGAGATGAATGGGGAGGATTGTTCATGGGGGAAAAATTATAAAGGCATAGTAATTTTTCAGAGAATGAGTGTTGGGTTCTCACCAGCTGTTCCTGATCCTTCAGCTGATTCTGGGCATGACGGGCCAGTTCCTCCTTTGCGAGTAGTGCTGCCTGCCTCTCTGCCTCCAATCTGGCTGCCTCCTCCTCTGCCAGCCTCCGTTCACTCTCCAGCTGCGTGGCCCTATGCATTTGCTCCTGCAGGTCTGAAAACACGCATCCAGTTTTAATTTAAAGTGCAACCATCATTACATCTTAAGTATGGGTCTGGGCCTCACTGTGGGGGATGGTGATGCTCTAACAGTTACATATCTGGGATGTTAAAAGGGTCATAGACTAAGAAACCAAAATTCCCTTGATATTTTGACACATAAGAGGTCATTGTGCTATAAAAAGTTTCTGTACTGTAAGTTTCAGAACTCAAAACTTTCTTGTTAGTTTAAAAAGAGCTTATATTGAAGCCAATCTGCCAACATGACAGGTTGTGGAATGTGCCACTCTATGATGTAATAGTGTGGCTCAAATCTGCCTCCGCAGAAGATCAACAGCTGCTTCTACATCGCTGCCTGTTTAGCCCCGCCCACCGATTCCCGCATGTCATGTAAATAGCGAGAGAGTTGAACGCAGGTCTATGCAGAAACCAATAAAACAATAAAGATGGCTCTGAAGACACAAAGCACATTTCGACGGGGGATTTTCAGAAAGATTTTGCTTTGTCTATTATTACATATCATTTGATATGTACTGAGTATTTATGCGTTTTTGACCTAAATCTCAGCAGCGTCCATCTGTGAAGGATGTAGTCTGTCAAACATACACAAGTGTTAGCCAATCACAGCAGTGGGTGTTTACTTCCCAGTCTACAATATGCCACGCCTATTCAAACAGAGCGTTCTGATGAGTGGGTTAAAAACAGGACATAAAATAGCCAATTACTTCTAAATTATGTTTTTTTGGTGTAAAAATCTTGATAGCATTATAAGGGGACCTCAGAAAACAGTACAAAATAATAAAAAAGGCAGTTCATGACCCCTTTAAATGGAAAGTTTGCTGGTCCGATACAAGACAGTTGCGACCAAGTTATGTTTTAGCATTTTTGCTTTAGCAAAGAAGTTTTAGTCCTTGTAATTATTCTACTTTGAAGGGATAGTTAATCCCCTAAAATTAAAAATCTGTCAGCATTTACTCATGTCATTCCAAACACTGTATGACCTTTATTTCATGGAACACCAAGGGAGAATTTTAGTAAATGTTCATGGTGTTTTTTTTTTTTCTCCATACAATGAAAGTGGATGGGAGCCAAGGGCTGTCAATCTCCAGAAAGACCCACTGAAGCATGATTAAAGTACTTATGATTCATGCACTATATTCCAAAATATGTGAGGCTGTACAATAGCTTTCTGTGTAGAACAGTTGATATTCACTGAACTCTTGTTTGACAGCTGTGGACACCATTTACTTTCATTTTATGTAAAATGAGAAGCTTGGACTTGGTGCTACTGTACATATAATTCCATGAAAGAAAGTCATATAGGTCCCAAAAGACATACGAATGAGCACACAATGACAGAATTTTCCTTCAAGCTGATGAAAAAGGCAGAAGTAATGTCATATTGTGATAGAGCTCATAAGCGGACATTCAGAAAGCTTTGTTTGACTGTGTACAGTCAGAGATGGCTGATGGTTTTAGCATGCATGGCCACAAGACTCAGTAACATTATTTAATCCAGAATAACAACACATAGATTTACTGTTTTCACATATTACTAATTTCTGAATGAAAAATTCCTTGTCTAATAATGTAGTCTTACACTGAATATCAGAAAGGCAAGCTTTGTGGCAAACACAAAAGAAATATGACATGCGAACAGCAGAAACAGAGTAACAGGTGCAGTATGACACCATCTGGTATTGTCAGCTGGAGCACAGTCATGATCAAAGTATTATGTCCCTGCTTTATAGAATAACAAGCTAAAAGGTTACATAAACTCAAAAGACCAAAGTGACTGGATTTGGCTTGACGTCTCCAATTATAAGCCACATTTTCCATACGGACTCACAGCACAACAACAGTCACAACGATTGTTAGATTTTAAAAACTATAATCCATATTGTGTTTAATAAAACTAAATACTGACCTTTAAAATTTACATGTCTTTTCTAAAATAAAATCATAAACATGATAAAGTTTTACATTTTCCTCAAACAAAACAATTCAAATGTTGATTGTTTTATTTGCTTATGTGAATGAAGTCAATAAATACAATCATCTTGCATTAGACATGAAAATATTTTAAATTAAAAATAATCATAACATTTTTTCTTTAATTTTTTTTTCCCAAATAAAATTAAACACACTGGATCCTGGCGTCTTACCTTTTTCAGCTTTTTTGGTCTTCTCCTCAAACTGGTACAGTCGCATCACCAGCTCCTGTTTCTCCCTCTCTATCTGCTCTCTCTCTCTCTCTATGACCTCTCGTTTCTTCTTCTCACTCTCCAGCTGAGCTCTGCAGATAAGACAACCAAAGAGAATTACAGTGACGTTTACTCAGGACACAGCTCTATACCCACACACAAAACTCATCTCTCATACTGCCCTTCCCAAGGTGGTCATAGTTCACTGACCAGCAGCTAAAACAGCTTGTTCAGAAATCTTTATGGTTTCATGACGTCACAACCATGAGCAGATTGACATACGACCACTCATGTTTACATATCAATGTCTATTCAGTATTCAGCATCTTGGCCCACCCTGATCGGCAGCAACATGAACTTTGATCAGCCAATCACAACAGAAATCATTTAAATGCCAGCCACAGCAACAAAGTAACTGGAGTTGACTAAAGGCAAAAAAAACAAAAAACTAAAATTACAAAAATTAACTAAACTAAACTCATACCAGGCTTTGCCAAGCTAAAGCCTCTGTGAAATAAGATGCTAAGCGTAGAATATGCTGTACAAAAAAAAAGAAAAACATAATAAAATAAGATAAAATACAATACAATAAAATAAAGCGTGGAATATGGTCAAAACAAATGAACAAAAAATCAAATCAAAATAAAATAAAATAAAATAAATATTAGAAATAAAATGCATTCAATTCAATTCATACAAGGCTTTGCCAAGCCAAAGATTCTAGTTTACTAAACTAAACTAAACTAAACTTCATACCAGGCTTTGCCAAGTCAAAGTTTCTGTTATTTAAGATACTAAGTATAAAATATGGTCAAACAAATAAAAAAGAACAGAACAAAAAACAAAACTCTATACCAGGCTTTGCCAAGCCAAAATGTCTAGTTATGAAATAAGATGCTATACACAAGTGCAGAATATGGTCTCTTTTATATACTGCAGCATCTGCTGATGAGACCGCATCACTCCTCACATCACCATGGAGATTCATCCTCACCTCTCCATCTGTTTGTGTTGTTTCTCCTCTCGAGCCTGTGCTTTCATCTGCTGCACCTCGATGGTGTCCGGCTTCCTGCGGCGCATGTAAAGCTCATGGTTCCCCATGCACAGCTGTAGGATACGTTTATTAATGCGCAACCGCGGGGTGTAGAACACAAAATCCTGCCGGGTTAAGAAGGAAGAGACAAGATGTAAAGGCAGGGGTTATAAATCATTCAATTTATGGATCGTTGATCAGATTGATAACGGTGTATTTATACAATAAAGTCCTATTTACAATACATTTACAATAATGTAAATGTAAAACCTACAGAAAGCTGTTGTTCTGAGCAGCTGGCTCTGACGCTCAGAGATAACGCTCTATGAAGGCCAGCTTGTCAGAGGAGACTGACTGCTGGTGTTTATCAGTCAAAACAGCCCTGCTGAAACTAATGACTCTCTATGGTGAAAATGCAGACGCTGCAGTGATTTAGTGTTTGTGTGTCAAAACAAAGCTGAAGCCATCCCTAGAAAGCATCTCACCATCATTTCAAGTCTTTTTGAGTGTCACATTGCAGTGTCATTTCAGCAGTATTTGTACACTCTAATAGTATTTATAATACTGCTGTGCTAAAAAACCTTCATCTAATTTGTTGTTCCCAGTCAAAAATGACTGGCCTTTTAAAAATGATAACCAAATATTGATTCAACCTTTCTGTCAATTTGTTTTCTTTTAGTTAGCACAGGTTTTGTCATAGGCCTCATTGATCTGAACTTATGCATCTCAGTTTTTGAGTGGGGGAAAAAATATATATATTAAAAAAATAAAATAAAATACACACAGTATATACACATACACATATACATATATACACACACAGTATATACACATACATATACATACATACATACATACATACATATATATATATATATATATATTATTATTTTTTTAGAATTTTGGCCAAAAAATACAAATAATAATAATAAAATAAACTAAACTAAACTAAAGGTGAGAATAACCTACGATATGGTCCAATGGTCTGAGACCACCAGTTAAGAAGCTATTTAGCATTTAAAACAGTTATTATTATTATTATTATTATTATCACCATAACAGAACATTTTAGAGTTTAATAAATTAAAAAAAGTACTTGAAATGAGCCCTTTTTTTGTTGTAAAACCAGATAATTATGTTACCCAGCATGATTTCTTAAGTTTTTAAAGAGCATCTTGTACTTCAACAATCTTTTGTACAAAGTTTGTGCTCAATGTCCCAAATTTACCTACAAATGATGCAGCCAATTAAATGTTTTTTACTCATTTTTCATCATAACACTTTTAATCCTAAAACTCTAGATTACGTATCCAAAATATAATTCTAAATGTTCTAGCATTAGTGTGACAGAATGATTGTATATTAGAGTGGAATAAAACAAGTTTTATTCTCGTCGAGGCAGTTTTTCAGTTTCAGGTGGGACTGTGAGGTATGAAGGCGGCTCGTGTCGCAATCACAGTTTCACTTACTTGAGCTTTTTTATCTATAGGCTTGATGACAAACTTCTTATCGTTGAAGGAAATGTTTCTTATTTCGCTCCAGGGGAATCCAATTTTCGGAGTGAGTCTGTAAAGACAATGATGAAATCATGAGAGGTGTTCTATATTCATACCGAACATACAGTCACGCAAAACAAACACTGTAGGGTGGATGAAACATGATATCCCTATTTTAAAAACGTGGAAGACAACGATCAGATCTTCTGATCGAGCAAAATTCTACATGTTAGCACTGAGATGAGTTTGTAATGCAGTGAGAATGTTGTAGCACAGGCATGACAGTCCTACGCTGAGATACTCGGAATGTGAAGACAAGGACAGGCCTGTGATTAACGTGCGATCTCATGGGAGTGGTGTTACAACTACACCTTCTAACGTGCCTGTCACACCGTCTCTGTGCGTAGCTATAAGAGAACACAAAGCTACCGCGGCCCACCTCGTATGACATACCACAAACGTTCCCTAAAACCAATGACATAAATGCTTAAAATAATTCATGATGTTAATAAAAATGGTATGTAACATCCTGCACTTGTAACTCATTCAATTGTTCTTTTTTTATTAAATACTAAATTTATAATGGTAACCATATTTTACACTTTACAAGAAGGTCGCATTAGATAGCATTAGTTATTGCATTAACTAACAATGAGCAGTACATTTGTTACAGTATTTATTCATCTTTGTTAATATTCATTCATTGTTAACTAATTTCCATTAAATAATGTCCACAGATACAACTTTTGATTTAAATATTTGGGATATTTATGGAGTATTTTGAGGATTTATGGTACATGTTATGGTACATTTACAGGGTATGGCAGTATAGCAAAATAGGATTTATTAATCAAAAGGCTATGTGATTTAGCATGATTGTTTTTATCTCTATTTTGTGGTATGTGTCTGTGTTTGGTATCGCTGGTGTGGTCAAAGACAATCATGGTTGATAATAAAGATGCATTGTATTGCATTGTATAGAATACAACAACTCTTGACTGTTTAATTTTTCCTATCATATATTTTATATAATTTAGATTATTTTAAAGAGGCCACAGTTTTTGTCCTCGTAGTGCTATGATTGTACATTTGGTCTATAAAATGTCTCTTGCTAGGCTTTGATTGGCTCTAGTGGGAATAGAGCTCCAGAAAGATTGTTGTGTGACTTGGTCTAGGCGGAATAGAGCTGATAAAACATGCTTGCTTAGTTTTTCCTCTTGTGGACCGAAGGCATACAATATTTTAATACCTTTTAGATTAAGGAAAATGCTAAATTGTATTAAAATAAAAATACATTTTATATTCTTAAACAAGTATAGGTTTATTTTAAGGTGTCCTTGTTATTCTGCACTTACACAAATAAGTACTGTGTAATAGTAATTAACAACATATACTTACTATAGGATTAGGTCTGGTTTACGGTTAGTTACTTGTAATTATGCATCATACAAATATAGAAAGTACATGTAAAATGTGCAACAAGGACACTGCAAAATAAAGTGTTACCCAATTATCTAATAATAATAATAATAATAATAATAATAATAATAATAATGCTTTTTTAAAGATTAGAATTCTAATAGAAGCTTGTTTGTTCCTCCTTCAAGTATGTACTGTTCTAACATTGGTTTGATGGGGATAATGGAAAAAGAAAGTAAACAAAAACACCTTGTACTACATTTTGGCTTTGACTATAACGTTTTTCCATCACTTCTCATAGCGGTCAGTGTTAAACTATGACTACATGCTTTTGGAGACTGGCATGTTGTCAGTTAAGACAGTTCATCTGAATCAAATGTGAAGGATATGGGCCACTCAGCAGATACCTTGAAGCTGAAAGAGCACAGCTAACGCAACAACACACGCAAAGATCCAATGAATGTGAACTATTTCACGGGTTGTTGTGCAGCATGGTTTTCTTATCTTTACATGTGTGCACATGCGAAGCCTTCTCTCAGTCACATACACGATCCTTGCCCAACGTTTTCAAGGACTGCATAGCTTGAAAAACCAGTCTTTGTTGCTATGGTTAAAATAGAGGGCATTGTGGGGGAAAAGCCATTAGTCGCCACTGCACTTCCACGCACACACACACAGATATCTGTTTGTGGAAAGACGAGCACCGTTCTATGAACAATGTCCTCAAATACTCCTTAAAATCTTGAATTTCACAAATTAAGAAAGTAAATTAAGTGAAGATGATGGATGTGCAAGCCAAAGGTATTACCAGGTAGCTTGGCATACCACAAAATTACCATGGTATTATGGTAATCATACAGTACATATTAGTAGTATTACCACAATCATACAGTACATATTAGTATTACCATCTTATACCATTTTACCATAGTACTGCCACAATGTAAAGGGAGAGAATTTAAATTGTATTTAAAAGAAGAGAAAAACTTGGAGTTGAAATAGCACTTGAGATGTGAATAATGTCAAATGAATGTAGGGAAATGCTGAACTCACTTGTCGTCTTTCTCATAGATATTTAGGCCCAGGGCATCCACACCCAGCCTCAGCTCTGTTCCCTTCTTGTTCTTGATGTCAAAGTAGTTCACCCCATACATTTCCAGATCCTGAGCAATCTTCAGGTACTCAAGCATTGCGTCCTCTCTAAGAACAGAGAATAAAACTGAATAATCACTTTCAGTTTATAATAGGCTGGTGGATGTAAAAGTATATAAATAATGCTAACATAACCCCAAAATGATTATTTTCTTTTTTTAATGAAATTTGAATAGAAATCAAAAGATAAAATTAGACATTAAACAGCTGATATAGGCACACCTGTGACTGCACTTCAGTTTAATTCTATGTTAATATGGAAAGTTGAGACTTTAGCAACCATAAACAACGTACAGTTTACATTGGACTTGCCAAGTGACATTTATAATTGCATGGTATACTATATGTCAAACCACCAGGGCCTATAGACTGATATATCAAGCAAGTCAATCATTAGGCATCAATCAATAAATGTGCTTTACTGACCAACTGACAGAAGTGTTAGTTTCTTATTTCTACAGTCAACTGACATTTTAAAATCTACATTTAGCATTGAGGCTCATTCACACCAAGAACGATAACTATAAAAGATATTACAACAATAACTTTTGAGAGAACGTCAACCTACTTGAGCATTCCACGATGCTCCTCATGCCACACCTGAATCCTCTCCTCCCACTGGTCCCGTGACAACTTGTGCTGGTCTAGAACCCTGCAATCAAACAACAGGAGGGACAAAACTCATTTCCAAAGTTTCTAAATCTTTAACTGTTATCCAAAACCAAATTCCGATGAGCAATGGTGGCAGAATTCAAATCGTATACTTCCAGGAGCACATGCCCCAGTTAAGCCAGTCCTGTATGACTCACCGTTGGGGCAGGAGGCGATCTGAGGTCAGGTATCCAGGCCTGTGCTCTTCCTTGCTGAAATCACCAAATTTGGCCTGCACTGAATAGGAGGCCAGAAGCACTGCAGTCTCTGGAGGACAGTAGATATCGTCACTCAGAATGGAGTCTTTCACTTGCATGAAGAACAGCTTCTGAGTGATATCCTGGATCAACTCATCCGTCACATCTTCTGGGAAGAACTTGGCACGGAATTTAAACTGGAGAGGGTTCTCCTTCTTCACATCCTGAGAGGAGACCTGCAAACAAACAAAAAAAAAAAAGTATGTGAAGATTTCATACTGAGCTTTTGCTGACTACTCATGAATGTTTTGTGTGTGTGTGTGTGTGTGTGACATTTGCAAATCAATATACATTATATAAATAAAATGTTTTTTATTCACCAGTCAGTTTTTGTCCTCTAATCTGGGGTGCATTTCCCAAAACCATCGTTATTTAACAATGGTCACAAGTTTCATTGAACTCCATTGGTAATGGATATTCAACTTTTCAATATTTCACTTTAAAATTATAATACAATAAACATTTAATTTATAAAAAAAACCTCTAGAATTAAAATACTAATATTTATGGCTTACTTCATTTTCAAACATTAAACCAGACAGCTTTTACTCTGGAGCAAAACCACAGAGAGCCCTTACACCGTGTCTACACCGGACGCGAGCGGTGCAGCAAAATATTGTCAAAGTATTGAAAGTATTGTCAAAATACAATAGAACCCATTATTATCAATGATGCGGTCTTCACTGGATGCGATGCGGCGTGATACAACAAATCCCCGACACTAAACTGCTGCCGCGTTCCATTTATGACGTGCTGACACAAAGTTCAAATGATTTTCAACGGTGGCTTTGTCGTGTCCAGTGTAGACAGACTTTAGCTGTTGCGGTGCGGCGTGGTGCAACACCACAATTGTCGCGTCCGGTATAGACACGGTGCTTCTCTTTAGTTGACAATGTCTGGTTCATAAAAGCTTCTTATTCCAATTTTGGGAAGACGGTTGGCGCATCTCCCAGCTGAGCCTTTCTGAGACACTGAAAACATCAAACTGCGATCTGCTCACGTGTAAATGAACACAGTGCAGTGCTTCTCTCTGAAACATGCAGCACATAAATTAATTTAATTACATAACAGCTTTTGCGATTTGATACTTGCACTAAGCCATATTGCAATTCCAAATGATTTCGATTAATCGTGCAGCCTGAATGGAGTGGAGTTGGAGCACAGTTTTTTTGAGTAACTGCGTATTCAGCCATAAACACCAAACAAATCAGTTTTGTCAAATATGGGAGTTTCAGGGTTAAACAAGACTCTTCATTTCAACCTCTGATCTGTGAAGTGTTTACAAGTGGAATGAAACCAAACAAGTTTGTTAGTCTTTTCCTAAAAAACTCCCCTTTTCTTTGACTGCTCCTGATTTATGGTGGGTTAAAATCTCAGTTATGAGCTGCACACAATATTTCACAACTTTTTAAAATAACAGTCCTTCTAGGACACATACAGTATAGTTCTGCCATAGCTAGCTAGTAAAATCATAGTCACATTAAATTTACTTAAATCACATATCAATTAATTACGTACAATTCAAGTTATATATTCATAAATATTTGTAGTACTGATCTAAGATTTCTCCCTGCATGCACTGGTGCATATTTATTACAAAAGATGACAAATCTTGTATTCAGTAAATTTGACTAACAATGGGGGTTTGGGTTATATTTGTGTTTTCTGTGTAGATTTATTACCATGTGGATGTAAATGTGTCCTCTTCATATTGTAAACGATATCAATTAGTAATTAAAATTAGTCCTCATGATGATAAAGTTCATAATTCTTAATGGTCCATTCCTGATATTCATTTTTCAATTTATATTAAAGGAAATATTAAAGGGCCAAGCAGTGTTGCTCATGCTTGCATTTTGAAAGCTTAATCCTTATTCTAATAATTAATAAAACAACCAAACTACAAAAATCAGACTAACACAATTGGGGAAAAAATGTAATTCAATTTCACAAAAAGTAATTCATTTCCATGTATGAGGAAATCCGCTTTCCTCTGAAGTATACTGTATCAGCTGTACAAAGACAACAATGAGGAAACACATAATAGAAATGTTCAACCTACTGATTGTGTCACAGTATGTATGAATGTATAGAAAAGCATGTATGAGTAATGTATGCTTGAGAATCTAAATGTCATCAAAAATGTCAAATACTTAAATGTATTTATGAAGAAAGAGTACTTCCTTAAAGTAGTGGACTGTAGTCAGGATAGAAAGCGAAAACCCTGACTACAGTCTATTACAACACACATTCTGTAGAGAAAATCAGAATATCATTGTGCTAAATGTACAATTACCTTTTTATCAAGTTTCAGCCATGTAAGGAACCCTTTGCTGTCCATATACTGTAGTCCGAAGTACCATATTTCACGTAACCCGATGGTCTTCACCACCTGTCAGGAAAAAAAATGACACCTTTTAGCACACAATAAATAGATGAATGAATTATTAAGCTGTTGCTGACTGCTTTGCGACTGTTGTATACTTAGTGCTTTGAAATCCAACAGAGCACATGGTTACATTTCCATGAAAACAGAATAAAGGCCATATTTAAAGAATATACTGTATAGATATACATTTTGGCCGTCTTCCCATCACAAAGTACTGTAAGTCATTAGCTCATTCACACTCAGTTTTTGCAGGAGTGGAGAGTGATAAGCACCAGGGGCCCTGAAGGGAAAACTTTACATTTCAATGGGTATACATGCATGTACACAATTTCCCAGAGGCTTTGTGCAAGATGGTATTTATTACGGTTTTGGCATATGTTGCAGCTCTCATGCAGTGGCCGTTACCTGCTGGTTCAACAGGAGTTTAGATCAACACCCCGAGAGCAAAATTACTGAATTTTCAACATTTGCACCACTGTTCAAATGTTTTGGGTCAGTAATTTTTTTTGTAAAGCTAACAGTTAGCTAACATACTGAGCTACGGTGGTGCTGTCCTCTTTATGTGATAGTATGAAAAAAATAAATGTATAAAATAAAACATGTACTGATCTAGTAAGTGTCACACATTCAGTATGCATTACCACCTAAATAAATAAATACACACAGGACATGTCATCTGTAACTTTCCGAAACACAAAAACTGCACGGCAGGAAAGTTAAGTGCAAATTTACCAATAGGTTTCATTTTCTCAGATGTCCTGTTTTTTTTGTGTTTTTTTTTCACCAATGCAAATACAGTTTTCCGGAGTTTGATTGTGATTGGCAGCAAATAATTACACCCAAAGAATGTGCACGTATGTGTGTCAATGACATGGCAGACAATTAGTTTCCAAGTGCGTTTCCGTTTATAAAGCACACAACCAAACTCGCTTTTAAATTATAGACCTAGTTGCCTTGAAAATTTACGGGAGTCCTGTCAGTTATAAAATGAGCTTGTCAGACTAGTAACCAACCAAACTGTATTTAAAACTCCAAACAGTACTGACAACAGTACTTTTCTTCTGTGTGAATGCAGCTGAAGAACACTACAGTTAGGGGAAAAATTATGGTAGAAAATCTAAACCGAAACCATCTCATGACAAATGTTTTACAGATCTGCATTTGATAAAAATGAGAAATGTTTTACAGATCTGCATTTGATAAAAATGACATTTCAACAATATTTTTCTTCAACCAATCAGATCTTCTATTGAACTTCGATTGCCTTTTATAACCAATTCACAATCATACCATATCCAAGGAAAAAACAAAACAAAAAAAATCCAAAATAAGTTGGCGACGAGGACGTAACAAATGCTGTAAACCAGCTCAACAGGTTCTAAGCATCTCTAAGCTCACTGACAAAGCTATTCAAAAAAGTGGATTGTAATACTTAGAATTAATTTTTTTCCCATTAAAAAACAGCAATAACCAGCTTTAAAAATAGGTGTGCTTAAACCCAATGAGAAGAAATACAACAGTCAACCAGACCCGGGTCATGGCACCAATTTCCAAGACTTAAGTTAGGTAACATAAGCTTTATTTAAATTAAACACCCTGCTAAGATTTATTTAATAAGAACACTACATAATTATCCATAATGCTCTGGACTTTAAGAATTCTTTTTTTTTTTTTTTTTTGTATTCAACAGTCTGCCAGCATGGACAGTTGGACTGCCAGAGGCTTCAGTGCAAACCTCTCATCTATGCTGTGTGCCATCCACAGTTCATGACTGGCTCATAGCACTTACTCTGAAGTGGAGACTGCTTCAGCTGTGGGTTCTGTTATGAATGGGAAAACTAGAGTGTGATCATAGAGGGACGGCACTTATTCACTGTTTCCACAGTCGTGGCAGTCAATGAGCACATCAGTGTAATGGTCAGTGAGTCATACGTCAAGGGATATGCTCTTTTAAAGAAGAAAAACCCTTCCTGTGAGGTTTTTGTGGTGTTCTGGGCCTTCTATTTGCAGGGGATTATCCCATGTCACCAAGCCGGTAATTAAATTAGGTCATAGGCATCGGTGCTACTGACAGATGCCCAGTGAAGTCTGAGTTTGTTCTGTGACATTCTTCACTGTTACTATTATTTAAAATAAATATTATTTATATACATTTATATGTAAAACAAAATATAATTTCAAATACAATTTTTATTTAAAAATAATTTAGAAGTTTATTTATACATTTTATATTCAAATAATCCAATATAAATTTAGATAAAAAAATAAAATAAAATCCTCCTGCTCTTTTTTTTTTGTGCTTAACGTACGCTTTGCACTCCTGATTTTGCTTGAGCAACAAGTATTTGACTAAGAAAACAAATGTAAATTTCTCTTTTGTATTCTTGATTTACCTTTTAACATTTCTCTGAATAACCGTTTACAATCTTTTTCATGGATTTGTTTAAGATCAAGGAATTGTCGGAAGAGAATGAGAAGCTGAGGGATTAAAATAATTGATTGCAGATGTCAGATATACACTGTCTGTTACACAACCACAACTGCTAAGAAATGAGTCAAATCAGTTGTCTCTTTTTCATAGGTTGCCAGGATTTCTATATTGCCTAAAATTTCCAGGTTTTGGCTGTTTGCACTGTGCAGGTAGATCGTTGTGTGACATTCATGAGAGCTATAGAGAGCAGAGCAGACGGCTCCTTATGCTTTCGAATCTCTCTCAAGCCTACCTGAGGAAGTCGTGGCCCAATGGTTAGAGAGTCAGACTCGTAACCCAAAGGTTGCGGGTTCGAGTCTCGGGAAGGCAGGAATTGTAGGTGGGGGGAGTGAATGTACAGCACTCTCTCCATCTTCAATACCACGACTGAGGTGCCCTTGAGCAAGGCACCGAACCCCCAACTGCTCCCCGGGCGCCGCACCATAAAATGGCTGCCCACTGCTCCGGGTGTGTGTTCACGGTGTGTGTGTGTGTTCACTGCTGTGTGTGTGCATGTTGGATGGGTTAAATGCAGAGCACGAATTCCGAGTATGGGTCACCATACTTGGCTGTATGTCACGTCACTTTCACTTGGTGTCTTTTTTGATTGGTGCGCAGCAATGCTTCAAGTCGAACGAACGAACAAACACGTGTGCATATTTGCATCACTTTGATCATTCTCTGTAGATCTCACCTTCTCACACGCAGCACCACGATTGGTCGATTATGTACAATACCTGCATGTTATTGGTCAAACTACTTTGGATGATTTAGGCAATATTAAAATCCTGGCCAGGACGTGCCCCGTATGAACGGCACATATGGCCACCCTACTTTTTCATGGAACCCATTCCCTGGAATCCATTTAGGTAAAGTGAATAGTAAATGTGAATAGAATTTGCAAACAAGTCTGCATTTTTGTGCACGCATCTCATTGCACATAAGAATGGGGGCGCTTATCTCATCAACTGTGCTCTTTTGAAAACAAAACAAAAAAAGATCCTGTTATTGAATCTCTTTAAGTTAAGGTTTGTTCATATTTTAAGTTAGTTTTGTCTTTTTTGCATGTAATAATAAACACGATTTAAGGGAAATGGCAGAAAACAGCAGAGTTTAAGCCGAGACTGTTTGGAAAGCATGTTCCAGTATTCATGCACATGATCCTAACCAATGCTTATTAATTCATCTATTTCTTGTCTAGATGTTTAGTTGCAGACCTGGTCAAATAGCTGCTTGCCAGTTGTGCTGGGCTGAACGGCAAACTCCAGCTCCGCGTCCACCGTGGTGACACGAACATTTACCTAAAGAGAGAGAGAAAAATTACATTAGCAACCACTGTTTACATTTGTGTTGTCAAATACAAAAACAGTTGAGAAGAAAATAGTCATCTATTAAAAGATGGTTACAACTTTAGATTTTACAGTTTTCATTTTATAGAATCAATTTCAGAGGCAAAGATGCAATGGTGAGACAAATCACAAGCATGCTGGCAAAAAAATAAAAATAATAAACACACTGAAGACAGTAACGATCTATGTTGATAACTAGTCTGATTGTGCAGCAAGCTGATGACCCAGACTATCGTTCTTGAGGCAGACATGGCTTGAAAGAAACTGGGAAAACAGCAGGAGTGGCTTCACAGAACAATGTGCCTCAGCCACTATTTGTAAAGGGGAAATGCCAATCTATTCTACTGTTAATGTTTGACAGGACTAAGTCAACAAGAAAAAGGATGAAACTCCTCTACAATCAAATTTGTACCATTTTATGAGACAACAAAGAGTCATTTTAAAGCACTTTCCCAAGAAACATAAAAAAACAGAGGCGTTTCCTCACAATGAACAGACAACAAACTCACAGAATCAAGGAACAAGGAATCATTTGTGAGAGCCAATTGAAAAAAAAAAAAAAAAAAAAAAAAAAAATTCACATCTAGATAAAAGTATTAATTTTAGTTTCAGCAGTCTAAGAGGAGTTTCCAATAGACAAGAATTACCATTGTTGAGATCGTAAAGTACAATCATAAAATGAACATCTGATTCAATGATCCATATTCATGTGATTACCATGTGAACTGTTAGCAATGATGGTGGCTGAACAAGAATCAGTGAAGAGACTACTGGTGGAGAATCACAGACACACCATACTGGGTGTGAGCAATAAGTGTGTTGTCTGGTAAGAAACAATAACCATTTCTAATTATGTAACTGTGTTAAAACAATTGCTCCACTATGAAATTTCATAACTATGTAAACAGAAACTCACACAAGTGTTCAGACCAAAGCAGTGCAGACAACACAGATTCCACCCTTTCCAGCAATACAAAAACAAAGTTCATATCAAAATGACAATTCTGTCATCATTTACTCAGACTCACTTGTTTCACACTGTATGACTTTCTGATTTCCATGGAACACAAAAAGGGGAATTTTAAAGAATGTAGGCTACTTGTCATGTTTTCCAATATATAAAATAAAAATCATACAGACTGCTTTTATGATAATTCAGTGGTGATTTTGTCTCATTTTTTAAGCTTCTAAGCACCAGTCCACATTGAATAAAAAGTCAATTGAAAAACACCAGTATTTACTTTCTTCCATGGAATATGAAAGGAGAAAAGGTGTCATATGGTGAACTTTGCTCACCATGGTGAAAATACATATTTTTCATTAATAAAAAAATAATTAAAACGTAATTCGAAAGACAGTAATTGCTGTTATAATAATGTACATAATATAGAAAAATAATTTAAAAAGATAAAATTATTTCACTTCAATTGGTTGCCTTTGTACATGAAATGTGGGGCTGGTACTTTAATGTTTCTTCTTTAAAAAGTACTACAAAATTTTAAAAAAAGAACTAATAAATATACAACTAATAAATGATGAAAACACAATAATTACTAAAGCTTTAACCAAAATGAAAATGAAAACAAAATATATATGAAACATCAATGATACTAAAATATCACTGCTTCTTATATTATATTATATAACAATAACGGTTTGATTGAAATGACTGTTTCTGTGTGTAAACAGTTTCAGAGTTTTTTCTTAAGCCATTTCAAAGCAAATACCGTACAAAAATACTGAGATGATAATACCACATCCCTGATGATGCCGTCAGAGTGTGTTCACTTTCCCAAAACTTCCACAGACATTCAATACACCTCTGTGGAAAAACAAACTCAACAACTGTCACCAGAACAGCTAAATCCACTGCTCTGTACGTCTGGACATATGCTATGGAAGAATTACTTCTGTTCTAACTTTGATTAATTGCTTTTTTTGGTACCATTTTCTTGCTTTAGATTAACACATGTGCTCAATGAATAAATGTAGGCCTATACTATGTATAATTATATATATATATATATATATATATATATATATATATATATATATATATATATATATATATATATATATATATATATATATATATATATATATATATATATAAAACTGACAATAAAAAAGGCCTGCTGTGTACATCTGAAATCCAGTGGTGAAGAGCTCAGCTTAAAGACTGGCATCCAACTCGCCAAAGAGGGGGAGACGGAGGGGTATCCATTTACCCAGCAAAACAAAGGGTCTCTTTCAGAAACACCCTCTCAGTGGTCCACCTCCTGCATCAGGCTGCATTTTACTAGAGTCTCACCATTTCTCTCGAAAAGTTTTTAGCTGACCAACAAACTTTTTTGGCTGTAATATACTGCATGGCGAAATCGAACACAGTCACCAAGCTCAGGTTCCGATTAGCATCATCGGGCAACAGACGTCATCAAACCAAATAATCTACATTACAAAATTCTGACGGACTACTAAAAACTGTTTGCTTATGAAAAATATAAAATCACAGACATTTACTGTTGATCTACAGACAAGTCGGTTACCCAGTCTACCCAGTCAGCTACTGACCAAATCTAAATTGGAGATTTTTTACAGTTCTTTAAAGGAAGATTATTTGCTAAATCTACTAACCATTCCTTTTTAAATGTCTCCTGAATTATAGTAGCTGGGCCAAAACAACAGCCAAGAAACCATCTAATTATTCAAAACCTATATTTATCATCTGCAAATGTTGCAACCCCAGCAAATTTCACTGCTTCTGGCACATTTCACAACACTTTCCAAGTGAAATGTCCAGCAAGTGGCAATATGGTGTCTTCAGTGTCTTGTCCGAAAACTGAAAACTGAATCTGGCAATGTTAAACTTTGGTTGTGTATCGTGGCAGTTTGGAAATTATATGTCTAGTGAGTGGCGCTAAACAGTTAATGCTCTATTGCGCAAATAATGTACGACTTAAGTAACCTAAAACGCAAAACCTAAGGAAAGTTTTAAAAAAAGAAAATGTAACAGATAAATGCATTTGCTAAGCAACCATGTCACTTTAGCTTGCTTTTACAAGTCTTTGAGCTTTTTTTTTTAATCAGGACTCACACCCAAGCACACTGCAAGTGAAATGCTGTACCGGGTGAGGTAACAAGCAAGTTTACTACATAAAGCCATACATATGGAGCTGGTTGTATGGTGCAAATCCCAAAATGTTTCAGTTTACAAATCATGCACAATGGCGAAAGTGTTCTTAAGTCATATTATAGGCAAGGAACTGTGAGAAAATTTGTTTATTAATCAATAATCTACCCCTGTAATCATCATTTGTGTGAAAAGGACTAAAGGGTGTTGGTGTGTTATGCCACTAGTGTTCATTTCAGCTGGCAACTGCAGTGAATTGTATGTAAATTGTATGCATTTTTGGGATTTTTGCAAAACATGTACAGTAGTCAGAGGCACAAGGAGCCCATGTTGAAATGGTACTATGATGACATGTACTATAAAAGTAGGGGAAAAACCTTAATGACACTTCTGTTAAGGGTTGCATGTCTTGAGTTACATGAACTTCTCTTTGCTCAGAACTGCCTTTTGCCTAAAGTTCCTATTTGGATGGTACTGTTAGTCTTTCATTGAGCTGGTTTGAGCTAAAGCACGAGAGCACATGAGGATTGATTACAGCACAATGAGCTTTTGTGCTACATCACCAAAGGGCGTAACAGGCATTGTCTAGTTATCAATTATTCAGCAGAACAAACGAAAACAAAGATTTGAGAGGAAACACCCTCCGATGCTGAAAGTGCTGATTATAGACACACCTGAAACATGCTATGAAACAGGAGGGGAAACATTAAGACAGAAACCTTTAAAATATCTTCATAGGGGAGTTCAGTGTAGAAACTGAAAAAAAAGGGTAATTTACAAAATGATATAATTTAATCTGATCATTTTTACTTTATTGCTTGATTTAAAAGCATCTAAATGACTGAAAAATCTTGAAAAAAAGCGACTCTTTTGAACTCAAATCCACCACTTCCATCCAAACTTGATCATGGCACCAAGAACAAGCCTCTGTATTCAGCATTTCAGCAGGCAGTGCTGAGGGCCAAGGATGAATGAGAAGCTCTGAGGAAAGCATCATGATGTCATTTCCTCTGTACTCTTCCTGACAACCCTGTTACCATCTTAAACAAACTGACAACATGCTGGACTTGCTGTTTTAAGTGTTTATAAGCAAACACAGATAACATTCAATACTGTGTTTGTTTAAAACAAATACATTTTAACTACATAACAGTCACACATACTACAATTCTGTTGAGGCTAAACAAGCCAAAAACAGACGTAAACAAGACCCAAACCTTATAAACTCTGCCTTAAAACAAACAAATGTGCCTCTAAGAAGTAACTTAATGAGAACTGACATAATTTTGCTAACAAAATGTAATTTTCAACATTTAGAAACTACGTTTGAAGATAGAGCAAATAAGAACCAGACTTTCATTATATTTCAAAATAAAACAGCTATAAAGTGAAGTCACAAATACGTTTTATCAGACCAGAAATCCTCCATAATATTTCAAAACACTGAACAGAAGCTGAAAACATGCTAAACTCATACTGAGCCTGGTAAACACTAACAATAATAAAATAAATCTCGGTAAATACTTACAGGTTTAGGCATTGTGAATCCTGTTGTAGATCTCTTCTGTCAAAGAATCGTGTGTATTTCCACGGAGCCTCCCTCTGAAGCAGAAAGAGGAGAAACGCGTTTGAGCAGCGCTAGTGACAATGACTCAAGAACAGTCTGTCTGTCATTTAAAGATCACTGAGAATAAAACCTGACGCACTCCATGTGAATCACGGTTATAAACTGCAACTCAGGATTGTGACAGCCTCACCCCAAAGAGGTAACACCGCCTTTCAATTTAAAGACCCACCTCATTCTACAAATATTTGCTCCAGTCTCTGTTTCACAAAGACCGATCCTTGATAGGGAATGAAGTCAAATATTCGGTTATTAAATATAGCGGTAACTAAATCATGCGAGATATTTAAGATATTCCCATAAAATATAAAACTAGCTAATAAAACGCATTGTGGGTATGTAGCCTATATATGAGACAACGCCGAAGAACACAGTTTTAGACATTTATGGTAGTTTAAATATGTTTGCATTAAAGTGTATGAGAGCAAATTGGTGTCAGACAACTTTAACACCCCCATTAACAATAAAAAAAGAGAGAGAGAAAGAAAAATAACATTTTGTCGCATTTGCTGCTCTCAGCTGTCTATCTATAATGATGTATTGTTTCAATTTTACATTAAATAAACCAGATAAAACAAATAAAAAAATACATTACATTTTAAATGGTATGCTTACACAATGACTTTTCATTATACTAAAACTGATAAAAATACAGAAAATGCGGTAAAATATTTAAGATATTTCATTTAATCGTGTAATACGTTATCTTCAAGTTATTAGGCTATAAGAACCTGTCAGTATAGGGCCAAATTATTACAATCTTATGAACCTCTATATTCTACAATATAACACTAACAGTTCTGGTGTATTTGAGTCGGACTGGACAAAATTGATAGCAAATAGTTCAGTAGGCTAAATGAGTCAGATTGTATTCATACGTGTTTTGATGCACTAAAAAGATCCGGTTCATTCGAGTCATTTATTCGGGAATCATTTCACGGCTCGCGCTGTATTTATTGATTCACTTAAAAAAAACGACTGTTTTTGATTCTTTAAAAAAAAGAACCGGCTCATATGAAGCACTCACTTGGGAGATGGATTAGGCTTCATTTGTCAGGCTATAGGTGTGTGTTCTGGATTCACTAACTGGCTCATAAGAGTCATTCGTTCGGGATTCGAACTACAATGCCGCGTTTCGCTGAAGATTCACGTTGTGAAACACTGTCAGAGTATTTAGGTTGATTTATTCACGTCTGACAAGCGTTAACGGAACCGAACGTAGCTAACGTTACTAAAAATGAGCCGATTTCTATATTTGTATTAAATGAAACTGAAAACCGTTCTCAGTTCCCATGCGTAGCTAGTCACTCACTATCTAAATATAAATTTGCATAGAGTGTTGTCCACCTGGTAACGTTAGTCATACCTATAAAAATGGGAAGCTTGTCATTTTTTCCCCTTTTCATGCTTGTAAAAAGCCCCATCTGTATAGTAAGATCCAGGCTATCCCGCCGCGATAATCAGAGCAACACCTGTTGGTAGAGATTTCTCTTTGAACTGGGCGGCGTCGGTACAAAGACAAACGCACGAATGATAGACGCACTAACTGTGTTGTGGTCTTTATGACCCAGGCGATAATCGATCGGAGCAAATCTTACCAGAGCCGGTGAGTCAATTCAGTCCAGCTTCAGCCGAGAATTCCCCTCCCTCCGAGGAAATGAGCACAGAGTCCGGCGGTGGGAATATGGCTGACGGTGCGCTCACCTTTGTGCGCTCAGCTGAATGACAGCGGCTCCAGTTCCTGTTCCAGACACGCTGCGGCGCGACGCCCACAACGCGCCCTGCTCCAGTGGCTTCAAGCCTTTCACATCATGCAAGCTGACTGACTTGAAAGGTTTACTTGAAAAATGAATGCAAAGACAGACAAATTTACAGCATTTAAGTAAAATAGGTGCCGGTTTAACGGACGTGCAAAATTCAGAAATATTATAAAGTGTTTAAAACAGCGTGGCAGTGTTCAAGTACGATAGTGTGCTAGTAGTTGGTTATAGGTCTCACATTTGTGTCAAACTGTCAATAAATATGATTTCCCTGCATAGCCTACTCTTTTGCGTCACTTTTGATTGGTTGTAAAATATTCTTCACTGCATCGAAGGCAGTTATTTCCATGCAAACTTTAATTCCAACTCTGTTAAAAAATAAAATAATAATAAAAAATAAACAGGCCTAAAAATAAATAGATACATAAATGGATTTATCTGTTAGTAAAGTGAAAGTCTGACAGAGGAACTGAGCAATACAGTTGGAGATATTACTGACATCACATCCTCTAAAATAGTCATTTTTCAGGAAATTAAATATATTGTGAAGGTATCACAAGTTTAATAACAAAGCATTGAGTTAACATATTGATATGCCTATGGTTTAAAGAAACTCCTGATTTGAAGCACATTTGGCATTAATCCATTTGACCAGTGAACCAACACATCACACTGCGCACGCGCGCGCACACACACACACACACACACACACACACACACACACACACACACACACACACACACACACATATAAATATATATATATATATGGGTAGTTGACGTATCAAGTTGTCCTATGGTGTGACGGAAAAAAGTAAAAAAATAAATAATAATAACCTCTAACACTGAAGATAAACCTCTCTCATGCTATTTGTAACTCTAAGAATGAAGATACATTTTTCTCATGTTATTTGTATGTTAAGTTTTTTTTTCTACATTTTTGCTGTTACACCATAGGACACAGACCAGTTTTTATGTCAACTACCCATATATACAGTATATATGTAGGACATGTTTTCACTTCTGCCAGGAACTTTATTATAGTGCTGTCTGAGAGGAAGTTCAAAAATCAGAATTTGAAAATCTAAACATAAACAAAGTTTTAGGAATTTGAGAAAAATAAATAATAATATGTTATTACATTAAATAAGATGATTCTGCCCTATCTCTAACTCACAAATAATAATAATAAAATAAAAACTGTGTGTGCATGCATGATGAGGCATTCTTTTACAGCCATTCTGTACCTGTGCTCAACACACACACACACACACACACACACACACACACACACACACACACACACACACACACACACACACACTCTCTCTCTCTCTCTCTCTCTCTGCTGGGAATACAAGGCCCGGTTTCATAGACAGGGTTTAGCCTAAACCAGGATTAGGCCATAGTTCAATTAGGACATTTAAGTAATTTTTATAAACATGCTTAGAAAACAGCATTACTGGTGTGCATCTTAAGACAAAACAAAGGCACTGACATGTTTTAAGATCAGTCAGTGCAAGTTTCTTTCAGTTGAAACCGCTCAGACTTACATTTTAGTCTAGGAGTAGGCTTAAGCCTTGTCTGTGAAACCGGGGGCAAGTCAGTTACTTGGAAGTGCTCTGAAAATATGGGCTATGCTCTATTTTCTTTACGAACTCTAATCATGTGCTATTTAGGACAGCTGGGTAAGAAAAATAAGAAAAAAAAATCATCAGGCTATGATTCTGCTCCTCGAGTGCTCTCTGCTGAGAATGATCCTCATGCCACCTCCTCACCTTGGGGATTGTCTTATAGGCTATTATTTGATCAATGTTAAATTATAAAAATCTAAATATATTTCAATATAAAAAATAATAACGATCTTGCTTGTCTGACAGAGAGAGGTGTGAGTGTGGCCCTACTTACATAAGCCTATATTTTGGAGACTAAATTAAAGTTAATGAAATCTGACAAAAAAAGAAAAGAAAAAGGTATATCTTCATTTAAATAACTAAATAAACGTGTGTGCTTCAACCTCAAGAATGATAAACAGGTAATTTGATCAGTGATTCACTAAAGAGACCCATTAGTCATTAGGCTACATGAAAATCTCAATATGAAACGGATGGGGCATTCTTTTAGTCAGTAACTTTCCTGTGCTCGCTAATTTACTGCGTAACATGAGAAAAACCTGTCAGCACTTTCATTCAGATGACTATTGCAAACTGTTGAATTATTAAAGGTTATCACTTCATCTAGAGAGAGAGAGAGCTCTATTGAATCTTATATTGTTCAGTCAGATGGAGCTTTTGCCCATACAAGGTCTCTGAGTACATCCATCTTTCATGTCGTGTTTATTTTGTAATGAAACCTCATATGTTTGAACGATCTACAATAGTAATTAGGTCATTCAAACACTTACGTCGGTCGAGCTCTGAATAAGTAAGTACACTGTGATGTGACTCAGAGGTCTTTCCTTAACGATGTATTTACATCAACACGCCTGTTTCTATTTGTGTTGCCAGAGCTGCGCCGACGGAAGTGAAACTCCGATGCACCTAGTGGGCGTGGTCAAAGGTGGGAGTTGACCAATCGAGAAGCAGGACTAAAATAGAGCCGTATAAAGGCGAGGTGAATGAAAGCTGAAGCGGAACGTTAAACAGTTCAAGTCACGGTGTTCAGTCAAAGAACCAGGCGAGACAGACAGGCGGGAAAATGAAATAGTCATTCCACTGAAAATGGTGTTTAGAAAGTTATTCAGTCGTAAAAAATTAACAGCATATCTTTATAGTTAAACAGTACAGCATCATGGTCAAAGTTTGGAAGACAGCTCCTCTGTGCTACAGCATATGAGGACATGTAATCAGAATTAATATAATCATAATACTCCTATAATTCTATAATACCACTTCTACAAATTTTAAATAGACTCTAAATATTAACGAGAGTCGGTCACAAGTTTTCCATACAGTACAGCTGCATTACAGCAATAATGTTGTGGCCAAGATTAAATGGGTTACACACAGAGTTTAAGTGAAGGTCAGTATTTTCAGACTCCGCAGCGCCAACTACAGTGTTGTTCTTGAAGTGCAGTTCAAAACAAAAAGGGGACATTTTTCGAAATTTTATTCAAATAATATATGAATAATACATTTATAATAAGAATACATTTATTCAGATTTTTATGAAGTATGCATGAACTCCTTCATATTTTTCCAGAGTTTACTTGTTTCCTGGTATGACCTGAAATGAAAACAGGTTAACTCTTCACCTCAACTATTAATTAAACAGATTGAACAGGAACATTTATATTGATTTTCTGACATTTAAATGGAAATCATTCAATACATATAATGTGTTAAAGTTATTAAATGTTTGATCCTGTTTACCTCTATTGGGAAATTGCATGGAGTTTATTCTTTCATCTGAAAGGCCTCAAGTCTTTGGTTAGTGACGTCTTGAATGAGCACTAGACAACAACAGACTTGATAGATTAATCCCATGTTATGTATTAGACAGCTAAAAATATTTTACAAATATATTTTTTATCTGAGAAAACAATTCTCTGAAAATCGTTAACTCACTGTCAAGCACTGTTCTTGCTACATATCTCTGTTCTAAAGTACTGGAGACTTCTTCCATCAACCAAGGGAGGAATCCGGTCTCTATATCTGGAGCAGAGATAATGAACGTTCATTCACTAGACAGTAGACTGATAATTCATGTATTCATTCATTAAACACCTTTTAAAATGAATTAATACAGAGATTAATTGACATGTTGGGGCACTTGCCTCTCTGCACAGGGTCATAGAAGTAGCCACAATCATTTAGATTGGAATAGACTGAGGGCAACAAGTCAGACAAATACTGCTGAGCAAATGATCTCGCAGCAATTTTATCTGCTGTCTCCTTCTCTTTTTCCAGCACTGCCTTCTGCTGCTTTATCCGGTTCTCCTGCATTAATCAAGCAATATTAAAACATATATTGAAACACAAGAAGCATTAAAACTCAGAAAATATACTTTAAATCTCTTAGATCTCTGCTCAAACATAAGATCAAGAAATGCATTTGAATAAAATACATTTTTTTCAGTGGAATTTTGTCTTTCAAATGATTTTTCAGATTCTGAATATAAATCAACAAAGAGAGGTAATTACAGTATTTCGGGCAGAAAATCGAAATGTTCGGCTATCAATCATCAACCTCAAATATGGCTTGTCAACTTTTAAATTATGAATATGAATTGAGACAATGGAATGTTTTTACTTTTAAAAATTATATTTGTCTCACCAAAGGACCAGTTAAGTGAACTAAAAAAAAGTTAAAAGGTAATTAAAATGGTGAAGATTTCAAATTAGTGTTTATGAATCTTATGAAAGTTGAAAGTTATGAAAGAAAAATGAAAGTTACAGAATCTGAAAAAATAAAATAAAAATAAAACCATATAATTTACCATAACACATCAAATATAATTATATTTTAATTAAATATTTATGTTTCTCACTGTTGTTATTGGTCACATTAGGGTGTGTTGTGTAATGATAATGTTTATTTCATCATTTTGAATGTGTTACTCTGATGGTGTTTTGACTCTGTGCACTGTCTATATGTGAGTATTAGCCATGGCTTTTTGATTTACTGTTTATATTGTCATGGTGGTTACCAGTACATATTATGGTAATATGGTAAATAATTATAAAATAAATATATAAATAAGTAGTAGTTTTAGATTAATATATGACCATTATATAAGTCCTAATCAGTTATACAGATACTGTATACAGTTACAAGTTACTTAATTGTATAACACCAGTGTAAACTTAAAACCCTAAAAAACAAAAGCTATTTCAGACCACAACACACCTATCTATAAACTTTGTACCAGTTCGACCTCCGGCCACTAAATTGTGCTTTTATTTTCAGAAGAAAAAAAAATGGTTTTGTGGCCTGTTGCCATAGTCTTTACCTTTGACTTAATTAAAGCCACAGCATCACATGAAAACCTTGCTGTTTTTTTTGCTGAGCATCATGTCATGATATTGTTTCTAATGATTCTCACCTTCTCCACACGGAGGCGCCGTTCCCTCTCCTCCAGCCTCTGCACCTCCACCAGCTCAGCGTCACGGATCTCCTTGAACACCTGCTGCTGGGCCCTCAGGTCGGCCAGCTCCTCCTCCTCCAGCACTTCTAGCAATGCCTGCTCGATTGTCTTTCCCACCAACACCTGCAGCACGGGCTGGACCTCCACGTCAAAATCAAACAGCTGCAGACAAGACACATGCAAGTCTTACCACTGGGAAACGATCAGCAGATGTTAAATGCAACATTTTTTTCTCAATTTTTTTTTTTTTTTTTTAGAATTAGTCATGATTTATTTATTAATTTGATTACACAGTATAATGCATTGATTCACTTTACTAAATGCAACAGGACTACACGTGTGAAGAGCAGAGATATGGGTGTGAGAACAGACAGATAATAGAAGTAAAATGCATCCATACTGCACCTCTCCCTCTTCTATCTGTGTGGCTGCATCTCGTCCAGTTTTGGCTGGGATGAAGAGGGGAGTGGCTGGTTTGTCCAGGAACATGTCTGTTTGGCATTCCACACTGACGTCCTCTATGTGATCGCTCAGCTCTTCCAAATACATCTCTAAAATACACATCAGTGAGAGATTTCAGCACTTGATTTCTGAATTTATCACAGTATTATCAGATGGAAAGATGCATGGCCAGTCTGAGATTTACACTTATGCGCATGGAAAGGTTTGGTTAGGTTGTGTTGTTATACAAGGTCGCTTATAAAAAATGTTACACAATGAAAGTAGGCCAAGGTTCTTTTGAGAGATTTTTGCCACATTTTATTGACACACACAGAAGTTTAACATTTGGCTCTGACATGTGCTGCAGTGATGACTTATTTTTGTAGGCCGACCTGGAAGTTAGAATCACCCTGGTTTCCTTAACAAAAACCAAATAGGATTTTTTTCTGTTGGCTTTTGGATTCTTGAAGAAAGTAAGCTCTGTGACCAACAAAAGTATATGATTCTTACATGATTTGTTCATCATAATCTTCTGAATTTTAAAGCCTATATACAATTTCCAGAATTCGAAAGCTAGCTATAAACAAACTACATCATGATCACATGACTTCAACATCGCCACTATTAAGCTTCCAACAGCTTAAAAAAAAAAAAAAAAAACATTTTCCCTGAAAGTTTGAGTTAGAATAGTTTGCAAGAGTGTGATTATAAACACAACTAAGCTGTAAAAGCACACTATTAAGTGGATGGATTTTCCTGTTTGGTGTGATGATGTTTAATGTCCCAGAAAAACTCTGTAGTCTCATTTAGCCACTTGACAGCAACTGCCTTTTCAAGACAAGTAAAAGCTTTAAAAAAAATCACAAGGGGGTATAACTGATACAGTTTATGTTGTTAAATAAAACATGACAATATTTTGAGCTTGTATTTCAGGCATTTAACCAAAATTCATTCAAAAATCCATTGACTTCAGAACTATGGAAATGGAAGTGCTAAAATAATAACTAATTTCTGGGGTTTGGCCTACAAAAATATGTCATCTGTGCAGCACTCTACTTTATTGTGCAAAATTATTATACCTGTCTGCACATCTATGTTCATTCTGCCCTCTAGTGGTACTGGTGTTTTCAGGCCAAACTGCTCCTTCAGTCGTTTTCTGGACACAGCTCTTTTTCTGACCTCTTGCTGTCTCAGGAACTCAATGGGATCGGGCTGAGATGTCTATTAAACATATTCTATTCATGCATCAACTGCGCTCTCATCACAGTACCATATGAGCAAACACTGTGTTATGTATGGTTTGTAATATTAAAGAGCTTTTGGCTGTCAGACTAAACAAATACACACAACTCCATTCTGCTTATAAGACAGTTTTCTAACTTATCTGTACTGATACTCACAAGGGGTAGGATATGTTGAGCGTATGTATTTCCTCTGACAACACGTCGGTCATACATGATGTTTCCATAACTGCTCTGTTCTTCATTTCTGCATACAGTGAAGAAAAATTGTATAATCAATAGATTAAAATAATCAGCATGTTGCATATTTTTATCCATTAAAAAAAACAAATCCCTTTTTTATTTATCATAAGTAAATAAATCATATGTACTTTAATAATATTAACATTAAGTCCCCAACCCTGATACATTTGGTATCACATTATAAGCCCAAAACAAAAAAAGGCTTACCAATGTAACCTTAGATTTGTCTAAGGACGTTATAACGGCAAATATCTAGGTAAATCTTAAATATATCAGCCTATCAATGATATTTAACGTTTTTATACTGTCAAATTGGCAAAATTATCAGCTGAGGTGAGATGTGGTGTGTGACTCACAGCAGCGGAGCGTCTTGTCTGTATTTGGGGCGGTTAGGAACCGCACGCGGACGACTGGAGAACGTATAAACTCCGCTTTGCATCTCGTGTTGCATCTGTAAACTAGATGCCATTTTTCCTTTTAACTGTGATATCAAAAGCGTTATATACTGAAGGCTGAAATCATTAACTTTTGGCTGTTGAGAGCTGGACTCGTTTCCCCATCTGTAACTGTTTCATTTGTTGTTACTGTTACCGTGGCGACTGTATCCAACATCTGTGGTCCGCTTTGTTTACTTCCGGTTTGGTTAGGCAATTTTTTTTTAGGTCTTCTGTGTGTGTATTCAAACCAGTATCCATCATACACGTTAAAATTGGTCATGTCTTCAATTGTAATACAACATTTTGATTACACTCTATTTTAAAGTGTCCCTATTAGGAGTATAAGCGATCTAATAAAATTTAACAATGGTTTACTGAACAAATTGCTCTTTCTTTAAATAAATTCAATTATAATTAAACATTTCTTAGGGATAAAAATCTACCTCAGCTCTGCTCTATAGGGAGCCCTTTTACATTACTATAAGGTTACAATTAACAACAGAGCCCAAACTTAAATTCAATTACTATTTATTTTAATTATAATAAACAACACTCAAATTAAAAACTTGTATGCAAACATGTAAATTGTTTTTAAATTAAATTCTAAATTATACATTTTATAGTTGTTGAAATATAGTAATTTACAGAGTCATAACTTGTTTCATAAAATATTTATTTAAACATGTAGCCTATTAAATAATTAAGACATCACTAACAGGTAATGTAAATATAAAGTATAGTCTAATATTTCGCAAAATGCTCTTCTTTATACTTCATTTGTCTAACAAGCTGTAGACACTGATGACTTGCCTGAGGTAAATGAAATGCTATGTGACGTTTTGTTTTCAAGCTATTTTAAGATGTCTTTCCACAGTTGAAACACTAATTGAGCGATTACGTGAGAGTGAGATGTTCATTCATGTTTATTTTGCGTTAAAACTAGTAATAAAGAGGAAGTGATGATTGCGCTCACTCGCGCTCCATGCTGCAGTTAGCACTGAGGCGTTAGTACCATGAGATATGTTATATCTCTAAACATGAGATATATTTCGTTTTTTGGTAAATCTAACGGGCAGTCTTTGGTCTCATTAATCTATTATTTGTTCCAGAGCAAATAGTTTTGGCAAAATCTCATCATGTTTATGTAACTTCAATGCTGTATAACAGAGTGCTGCCTTTGTACTTTTGACTGAATTGCCTAGCAATGTTTTGATGGCTGTTGTTGTTTATTAAATATTATTATTCAATAAATAATATTTTATATAAATAGTAGTATTTAGTATTAGGAAACAGTGTGGGTGTGGGTGTTCGTGATGGTGATTTTACAACTGTTCCGCCTTTAGATGTCAACAAGAGCTGTTTTTATGAGGACAGCAGTAAAGACTTTTAAATTGAAAAATACTAAAATGCAGTTTTAAACAAGGAAGTAATTTTTTCTTTCAAAAAACTTGTATGCAGCCAACAAATGCACAGAGCAGCGCTGTCTTTAGGAACCACATTCACCCTTAAAGGTGGGGTATGCATTTTTTCAAAAACGCTTTTGGGGTAGGGGCGTGTTTGTTTTGGTGATTTCAAATGTCAACATTAGCTACCAGAAATCACTTACCCCTCCTTTAACAGATGAAATAATACGATAATACGAGCCTATCGGACATTCAAACTAATGTTTTATTGTGAATATGAGATTGATCTGAATGCTGTATCAGATGCAGGTAATCACACTCGCTGAGTCAATCTCTCTCTCATAATACTCTACTATATAATACACTGCTTTTACAACAGTAATACTATAAGCTTTTAGCGTTTGGAACTCCCTTGGTGAAGGGAATGACTGACCAGATGTTACCTTGACAACGCTCCGCAGCTCCATCAATTGTTCCAAATAAATAGTTCTTCTTATTATTAGTTTATTCAAACATTGTCTAATTGTGTCTTATTTATTATTACACTTTTTCAAACTAAACTTGCTTACACTACCGTCTTAAGTCATATTTCTATCTCTGATGAAAAATATTTTGTATTACATTAAAATAAATACAAATTTAATCAGCCTATTCTACTTACGATTGTATGTGAAGTCGAAATCAACACCTTTTAAAATGCATCGCAAAATCTCCTAACTGAAGATCACATGATCACAAACGGAAATCACTTCCGTGAAGTGACCATCGCATGTTCCCTTCGCTAACGGACTTTTGGAAGGGCCCTTCGTGAAGGGATTCAGTTGCTCACTTTCATTTAGAACGTCCCTACAAATGGCGTCCCCTTCCCGAAGTGCCCTTCAAGGGTGCAAAAAAGCCATTTGGAATTTGCCCCCAGTTTTGCACCTGCTATAAACCTTACAGCATAAAGAACAAAAATTTATTTAAATTTTTTTCATAACATTAAATAAATAAATAAACTATTATGCAAGGCCCATTAATATGCAATGACATAATAAACTCAGAACTGAAACTATCTTTGTGTTTTTGTCTTGATTCACTTTAATATGATGAAATAAATCACACCTAAACTGAATCTTGTATTAAACTCCTCAGTGAAGAATCATGAAGGAGTTATGTGCAAGTTTTGTGCCATTGTTGAGAGAGAGAGAATGTGTGTGTGTGTGTGTGTGTGTGTGTGTACCTGGTATTCTCCACATTATCAAATGTCCCCTCAAGGATAGTAATAACAGTACATTTTGACCTTGTGGAGACTTAAGTGTTGGAGTAAGGGGGATAGAAAATACAGTTCAGTATAAAAATCAAGTCTATAGAATGTTCCAATAAAACATGGAAATGTGTGTGTTCAGTAACAAACCCATAATTCTTTAAGAGTAGTAATCTCTGCTGCCACATAAATATGCGTTTAAATAAAAACAAATAAATTATTAGTGTAGTAAATCTTTAGTGTAAAACATCTTAACAACCAGTAGGGGGAGACAAGTAAACTGATGCATGTTTCTGCCTGTTGTAAACAAAACTAAACAGACGGAGGAGCTGCACACAAGCTGACATGAAAATGACCAAGTTTCATTTAGTTTTTATAATATAGCAAACATGATCAGAAATGTAGCCTACTAATGCACTACTTAGAAAAGGTGTACTAAATGTTGACAAAAACTGTTGTCTTTGATGTTGTAACAAATAATTGTTGGGCTCAAAGGCCTCTATAACTTTCAGTTTGTTCCATCTGCTATGTTTAGATAAAGAGTTTGCACTGTGATTTCACTTATGTACCTTGGACATCTATAACACATTCAGAGCATTTATTTGTATCATCTTTTAAAATCTTAAAATATATTGTCTTGGGTATTTTGACTCACATGGCATTATTCTTACACTCACTAAATCAAATAAGAAAGTTTGTTTTTGAATTAAGAGGTTGAAATTTGTGACACAAGGAAGTGGTTTTGGGTTCTCAGTCTGAAAAAAAAAAACAAGAGACCGATGCTAACAGAAATCATGTAGTCACCACAAATGTAGACCAGTGATTAGCTCTTATTATAAACAACACTGTGGTCATGGTTAAACATGCCAAACATATGTCACTGAACAGGCATTGCAGTGCACATTTACTGTCTCAAGCATTATGCTGAAACATGAATTTTCAATAGATATATCATTTAATAATTTTGATTAAAAGAAGAAGGTCTGATTGCCATGTAGTATTTTTTTATATATGCAAATTTTGCTAAACAAGCTGTGGTGTGCTTTTGTGTTAGCATTCAAATGTTCTGTTCAGTTTAACAAATGTTTCATTTTGTAGCACTTTCAACATTATCAAATTATATTTAAGCCAACATCTATAGTGAGCATAAGAGACTTTGGAGGGATCCAAGGCTTACATCAGATGCCCAGAGATTTGGAAGAGAAAGGCTTGAACAACTCAATGGAAAAAATGATTTCTAAGGGTATTTACACGCAGGGGCGCCGCTACGGATTCTGGGGCCCCTGGACAGCATTTTCAATCGGGCCCTCCTGCGTTCCGGGGGGGTCGCTGTTGGTGTCCCCCTCCGTACAGATCACGTTCCGGTAGAATCCCCCCCGGCACGTGTTCCGACAGCTTAACAGAATTACCAGCCCGAATCCGACCCGAGCCCGTCTTTTTTCCCCCTTCTCCCAAATCAGATTATACTGTTTCAGCTATTAAAATAGTTCAGTTTTGTATGTAATGGCAAAGTGGTTATATTTCGTTTCGTTTTTTTATTAAGTTAATTTAGAAAAACGTTTGGAGCATTTTTTTTTTCATTAAATAGGCCTAAGTTTTTAGCCTTCTCAAATCATCACGACTTGCCTAAAATAAAATCTAGAGATATACTAAAACAGTTCAAGCATATAACAATGTTTTAATGTTAAACCTAGATAAATGTGCGCTGCATCAGTAGTTTGTGCGGAGAGTGGAAGATAAAGCGCAGGACATGGAGACACCAGCGCAATCACTTGCATTTTTTTTCAATGGAAACAATTACGCCGTATTTTTTGCTCTTAAAGGTAAGAGTAATACATCATTCGGAACTGTAAAGGGTCTACTTTTATTTGTGTGCACTCACAATATCAACAAAACGTTTTATAAAATATATAAAATTAATTTTATAAAATAAAGAAAACAATGATGCGCCGTCTCGTCTTGAACAGGAGCGCTTCACAAAAATGAACCAAAAGTCAGCAAATACATGCCTCACAGACATGATAAATATATCTATAGAAAGCTTTAAATTACTACTTAATGAAATAAATCAAATCGAAAACAAAATCTCTTTCATTATAATCTGTCAAGATGCACTTCTCTCTAAAGGCGAGTCTAATGAGGAATGGTGATGATCATCATCTGATTCTCATCTTTGTGACACTGACACAGAAAACACTAAATGGACGCGTGTCTCATCAGCGTCGCCCTGAGCACCTGAGATGGAACCTCATCACGAGCTATATCAAAAGGCTCATCTTGAGACATCTGAAATATCACTTACCTTTCTCTCCTTCTCCCTCCAGAGAGCAGCGTCTAGCCGGCCAGCCCGAAGCACCTGCACCGCACGGACACCGGACACTGACACTCACCACTCGACACTGGAGCACGAAGACACAGCACCTCAACACGGCACGCCACCAATTTCCCACAATAAACGCACCCTTCGGGGCATTTATTGCACTCATCCTGTCGTGTGATTCTTCCACCCGTTACAGTAAATAATTCAAATATCTCCTTACTATTTCCCCCTGACACATTCATGTTAATTACTTTTGCTGGGGCTTTATGGCAAGCTTTATTGCGTGTATTTGAGCGCAGAACTCTTCAGCTGCGCTGACGGCTCTCTGCTGCTGCTGGACACTAAACACGGTCGAGACGCTCTTCACAGTCGTGGCACGGTCTTCTGTTGATTCCACCAGCGCGGCAATTTTTTTCATCACTAATTGATGGATGTCTAAAATATAAAAATAAGGAGAAGCCAGCAGGCCCTAGGCCCGGCCCGCGTCTGAACTATGACATGAAAATTGGCCCGATCGGGCTGAAATGCAGGGCTCTAGCATTCCCCTTGGTATGAATGAATGAATGAATAATGCATTTATATAGAAATCACGTTTCCCCCTCGTGGGCCCCCTCCCATCGTCGGGCCCTTAGAATCGTCCTAACCCCCCCCCCCCATACGGCGCCCCTGTTTACACGACACCATTTTCAAATAAAAATGGAAAACTTTTTATGCATTGTGCCCATTCATTTACACAACAACAGCCTTGGAAGGCCTGAAAATGGTTTTCGTCTCTGTGTAAAATATAAAAAGGAAATACCTTTCCGATTTCCGATCAATATGTGAACTTCCAGATAGTCAGAAATAGTAGCCTACTATTAGAGATTGAAAAACACATATTATACACTGTGTAATATATTTTGTGTCTTGTAAAATATAATGTATGTCAATAACATTATATTAACTATTTGCTTTTACATATTTTCTGTCACGCTACTTTCTGTCATCTACATGATTTGTTCACCCAGAATGTTTCTGTGAAGCAGAAAAATGTATTAAATTATTTCATAGTGTGCCAAATGATCAATTATAGAATATGGTGCTGCAGCAACATTAAGGTCAGTAAATGATGATAAAATTGTGATTGAACTATTTCTTTAAGGAACTCTCTTTGATATATTTAGAGGAACTGAGCCATCATGGGTAACCTCAACTTGATTACTTCAGCAGATCTCACAGTATTGGGGTTCCTGTTGGTTGCACGTTAAAATATTATTACATATATTTCTATATTTTTGCTGTCACTCTCATAACCATGACGACTGGTCCTCCCTCCATTACAGACATTTCCTATTTAATATTGATTAAGAATACTTGTCCTGTTTTATCACATTACATAATTCCTTGCATATGCAATCTGTTGTGTTTGAACTTATGTGCAACTCTGTCTATCATTTTATTTTTAGAGCATCCTTTTTCAGTCATCGTAATTACTTTTAACATTTGCCTGTTCAGACTATGTCATTGGTTTTGTGTGCTTTCATTTGAGAAATTCAATGTCATTGTTCCCTATTTAGATTTGTTGGTAATCCAATACTTGTGTCGCTGAATAGTCACTAATTGGTTGTTAATTTAACTTTAAGCTTTAAAACATTCATTACATAAAGCGCCCATTCATCACTGTATAATGGACACAACAATGGCAACAGAGGGAGAACCACTGTGTTATGTAACTAAGAGACTCTGTCCATGAACACATGCTACCATTCACAGTTTCATTATGTAACATTTATCCATTGCTTTGTCTCTGTTAATGAATGTTTACTGGCTTGCATTGCCATGTTTATGGTCAATTTTGGAGTTCTTAACCTGCTTGGCATTTTCACTTTACAAATGTCACAAAATGTTTGCATCACTTGCTGATTCTGATTCTTGAATTAAAAAAAGACTGTATATTATATAAGAATATAAACCATGTAGTAGATAATGGTCTTCTTGTTATTCAATGGCAACTGATTCATAATGATTCTTATAAAATATATCTATTTTTGTGTTTCACAGGAAACTGCATACAATTTTGGAACAGTATGAGGGTGAGTAACTAAAGTTGTATTTTAAGGTGAAGTTCTGCTTTAATGGCTGCATATGTGTGCACGTTTCAGACATCTAAGTGGCTGATCAGAGCATTAGTATGTTCGGTGCCTTGATAAGGATCTTTAGAAAATCTACCCACATTACCCATTTACAGACTAATGTTAGTGTGTGCACACTGCGCTATAGAAACCATGCTAACTGACATTTGACACACTGCAGTCTGTTTCTTAGTAAGGCTGAAAGAGGAGGAAATAGGGCATATCTATAGACAAGTGAGACGACAGACCAAATTCAGCGAAAAACCAAATCAGTCCACATGATCGCTGACTTCCTCTCTAATGCAGAACACGCTGTTCTCAATGCATGTTATGCAACCCCTTGCCAAGCATGGGGAACAGTACTGTTTAAAATGCCATATGTATGAAAGTGCAGGTTTCTGTAGGTTCCTCATAACCTCTTTTAACTCTTTTCCATTGGTATCCCAAAGGAACAAGGAATATTTCAAATAAAAAAGTCAATTCTGTCATCTAACTCAATCTCATGTCGTTCTAACCACAAAGAGTGTGACTTTCTTCTTGTGGAACATTCAAGATAACTTTTGAATTTTATTCAAGCCACTTATTTTTTTATTTTTTAGATGACAGATCAATGAAGGATCACAAAAAGTAACAAAAAGTATCATAAGTTAAATCTATATTCCAATTTCATGAAAATATCAGTCTGTTCATCACACAAAGAAGACTTGAATATATTATGCAAAGGTCATATGGACTACTTTTTTGATGATATTATATTTATACCACTTTTTAAAGATTGAAATATAGTTACCATTCATTATGATTGTGAGGAAAAGAGCAACCAGTACATTATTCACTTGGAACAACATGAAGGTAATCAAATCAAATAATGTTACCAAATATCCCAGTGTTCATATAGTGAAATAAACTTCATAAGACTGAACGTTTTGAGACTGTCAGAGATGAGTTCAAACAATGTGATCTCTAAGATTTTTTATTGTAGTGAAATAAAGAGTAGAAATAATACAAAAATCATGTAATTTACAGCTGTACATTCTTACTACGTCAAAATTATTCAGTTACCACCAACTATTTTACTATATTATACAATTTAATTATTTTAACTGTCTATTTACATAGCTTCATACTGGCAAGAGTTTAAAAATGATTCAATATTAGCATATGAAATTGCTGTAACACATTGAATTCTATGTGTCACTAATTTAAACAGCTTAATAGTTGCAGGTTATTTTAAAGCTGAAGTGTGCAATGTTAAAATGCATTCTCCTATCATTGCTTAATGTAACTATAAGCAAGCCATTTTATGGGTTGATTTATCTGAAAAGTGAAAACATTGTGGCACTATCAAAACATTACTCTGCTTGGTTAATCATCCTGTCCAGCCCAACACAGCAACAATGTGTTGAGTGTTTAGGAAACTGGTTTGAAATCAATCATTGTTTTTGCAATTCCACATGGTGATGCTAATCACAAACAAATTACACACTTCATCTTTATATCTTAGCAGGAGTTCAGTATTGCAATTGAGAAAGAAACACTCACACATAAGATTCCTTTGCATAGGAGAACTCCTCAAACACAGGCTGACTACACCTGTGGGACACTCGTTCATGCCTCGACTGGGACACTGACTCAGACATGGCCCTCTGCCGGAACGACACCGGCTGTGGTTCTTCTACTTGAACGCTTTCTGTGAATGTTTCTATGTATTCTGTGGGTTCGTTAACTTTGTAATTGTCCAGCAGGTAGTCGTTCATGGATATGGGGCGAGATTTCCTGCCAAGCTCTCTGGCGTGTTGGACGGTCATGGCCCTGTACTGTGGAGGGGCCGGTTGTGCTCCAGTCTGCAGGGCCAGCTCATAGGATGGGGGGCTGCATGGCATTTGACTATCCACATGTTGGAAGACCTCGATGGCTGAGAGAGGCCGTCGACGCCGAACAAGCTCATCGATGTTCTCTGTCTCGTTTTGTGAGTCCTCTTGTAGAGTTTCACATGGGAAGACCACTTCCTTCTGGGACTCTCCTTTCTTCAGACTGCCTCTGTTAAATGTAAAGTTTGCAAGGCTTTTGGCCCTCATTGAGAGGGATCGTCGGGTCACTTCCTGGTCTCCTTGGGTATTGCTATGTCTAGGTTTACTCATGAAGGATGAATGCCTAGTAGACTTGCGGGGGCTTGCAGGGGATGGCAGGGGTGACGTGGTTATTGATTGTTCTGAGAGATTTGAGGAGGTGCTATCTGAGGAACAGAACGATGGGCAGGAACCAGCCTTAGATGTTGGAGAAGACACACTAATTGGCAAGTCCATGTTCAAAGTCTTGGCCATCTGGGATCTTCTGTTCTCACAGCGGTGGGGATGCAAGAAAGAGTCATCCGAGTTCTGCTTCTTGAGTGGTTGGTCGTCAAAATCTTCCTTCTCTGTCGAAAAGTTGTCATGGCTGCGGGCAAGCTCTCTTAAACCCGTCATGGGGGCAGAAGGAAAAATGGAGGGCTCAGAGCACCGCCGATTGAAAGGATTTGTGAAAGTATCAAATATAGCTTCAGAGGAACATGAATGAATGTCAGAGCGTTCTAGTTTGCATAGACCTGGGCTCCCATGTGGCATTATGTTGTCCTTCTGATAACGGCTCTCAGCTTCCACACAATCACAATCGATGTCAGGATCTGTGCTGTTGTATGCTGAGTCATGCTGGTGGACATCAAAAGAGATATCAGGGGACATCAGGGAGGCTGAATCTGTAGAAAATAAATAAAAGTTAAAGGTCTAGGTGACTGTGTCATGCTATCAAAACAATGCTCTGTTCATTAGAGCATCCCGGCCAGCCCAAAACAGCAACATTTGCTCAACCAATGGCATGAAGTTGGTGCTAGACTATTGGTAAATTTGAGACTTTGCCCTGTGTTTCGAAACCTGGTAGATGGTCTAACATGTTAATTAAATGGCCTTTAGCTGGTCCAAGCTGATCATTAGCTTGTTCAAACTGGTAAACTTCATGAACCAGCAACAAACCAGCTAATAGTTTGTCATACCAGCTCTAGGTGGTCAAGCTGATTTTTGGAACAAAGTAGCTGATAAACTAGCTTCTGCTAAGCTTGCAATAGCTAATGGCCAGACCAATTAGACCAACTGTCATGTTCCAAAACACAGCTAACAGCTTAAACTAGATTTTCTAACAGGGATTGAGGTAATGCAATTCGATGTGGCCACACTAGGGGTGGAGAAACATCTGCTTTAAGGCCATTTTTGAAAATGCAAAAGTATTATCGTCAGACATGATCTTTACAATAATAGTTTAGTAAGCATCCTGTTAAGACTTGAGGTTGCGGTCAACCTTAAAATCATAAATGGAGCTCTTGATTGGGAAGATGTTAAGTTAAGATATTGTGAAGTAAAATGGCCTCAGAAAGGGCTCATAAATGGTGCATAGATGTTAATGTAAATTTAAGAATGATATTTCGGTTTAAAAAAAAAATAGTTAAGATTTATTTACCTGATTTGTCTATGGACTCCTGATCCTCTAAATCCCCCCAAAACGTCAGGATAGCATTTCCAAATACCTCACAGCAATTTTCAATTAGGAACTGGATAAGATTTGTGGCCTTAATAAAAACACAAAAGAAAAATATTAATGTCTATTTCACATTCTGTAATGTATTGAGTTTTGTATGCAACCCAGTGCCACAGTGCTTTTGGTGTTGTGGTTTCTATGCATTTAAAACCACATCATGCATATGACAGTGTGTCTTCGACAGATTAGTCAAAACGAGACTGCAGAGGTGTATCAAAAAAAAAAAACATTACTGAGACTTCTGACATACATTCTTGCTCACACACTGATCCAGAATAAGTTTAGTGCTATAAGCTCATGTTGCCAGAACCAAGGCAGACTTCAAAGAAATAATTTCATGACATAACAGATTATTATTTAGAAGTTTCTGACCTTTGCTACATCATCCCTGTCTAGGGGCTGGCTGTCACGATGCAGCAAGGTTGGAGCAATGCACACTGCCAGGTTCTTGGCATCCATTTTGTTGGTTTCTGAATGTTGACTGATGTGGTGAAACAGGCACAGCAGGTGCTGCAGGAGGAGACTGTTTGCTTTGGGCAACTTCTCGGCCATTCTGAGAGTGGAGAACAAAAGAAAAAAGAGTTAGGTCCTTTTTCTATTAACCGCTCCTTCCATTTTTTTGATGAGGGAGGAAGAACAAAAACAGAACTGTCCTTCTGACATTTTGTGGTCAGACTTCAGCTTCTAATTTCCCTATTTTCAAATCTCTGAAGAGTACATAGAAAGTCCACAGAAAAGCCCCGTTTCTACCACCCCGCCTGTGCCAGGGACTTTTTTTTTATAGCCCCCACATCTGCTGCCATTTTCTCTCTACCATTCACCCTGACACTACAGTGAGTTTATTGCTAGGTCACGAGATAGTACTACTTACCTTCTCAGCTCCCTCTGAGCATCCTCTGTCCTCTCTTTCTCCAGAGCACTGATCCAGCTTTCATAGTGCTCAAATACCAGCAGGCCTCCAGGGAGTTCCTTCAGGAAAATCTGTCAGTACATAAAAATAAAGAAATGATTCATTGTTTCACAGACACGTCAGAATGGAAAAAGGGGCATTGACAAAAGACATACACAGGCAAAGGCTTAGCCTACTGTAAATATGGAGTATTATTCACCTTCAACACTCCAACCAGGAGCGTCACAGGCAGGGCTTCCATGTCCACCTGGGCTCCAGAGTTCAGCTGATCTTTGAGAGCATTCAGGTTTTTGCTGTTACATGAGACTCTGAAGACACCCTCAGTAAATGGACCCTTCCTGAACAACAACAGGAGTATTTCCTGTTGGAGGACCAAAAACATGAGAAGTTTGAGGAATAGAAATCTTCCACCGACTAAAAGATGGAAGTTAGAATCCAAAAACTGCCCTGTTTACTTTCTTAAATACACATTCCTGGTCCTGTGCATGATTCATCAGTGAATGCTATTCCAAAGAAAAAGACAAATGTATGTCTTCATAATCTTTCATCAAAATGACTCAGTACATGTCTGAAACAATTTTCCTTTTCGAATGACATCAAGGCAGCTTCACTTTTTTTTGCATGCCATCAGTTTACAAGGCCTGTTTGGCAAGGATTCTATAAAAACTACTAAACCTTCTGCAGCTTTGGCCATGTTTTAATCATGTATTTAATCAAAACTATCTCAAACACTTCTGATTGAGGTCTGGATAAGGTTAGCAAGAAACTGCACGCCGCCTATAAATAGAAACATTACATGTGCTACTGTACTGATTGCATCTGTGGTGCAGATGTTTTTTGTAGACAGATTACTTGTTCTTGGACAAAAAATAAAAAAATCATGTATCGTCTTCATCAAATCATGAAGTAAATAATAATACATCAATACAATACACTGACGTACAGTAATTGGTTTTGGAAGTGTGGTGTCATCTTGGAGATGTCGTCCAAACAGCAAGTTCTTTGCATTGGACTCAGGCTGAGCAGGTACACTTGGGCTGGTGGAGCTTCTCTTCAGTTTGAAGAAAAAATTCCTTTTGCCTCCATTCTCTCCTGAGGCCAAAAAAGTACAGTATTATTAATACTTCAAATGATTTTAATTTTGTTGAATTGACCAATAAAGATTATTTACAATTTATTTAAAAGATTTATTACTAGCGTAAAGCAGTGATGGTCAACTTAGTCTTCAGACCTTAGTTTTTCACACCTCTGTTTTCTTGCACTATATTTTTTTTCACTCCCACTCAGTTTCACTGTTTTTTGTTTTTTTCTTCTGGCGGCCACGCAACCCAACATGTGGTTTCGAACAGCCATTTTGACTAGTTTAAACTCACCAATAGAATGCTGTGCATGTGCCTCTTGGTTATGAAACTGCTTCGAGAGGGTGGAGATTTTGCCGTTGCCCTGGGAACAGGCACATGTTTGTCATGAGGACATGAAGTAGTAGGGTGACTTCAAATTACACACATGCAACTGTCAAATCTATGGTAGACTTTTTCATTCATTTTAGCATCCTTAGTTTTGTTGCTGCAGTCATTTTCAAGTGTCATTGGAAGTAATTTTGTGTTTGTCAAGAGTGTAAATCTAATATGAATTGATGAAAATGAGAAATATCGAGTGCTCACATCAAAAGGCAACTCTGCAGAGTCCATCCCAACTCCACTTAGAGTTTTATTCTGCAAGACAGAGAAAGACAGAAAAATAATGTCAGTTCAGTATCTGTACTGTAAGACCCAAAACATATTTCCATACACAGACCAGGGCCGAGGACTTACGTCATCTGAGATAAAAGCCACAGAAGAAAAATATCCCATTCCAAGCATTTATGCGTTCTGACCTTTGGAAAGCTGATCACTAAAGTTAACGAATCAGAATCGCGTACCGTGGTATTGCCACTCAGCACCTTCATGAGGACGCTGGGCGGTGGAGAAGTGCTGCCTGCTCTCGATCTTGCCTCTGCAGTTTTCCTGTCATGACATTTGAAATTGCAACATTTTCTGTTATGTGCCACACATATAGCGAACAGTTCACAAAAACTCTTTTGTATACACAGCCGGTAAACATACGTCATTAACTCAAGAGATTTGCATTTTCAGTTGGGTTCAGAAGTCCACTTGTAATAGTTGTATTTATTTATTGATTTAAGTTGAATGCGAATTTCAGAAATTCTTATTTATTATGCTCCACTTATGCATTTATGACAGGTACTAAATGACACCTCACCTGTGTAGAGTATCTAGCCAGTGGTCCTTTAGCTCAGGCAAACTGCAAGTGAGAGAACAGCATGGTCTGAGTTAGTAATCCACAGACAGTGCAGTGCGCGTGAATATGTTGTGAATATGAAGAGGCCACACACTCTCTACGTCTTTACAACAAAAAGGGCAGGAAAGTCTCGGTGAGTAATGAGGGCAGGAAGCAGCATCACAGCTACAGCTACCACTTCCTCATTTCAGAGTGGCTTGGCGACAAGTGGAAAGTTTATCTCTGCGACTTGCAGTTCTTAGATGCCAGGTAGGTTAGGCCTAATAAGACGTGTAGGATGGGCAACTGTGAAATGTGTGTAAACATTTATATTTTTGGATTAGTATATGAAACATGGATCCTTTCTGCAGAAAAGTTTTTTTTTTTAAGTTCTGCCTTTCTCACATCTTGTTTCACACTTTAGGTGTGAGGTTAGGTGTATAAATGTGAAATACACATATGAGTAATCTATATGAGTTAACCACTGAATATTTTGGTTGTGAAATAGCAAATACTAATCTATCATCTATCAATCTATCATTTATTTATTTATTTATTTAGTTAGTTAATGTTACACAGCCTAGCAGTTTTGTTAGACACCAGAACAATTATTTTAGTGATTTCTGACAGGTGTGCAAACTGAACGTAATGTTTTCGGACATTTAATTGCATGTTATTTGCAGTTAAATCAAAATGTATTATAGTTCATTAAATGCAATTAGCTGAACTTTACCTTTTTGCTTTTTTGACCTACTTAAGTTGGACTCAATGACATCTTTATATGTAATTTCATAATTACTTCTACTGTCTATGAAATATGGTTAAAGTGTACTGACAAGCATTTATGGAAAACTTAAATATATTTTAATATAATTTGTATTATTATTTGTATCATGTAATTTAAATATATTTGTAATTACACATTTGTAATAAAGAAGTCGCAATTTACTACATTTGAAATATATTAACTTTAAATGTAATATAGTTCAAATTATAATCATGAACATCATATTAAGGGTACTTCTTAAAATCACAACAAATGTTTATGAAAACATAATGATTTAAAATGTACTTTAAAATAAAACTTAATTTTAGTTTTAAAAAATGCACTTTTTAAAAGTGTGTTAAGAAATAGTCATGAAAGTATACACCATTTTAGTACACTTAAGTGGTCTTTTATTTCATTAAGATTATATTATCTGCAAGTATAATTTATATATTTTTTAAATATACTTTTAAGAAATTGTCACGTGGTAAGTGTAGCCACACAGATGACACGAAGAAGAAGATTCAAGTTAGTACACTTCACAAAAAGTGGTCGGATTTTGAGTCACGGATTATTCGGATCAAAAAAAGTTGTGTTAAGCTTTATTATATTAAACCAAGAACAATCAGATTAATTGCAAGTATAATTTATATATTTTTTAAAAAAATAAAACACAATACTTTGCATAAGAAATACAGATGATTAGCAGACAGAAGCACGTGTCTCTTTAAGTAAGTGCACGGACCAAATACTAGCTGTATACGTTAACTTAAGACAGACTGTGTTTAACAGACACGAAGAAGTATTTTAACACAACTTTGTGTGTGTGTGTGTAGACTTCATCCGTTGAGGCGTTGTCTGTACTTTAATAACCAAGAATTAATTACTAAATACACAAACACCACGCCTCTCTTTCTCAAGTAGCGAGCGGCTGTGCGCGAAAAGAGCGCGTGCGATAAACTTTCACTCTATGGTGGTTAAACTTATCAGTTAATGATGTGGAAACGGACGGATCATCTACGATCCGTTGCACCCCTAATATATACACACAGGGTAATCAACTAAAATTCTAGCTCCAGCAATGACGCGACCATGAAGACCCAGATGAAGCTGAGCAGACACAGAGCCTGGGTCGATGCAGAGGATTCGAAGGGCCAAGGCGGAGCAGCAGGCTCTGGTGACCAAGGCGAAGACGTGATTCTGGAAGACCACGGTGGAGCCAGAGTGACTGAGAATGAAGGTGGAGTCAGATGGAAGGAGGAGCCTGACAGAGCCAGAGAGATAGAGGGACAAGGTAAAGCCGGAGGAGTGGAATCCTAAGGTGTCCAAGGTGGAGCCGGAGGGATGACAGGCTACGGTAGAGACAAGGGGCCGGTTGCACCAGTTGAACATACACCCGGTTGTAAGACTAGCCTGGACGTAAAATGCACTTTAAGTCGTGCGTAGAATTTATACCCGTTGCACCATATCGGCGTAGTGCTACGTCTGACACTAAATCTTACGCCTAGTCAGAGGTAGGTGTAAAGTGAAAACTCATGATTTGCTTGGACATTATTAATTTTTAGGATTCACGTCTGTTAGTTAATTATTACTGCAGACGTGAACTGTAATGTTTATGGTCTTTTCAGGCAGGATAAGCGATATTAATCGCGGAACTCAGTGTTGACTATACCACACTGCCGACAGTAATTGACCTAATAAAAAAAATATTTCTGTACAGCTTGTAAATGTGCAGTAAAATATTACATATTATCTGTGATTATTAAAAGAAATGTACCATTCGACATCTTGCTTGGAAGGACAGTATAAATGCTTGGAAATATTTCACGTCTTTAATTCCATTCATTATTTGTAGCATGCCTGCCATCCAATAATCCCAGTAAGTTTTGTGCTTTGTTGCTTGTAATCAGAAATAAAGTATCAGCTTTCAAATTCTGTCAGTTTTATCACAAAATACAAACTATAAATGTAGTTTTTCAGCCACAGAAAGACGTCAGTAAAACACACAATGTCACGTAAAGTCACATTTACCTCAGGAAAGACATTCATTGTACATAAACTCGATAGTCAGCTAGAAAAAAATAACTAGAGAGAAGCGTTGTATTGCATTCATTATATTTTACTTAACCTGCCGCCTTCATTTTTAATGTTTGTTTGAAGAAATATGTCATGGTAACGTGCAGGGAGACTTCAGATATAAAAACGAGGACTTGTTAGAAAATGTTTACTCAATGAAATCATGGCGCGGTGGCTTCACTTGTTATGATGTCTTGAGCAATTCAGTTCTATATTAGTAATTGTAGCCATTGCAGCGTGAACGTCGTCTCAGCTATAGCCTATCTATAACTGCGGGAGAATGTGTCAGCGTGGACGTGCATTGTCTACGCTTGGCGTAGTTGCGCCTGATCGTAGTTTTAGTTGGTGCAACAGGTGTAAATATTTATCGTAAAGCTGGACGTTGCAAAGCCCAGCATAGGGCTTACACCCAGCTTTTTTTACATCTAGCTGGTGCAACTGGCCCCACACTCTCATACCCCCTTTCCACCAGCAGGAACCAGGTGTTAGTTCAGAGCCAGTGCTATTGCCGGTTCTTAGTTGGTTCGACTGGCGAGCCCTTTAAGAACCGGTTGCTTTTCCACAGACTAGAGAGCCAATACAGAGCCAGGTCTTACGTCACTGAATACGTTTCATGTTTCGTTTCACTAGCGCGGTACGGCAGCACCAAACATAACAGACTTGTTCAAGGTGTATCGGCGCCACGCAGACAGATCGATCGATCGATCGGCACAGAACACACTAAAGCACCACGAGAGTGATCCAAAAGCATAAAGAGCACCCGCAGCACCCCGACCGGTCCACGCAGCGCCGATCCATCCCGAACAAGCCTAAACAAACTATCAACAATGGTGGACGTTGCGTTGCTATTGATATTCATGGCTTTGCGAACCTACATCAGCATCCAAACACGGCGAATCTAACGTGTTCGTGTTTAGCTGCTATTTCAAATATGGCGATCCAAAGTTTCTGTCGTCTTGTTGGTCACGGTAACCCCGCCCCCAGCCCCTGACACAAGCGGTTCTTCTTTCTAGCCCAGCAATGTTTTGGTGCTACTCCGTTCTGTCACCAATGGAGTTTTGGTTCCTTGCCGCTGTCGCCTCTGGCTTGCTTAGTTGGGGACACTTCATTTCCAGCAATATCGTCGACTTTATTGAACAGAAACTTTTTGAACTGAACTGAGCTGGACGATGCCATCACTGAATTCAATAATGAAATGCCTTTAACTGATAATTGAGTGTTTAATCTTGTCATTTTACATTATTGACACTATTTTCCCATTTTGATATTGTGCAGTTGCTTTGTCACAATTTGTATTGTTAAAAGCGCTATATAAATAAAGGTGACTTGACTTGACTTGACTTACGAACCACTTTTCCTGGTTCGCAGCTGGTGCTTTGGGTGTCGAAAGACAAAGAACCGGTTTGAAACTAGGCTCTGGCTCCGAATCAGCACTTGGAACTGCCTTGGTGGAAAAGGGGTATCAGAAATAAAGGTACAGAAGCTGTCACTGGTGCGGTACCTTTTCAAAAGGTACGTTTGTACCTAAAGGGTCCATTTTGGTACCTTAAAGGTACATATTAGTACTTAAATTGTACATATTTTAACCTAATAGGTACAAAAGTTTACCTTTTGAAAAGGTACTGCCCCAGTGACAGCTTTTGTACCTTTATTTCTGAGAGTGCAGGGAGCTAGGAGCCAAGGCAGAGCCGATGGATCGAAGGGCTGAGGTGGAGTCAGGGATCCAGTGGCTAGAGGAAGAGACAAGGGTCCTCATGCCTACACGGAGCTGGTGATTGAAAGACCCAATGCAAACTGACATAGGCGATGGCAGGCTGAGGGTGAGCTGAGGGGATGACAAGTGGCAGCGGAGACAGGACTGAGTGCTTGGCTGGCATGGAAGGTGGAGGTAGATGGATGCTTGCCCAAAGTGGTGCCCAAGGGACGTGAAGAGCAGGTAGGATAACAGGCCATGGTGGAGATTATGGGACTTGAGGCTGATGAGGAGCAGCATCAGTTGCAGCTGGCAGAGAGTGAGCAGTGGAAGTGGCAGGCAATAGAAGTCCTAGACCAGAAGGACTAGACAGCGGAGGTGGGATAGGGAGGATGAGTGGGAGTTTGAGGGATAGAGGAGGGTCAGGGCTGGAGGGACACATAGAAAACAGAAGATTTAAGGCCATATGGAACCAGCAGAGACACAGAAGATTTGGGCCTTGACGGAACCAGCAGGGAGACAGGAGATTTGAGGTTGGAAGAAAAAAATCCTGGCTTATTTGGTGAACTTGTTTTATGGAACAGGTTCCTGGTCAGACTTCACGTTGGGCTCGGGCTCTGTGGTGTTGTATAGCTCAGTCTCCTTATCTGGCTCTTTAAAGCTCTGGCTCTGTCGCTGCGGTGGGCTCAGGCTTCCGATCTGTGTTGCGTGGGGATGATGGCAGGCTGGGCTGTGGGCCACGCTGTGAGAAGTCTGTGGTGAGGCTGGATGCTGATGAAATCCTCGACATCTGCTTCGTCGACCGTGAATGCAGATCCTTTCATCCACAGGGCAAAGTTGATGTTGCTCTTTAAAGTCCAGCACGGATCTCCCCGGGGCATGACGAAGCAAATGTCATCGTCCAGCCTGTAACAAAATCCCTCCATCAAACAGACGTCATTGCAGCAGGCAAGGTGGCAGGTGTCCAGAAACTCCTCAATGTAGTCCTCCAAACATCGGCTGTTCTGAAAAATGAACACCACCGCTGCATCTCCCTGAGGTCCCAAATTGGGTAGTGGAGTGTTGATAGCAGCAATGGCGCGTCTATTTTTCATATTAGGTATGGTTCGGTTTTCTGTCATGTGGTGAAGTGTAGCCACACAGACAACACAAAGAAGAAAAATTCAAATACTGATAACCACGAGGATGAATTACTGTATATTGAATATACAGCGGAGGTACACAAACACCAAAGTAGCGATGAGACTGAACCAAGGATGAGGAAAACTGAGGGCTGTATACAAAGGGGGAATCTGTCAGGGTTGGGTAAAGGGATGAGGCGAGGACTCAGTACTGCAGAGTATGGGCTTTTTATTAATTCAAAATAAAACAAAACAACAAACTAAAACTACCCCGTAGGGGAAAAACAGGACAGCTAGCAGGCTTGGCAGGCTTGGCAAGGCAGGACAAGGCAGGACAAGGCAGGACAAGGCAGGATCACATCAACGGGGAACATATGATGACGAACTGCAACGGGACTGCAAACACAAGGAGATTATAAAGGGAGCAAATGAGGAGGGTAATGAGATACACACAGGTGGGGCAAATTAACCAATAATCAGGTAACAAGATGGGTGGGGTCAAGACAATTGACATGAGAGCACATGGCACACAGAAAACTAAGACAAAAGCCATGTGCTCACACAAAACTCAAACAAGCACATGGCCAGCAAAACAAATTACCAGCCATGTGCAAAACAGGACACGAACACGCAGCTAATGAGAACACTCATAAGCCGCGTGTTCACACAAGACATGACAACATGAAAGCACGCAGCCAATGAAATACATGAGCTGCGTGCCACACAGCACAAGACATAACATGAATGCACGCAGCCGATAAAAACACGAAACTGCGTGCAACACCACACACACACAACACACGGGGACAAGAGCGCGCGGCCGAGCGAACTCGAGCCGCACGCTCACACAATGAGACAGAACATGGAGCGCGAGTGTCCGAACCCCGACACGAACCGAAACTCAAGACATGAGTGCTGGGATCCGAACACCACGCTCCAACACAAAACAAGGCACGCAGACAAGAGAGCGCGCGGCTCGAGCACACTCTAAGCCGCGCACTCACATAAAAACAGGACATGAAGGGAGTGTCAGGGCTCTGTCACAAAACCACGAATAACACTAGACCGAAGTGACAGAACCCTGACAGAATCAACTAAAAGTCAAAACAGGTGTGCAAATGAACTAATTAAAGACAGGAACTCAAGGAGAACTAGGTCACAAGATAAAAACAAAACTAAAACAGAACTGAACTGTGACACATGTGAAGTACACTACAAGTGTGCATTCAATATATTTAGTACCCAGCACATTTAAGTAAATTAAAAAGTTATTCTTTCTCTTCTCTCGCATTGCCTTGATTCCTATTAAGTATTGTGGAATTATTGGAAAGCCTCTGTTGGCTTTTAAATCATGTGACTGAATCCACAGCTGAACTTCACTATTCCTGTTATACTATCTGCCATTTAATGTTGATGGAAGATCATCACTGACTTCCCTTTAATGGCTTCTGCCTAAAACCACATATTCATGCTGTGCAAACCAGTGTGAATGATCTGCTATTTCTGGTTCCATATTTTATTACATTAATGGATTCTACTTTGTCAAGTCAGCCAAACTTTGTGTAACAACTTGCTCTTCGATGTTGCAACCAACTACCAACACCTGTGAGAACACCTACATGCACCACTTTCAAACAAGGCTATGAAGAACACCTACTCACTGTCTCGCAATGACTACACAAAGACCTTTTACACCTGCTCTAATTTCCCTGTGCTTTGCCGTCATATGCTAACAGTAGCATCCTGGCTATGTATGTTTTTGGTAAGCAACCTAGTTTCAGTGTCAGCACCATGCCCACAGACTACCCACATGCTCTGCTGTTTGTTACATGATCGTGTGAACATGCTCTCATTAGTGTTTAATCATGCTCCTGGAGATCTAGTTCCAAACCTGCACAATTTTTTCATAAAAATTAAAGTAAAAAAATAAAACCTCACCAGAATGAGGCCAAGCAAAGGGAAACAGACCAAGCCAATATGATAGATGTTCTTAGATCAACATCTGTATCTTCGTCCTCTGCCTCGTTGTCATCATTTTCAAAGCCACACACCCACAGGTCCTTCAGATCAATCCTGTGTTTCAGTCTGTAACTTGCATTTGACCTGTAAACACAGAAATCTCGGTTTTATTGTCTTGTCTGGTTATGTTTTGCAATATGGCGATGATCTCCAGGCACATGCATATTAAATTTGGACAGACATACACTATTGTAAGCAATCTTTTATCATTCTTAATCAGTGAGGGATTATGTAAGGCATAATGTACAGTCAACACGTTACAAAATAAAGTCTGACAGGTTCCCATGCAGTTTACTGTAAATATACATAATAACACATACATGTATGATGGAATTGCATGGTAATTATATTACTATTTTAAAACAGAAAACCATTGCATATTATGCTATAATATGTCATTTATATAAAAACTAACCATAATTATAATAATGAAATAATGTGTACAATAGGACTAAAAGCTCAAAAAAATTGTGAAATTTGTCTCATTGTTGCAAAATATAATCATCTTTAAATGTCTTAACCCTACATATTTATCCACCACTTTTGCCTTTTACTCTACACTTGGGCCCCTGGTGACGTTGTAAATTTATTTACCAAATGAAAATACTAAAAATCTTTTTACAGAGATAGTTCACTTAAAAATGAACATTCTGTCATCAGTTCTTCACCCTCATTTTGTTCCAAACCCCTTTCATTCATCTTTAGAACACAAATTAAGATGAAACCTGACATATTTCTGTTTCTCTACTGAAAGTTCATGCAACCCAAAAAAATGTTCGATGCTTTCATCAAAGACATCATAAAGACACTGTAAAATACATCCATATGAATTGACCAATTTATTCCAAGTATTCCGAAGAGGCACAATCACTATAATTTACAGATTTAATTTAGTCTTATTTCACATATAAACATTTATCAATCAAATATGGGAAACGGAGGATCAACTGTACTTGCCTATGGTGCGAGAACAAACCTCATTGCTTCTCGTGTATCAAGTTTGAGCTTTGGTTGAACAGATTTTAAATTGAAGCAGTCAGTATGGGACAACTTCACACATCTCAAAACAAATCTATTCTCTAAAAATTATGGAAGACAGTTTATTGCTTATTTATAGGCATTCTGAAATTTGCCTTTTTGACCTTGACCCAAACAACGTAGTAACCTAAAAACTGTTGATTTAATCACATTCAAAACAAAACTGAAACTTTGGAAACCATCACATGTTTTCAGACAGAGATGAAAAAAGAGTGCTTGGCATCATTTTACAAATGATTAAATCAGAATATCAGCTCACAAATGTGTAAACTCTGTCACTGCACTTCATAACTGCAAAGTCCAAGTAAAGTTATGTAGTTGTTTTTGTTGTTATTTATTTACTGTTATGGGAGAAGATTCAATCAAATTGGCCTTTTACCCCATTGGGGACCTTTAGCCCTGATGTACCTTAAACATCATCATCATCATCATCATCATCATCATCATCACCACCATAAGATTAGACTTAGTTTGATGGCATCAAACTACATACAGTACTTATTTTATACTTATTTCAATGTATTCATAACAGCTTCTTAAATGTGAATAGTAAATGAAACTAATGCAACACCAGCATTTACTTTAAATGCCACATTTAGAAAAAGAAGGAAGTAGCTTAATTTCCCTATTTCAATGACACATCAATTTCATTAGTTTGGCTAAGGGACACTGTTCCAAAAACTAAAACTAAAACTAAATTAATATTATCATACAAGTTCACAAGAAACCAAAGCTGCTCAGCCATTTGTGCATTCTGTGTGTTATGATTTAAGACTTTTTATGAGTTGTTTTTGTGCCTTCAGCACCTCTCATAGATTGTTAAGCAATATGTATTGCATAAGCCTCACCATGGGTCCTGCGTTATGGAATAGCAACAGTTCTCTGCAGATTAAAGGACCTTCTAGTATTTTAGCATTAATCTTGGGTCACTTGTTCTGACCATTAAAACTCATTGAAGTACTTGAATTGTCTCGTAACTAACTGCAGCTGAGATTATTGGCTTTCTCAGATCTGACTGACTGGCCAAACCATCCAAGCATCCTCTCTGTTCTTTATCACATTAAGGTCAAACAGCTAGTCATTACGGAAGGAAACAGTCGATACAGAAGATAGTTATCTTTAAATGTCTTAACCCTACACTTTTATCCAACACTTTTGCCTTTTACCCTATACACTTGGGCCCCCGGTGACGTGGTGAATTTATTTACTAAATGAAAATACTCTTGATATAGAAATATATTTTTACAGGGATAGTTCACTTAAAACTGAACATTCTGTAGCAGCAGAAGAACTATGTGTGCATGACAGATAAAATCCTACCTGCTGTGTAGGAATAAATCACAGATAAAGGTCACATATTTTACATATTACAATGAAACAAGAGCGTGCCAGTGCATTTAGACATGTGCCTGAGATTTTTCACATTGCAGCTTTCTGTTCCTTTTTTAAAAATAAATTTAGGAATCAAATTTGACCCAAAATATGCAGTATTTAAGATATAGTCCCTTAAACATATTCTTCTCTAAAACTAGAATAAAAACATATATGACCCTGGACCACAAAACCAGTCATAAGGGTACATTTTTTAAAATTAAGACTTATACATGAATAAAAAGATGAATAAATAAGCTTTCCATTGATTTATGGTTTGTTAGGATAGGACAATAATTGGCTTAGATACAACTATTTGAAAATCTGAAATCTGAGGGTGCAAAAAGTCTAAATATACAGAAAATCACCTTTATAGTTGTCCAAATGAAGTTCTTAGCCATGCATATTACTAATCAAAAATTAAGTTTTGATATATTTATGGTAGGAAATTTACAAAATATCTTCATGGAACATGATCTTTACTTAATATCCTAATGATTTTTTTGGCATAAAAGAAAAATTGATAAATTTGACCCATACAATGTATTTTTGGCTATTGCTACAAATATACCCCAGCGACTTATGACTGGTTTTGTGGTCCAGGGTCACATATTATTTCACATATTAAGTCCTTATACCTTTTTTATTTATTTATTTTAAAAAGACCTGTACTAAATAGTATACAGTCATGAATGTATAAATTTATAGATTTTTTATTCATATGAGTCAATGCAGGTCAAATTTGATGCGGTATTAAAGGTGTGGTAAATATAATAATATAACAATAAAGAATCCTGATTTATTTGTTTATTAAATTAGTCATACTGTATAATAAAAACTTGCCTGGTATGGTTATGTTTAAGGGTGGGTTAGGGGTAATTATCTGTAAATAATTACAGAAATTAATAGTAAGTAAGAAATTTTATTTATATAGCACATTTAAACACAGCGAAGCTGACCAAAGAAAACACAAGTCCAATAGCATAAAGATGAAATAAATATGAAATAATAAAAACAATAAGACATAAAGCCTTGGAATAAAGATACGCTTTCAGCCTAATAATAATTAATAAAAAAAGATAATAGAAGGTACATGATTTGCAGATGTCGTTTCATTTGCATTGCATTAAATTATTAATTTAAATGTAGAATATAGCATTCAAAGACATGTAATATAAAGTGAGACCAAACTAATAAATTTAGCCTCAACTAAACTATGGGGGAATCCCATCACAAATCTTTGTTTGCTAGGTGATTCCCAGATCATATCAAAAATGAAAGCAGCTCTAAATATAGCAGAATGGTTTATGGACACTTTTAGTTTGTAAAAGTATGTTTATGCATGCATATCAGCAGAATTCACAATTCTTACTTGAGCTTGGCGATGACTAGGGCGTCACTGAGGAGAAAGAGGTGTCTATCTCTGGTCTTCAGTCCTTCGGTCAGCTGGGCACATTCATCCAGAATCAGCTCTGAGTTCTCACTGGTCAATCCCAGCACGAAGGGACACTGATCCACTGCCACCAGACACTGAGCTTCTTCCCTGAAGACGACAAAAGTTCTCACTATAAAACACCAACTCAACAACTACAGTATGACCACAGATGAATGAAAAATAGTACGATTGGGAAAACCCAATAATGCGTGGTTGCTTTGGGTTAAAAGCGCTTTGTAAAATATCAATGAGCAATAGCACTTGGAATATCTGAAAGAGAAGCATGAATTATTGTTTGCATGTATCACACAATTTCCTGAGTTAAAAGTTTCTAAGTTTCTGAGTTAAATTCATGGTCTATCTGTACTGAAAGATCATTACATTTCACAAAAAACAACACTAGATTTTTTTTTTTTTTTTAAATAAAACATACCTTATTGGACTCCAAGTCATTCCTAAAGCTTTCCCCAGCACCAGGTTTGGTGCAGAACGTCTCCTCTGAGCCAGACCCCACAGGTGCTGTATAGAGCAGTCATTGTTTTATTCATTGTTCTTTCACTTTACTTATTTTATTAATTAAATATTATTGAATAATAAAAAAAACATTTGTATTGAGCAGATAAAAGAGTCAGATGATGCACATCTTCAGCTTCCAAGTGTACTTTAAGCAATCGAATATTGCATATTTAAAGTTATGTCATCACAACTGTATGTTAAATAATGAAACACAAAAATCATCTTTCTTAGTGAATATCTGAAAAAAAAGTAAAAAACAAAAATGTTGTTGTTTTGCAACATTTAACACATTAACATAAGCTTCTTCCAAGTAGTACCAAATTTTACACTGAAACCTTCTGATGTAAAGAATGAAGTTTGTTTATTAACTGCTGCCATGTACGGCTGTTTGTTTTGTTAATTTTTTTATTGTCTAGGTTTTTCTTTCTCTCTCTGCCCTGGCTGTGTTTTGGTGGAAGCAGTTCATGATGTGGCCATTGTGTTTTTACGCTCTGCGCTTGATGTCCTGGCATTCATCCCTGATTTGTGCCATGGGAGCTGTGGGTCACTGCGGGTTATTTCAGCATGTTTGGATGTTTTATGTTTATGCTTTGGCAAAATGGCAAAAAAAAGTCCTACACACTATAAGAATGAAAGAAGAGAGCAAACTGCAAATGCAAGATATAACAACAGCTTTACTAAAAAAAAAAGAAGATTTTATTTTGCCATTTTATTTCACTATTTACACGTTTTTAAGGCACAGTAATATTTTTATTTATTTATTTATGCTTTTATGCTGTTTTTTATTTTATGCTTTGTGTGGTGCTATAGTATTAACTGGCTCAATATAGTATAAAGCATATTAAATCTTTTAACATGTTGTTTTGAGTAGTAGTAATAACTTGGTCAGTTTTATGACACAGCTGGCTATTTGGTCTCAACATTAAGTTTTAAGCCTTAATTAAGTCCTAACTTAAGTCATTAACTCCTAATATCATGTGATTGTACATAATTTTAATGTCATATTTCCTATTTGCCATTTTTGGATGACTGCTTAAGGCACGTTGTGCAGTGTTTTGATCACTGGCTCAATATAGCATAAAGTATACTGTAGTATAAAGTGTAGTATTATAAAGAATGTTTAATGACAAACCATGGTGGTACAGGAAAACAAAATAATGAGGTACTTCGAATTTTCACAAACTAAAATATGCTATACAGACATACAACATCAGATTGTATTCACTAAAATTCGATGGCTTCTGTAAAGCATGAATACATAAATAAGAGTATGACGTGTCAAAGCTGCCAGAATCCTGTCAGTTTTTCCATGACAGCTCATTCAAACAAGATTAGGTAACTCAAGACAGGAAATGGCCAGCTGAGTTCCCATTTCCATAGTAACTAAGGCCAGTAGAGAAGGTACTGACCTTTAAGAGATGTGCAGGTTCATTTCTTTAAAGGCAGACTACTGCATCAGAGCAGAATGTAAAAGACAGAGTTTGAATTAACTTCACAATGCACATGGTTTAGTGTCTTTAACGCAGAAGGGATTCAGAGCATAAGAAAGTTTAGGGGTCACCCATATAAATCGTGTTTTTCTTTAACAGTTACTGATGATTCTGCTATCATCTTTTCAGTCTTTACACAACTGCTTTGTTTGTGCACCTCCTGTTGGTTAAGGAAAGAATGATCTCTAGTGTAGAAAGCAGGCCTAAACTCTGATCTTTCAAGTGCGGGTCTCGTTATTTCTTTTCAAATAAATCAGGTTTTGTAAACCAGTGAACATCTTAAATGAGACAGAACATTCGGTTCCCTTATTAGGACTGGCCTTGGCTCAGATTGAACACGGTTTTACTCTCTTTGTTTGTAAAAGTTCATTAATCTGAGCAAGGGTCATTTACACTTTATGCTAAATTAAACCTCCTCTTTCACCTTCTTTTCTTTTTCATCACAAAACTCGTCACTGATCTTCACCGATTTGGCTTCTTCAGTGACAGTCAGGCTAAATTCTAACACACAGTGACCCCCGAAAAGCATTTGGTCCCTTAGGTCACATTTAAAAATGCCTGAATGGCATTGGATGAGATTCAAAATATCAAACAAATGCAAACAAATGAGTCTGGAGGTGTTCTTAGAACGTTGTTTTGGAGCCATTTTGCACACAGAAAAAAAAATGGTGTAGAAACAATTTTCACACAGAAAATTGTCACTTTGGAGTGAGTCAGTGTTATACTTTTTAATAAACTAGTCTCAAGCAAAGTAACTTGTGTAAAAGCAGAATAACCAAAGGTGGAGTTTACCACATTATGGACATATTCTACTAATGTTTGACAACCAAAAATGTCCAAATACTTTTGATATGGCATATTTTTTGGTAAATATTTGCTTCAAATGCACTATATTTCTTAAAAATACATGCCACTTATTTTGACATAAAGGGGCCACTTTTGGGGCCACTGTATTACAGTGGATAAGCTACTTTAACGTTTGAGTTTTATCAAATATTTATTTATTTATTTACTTACTTGTGAAGCCAACTAATTTGTTTGACAATTTTCCTATTCGATTCATTATGAAATACAAAGAGCACTGTCAAGAGGTTTCTAAAGCAGGCATGTTGGATAATGAAGATGCATTTCTAAAGTGATTGTGCAGACTGTCATGGCATACATAATTAATTATGCTTTAATATATGTGAACAATTAAGCATTCCTTTAGTATTCGTTTAATATTCACATATCATCAGGGTTTTAGAAACTTGACATGAGTCCCACTATAGAGGCAAAAACTATTCAAGCACAGCATGCATCAGTTATTTAGTATATATTAATGCAACATGGCATAATTACAGAGCCTTCCTGGAACCTTTTTCCGCACTATTGCATTCTGGGGCAATTATGGGGCCCCAAACAATGATCACTTGTTCACGCAGCCAGTGAAAAACAAGACTGTGTCATTTGTATAGCATGGAGCCAATTTATCAGTCTGTCTGAGATTGGCAATGAACTCTGGCTGCAAAAGGGAGAAATAGGCACTTTATTCATAGCAAAGTCAATTCTATGCCATCAGATTTCTCTATTCGAAATTGTATTCTTCTGTATGAGATTCTTCAGTGTATAACATTGAAGTGATGGCAAGCCAGACTCCACTCACAATATCCCACTTTAACCAGTGCGTATTACTGTAGGTAACATAGAAGTCACCTTTTTATTTATTTATTTAGTTAAAAATAGTTAAACTTTCAAACTAAACAATCAATTAATAAATATACATATATTTTTATTGTTTCAATTTCTAATACAGTCATGCTATGGTGACTGAAATTTTTGACCTGCCAATAAGTACAAAATATATAAATTACTAAATGAATGAATAAATATTTAAATAGTTAAATCTTCTTTGTATTGTACCACTTCCTGATACAATCATGCAAAGGTAACAAAATGTATTAACATGCTATTAAGTGCTTCTTTCTAAATCGTTATTTAAAAGGTTTGCCAGATATTACAAATTAAAATATTGCCTCTAAAGTTGTCTACAACTTGCATAAACTTCATGTATAAAACATGGCACAGACATCTAATTATGCTGTAATAGTTCATATTAAAGTTATTATAAGTAACAGAAAAAAAAATGGTTCATTTTTTTTAAGGTGTCCTTGTTTCAGTGTAATTATACATTTAAGTACTGAGTAATATTAATTAACTACATCTACTTACTTTATGGTTAGGGTTAGGGTTACTTGCATGTAATTATGCATAATGTATTGTTATTGTAATAGTAAGTACATTTAACGTATAACAAGGACACCTTAAAATAAAGTGTTACCAACAATTCTGTAATTTGTATTTTTGTGTAATATTCCATACATATAATTCTGAATGTGAAACTTGAGACAGAGAAGCTGTAGTCTCTGAATATTCTCTTTCTGATATAGTCATACTGTAGTAAATGCAGATTTTTATAATAAATAAATAAATAAATAATAAAAAATTTGGCATGCCAGTAAGTGCATATTTGTCATAGTTATTTCAAACACCAGGCCATATAATAAAATAACCCACTCAATCCAACTTGAGTCCACATCATTTACAAACATGGCACACAAATCTGCTTATAATGTATAATTTTATTTTAAAGTTAATATTATTGACACAAAAATATTTGGTATTATTTATAAACAAAAAATATTCCATATTATTGTAAATGTGAAGCTTGAGAATGAGAAGCTAGTCTCTGAATTAGCTTGTCTATACATCCATTTAACAACATTAGAAAAATGGAATCATACAAATTTTTATTTTTTAACTTTAAAAGCAATGCAAGAACTTGGGTATCCCCAACCTCAGAGCTACTCACTGGCTGTATGGGGTCAGTGGTGCCATCATAACTTCCTCTCCTCCTCATCCTGAGCACTCTTTCAACAGCGCAGCCCGCGTCCAGCGTCTCACACTGTTTATCCCGAAGGTCCTGTTCCCAAACCAGACACTTTGAGAGGAGTTTCAGCACCCTGCTTGCGATCCAGTTTAAAATGAACACTGGGTTCTCTTGACTGGCATCTTCAGCAGGAACTAATGAGCCTGAGAACAATGGAGGACCAGGGAGGACAACTGGGAGGAGAGAGCGGTTCCGCTTGACCTGGGCCAAACCTGCCCGCTGTGGCAGACACTTATTCTTTGGGCTTTTTCAGCCATGTTTGTCCTGACACAATTGAAGCTGCTGCTTCTCTGCTTACAAGCTAATGATGATCAGCTCTCACAAGAACAACACTTGTGGTTTAAAATCACAACAAGAGAATAAGAGTGACCTAAACCCACCCAAAAAGGAAACCCCACCTGAATTGACAGGGTACAGCCAGAGAGATAGAGTGTGCATATGCAAAACAATCATTATTTTTTCAATTCTGTTTGGTGACGCTAAAATGGTAGCAGTATCAAACTGTGTGTTGAGACATCGAAATTTCAAGTTATAGTGGCTTGTAAAATATTTAAATGTACCATTTACTCTCTGTAGCAAACCTAATTCTATCTATGTAACAATTAAAGCTGAGATGACTGACTCTAGTCTAACCTGCAAGTGTTGACACAAAATTGCCTGAGAGGGTGAAATGATGTGATAGAGGACAAAACTAAATGTGATCCTGTCCTAGATAGCAAGCAACCACTGAAACAATGTTAAAGGTGCACTGTGTAGATTTTAGCGGCACCTAGCGGTTGAGGTTGCGAATTGCAACCAACAGCTCAGTCCCCCGCTCACCCCTCCCTTTAAAGGGATAGTTCACTTTGAAATTAAAATTTGGTATCTATCAGCTTACCCCAAGGGCATCCAAGATGTAGGTGTCTTTTTTTCTTCAGTAGATCCAATTTTGATGTTTTTAGGTCAAACCGTTCTAGTCTGTCAGTCATATAATGGCAGGTATAGGAAAAAGAACATGCACAGAGAAACCCAAATTAAACAATTCCCCATCGTAACTACACATTGATGGCCTAAGACACGAAACGAGCGGTTTGTGTGAGAAAACGAACAGTATTTATATAGTTTTTTACCTCTTGTACACAACCATGTCCAAGTGATCTGAGTGCGCACACACATCCGGTGTGTAACATGTGTGTGCGCGCGCTCTGGCTCACGCTGCATTCACACGGGGTGTCGGTGTCAACGCTTGACGGAGGGCGTGTCTGAAGCGTGGTGCAACGAAATTGACATTCAGATGAACACAAGCGCGTTCAGATGGCAAAATAAACAATAGAAACTATAGTGTTTACGGTCTCAAAAACGCTTCCAATTATAAAAGAACCTTTGTCAGAAGTGGGATTTGAAACAAAGCCTCCATTTGGAGACCAGAAACCTCAACAATTGAGAAGAAGATAACAGCTGGAGTCTGGCGCCTTAGACCACTCAGCCATTCTGACATCCCAACTCAAGCATGTTAAAGACTTGCATTGGTCAGATGGCAAAATAAACAATAGGGACTATAATGTTTACGGTCTCAAAAACGCTTCCAATTATAAAAGAGCCTTTGTGAGAAGTGGGATTTGAAATAATTCAATAAATGTAATTGGTCAGAAGGCAAAAGAAGGAATGAAAACTATAAGATTTACTGTCTCAACATTGCTTCCAATTCAAAAAGAGCTTCTGTCAGAAGTGGGATTTGAACCCACGCCTCCATGTGGAGACCAGAAACCTCAACAACTGAGAAGGAGATAACGCCTTGAGTCTGGCGCCTTAGACCACTCGGCCATTCTGACATTCCAACACAAGGATGTTAAAGACAACTCTATTTGCATTGGTCAGATGGCAAAATAAACAATAGAAACTATAATGTTTACGGTCTCAAAAACGCTTCCAATTATAAAAGAAGCTTTGTCAGAAGTGGGATTTGAACCCACGCCTCCATGTGGAGACCAGAAACCTCAACAACTGAGAAGGAGATAATGCCTTGAGTCTGGCGCCTTAGACCACTCGGCCATTCTGACATTCCAACACAAGGATGTTAAAGATTTGCATTGGTCAGATGGCAAAATAAACAATAGAAACTATAATGTTTACGGTCTCAAAAACGCTTCCAATTATAAAAGAACCTTTGTCAGAAGTGGGATTTGAACCCACGCCTCCATGTGGAGACCAGAAACCTCAACAACTGAGAAGGAGATAACGCCTTGAGTCTGGCGCCTTAGACCACTCGGCCATTCTGACATCCCAACTCAAGGATGTTAAAGACTTGCATTGGTCAGATGGCAAAATAAACGATAGAAACTATAATGTTTACGGTCTCAAAAACGCTTCCAATTATAAAAGAGCCTTTGTGAGAAGTGGGATTTGAAATAATTCAATAAATGTAATTGGTCAGAAGGCAAAAGAAGGAATGAAAACTATAAGATTTACTGTCTCAAAAACGCTTCCAATTCAAAAAGAGCTTGTGTCAGAAGTGGGATTTGAACCCACGCCTCCATGTGGAGACCAGAAACCTCAACAACTGAGAAGGAGATAACATCTTGAGTCTGGCGCCTTAGACCACTCGGCCATTCTGACATTCCAACACAATGATGTTAAAGATTTGCATTGGTCAGATGGCAAAATAAACAATAGGGACTATAATGTTTACGGTCTCAAAAACGCTTCCAATTCAAAAAGAGCTTGTGTCAGAAGTGGGATTTGAACCCACGCCTCCATGTGGAGACCAGAAACCTCAACAACTGAGAAGGAGATAACGCCTTGAGTCTGGCGCCTTAGACCACTCGGCCATTCTGACATTCCAACACAAGGATGTTAAAGATTTGCATTGGTCAGATGGCAAAATAAACGATATAAACTATAATGTTTACGGTCTCAAAAATGCTTCCAATTATAAAAGAGCCTTTGTGAGAAGTGGGATTTGAAATAATTCAATAAATGTAATTGGTCAGAAGGCAAAAGAAGGAATGAAAACTATAAGATTTACTGTCTCAAAAACGCTTCCAATTCAAAAAGAGCTTGTGTCAGAAGTGGGATTTGAACCCACGCCTCCATGTGGAGACCAGAAACCTCAACAACTGAGAAGGAGATAACGCCTTGAGTCTGGCGCCTTAGACCACTCGGCCATTCTGACATTCCAACACAAGGATGTTAAAGATTTGCATTGGTCAGATGGCAAAATAAACAATAGGGACTATAATGTTTACGGTCTCAAAAACGCTTCCAATTCAAAAAGAGCTTGTGTCAGAAGTGGGATTTGAACCCACGCCTCCATGTGGAGACCAGAAACCTCAACAATTGAGAAGTTGGCAATGCCTTGAGTCTGGCGCCTTAGACCACTCGGCCATTCTGACATTGACACAAGGATATTAAAGACATTTCTATCATTAGCATTGGTCAGATGGCAAAATAAATAATAGAAACTATAATGTTTACGGTCTCAAAAACGCTTCCAATTATAAAAGAACCTTTGTCAGAAGTGGGATTTGAACCCACGCCTCCATGTGGAGACCAGAAACCTCAACAACTGAGAAGGAGATAACGCCTTGAGTCTGGCGCCTTAGACCACTCGGCCATTCTGACATCTCAATGCAATGATGTTAAAGATTTGCATTGGTCAGATGGCAAAATAAACGATAGAAACTATAATGTTTACGGTCTCAAAAATGCTTCCAATTATAAAAGAGCCTTTGTGAGAAGTGGGATTTGAAATAATTCAATAAATGTAATTGGTCCTGGCAAAATAAGATTTACTGTCTCAAAAACGCTTCCAATTCAAAAAGAGCTTGTGTCAGAAGTGGGATTTGAACCCACGCCTCCATGTGGAGACCAGAAACCTCAACAACTGAGAAGGAGATAACGGCTTGAGTCTGGCACCTTAGACCACTCGGCCAGTCTGACATTCCAACACAAGGTTGTTAAAGATTTGCATTGGTCAGATGGCAAAATAAACAATAGGGACTATAATGTTTACGGTCTCAAAAACGCTTCCAATTCAAAAAGAGCTTGTGTCAGAAGTGGGATTTGAACCCACGCCTCCATGTGGAGACCAGAAACCTCAACAATTGAGAAGTTGGCAATGCCTTGAGTCTGGCGCCTTAGACCGCTCGGCCATTCTGACTTGTTGACACAAGGATATTAAAGACATTTCTATCATTAGCATTGGTCAGATGGCAAAATAAATAATAGAAACTATAATGTTTACGGTCTCAAAAACGCTTCCAATTATAAAAGAACCTTTGTCAGAAGTGGGATTTGAACCCACGCCTCCATGTGGAGACCAGAAACCTCAACAACTGAGAAGGAGATAACGCCTTGAGTCTGGCGCCTTAGACCACTCGGCCATTCTGACATTCCAACACAAGGATGTTAAAGATTTGCATTGGTCAGATGGCAAAATAAACAATAGGGACTATAATATTTACGGTCTCAAAAACGCTTCTAATTCAAAAAGAGCTTGTGTCAGAAGTGGGATTTGAACCCACGCCTCCATGTGGAGACCAGAAACCTCAACAACTGAGAAGGAGATAACGCCTTGAGTCTGGCATCTTAGACCACTCGGCCAGTCTGACATCCCAACACAAGGATGTTAAAGATTTGCATTGGTCAGATGGCAAAATAAACGATATAAACTATAATGTTCACGGTCTCAAAAATGCTTCCAATTATAAAAGAGCCTTTGTGAGAAGTGGGATTTGAAATAATTCAATAAATGTAATTGGTCAGAAGGCAAAAGAAGGAATGAAAACTATAAGATTTACTGTCTCAAAAACGCTTCCAATTCAAAAAGAGCTTGTGTCAGAAGTGGGATTTGAACCCACGCCTCCATGTGGAGACCAGAAACCTCAACAATTGAGAAGTTGGCAATGCCTTGAGTATGGCGCCTTAGACCGCTCGGCCATTCTGACTTGTTGACACAAGGATATTAAAGACATTTCTATCATTAGCATTGGTCAGATGGCAAAATAAATAATAGAAACTATAATGTTTACGGTCTCAAAAACGCTTCCAATTATAAAAGAACCTTTGTCAGAAGTGGGATTTGAACCCACGCCTCCATGTGGAGACCAGAAACCTCAACAACTGAGAAGGAGATAACGCCTTGAGTCTGGCGCCTTAGACCACTCGGCCATTCTGCAACACAAGGATGTTAAAGATTTGCATTGGTCAGATGGCAAAATAAACGATAGAAACTATAATGTTTACGGTCTCAAAAACGCTTCCAATTATAAAAGAGCCTTTGTGAGAAGTGGGATTTGAAATAATTCAATAAATGTAATTGGTCAGAAGGCAAAAGAAGGAATGAAAACTATAAGATTTACTGTCTCAAAAACGCTTCCAATTCAAAAAGAGCTTGTGTCAGAAGTGGGATTTGAACCCACGCCTCCATGTGGAGACCAGAAACCTCAACAACTGAGAAGGAGATAACGCCTTGAGTCTGGCATCTTAGACCACTCGGCCAGTCTGACATTCCAACACAAGGTTGTTAAAGATTTGCATTGGTCAGATGGCAAAATAAACGATATAAACTATAATGTTTACGGTCTCAAAAATGCTTCCAATTATAAAGAGCTTGTGTCAGAAGTGGGATTTGAACCCACGCCTCCATGTGGAGACCAGAAACCTCAACAATTGAAAAGTTGAGATAATCCCTTGAGTCTGGCGCCTTAGACCGCTCGGCCATTCTGACTTGTTGACACAAGGATATTAAAGACATTTCTATCATTAGCATTGGTCAGATGGCAAAATAAATAATAGAAACTATAATGTTTACGGTCTCAAAAACGCTTCCAATTATAAAAGAACCTTTGTCAGAAGTGGGATTTGAACCCACGCCTCCATGTGGAGACCAGAAACCTCAACAACTGAGAAGGGATAACGCCTTGAGTCTGGCGCCTTAGACCACTCGGCCATTCTGACATTCCAACACAAGGATGTTAAAGATTTGCATTGGTCAGATGGCAAAATAAACAATAGGGACTATGATATTTACGGTCTCAAAAACGCTTCTAATTCAAAAAGAGCTTGTGTCAGAAGTGGGATTTGAACCCACGCCTCCATGTGGAGACCTGAAACCTCAACAACTGAGAAGGAGATAACGCCTTGAGTCTGGCATCTTAGACCACTCGGCCAGTCTGACATCCCAACACAAGGATGTTAAAGATTTGCATTGGTCAGATGGCAAAATAAACGATATAAACTATAATCACGGTCTCAAAAATGCTTCCAAATAAAAGAGCTTTGTGAGAATGTGGGATTTGAAATAATTCTCAGAAGGCAAAAGAAGGAATAGAAAAATGTTTACTGTCTCAAAAACGCTTCCAATTATAAAAGAACCTTTGTCAGAAGTGGGATTTGAACCCACGCCTCCATGTGGAGACCAGAAACCTCAACAACTGAGAAGGAGATAACGCCTTGAGTCTGGCGCCTTAGACCACTTGGCCATTCTGACATTCCAACACAAGGATGTTAAAGATTTGCATTGGTCAGATGGCAAAATAAACAATAGGGACTATGATATTTACGGTCTCAAAAACGCTTCTAATTCAAAAAGAGCTTGTGTCAGAAGTGGGATTTGAACCCACGCCTCCATGTGGAGACCAGAAACCTCAACAACTGAGAAGGAGATAACGCCTTGAGTCTGGCATCTTAGACCACTCGGCCAGTCTGACATCCCAACACAAGGATGTTAAAGATTTGCATTGGTCAGATGGCAAAATAAACGATATAAACTATAATGTTCACGGTCTCAAAAATGCTTCCAATTATAAAAGAGCCTTTGTGAGAAGTGGGATTTGAAATAATTCAATAAATGTAATTGGTCAGAAGGCAAAAGAAGGAATGAAAACTATAAGATTTACGGTCTCAAAAACGCTTCCAATTCAAAAAGAGCTTGTGTCAGAAGAGGGATTTGAACCTCACGCCTCCATGTGGAGACCAGAAACCTCAACAACTGAGAAGGAGATGGCTTGAGTTTGGAGCCTTAGAACTCGGCCAGTCTGACATTCCAACACAAGGTTGTTAAAGTGCATTGGTCAGATGGCAAAATAAACAATAGGGACTTTAATGTTTACGGTCTCAAAAACGCTTCCAATTCAAAAAGAGCTTGTGTCTGAAGTGGGATTTGAACCCACGCCTCCATGTGGAGACCAGAAACCTCAACAACTGAGAAGGAGATAACGCCTTGAGTCTGGCGCCTTAGACCACTCGGCCAGTCTGACATTCCAACACAAGGTTGTTAAAGATTTGCATTGGTCAGATGGCAAAATAAACAATGGCAAAAACGGAGCCTATAATGTTTACGGTCTCAAAAACGCTTCCAATTCAAAAAGAGCTTGTGTCAGAACTGGGATTTGAACCCACGCCTCCATGTGGAGACCAGAAACCTCAACAACTGAGAAGGAGATAACGCCTTGAGTCTGGCGCCTTAGACCACTCGGCCATTCTGACATCTCAACAAAGTGATGTTAAAGATTTGCATTGGTCAGATGGCAAAATAAACGATAGGAACTATAATGTTTACGGTCTCAAAAACGCTTCCAATTATAAAAGAACCTTTGTCAGAAGTGGGATTTGAACCCACAATTAGAAGCATCCATGTGGAGACCAGAAACCTCAACAACTGAGAAGAAGATAACCCCTTGAGTCTGGCGCCATAGACCACTCGGCCATTCTGACATCCCAACTCAAAGATATTAAAGACTTGCATTGGTCAGATGGCAAAATAAACGATAGAAACTATAATGTTTACGGTCTCAAAAACGCTTCCAATTATAAAAGAGCCTTTGTGAGAAGTGGGATTTGAAATAATTCAATAAATGTAATTGGTCAGAAGGCAAAAGAAGGAATGAAAACTATAAGATTTACTGTCTCAACATTGCTTACAATTCAAAAAGAGCTTGTGTCAGAAGTGGGATTTGAACCCACGCGGAGACCAGAAACCTCAACAACTGAGAAGGAGATAACACCTTGGGTCTGGCATCTTAGACCACTCGGCCAGTCTGACATTCCAACACAAGGTTGTTAAAGATTTGCATTGGTCAGATGGCAAAATAAACGATAGAAACTATAATGTTTACGGTCTCAAAAATGCTTCCAATTATAAAAGAACATTTGTCAGAAGTGGGATTTGAACCCACGCCTCCATGTGGAGACCAGAAACCTCAACAACTGAAAAGGAGATAATCCCTTGAGTCTGGCGCCTTAGACCGCTCGGCCATTCTGACTTGTTGACACAAGGATATTAAAGACATTTCTATCATTAGCATTGGTCAGATGGCAAAATAAATAATAGAAACTATAATGTTTACGGTCTCAAAAACGCTTCCAATTATAAAAGAACCTTTGTCAGAAGTGGGATTTGAACCCACGCCTCCATGTGGAGACCAGAAACCTCAACAACTGAGAAGGAGATAACGCCTTGAGTCTGGCGCCTTAGACCACTCGGCCATTCTGACATTCCAACACAAGGATGTTAAAGATTTGCATTAGTCAGATGGCAAAATAAACAATAGGGACTATGATATTTACGGTCTCAAAAACGCTTCTAATTCAAAAAGAGCTTGTGTCAGAAGTGGGATTTGAACCCACGCCTCCATGTGGAGACCTGAAACCTCAACAACTGAGAAGGAGATAACGCCTTGAGTCTGGCATCTTAGACCACTCGGCCAGTCTGACATCCCAACACAAGGATGTTAAAGATTTGCATTGGTCAGATGGCAAAATAAACGATATAAACTATAATGTTCACGGTCTCAAAAATGCTTCCAATTATAAAAGAGCCTTTGTGAGAAGTGGGATTTGAAATAATTCAATAAATGTAATTGGTCAGAAGGCAAAAGAAGGAATGAAAACTATAAGATTTACTGTCTCAAAAACGCTTCCAATTCAAAAAGAGCTTGTGTCAGAAGTGGGATTTGAACTCACGCCTCCATGTGGAGACCAGAAACCTCAACAACTGAGAAGGAGATAACGGCTTGAGTTTGGCGCCTTAGACCACTCGGCCAGTCTGACATTCCAACACAAGGTTGTTAAAGATTTGCATTGGTCAGATGGCAAAATAAACAATAGGGACTATAATGTTTACGGTCTCAAAAACGCTTCCAATTCAAAAAGAGCTTGTGTCTGAAGTGGGATTTGAACCCACGCCTCCATGTGGAGACCAGAAACCTCAACAACTGAGAAGGAGATAACGCCTTGAGTCTGGCGCCTTAGACCACTCGGCCATTCTGACATCTCAATGCAGTGATGTTAAAGATTTGCATTGGTCAGATGGCAAAATAAACGATAGAAACTATAATGTTCACAGTCTCAAAAATGCTTCCAATAATAAAAGAGCCTTTGTGAGAATGGGATTTGAAATAATTCAATAAATGTAATTGGTCAGAAGGCAACAGAAGGAATGAAAACTATAAGATTTACTGTTCTCAACATAACGCTTCCATTCAAAAAGAGCTTGTGTCAGAAGTGGGATTTGAACCCACGCCTCCATGTGGAGACCAGAAACCTCAACAACTGAAAAGAGATAATCCCTTGAGTCTGACACCTTAGACCACTCGGCCATTCTGACGTCCAACACATGGATGTTAAAGATTTGCATTGGTCAGATGGCAAAATAAACAATAGGGACTATAATAATTTACGGTCTCAAAAACGCTTTCTAATTCAAAAAGAGCTTGTGTCAGAAGTGGATTTGAACCCACGCCTCCATGTGGGACCAGAAACCTCAACAACTGAGAAGGAGATAACACCTTGGGTCTGGCATCTTAGACCACTCGGCCAGTCTGACATTCCAACACAAGGTTGTTAAAGATTTGCATTGGTCAGATGGCAAAATAAACAATAGGGACTATAATGTTTACGGTCTCAAAAACGCTTCCAATTCAAAAAGAGCTTGTGTCAGAACTGGGATTTGAACCCACGCCTCCATGTGGAGACCAAAACCTCAACAACTGAGAAGAGATAACGCCTTGAGTCTGGTGCCTTAGACCACTCGGCCATTCTGACATCTCAACAAAGTGATGTTAAAGATTTGGCATTGGGTCAATGGCAAAATAAAACGATAGGAACTATAATGTTTTACGTCTCAAAACGCTTCCAATTATAAAAGAACCTTTGTCAGAAGTGGGATTTGAACCCACAATTAGAAGCCTCCATGTGGAGACCAGAAACCTCAACAACTGAGAAGAAGATAACCCCTTGAGTCTGGCGCCATAGACCACTCGGCCATTCTGACATCCCAACTCAAAGATATTAAAGACTTGCATTGGTCAGATGGCAAAATAAACGATAGAAACTATAATGTTTACGGTCTCAAAAACGCTTCCAATTATAAAAGAGCCTTTGTGAGAAGTGGGATTTGAAATAATTCAATAAATGTAATTGGTCAGAAGGCAAAAGAAGGAATGAAAACTATAAGATTTACTGTCTCAACATTGCTTACAATTCAAAAAGAGCTTGTGTCAGAAGTGGGATTTGAACCCACGCCTCCATGTGGAGACCAGATACCTCAACAACTGAGAAGGAGATAACGCCTTGAGTCTGGCACCTTAGACCACTCGGACATTCTGACATTCCAACACAAGGATGTTAAAGATTTGCATTGGTCAGATGGCAAAATAAACAATAGGGACTATAATGTTTACGGTCTCAAAAACGCTTCTAATTCAAAAAGAGCTTGTGTCAGAAGTGGAATTTGAACTCACGCCTCCATGTGGAGACCAGAAACCTCAACAACTGAGAAGGAGATAATGCCTTGAGTCTGGCGCCTTAGACCACTCGGCCATTCTGACATCTCAATGAAATGATGTTAAAGATTTGCATTGGTCAGATGGCAAAATAAACGATAGAAACTATAATGTTTACGGTCTCAAAAATGCTTCCAATTATAAAAGAACATTTGTCAGAAGTGGGATTTGAACCCACGCCTCCATGTGGAGACCAGAAACCTCAACAACTGAAAAGGAGATAATCCCTTGAGTCTGACACCTTAGACCACTCGGCCATTCTGACATTCCAACACATGGATGTTAAAGATTTGCATTGGTCAGATGGCAAAATAAACAATAGGGACTATAATATTTACGGTCTCAAAAACGCTTCTAATTCAAAAAGAGCTTGTGTCAGAAGTGGGATTTGAACCCACGCCTCCATGTGGAGACCAGAAACCTCAACAACTGAGAAGGAGATAACACCTTGGGTCTGGCATCTTAGACCACTCGGCCAGTCTGACATTCCAACACAAGGTTGTTAAAGATTTGCATTGGTCAGATGGCAAAATAAACAATAGGACTATAATGTTTACGTCTCAAAACGCTTCCAAATCAAAAAGACTTGTCAGAACTGGGATTGAACCCACGCCTCCATGTGGAGACCAGAAACCTCAACAACTGAGAAGGAGATAACGCCTTGAGTCTGGCATCTTAGACCACTCGGCCAGTCTGACATTCCAACACAAGGTTGTTAAAGATTTGCATTGGTCAGATGGCAAAATAAACAATAGGGACTATAATGTTTACGGTCTCAAAAACGCTTCAAATTCAAAAAGAGCTTGTGTCAGAACTGGGATTTGAACCCACGCCTCCATGTGGAGACCAGAAACCTCAACAACTGAGAAGGAGATAACGCCTTGAGTCTGGTGCCTTAGACCACTCGGCCATTCTGACATCTCAACAAAGTGATGTTAAAGATTTGCATTGGTCAGATGGCAAAATAAACGATAGGAACTATAATGTTTACGGTCTCAAAAACGCTTCCAATTATAAAAGAACCTTTGTCAGAAGTGGGATTTGAACCCACAATTAGAAGCCTCCATGTGGAGACCAGAAACCTCAACAACTGAGAAGAAGATAACCCCTTGAGTCTGGCGCCATAGACCACTCGGCCATTCTGACATCCCAACTCAAAGATATTAAAGACTTGCATTGGTCAGATGGCAAAATAAACGATAGAAACTATAATGTTTACGGTCTCAAAAACGCTTCCAATTATAAAAGAGCCTTTGTGAGAAGTGGGATTTGAAATAATTCAATAAATGTAATTGGTCAGAAGGCAAAAGAAGGAATGAAAACTATAAGATTTACTGTCTCAACATTGCTTACAATTCAAAAAGAGCTTGTGTCAGAAGTGGATTTGAACCCACGGCGAGACCAGAAACCTCAACAACTGAGAAGGAGATAACACCTTGGTCTGGCACTTAGACCACTCGGTCGCCAGTCTGACATTCCAACACAAGTTTTAAAGATTTGCATTGGTCAATGCAAACAAAATAAAAAATAGAAACTATAATGTTACGGTCTCAAAAATGCTCCAATTAAAAAGAACATTTCAGAAGTGGGATTTGAACCCACGCCTCCATGTGGAGACCAAAACCTCAACAACTGAAAAGGAGATAACCCTTGAGTCCGGGCGCCTTAGACCGCTTCGCCATTCGACTTGTGACACATAGGATATTAAAGACATTTCTATCATTAGCATTGGTCAGATGGCAAAATAAATAATAGAAACTATAATGTTTACGGTCTCAAAAACGCTTCCAATTATAAAAGAACCGTTGTCAGAAGTGGGATTTGAACCCACGCCTCCATGTGGAGACCAGAAACCTCAACAACTGAGAAGAGATAACGCCTTGAGTCGGCGCCTTAGACCACTCGCCATTCGACATTCCAACACAAGGATGTTAAAGATTTGCATTAGTCCAGATGGCAAAATAAACAATAGGGACTATAATATTTACGGTCTCAAAAACGCTTCTAATTCAAAAAGAGCTTGTGTCAGAAGTGGGATTTGAACCCACGCCTCCATGTGGAGACCAGAAACCTCAACAACTGAGAAGGAGATAACGCCTTGAGTTCTGCATCTTAGACTCTCGGTCAGTCTGAATTCCTCAACCAAGGATGTTAAAGAGATTTGCATTCACGGGTCAGATGTAAGGTCAAAAAGAAGGAATGAAAAAACTATAAGATTTACTGTCTCAAAAACGCTTCCAATTCAAAAAGAGCTTGTGTCAGAAGTGGGATTTGAACTCACGCCTCCATGTGGAGACCAGAAACCTCAACAACTGAGAAGGAGATAACGGCTTGAGTTTGGCGCCTTAGACCACTCGGCCAGTCTGACATTCCAACACAAGGTTGTTAAAGATTTGCATTGGTCAGATGGCAAAATAAACAATAGGGACTATAATGTTTACGGTCTCACTCAAAAACGCTTCCAATTCAAAAAGAGCTTGTGTCTGAAGTGGGATTTGAAACCCACGCTCCATGTGGAGACCAGAAACCTCAACAACTGAGAAGGAGATAACGCCTTGAGTCTGGCATCTTAGACCACTCATCCAGTCTGACATTCTCAACACAAGTGATGTTAAAGATTTGCATTGTCAGATGGCAAAATAAACGATATAACTATAATGTTCACGGTCTCAAAAATGCTTCCAATATAAAAGAGCCTTTGTGAGAAGTGGATTTGAAATAATTCAATAAATGTAATTGGTCAGAAGGCAAAAGAAGGAATGAAAACTATAATGATTTTACGGTCTCAAAAAACGCTTCCAATTCAAAAGAGCTTGTGTCAGAAGTGGATTTGAACCTCACGCCCTCCCATGTGGAGACAAGAAACCTCAACATTTGAAGTTGCAACGCTTGAGTTTGGCGCCTTAGACCTCTCGCCAGTCTGACATTGACACAAGGTTATTAAAAGACGATTTGCTCACATTCAACTTTGTCAATGGCAAAATAAAATAAGAAACATAATGTTTACGGTCTCAAAACTCTTCCAATTATAAAAAACCTTGTGTCAGAAGTGGGATTTGAACCCACGCCTCCATGTGGAGACCAGAAACCTCAACAATTGGTGGCAATGCCTTGAGTCTGGCGCCTTAGACGGCTCGGCCCTGACTTGTTGACACAAGGATATTAAAGAAATTTCTATCATTTAGCATTGGTCAATGGCAAAATAAAATAATAGAAACAAAACGCTTCCAATTATAAAAAGAGCCTTTGTCAGAAGTGGGATTTGAAATAATTCAATAAATGTAATTGGTCAGAAGGCAAAAGAAGGAATGAAAACTATAATATTTAACGGTCTCAAAAACGCTTCTCAAAAAGAGCTTGTGTCAGAAGTGGGATTTGAACCCACGCCTCCATGTGGAGACCAGAAACCTCAACAACTGAGAAGGAGATAACGCCTTTGAGTCTGGCGCCTTAGACAGCTCGGCCATTCCAAACACAAGAGTTTAAAAGTTTTGCATGGTCAGATGCAAATTAAAACATAGGGACTTAATGTTTTACGGTCTCAAAAACGCTTCTAATTCCAAAAAGAGCTTGTGTTGAACCCATTTCATCCCAAGAAGGAGAATAACGCCTTGAGTCTGGCATCTTAGACCACTCGGCCAGTCTGACATCCCAACAGTGTTAAAGATTTGCATTGGTCAGATGGCAAAATAAAACTATAATGTTCACGGTCTCAAAAATGCTTCCAATTATAAAAGAGCCTTTGTGAGAAGTGGGATTTGGAATAATTCAATAAATGTAATTGGTCAGAAGGCAAAAGAAGGAATGAAAACTATAAGATTTACTGTCTCAAAAACGCTGCTTCCAATTCAAAAAGAGCTTGTAGAAGTGGGATTTGAACTCACGCCTCCATGTGGAAATGCTCAACAACTGAGAAGGAGATAACGGCTTGAGCGCCTTAGACCACTCGGCCAGTCTGACATTCCAACACAAGGTTTTAAAGATTTGCATTGGTCAGATGGCAAAATAAACAATAGGGACTATATGTTTACGGTCTTCCAATTCAAAAAGACAAGTGGGGCCTCCATGTGGAGACCAGAAACCTCAACAATTGAGAAGTTGGCAATGCCTTGAGTATGGCGCCTTAGACCGCTCGGCCATTCTGACTTGTTGACACAAGGATATTAAAGACATTTCTATAATTAGCAATAGGCAAAATAAATAATAGACTATAATGTTTTACGGTCTCAAAAACGCTTCCATTCAAAAAGAGCTTGTGTCAGAAGTGGGATTTGAACCCACACCTCCATGTGGAACCAGAAACCTCAACAATGAGAAGGAGATAACGCTTGAGTCTGGCGCCTTAACCTCTCGGCCAGTCTGACATTCTCAACACAAGGATATAAAGATTTGCATTGGTCAGATGGCAAAATAAGGAATAAAAAATGTTTCATAAGATTTACGGTCTCAAAAACGCTGTCTCAATTCAAAAAAGAGCTTGTGTCAGAAGTGGGATTTGAACCCACGCCTCCATGTGGAGACCAGAAACCTCAACCACTGAAAGGAATAACGCCTTGAGTCTGGCGCCTTAGACCACTCGGCCATTCTGACATTCCAACACAAGATTTATAGATTTGCATTGGTCAGATGGCAAAATAAACAATAGGGACTATAATGTTTACGGTCTCAAAAACGCTTCCAATTCAAAAAGAGCTTGTGTCAGAAGTGGGATTTGAACCCACGCCTCCATGTGGAGACCAGAAACCTCAACAACTGAGAAGGAGATAACGCCTTGAGTCTGCGCCTTAGACCACTCGGCCATCCTGATTTGCAAATGGCCAACTATAATGTTCACAATGCTTATGAGCCTTTTGGTGGGAGATGAATAATTCAATAAATGTAATTGAAGGCAAAAGAAGGAATGAAAATTAATGTTTACTGTCTCAAAAACGCTTCCAATTCAAAAAGAGCTTGTGTCAGAAGTGGGATTTGAACCAACCCTCCATGTGGAACCAAAACCTCAACACGCCTTGAGTTTGAACCTCTCGCAAGGACTTTGTTGATCCAACACTTTGTTAAAGATCTGCATCAGAAAGTGGTCAGATGGGCAATAGGGACTGACATACACAAGGTTTAGATCTTGCTGGTCATGGCTTGTAAACAGAATTCAACGGAACCCACGCCTCAATGTGTGGAAGGAAACTTGTTGACACAATTGAGAAGAAACTGGCAATATAAAAGAAAACCTTGAGTCTGGCGCAATTAACCGCTCGGCCATTCTGACTTGTTGACCAACTGATATTAAAGACATTTCTATCATTAGCATTGGTCAGATGGCAAGAATAAATAATAGAGGGACTATAATGTTTACGGTCTCAAAAACGCTTCCAATTCAAAAGAGCTTGTTCAGAAGTGGGATTTTGAACCTACGCCTCCATGTGGAGACCAGAAACCTCAACAACTGAGAAGGAGATAACGCCTTGCAGTTGGGCTCTTAGACCACTCGGCCAGTCTGACATTCTCAATGCAAGGATGTTAAAGATTTGCATTGGTCAGATGGCAAAATAAACGATATAAACTATAATGTTCACGGTCTCAAAAAATGCTTTCCAATTATAAAAGAGCCTTTGTGAGAAATGGGATTTGAAATAATTCAATAAAATGTAATTGGTCAGAAGGCAAAAGAAGGAATGAAAACTATAAGATTTACTGTCTCAAAAACGCTTCCAATTCAAAAAGAGCTTGTGTCAGAAGTGGGATATCCATGTGGAGACAAAAAACAACGAGTTTGAGTTTGAGCGCCTTAGACAACTCGGCCATTCCTGACATTCCAGCAACAAGGATGTTAAAGCTTTGCATTGGTCAGATGGCAAAATAAACATATAGGGACTATAATGTTCACGGTCTCAAAAATGCTTCCAATTTTAAAAGAGCCAAAAGTGGACGAAATAATTCAATAATTAATTGGTCAGAAGGCAAAAGAAAGGAATGTGAAAACTCAAAGATTTTTTACTGTCTCAACATTGCTTCCAATTCAAAAAGAAGCTGTCAGTCAGAAGTGGGATTTGAACCCACGCCTCCATGTGGAGACCAAAAACCTCAACAACTGAGAAGGAGATAACGCCTTGAGTCTTGGCGCCTTAGACCAGTCGGCCATTCTGACAATAAACCAACACGCTTCCAATGATGTTAAAGATTTGCATTGACCAGTCTGAGAAGGAAGATGGCAAAAAAACAATAGGGACATTAAGATTCACTGTCTCAATTATAAAAGAGCCTTGGCTTGTGGCGAGAAGACATTCCAACAAGGATGTTGAAAATTCAAAATAAACAATAGGGAAAAATGTAATTGGTCAGAAGGCAAAAGAAGGAATGAAAACTATAAGAATTGAAAACTACTGTCTCAAAAACGCTTCCAATTCAAAAAGAGCTTGTGTCAGAAGTGGGATTTGAACCCACGCCTCCATGTGGAGACCAGAAACCTCAACAACTGAGAAGGAAGATAATGCTTGAGTTTGGCATCTTAGACCACTCGGCAAAGTCTGACATTCCAACACAATATGTTAAAGATTTGCATTGGTCAGATGGCAAAATAAACGATATAAACTATAATGTTCACGGTCTAAAATGCTTCCAAGCCTTTGTGAGAAGGATTTGATTCAATAAATGTAATTATTTCAGAAGGCAAAAGAAGGAATGAAAACTATAAGATTTACTGTCTCAAAAACGCTTCTAATTCAAGAAGTGGGATTTGAAGCTCCATGTGAAACCTCAACAACTGAGAAGGAGAAAACGGCTTGAGTTGGCACCTTAGACCACTCGGCCAGTCTGAACACAACACGTCAGATGGCAAAATAAACAATAGGGACTATAATGTTTACGGTCTCAAAAACGCTTCCAATTCAAAAAGAGCTTGTGTCAGAAGTGGGAACCCACACCTCCATGTGGAGACCAGAAACCTCAATTGGCAATGCCTTGAGTCTGGTGCCTTAGGATGACTTGTTGACACGCATTTCTTAGCATTGGTCAGATGGCCTATAATCTTACGGTCTCAAAAACGCTTCCGCTTTGTCGGAACCTACGCCTCCAGTCAACAACTGAGAAGGAGATAACGCCTTGTTGACACATCTCAGGCAGTGATTAAAGACATTTCTATTTAGCATTGGTCAGATGGCAAAATAAACGATATAAACTATAATGTTTACGGTCTCAAAAACGCTTCCAATTATAAAAGAGCCTTTGTGAGAAATGGGATTTGTTACTCCCTAAAAAAGTAACTAATTACGTTACTTAGTTTACTTTTTATGGAAAGTAATGCTTACTTACTTTTTGCGTTACTTTTTAAAATAGAGCAGGGCAAGTTCTAATTAATAGCAAATGTAAAAGCCCTTCAAACCAAAAAGTGATGAATAAACTATAAGATTTACTGTCTCAAAAACGCTTCCAATTCAAAAAAGAGCTTGTGTCAGAAGTGGGATTTGAACTCTAAACACCTCCATGTGGAGACCAGTTTTGAAAACCTCAACTATAAAACTGAGAAGAGATAACGGCTTGAGTTTGGCGCCTTAGACCACTCGGCCAGTCTGACATTCCAGCACAAGGTTGTTAAAGATTTGCATTGGTCAGATGGCAAAAATAAACAATAGGGACTATAATGTTTACGGTCTCAAAAACGCTTCCAATTCAAAAAGAGCTTGTGTCAGAAGTGGGATTTGACACCCACGCCTCCATGTGGAGACCAGAAACCTCAACAATTGAGAACAACTTGAGAAGGATTCTGATATATTGCCTTCAGAGTAGAAACTTGCACCTTAGCCCACCTCAGCCATGTGGAGACCAGAAACCTCAACAACTGAAAATCCCCAACACAATGATGTTAAAATGATATTAAAGATTTGCATTGGTCAGATGGCAAAATAAACAATAGGGACTTTAATGTTTACGGTCTCAAAAACGCTTCCAATTCAAAAAGAGCTTGTGTCAGAAACGCTTCCAATTCAAAAAGAGCTTGTGTCAGAAGTGGGATTTGAACCCACGCCTCCATGTGGAGACCAGAAACCTCAACAACTGAGAAGGAGATAATGCCTTGAGTCTTGCGCCTTAGACCACTCGGCCATTCTGACATGTGGACACAAGGATGTTAAAGACAATTCTATCATTGGCATTGGTCAGATCGCAAAATAATTCAAACTATAACATTTAATTTCTCAACATTGCTTCCAATTCTAAAAGAGCCTTTGTCAGAAGTGAGATTTAAACCCATGCCTCCACTTGGAGACTAGAAAGCTCATCAGGGGGGAAAGTGGAAATGCCTTGAATATGATGCTTTAGACCACTCAGCCATTCTGACAACTACGCATAAGGATGTGAAGAATAATTCTACAATGAGAATTGATCAAATGGCAAAATAAAGCATGAAAACTATAACATTTACTGTCTCAACTTTACTACTCAAATGGCAAAACACAAAGAGCAAATGACAAAATTACTTTAAAGTTGTATTCTGTTCTGTTTTCTGTGTTTTTTATGTTTAATAAACACCCTATTTGATGGCATTTGCTATTTGCTCATTATTTTCCCTGCCAACGGGCCTACACTGGGGAGGGACCTACTGGCTACTCTGCCAATAATAATATTTGAATGTGTTCTTATAATTAGGAGTGTATAGCAGTAACAACTGCATTCTATAGTCAAAGTTACACCTGTAAATTTTCAGGACTCACAACAGCATTTTTGCAGAAAACCCTACTGTGTGACCAGAACCGGACGGGTCAACTAGTTTTCGGTAACATCATACACCATGAGAGAGCTACTCTTAGCTAAACATGGGTTTGGTAACTTATAAAGGTGATACTTTCTGTTCCACTCTGACATCTTGTTTAGATACTTTCTGCCACTTATCTTCCAGGCCAGCACGTACCACCCCTTCTGCCCCTTGGCTATCTGACGTTCTCATCATTCTAAGCTCAGGGCTGCAGAAAGGGTATGGCGCAAATCACAAAATCCTACTGACCTTAATTTATATTTATATCGATCTCTTCTCTCTGACTTCTCTGCTAATGTCTCCACTGCTAAAAGGACATACTATCATGACAAAAATAACAATTCGTCTAACTCTCGCATGCTCTTTAAAAATGTTCCTCCCTCTATTATCCTCCTCCTCCCCTCCTTCATCAACTCTAACAACTGACGACTTTCCCACATTCTTCATTAATAAAATTACAAACCTCACTGCACAATTTTCCACACCACAATCTGTCAAACACATCTTACCAGCAAACATGCACTCCTTCACATCCTTCTCTCCACTCTCTGAGGCAGAAGTCTCTAAACTCATCCTATTCCATCTCATCTCCTTCAAGCCATTTCTCAGTTGTGCCTGCACTCACTCACATCGTTAACACATCCCTTCACACTGGAATTTTTCTCTCAGCATTTAAACAGGCTCGTATAACCCCACTTCTTAAGAAACCCACTCTTAACCCAACTCTTTTAGGGAACTATAGACCGGTTTCCCTTCTACCTTTCATTGCAAAAACACTTGAACGAGTTGTGTTCAACCAAGTCTCTGCCTTTCTCACACAGACCAACCTCCTGGACAGTAACCAATCTGGCTTCAGAAGAGGACTTTCGACCGAAACTGCCTTGCTCTCAGTTGATGAAGCCCTAAGACTTGCAAGAGCGGCTTCCAAGTCTTCATTACTTATCTTGCTGGATCTGTCCGCTGCTTTTGATACGGTCAATCACCAGATCCTCCTGTCAACGCTATTGAGAAAGGGCATCTCAGGAACCGTACTCCAGTGGTTTGAGTTTTACCTCTCAGATAGGTCCTTCAAGGTATCTTGGAGAGGTGAGGTATCCAAGTCGCAACATCTAGCTACTGGGGTGCCTCAGGGCTCAGTTCTTGGACCACTTCTCTTTTCTGTCTACATGGCATCACTAGGTTCTGTCATTCAGAAACATGGCTTTTCATATCACTGCTATGCTGATGACACTCAACTCTAACTCTTATTCCATCCTGAGGATCCGACGATAGCTGCTCGCATCTCAGCATGTCTAACAGACATTTCTTGCTGGATGAAGGACCATCACCTTCAACTCAACCTAGCCAAGACATAACTGCTTGTAGTTTCAGCAAACCCATCACTTCATCACAATTTCACCTTCCAGTTAGGCTAATCAACCATAACTCCTTCAAAACAGCCAGAAACCTTGGAGTTGTGATTGATGATAAGCTGAATTTCTCAGACCACATTGCTAAACCTGCCCGGTCCTGCAGATTTGCTTTATACAATATTAGGAAGATCAGGCCCTTTCTCTCGGAACATGCAACACAACTCCTTGTTCAAGCTCTTGTTCTGTCCAGACTTGACTATTGCAATGCTCTCTTGGCAGGTCTTCCAGCCAATTCCATCAAACCGCTACAATTAATCCAAAATGCCGCTGCAAGATTAATCTTTAAAAAGCTGAAAAGAACCCACGTCACACCTCTGTTCATCAATTTGCACTGGCTACCAATAGCTGCTGGCTTTAAATTCAAGGCATTAATGTTTGCCTACAGAACCACCACTGGCTCTGCACCCCTTTACCTAAATTTACTACTTCAGACTTATGTGCCCTCTAGAAGCTTGCGTTCTGCAAGTGAACGACGCATTATTGTGCCATCCCAAAGAGGCACAAAATCACTTTCACAGACTTTTTCATTAACTGTTCCCATCTGGTGGAATGACCTGCCCAACTCAATCCGAGCAGCTGAATCCTTACCCATCTTCAAGAAACGGCTAAAAACACATCTCTTCCATCTTTATTTGACCCTCTAACTCTAGCACTCTCTATTCTAATTCTTTTTTATCTATCGGTCTTCTTTTTATTAAAAAAAAAAAAAAACACATTTGACCCTCTATCAATTGCATATTTATTCTCTAACTGCTAGCTTTTCTTGAAAATCTAACACTACACTCGTAAAAGTGCTGGGTTATTTCTGTAAACACATTGGGTTAATTGCGCTGGGTTGTTTGAGGTACTTTAAACACACAGTTGGGTTGTTCACGCTGGGTCAAATGGACTGCAAGGGGTTCTTTCACAACTGAACACCTGGGTTGGGTTATTTTGACCCAACCAGTTCGTTTATTTTTCCTCTTCATCGAATTTTCTGGATTCTTAACTCGTCTCGTCGTCAGACGGTCACGCAACGACGACGACGACGCAGGAGGGCCCGAGTGAATATGATGTCCATATTATACTGTTTCAGCTATTAAAATAGTTCAGTTTTGTATGTAATGGCAAATTGATTATATATATATATTTTTTTTTTATTAAGTTAATTTAGAAAAACGTTTGGAGCATTTTTTTTTTGTTCATTAAATAAGTTTTTTCTTTCTTAAAGTAACGACCAAGAGGCCAGCGGCAGACCGGCAGGCTGATCATAGCCATGTTTGATCAATTTAGCCTTCTCAAATCATCACGACTTGCCTAAAATAAAATCTATAGATATACTAAAACAGTTCAAGCATATAACAATGTTTAAACGTTAAACCTAGATAAATGTGCGCTGCATCCTAGTTTGTGCGGAGAGTGGAAGATAAAGCGCAGGACACGGAGACACCAGTGCGATCAATTGCATTTTTTAAATATTTGCTCATAAAAGGTAAGAGTAATACATCATTCAGAACTGTAAAGGGTCTACTTTTATTTTTGTGCACTCACAATATCAACAAAACTTTTTATAAATATATAAAATAATTTTATAAAATAAAGAAAACAATGATGCGCCGTCTCGTCTTGAACAGGAGCGCTTCACAAAAATGAACCGAAAGTCAACGAATACATGCCTCACAGACATGATAAATATATCTATAGAAAGCTTTAAATTACTACTTAACGAAATAAATTAAATTGAAAACAAAAACTCTTTCATTATAATCCGTGAAGATGCACTTCTCTCTAAAGGCGCGTCTAATGAGGAGATGGCGAGTCAAGATCATCATCTTCATCTTTGTGACACTGACACAGAAAACACTAGTTTATTAGTAAATAATTCAAATATCTCCTTACTATTTCCCCCCGACACATTCATGGTAATTACTTTTGATGGGGCTTTGCAGCAAGCTTTAGCCTATTGCGTGCATTTGAACGCAGAACTCTTCAGCTGTGCTGACGGCACGCTCTCTGCTGCTGCTGCTGGACACTAAACACCGTTGAGCCGCTCTTCACAGTCGCGGCACGGTCTTGTGTTGTTTCCACCAGCGCGGCAATTTTTTTCATCACTAATTGATGGATGTCTATAATATAAAAATAAGGAGAAGCCTAAAACAGGCCCGAGGCCCGACCCACATCTGAACTATGACGTGAAAATTGGCCCGATCGAGCTGAAATGCAGAGCTCTAGCGTTCCCCTCGGTAGCAATCACGTTTCCCCCTCGTCGGGCCCTTAGAATCGTCCTAACTAAACAACAGACACATACTCAACATCTCAAAGTCCAGTCAAAAGGGAGGGAGAGAGGGAAGGACAAGAAAAACACAAAAGTCACTCCTCCATACAATCACGTATATCCAACAAAAAACACTGCCAAGCATTAATGGTCGAGGGCTTAGCCCCACCGACTCGCGCCGTTGCACATTCACAAGTCACTATTTGCAGGAGGCTACGGATTCAATATGTTTTTCTACACATGTGTGGTGTAAACCAGTTCTGTATTATTGTCTTCTTCGAAGCTGTAAAACCAGCTAACAACATTCTCTTTTGCATTGAACTTACACAGAGACCAGAATCATCATTAAGAAGACACAAACTTGGGTTAACAGACCAATCAATTTGCAGTAATGATGACAAAACCAGGTTTACATGTGTCCATAGACTAATGACGACAGGACATTCCCAAAACATATGAAGAAAAATGCCTGATGAAGTAGTATTACATATATGGAAGTTAGAATTTGATTGTAGTTTCATTTTGAATCTTTTGTAAGGAGTTATGTATGCTCTATGAATGACTTTGAAGTGAATAAGACGATGAGCCAAATTTTTAGATGTTAAACTGAGATTAGACCATACTCTCTCCCAGTCGACAGATAAATTAAGGTCAGATAATTCCCTATTCCAAATAGTTTTAATAGAAAGAGGTTTTGTAATGCAATCAATAATTTTATTATATATTAAGGAAACAGATGGCCGACCAGCAGATGGTGCAATCCAGTCCCGCATAGGATGAGAGGAAATGGGAGAGGACCAAGGAACCCCATACGCTTTGAGAGCAGAACGCAACTGAAGAAAGACAAAGTATGCGGATGCTGGTAGACAAAATTTGGTTCTTAATGTCTGAAATGAACAGAGGCCCTGGTTATCGTATCTATCACCGCACGTGTTTACACCTAAATTAGACCAAGAGGGTTGGACAAATGGACGATTTCCGCATACAAAATTAAAATTGTGCCATAGAGGTGTACTGTTACAAAATTTGAAGGGTCCTCCTATCCGACGTTCAACCGTTTTCCAGATTTTAATAGCCACAACCGGACCAAATTTATAATTATCCCCTTTTTTTCCTGTGCCAGTAAATAAAATAAATATTTGGTTTAACCTGTCAGCTTCAATCACCCTCCAGTCTGTAGATTGAGGATCAACCCAATTATGAAGAGCCTTAAGCTTAAACAGTTCAAAATTTGGTACAGCCAGTCCTCCTGCGCTATTAGGAGGTTGTAATGTGGTAAGTTTAATTCTGGGGCATTTATCATTCCAGATAAACTTAGAAATCGCAGGGAGGTCTCTTGAAGCATTTTGGAGACGTTGCCACAGTTCTTCTGGATTTAGTCTGTCTCGGTTTGTTCTGTTTCTTCATGTCATTCCAGACAGACTGGATGATGATCAGATCAGATCTCTGTGTGGAGCACTGGCTGTTATCAGACTCTTTGTGCAAACAAAAATCTCACTGGATTATTACAATTAATGGCAAAAAGAATGTTTGGAAATGTAAACTGATATTTCCTACAGACACATTACAGCAAAAGATCGAAATAACTGACTTAAAACCATTTTTTTTTTAGCTGGCTAAAATACTAGTGGCCTAAAACTTTTGCACAGTACTGTATATATATATTGGGGGTTTTAAATACCCCATAATTTATGCCATGTTGGTTGGATGAAATTTAGGTAGACAACCAAGAAGTGCCAGTAAGCAGAAAGAAACCTAAATCAGTAACACAATAAATATTTAGTTTGAGCAACCTTTACTAGACCCAGTTCACAGGAAAACCCTGATGGTTTTGGCTGATTTCCATAAAATACACTTAAACGTTATTTAAGTCAACTTAAATGTTACAACTTGTAAAAATGTAAGTTATGTTGCAAGACTAAGTGTCGTGTAATTAACAGGTGGGGACCAACATGGTGATGCATTCCTGCACATTTTGTGCCTTGGTGACGAGACAACGACATCCCACACCTTCGCCATTGTTTCGGGCCGTGTCATTGAAGTGGACTTGTTGCTTGAGGCTGTTTATCTTTTTCAAGTCTTGAGTCTTCATGTGTGAAGTATTTGAGGGCAACAGTTTTTTTCTGGCCACTTGTAACGTTTAAATTTTTTGTCACATGTATTGTCTGTCTTTGTTTGGCTTAGTTTTAATGGCACAATGTTTGGACTGATTTTCATGTGGCAATAATCAATTTCATAGTGTTATGATGCTGCAATGTTGACAAAGAATAGGAATCTACAGTACCTAGTTTACAAAGTTTTGTGTTTTAAAGAAACTGATCTACAAAAAACTTTGTTTTATTTGTGTCTGTAGGGGTTGGATGTAATGTGTAACAGTAGCACCCATTCAAAAATGAAAAGAAATGTGAAAACTCATTAAATTGATATTTATAGTTGCAGTTTTTGTGTTTTGTAATTGTATTACAGAAAAATAACAATTCCTTTGTGATAGTTATTTATTATTATTGGTAATATTGGTAAATATAAAGGTAGCAAGGCAATGAGACAACAAATAACCCAATGTTTAGGTAACGTTTAACCCAGCAACACAGTTAACCTGACCCACTGGTTGGGTCAAATAAACAACCCAGCATTCTGGGTCAAATGGTTAAACCCAGCACTTGGGTCAAAACAACCCAGCGCGTGTTCTGTCCCATAGTTACCTAGCGGCTGGGTTAAGGTTGGATTATATTTTAACCCAGCATTTTTAGAGTGTAGCTTTCTATATTCTATTTCTATCTACTCGTTTTCTTTATATATATATATATATATATATATACATATACACACTTTTTACGTGTACTGTGTTAGGCTAACCAAGACTTGTCATAGCACTTGCATGTTGCTGCTCCTGATTGCTTCTAATGTCCTCATTTGTAAGTCGCTTTGGATAAAAGTGTCTGCTAAATGACTAAATAAAATAAAAAATAAATAAAGGTGTGAATATAGTCTGTGTGTCAACAGAAGGTTTTAGATCCAGTCACTGTCTTTCACCAGAGCTGCGTCCATGAGTTTTGTAGTCTGTGCATGAGTCTGCTTTCACTCAGATGTTAAAGCTTGGGTGGCCATCTTTCTGGTTTTAGGTTGGACAGTCTGTTTTTTAAATGACAAATCCGTTTACTGGTGCAGGCTTGATCTAGGTTCTCGTTTCTTCTTATTTTTAAGATCAATATTCTATAATTTATCCAACAGTATGCAATTAATAAATACACTCTTAAAAATTGCTGGGTTAAAAACAACCCAACTTGGGATATTTGGCAACCCAGCGGTGGGTAAATATTGGACAGAACACATGCTGGGTTATTTTGACCCAGCTGGTTGGGTTAAATGTTTTTACCCACCATGCTGGGTTGTTTAATTTAAGTCATCTATTGTTTAAAAGGTATTATATTGCTGGCTTAAAATGGGCTGGAAATTAAAAAAAAAAAAAAAAAAAAAAAAAAAAAAAGAATTACTATAGAGAATGAGCTTTATTGGCCAGGTGTGTTTACACACATGAGGAATTTGTTCAAGTGACAAAGCTCCACAGTGCAACAGAATGACAGCAACAGGACAAGACAGATAATAAAAGAATAATATACAAATAGGCAGTGTACAAAACGGCAAAAACAATATATAATATTAGACAATTTGTGTGTACAGGTCTGATATGTGCAAATTGAAATGAAAAATGTGTAATGAATAAATAATGTTATGTGTTCCACGTTTATTGTCAAGTGTTCATGAGATTGATTGCCTGAGGGAAGAAACTGTTCCTGTGTCTGGTCATTCTGGTGCTCAGAGCTCTGTAGCGTCGACCAGACTGTAACAGTTCAAAGAGGGAGTGTGCTGGATGTGAGGGGTCCAGAGTGATTTTGCCAGCCCTTTTGCTCACTCTGGATAAGTATAGTTCTTGGAGAGAGGGGAGGGTTGTACAGCAATAATCAAAAGATGAACATTATTATGCAAGAACACCCATGGACAAAATACAAGACAAACTGAATTTATTTGTGTGAATACAGCATAGTTTACAATATCACATACATTTAAATTCGTTTAACAAGCATTTTAGAAATAAAAGGCACATTTAAAAGTATCATTTTAATTTAAGTGTATTCAACCATTCTCTGCAATCACTTTATCAATATAGTGCTAATTCTCGCACCGGTGTGTCGTCAAAATCTGAGCAGGTGAAGGGCTGCTGTTCGCCGGTAGAACTACGAACTTCAGACTGTGGCCTCGCGTTTCACTCTTAGCTGAAAGATGCCGTGACTGACTCCAAAACCTGCCCATAAATACACAGTAGGCCTACTGAGATTAGAGAACATATTTTAACATCAAATTAAATTTACTCATTTCACTGCTGGTTATACAATCTCTGTATAGTCGTGTATGTGACATAAAACTTGAACTTGAAATTAAACTCAGTATTATAATGAATAAAATCCATTTATGTTATGCAAGGCAAAAACGACCACTGCTGATGCAGCGGACTAACATCTCGTCCTTATGTTGCGTTGCGTAAAATACAATTTATAGCACAGTAAAGACTTTATAAAATTAAATAAAGTGTTGTTGTAGAGTGACAATGAAGTGTCAGTTGTTGTTGTGACCTGTAGAGGGCAGGCTAATGCTGTTGGCATTTGCTTAAAGCAGCAGAGAAGAATTTAGCGCTTGTGCAAATTGACTCAACCTGTGATGATTGCAGTGTACTGCTTGATGCATTCTGCTGAGTAAATGCAATCTTGAACAGATCTCATGCCTCCTCAAGTTATTACAGTGTATAGACGTTTTTCCTGAACGTGGAAGTCACGCCTGACTCTTAACCGGAAGGATGCTTTGCATTTCCCTTCTCCAGTGTTTCAAGTCAAATTAGCATATATTCCGAGTTAATAATCGAAAGTTAAACCTATTAAAAGCACATGGCTCCATAGCGGCATCACTTTACAGTGTCGCAATGACCGTCATTTGTCAGTGCCTCACTCCTCACAGTATAACACTGTAGATGACACAAAGCTGCTGCCGACGTTAGCAACATTAAAAACAGATGTGCACTATTTGAATGGGTTCTTATGGCGACTGGAACAGAAGAATGTCCAATCGGAAGTTAGAATTCGTAATGGCGACGCTCAGGGGCGGTTCTGGACCCTTTCTAGGTGGGCTTCAGCCCCACTAAAACTATAATCTGAACTATCAGGTCAGTGCTGCTTCCTCAAGAAAGTTTATCATTCTCAATGTGGTACTCACGCGCTTTGATAGATCGTTAAAGAACACCACGCCAGCCTGGTCTCATGAATGTGTTTCAATGGCACGATTTTCTGTTTCTATTTGGTGTGCTTATGACGCACCTTCCCCACACCCCGAAACCTAACCATTCCCAGCCGGCATTTCAACGTTGATTCACCGGTGAATCAACGTTGGATAGTTTCGATTTTGCAAATTGGATCAACGTTGATAACACGTTGTTTCACCGTCGTACTTTCAACATGAATGACTACACAACTGTACGTTCAATTAGAACCTAGTTTGCATTTACATCAACACTGTACACATACATAAAGCTTAAAAATCAAATGACTGGCAGTAATGGCTTTACAATCAACTTCAATAAACTACCACATGCTGAAAATGGTAAAACAGCAGTTTTATTTTGAAAACATACAGTATAAAACATGTGAAAATAATCCCAAAATTTAGCTGGCAGTGTTTGTGCTTGGATGTATTGTTAAAAACCTGTAAAATCCAAATACACTTAAAGACTCAGTGTTTGTACCATAACATGCATATTTTGCGCTGCACTTGCAAGAGAAACCCTTTAACTTCTTTTGACTGAAACCAGTTGATCTTTTATTTTGGTGGAAATCTATAGTTTCTGTGAAAACATGTTTTACTAATGTGTCTCATTACAAGAGATTTGTACATTTGTGCAGTGAGAACGTGTAGAACAGTTTGAGAATGGAACCTGCAACAGAAACCATGTCGGCGGTAAAGGATAGGACTGTCTTGAGTTTTGTCGACAGCCAGAGGAAATTCTTTACGAATGAAATGCATTTAATATTTTAAGTAGAAATGTTTCTTCAAATTCTGATAAAATGTTAGAACCAACTGCCTTGTGCATATAGCGTGGTTGTGCTTTGGGTGATCCTTGAAAGAGTCCCAGCTCTAGGTTCTTTCTGATGCCGTGTCCTCCTCTCTCTCACACTTGTGCACTTTCTGTACTGTCCTGCATGTATAAATAACAAACACCAAAAATAAATACTCATAAAAGATCAACTTTGATATTGTGAAATATATTTAACTGAAAGCAAAACATATCACATACAATATTTTCACTTCAAGTTCAATAACAGTGGGGTTGGAAAAAAAAAAAAAAAAAAAAAAAAAAGTGCACAACACTATTCATTAAACACCTATTTAATGTATTCAGATGAAAGTTTGCAATATTAAATTATTCACAAGCAGTTTTTTCAGAGCCCCCAGTTACACTGTTTTAATCAGAATCCTAACTATACAGTATATTTAGTAAAACAAGTAAAATCAAATAAAGTAAATTTTTATTAAACTAAGTAAAATCAAAACCTTTCACAAAAGGTCAATGAATCTCTACCAGAAGTGACAGTGCAATGTAGCAGATGAACAATTCCTTACCAAATTGCAAATAAACAGCTGGATCCTTGATGACTCAACAAGGGGAAAGAAGAAATGGTTCACTGAAAAGTTTTTCCTACTAAGAATTTTTATTGTTGTCAGCCACTTGAACATTGAACACTAACACTGCACGGTGCTTACATACAGGTAAATACAAAATTTAAATAAAGATTAAATTAAAATGTATTAACATTAATTTATATTTAATTTAGTGATTCCTCTGCGTACCACTAGAGGGAGCCTGAGTAGCACAAGTGGTACTCATACCACACTTTGAGAATCACTGCTTTAAACAATCTTAATTCGTTTAAATTTGCGATTATATGATATTTAGAAAACATGAACAGAGCATGTTATCTTTTGAGACTATTATACGATTAAAAATATAACAATGCATGGCATTCACATCAGAAAAATCTCTAAGACACACATTAACGTAACAACTTACTAGCAACACACAACAACATTAGCATCTGTGATAAAGCAATACAAAAATACACAGACAGGTATTTATCTTCAGCAGGTTAACGTTACATGTCATTTACCCATTTGTAAACTCTGGTAACATTATACTTTATTTTTGAAAGGTAAGAGCGATTTTCTTACCTGATTTTGTCCGTGTGTTTGCAGGACCTCGTAGATCACACCTGACCCTTTCTGTGTTCACATTCTAGTTTTTGTTCTCCGTTGACATGTCACGACTCAAATTCGCTCAAAATAAAAATTTAACAGGCAAATATTTATATTATAAATAATTCGGAACCGACTGAGCAATCTCAACGAGCAGCAGCTCACACACAGTCAGTCAGCCGCCTCACTCAGAAAGACGATAATAACGGTCATATTTTCAAACTGAGAAAGGCGCGAACAGTTTCATTGGCCAGTTTCCTGGATGACAGCCAGATTAACCAATCATGATCAAAGAAATAAGGTAAACGCAGTGAAATGTATTTAGTTTTGTTGTTGTTAATGATGATAATATTTTAACATATACCTTTAGATTTTAGAATAGGTTTAACGATCAAAATATTGTAAAATGCTAATAAAATAATAATAATGATCTTAAATAATTTAGTAATTTAAAAAAGGTAGAAATTTATTTTGTATGCTGTTGAAGACATACAGTTCTTGTAAAAAACAAATCAACATTGATTTACAAGTGTTTTTGGTAACCTTTTTCAACCATTTAGCATTAAACATTTTTTCAACGTTGTTTCAATGTTGAAGCAACAACTGTCATTATTTCAACCATATTTCAACGTTGAAAATTTGGTCATGTGCCGGCTGGTTTTCAACCGTTCAGCATTAAACGTTGTATTAACGTCGTTTCAACGTTAAAACAACAACTGACCTTATTTTATTTCAACGTTGAAGGTCGGTCATGTGCTGGCTGGGTTGCGTCTGATATGCACGCAAAATCAGTTTCTGCTTATAAATAGAACACCAAATAGAAACAGAAAATTGTGCCATTGAAACGCACTCATGAGATCGGGTCATTCACTTTCGCGTCCTCGAGCAAATACACAAAATATACAATGGCTGTCTTGACAAGTATTCAAGTAAACGCAGTCGGTTATGTCTTAAACAGTTAAGAAAATTGGATGCATGTCAGTAGGCTATAACATGATCCATGCATTTCTTATATTAGGCTAATTAATGTTAATCAAACAACAAAAGAAAAAATGAGAATCACTCACCAAGTAACTTCTGTAACTATAACTGATTCTTGAGAAGTCGGACAAAACCGGATGCAAAATAGAAAAAATAACTATATTTATGTATCTTATGTGCTAAGCTCCTGAGCTAAGCTTTGATATTTTTATCAAAATGTGCTTTTTACCTTGGACTGTGTAATATAATTTCAACTTTACCTTTAACAGCATTCAAGATGCTTTTAACATCAAAACATTCTCATGTTAGCAGACGGATTACACTTTTACATGTGACCAACAATTCCACAACGAATATAAAATCATAATGAAATTATCAAAATATTCAGGTGACAGAACTGACGGAGTTGACACATCTGACAGTGGTGACGCAAACCTGAATTTGTAGTCATTTTAACGATCAAATACATTGAATCAATCAATTACTGTATTAAAACTAATACAACAAACAGTGAGTATGTTATTGTTTATAAAGCTTTTATTCAAGAGTCACATTTAAGTATTTTGATATTTCATTGGAACACAAAATCTTATGGTGGTTACATCTGATGGTGTTGACAAATTTTGCATGTCTTTTACAAAACAAATGAGTTCATGTAGTAGCCATTTTGTTTATTCTGTTGATGCTAATGGAACCTGCGTCAGGAGAATAAAATTATCCAAATTGTACAAAATTTCTCAGAAACTGGAAGATGATGTTGACATATCATGGTTGTGACACAAGAAATATTAACATTAGGATTTAAAATATTCTAAAACTATAAGACTGACCAGAGTCTGTCTGACACTGATGTACTCTGCAGAGGAGGATTGTGGCAAGGGGTTAATTTAGAGTGACAGCTGCCCCTGATATTCCTTGATTTCTGTCTGAATGTCATGAATCAGAATGTCTGACGGTGTTGACAAAAAGTGGAGACACAACTTTGAAACATGCATGTCACTAAAAACAACCTTGCTTTGATATGAGATATTATTAAGTGTTGCTTTTGATAAAACATGGTCTTTCATCATTAAAAAAAATATTTGTATCCATTTTATAGCATATGAATTATTGAACCCTTCTCTGTGGACACTGTTTTAGATGCAGTGAGAAGACAATAAGTGTCAGATTTCACAATGATAAAATTAAATTGAAGGGGATAATTGTTAAATACATTCTATTATTAATCCCCCCCTCCATAACAGTTACAATTGAATTTATTTTTATTTTTAAACCTAATAGCAGTTACAATTGCTGGACATGTTTTGTCCCATGTCTCAAGAATCAGTAATTGGGTCTAATTACTTCATACAGTAATACAGTTTTCATAAGCACAGTAAAATACTGTTTATTTAGGTCATTTGTATCTAATGGTCTCTGAGGGCCAAGCACCCCTAAAGATGAAATCCTAGAACCACCCCTGGCGGCACTCATTGTTTACTCAGGAAAAAGGTCTATGCAAACCTTTATTTCACTGAAGTGCACCAAATCAGCGGCGGTGGCGCGGAGGACGCAAAAAGCCTGAGTTCTGACTGCAACTCAGCAGCTGGGTTGTTTCGTCTGAGAGGCTCATCTTAGCAGTTGGGTAGAAAGAAAAAAAAATAACCCAGCGTTAAAAATGACCCAGCAACTTAGTTACAGAAAAACTACCAGCACCTGGGTAAAAAAAAAAAAATAAATAACCCAATAAAATGATCCAACAAGCTGAACCCTGCATTTGGTTTAAAAAAAAAAAAAAAAAAAAAAAAAAAATCCGGCCTTGGGTAAAAATATTAAAACCAATGCTATAAGATGACCTGAACACGGCATTTTTAGAGTGTACATTAAAATATAGGCCAAATTTCAGCCAATATTAAGTGCCATACATTTTAGACTATATTGTCAATATCTATTGTTGTTGCTTCAAATTAGCTCCAAACAGTCACAGAACAATTTTTGCAACCAGGAACAACAGTGGCCTTTCATTCTTGAACGATTTAGTTGTTTTTTTTCTTAACATTGTCTATTTACACTTAGTGAAAATAGCCCGCCTTGTTGGCAGAGGCCATTTACACTAACTCCGCCCACCAAAGGGTGATTGGGATAGTCAACATTATAAAAAGTGCATATGACTCATCAGCTTCAGTGGCACAGATGGTAATGCACCTACTGTGGCCTTTTTGACGCGATCGACCGGGGTTCGATCCCGCCCCTAATTTGACAAACTTACATCTCGACTTTTGTCATTTCAAATGTGATAAGACTTTAAAGTTTCATTTTCGTTGCCATTGTTGATTACTTTGGTCACTGTCATCATGGTTGCAGATCATCAATTGCACATTTGTACAGACAGTATTCAAGATGCTATTGTTAAGTGTCAGTGTGAACAGAATATTTCAAAACTTAAATTCTCAATTTCAATTCTGGCCTTGATTTTAAAAAAAAAAAAAAAAAAAAAAAAAAAAAAGTATTTTGAGAGGGATGTTCTCCAAAAATTGGAGCACACGGCCCTCTGGTTATCTCAAGGTGATATTGCTCACACTCCAGGGCCCGTATTCTTAAAGATTCTAAGAATCCTCTCAGAGAGCTCCTAATTTAGCTTAAATTTCTAACTAGGAGTCTTAGCTTAAGTGATTCAGGACCAATCTGAGAGCAGCTCTGCACTGTAAAAAGTGATGCACTATATTTACTCAATAAAATGGTGTCAACAGGTTACAAGCAATATTATTAATTCAATTCAACACGTAAAAATAATTAGAATTAATCAAATTATATGCTTGCAAATTATCCATTCACAATGAGTAAAATAGCACCAAAAAATTAAGTAAGATTTAAACAAAAATATTGGTTTCATTGGACAAAACAAAAAACACTATTCTAATGAATACCATGTTATGCATGCCAGGCCAGTAGTTGGCGATCAAGAAACACCCTGCAAAAACACTACGCATGCACATGACGTCACCTTTTTCACAAATTCATGTTTTTGTTGTTTACATGGAGTTCATACAGGCATCTTGTTCAAAAGCTTGTGTTTGCAGGCCCCCAAAACGGAGTTATTGAAGACACCTGATGTTAACAAAGAATCACTGAAGGAGAAAATCAATTGTTTTAGTTTACCATTACGGTGGTCAGTGTTTGCTTTAGTTGGGCTCTTGACCCTTGACTCTTTAACATTAGATTTTGTTTGGCTGCTGTAACCGAGTTAGACAACAGTTAAGACAAACCAAGAGAAAAGGTGATGGGGAGTTGTTGGTTATGTTTTAACATCATCATTTGACCTGAATCCCAGAGTTAGATTTACCTTATCGGTTTCAGCCATCCTGTGATTGTACAGTATAAGGTCTGGAATTTTCAGCATAAGCAGAGAGATTTTTAAAAGCTCTTCTGATCTAATAAAAAAAGAAAAGCTTTGATACTTGATATCTGTGTGCCTAAATAAGTGTGAGAACCTCAACAATGGTGACCAAATGTTGCAGTGCATTCTGGATGCCACCAATCAAAACTCATCAAAAGCTCCCATCATGCATTGCGGCATGAATAAATTATGAGCTGAATTGTCTTAGTAACTTATTTTATTTTGACCATTTTCTTTTTTGCTGTTTTTGTGATATTTTTATTAGCTTGTTTTGTGATGTTAAGTTGATCTGTTTATCTGAATATGCTGATGTCACCGTTGTTGATATTCATACGTTGACTCTTGATGTCAGAGGGTGCCTAAAAGGAAAAAAAAATTCCCCCCACATTTTTTGATCAGAACTATTTTTAAGAAACCCTTTGGATTTTACTGAAAATTCCAGGTCTTATACTATACAATTGCAGGGCTGCTGTAATAAAAGTACATCTAATTCAGAAATTAGACTCTAAATGAGTTCAGAGATTCAGGTCAAATGATGATTTGACCATGACCACCTGATCATCTTTTCTCTTGGCTTGTCTTAACTGTTGTCTAACTCCGTTACAGACGCCAAGCAAAATCTAATGTTAAAGAGCCCAACTAAAGCAAACACTGACCACCGTAATGGTAACCTAAAATATTTGATTTTCACCTTCAGTGATTCTGTTTGTTAACATCAGGTTTCTTCAATAACTCCGTTTTGGGGGCCTGAAAACACAAGCTTTTGAACACAATGCCTGTATCATCTCCATGTAAACAACAAAAACATTAATTTGTGAAAAAGGTGACGTCATGTGCATGCATAATACATTTTTGCGCAGTGTTCCTTGATCACCAACTACTGGCCTGGCATGCATAGTATTCAGTATTTTAAAAAATATATATAATTTGGCCAGTGAAATCAATATTTTTGATTAAATTTTACTTAATTTTTTTTGTGCTATTTTAGTCATTGTGAATGGATAATTTGTAAGCATATCATTTAATTCTAATTATTTTTTATGTGTTGAATTTAATTAATAATATTGCTTGTAATCTGTTGACAATTTTATTGAGTAAATAGTGTATCACTTTTTACAGTGCGAGCAGGAAAAGACAAAAACATTTCTTAATGAGGCGGGGCTGACCCCGTTGCTAGGGAAGATAGTCTTTTGAAGACTGTGATTGGTTGGTTGTCCAAGAAGGAAATAAGAGCACTTTTAAGAGTAGGGTCTATTATAAGCCTTCACTTTTTAACTACAGGCTTAATTTTTCCTGTTTTACCGTTCTCTCACACGCGCATTATTTATTTATTTATATATACACACTATTTGGAATTGGTCAAATGTATCAGGACAATTTACATGCTTCTAGATGATAAACAGCAGCTGTTTTGCAGTTACAGAAAAAGCCTGGAATTTCTTCTATTTAGCATTTTTCTTGTTTAATACCATTGCAATTGACATATTGTCGGTGTAAAATCAGCTATTTGAGTAAAACATAGCAGGACCTAAAATTTGGTGCGTCTCAATTTTGCTTTATTCACAGGACTCTACATACAATGTTTGTGTACAACCTGATGAACATGTTATCCAGCATTATTTGCTCCAAAGAACATCTTGCTTCAGTGGATGAAAGACCATCTGACCTTTTGTACAAATGAGCTCACATGGTCAGTGTCAAAAAAAAAAATGTCTTATTTGATTGATGGATTTAAAAAAAATTAATATAGAAATAGTGTATTTTAAGCTTTAGGCAAATTACTGACTTTAGGTCATAACATTTTTTTGTTTAAAATTTACAACCCTGAAACTTTCTAGGTTTAAATCTTCAAGATTGTGTATTCAAGACATTATTTATGTTTATGATCATCAGCAGAGGAAAGCAATGGTGGAAAATTCAAAAACACCCTATAAGTGATATAAAAAAAAAATCATTTGTATTGTACAAAAACAGAAATTATTAAAACTCGATAAGCGGTTTTCTCACAATACTTATATACCATATAAAATAGTTGCCATAACACATCTTGATGTAGCAGATGTCGCTGATGGCTGTATGGTGAACATTCCACACAGGCCAAAGATGAAGCACCCTAGGTCATAAGACATACAAGTGGCATGACGTCCCAGCCAAACGTGGCTAAAAGATGATAGAACTGATACAGCAAAAAAAAAAAAAAAAAAAAAAAAAAAAAAAAAAAGTAAACCACTGCCAAACTGACACAGAGCATAATTCTGTGTTCTTATATGCAATTACATTAAACTATTTTCTGATGTTTTTACAGAAAACTTGTGCTGTTATAAAGGGTCATGAAAAGTATAAAATGTGATTTTGTTTGTTACAGAAGTAGGACTCAAACAGAAATTAGTGAATAACACGTTTAAACAGGTGTGGTAAACAGCAGACCAGATGGATCAGGATATGGTGAGTAATACGATTGACCAGTTTGAGTGTGATGAGACGGTAACTTGGAATCTTTGTCTTGACAGGAATTCTAGGAATTAGGAGCTGAACACATACCTCACACAGGCGGAGTAGCAGACTTCTGGAACAGATCACTTGGAGCAGACAGACTGGGGAACACACGCTGGAGAGAACACTGGAGGTAAGTAGCAGGCAATTCATAGCAAATTCATAGCAAAATCATTAGCAATCCACTTCATATCAACACTTAGCCATAAATGTCTTGACATAAACAAGACCAGACACTTGACTGATGTGAGGTGTGAGCTTTTATGGTGCATGTTGATGAGGATCTAATGATGTGCAGGTGTGCTTGATTAAGGCTCAGGTGAAATCAGGTGCGTGCGTGCGTTGTGATAGGTGGAGGACAGACAGATTTGTGACAGTTTTTGAGACAGAAAGAACTGAGGGAGAGATATTAGTGGAAGACAGAGGACAGGGAAATATATAGAGAAAATTAACAGGGATCCACACAGAAGGGAGGAGATCCTAAGAGAACAATGCAGAAAGTAAATAGAATCAAAATGATGCCTTAAAAAGTGTAGCCATATAGTTTCTGAAAAAAATCATTCCCATCTTAATGAATATAGTTTGAATATCAATCATATTTAGCTGTGCCACACATGCAGCGGGGGGCTAGAAGAGTTTCAGTAACATACTGATTGACTAAGAGATTTAATTTTGTTGATAAATTATATTGTTTTGTTTAAAAAATAAATGTTGATATTGTTTGTATCAAAATTAAACTTTCTTTCTCCTTTGACATGTTCAGAATTACATAGAAATAATTTAATAACTTCCATTTCTGTCCTTTAGTGTGACGTAATTTCCTATGCTGTGACACACATAAAATAATCACAGATTTGTTTTTATCTCAAAATATCTTTAAAAAAACAGCAATAGGTATTGTATTGTAATAGGGGAGACAAATATCACTCAACTTAAAATGGTATAATTTTCAGCAGTTTTGAACACATGACAGCAAAGTTTGTCTTGAAATTGTCCAACAAGTCATGGGGAAAAAATTATGTTAATTATAATTTCATATTAAATAAATAGCACTATATGAAAATAAGTGTCTAACAATGAAGATAAATCTCTCTAATGCTGTTTATGTATTATTAAGAGGTTTTTTTTTTCTTCTTAATTTTTGCTATGTCACACCATAGGACAAATTTATGGTACAGTTCAGTAAAAATGTTTTAAAAAAGCAGTGAAAGTATTGACGATGTTAGTGACCCTTTATATTTTCTCAAAGATCAGACTTCACACTACATAAATATATGCATTTCTTTTTCAAAAAAGGTCTTTTACCAACATTTTTGTCAACTACCCATATACAGTCATGGCCAAAAATATCGGCACCCTTGGTAAATATGATCAAAGAAGGCTGTGAAAATTAATCTGCATTGTTAATCCTTTTGATCTTTTTTTTATCACAAAAATCTAACCTTTCATTGGATAATAAGAATTTAAAATGGGGGGAAATATCATTTTTGAAACCTCCATTTGCCAGTTTAACAGCTCTAAATTTTCTCCTATAATGCCTGATGAGGTTAGAGAACACCTGACAAGAGATCAGAGACCATTCCTTCATCCAGAATATCTCCAGATTCTTCAGATTCACAGCGCCATGACTGTGCTTCTTCTCTTCAGTTCACCTCACTTATTTTCTACAGGGTTCAGGTCAGAGGACTGGAATGGCCATAGCAGAAGCTTGCTTTTGTGCTCAGTGACCCATTTTTGTGTTGTTTTTGAGGTTTTAAAAATACAGCAGTATATTTCATTGTACACATGGGGTACTTTTTATCCCTGTGTTCACCAAACCCATCTTGAGTGTTTGCTGCTCATTTTTTAGTTTCATCTGACCATAGAATCTAGTTCCATTTGAAGTTCCAGTCGTATCTGATAACTGAATTTGCTGGAGTTTGTTTTTGGATGAGCGAGGAGAATTTTTCTTGAAACCCTCCCGAACAACATGTGGTGATGTAGGTGCTGTTTGACAATTTTTTTTAAGGTTTTCTGACCCCGAGACTCAACTATTTTCTGCAATTCTCCAGCTGTGGTCCTTGGAGAGTCTTTAGCCACTCAAACTCTCCTCCTCACCGTGCATTAGGACGATATAGACATTTACATACATTTACATTTATGCATTTAGCAGACGCTTTTATCCAAAGCGACTTACATTGCATTCAAGTTACAGTTTTACATTTTATCAGCTCTTGCTTTCCCTGGGAATCGAACCCATGATCTTGGCGTTGCTAGCGCCATGCTCTACCATTTGAGCTACAGGAAAGACACGTCCTCTTCCAGGCAGTTTTGTAACATTTTCTGTTGATTGGAAATTCTTAATTATTGCCCTGATGGTGGAAATGGGAATTTTCACTGCTCTAGCTCTTTTCTTAAAGCCACTTCACTAATTTGTGAAGCTCAATTATCTTTTGCTGCACATCAGAAATATATTATTTGGTTTTTCTCATTGTGATGGATGATTAAGGGAATTTGGGCTTTGTTTTCCCTCCTATTCATATTTCTGTGAAACAGGAAGCCATGGCTGGATAATTTCATGTCCACAATCACCCAATCACTCAAAATTGTGAATATGAATGGGAATATACTTCAGAGATATTTTACTCATAAGAATTTCTAGGGGTGCCAATAATTGTGTCCAACGTGCATTTGAGAAAAAAAAAAACTTTTATTTCATAATGATATTCCCCCCCATTAAATTCTTATTATCCAATGAAAGGTTAGATTTTTGTGCTTTTTTTTAAATAAAAGATTTTCACAGCCTTCTTTGATCATATTCACCAAGGGTGCCGATATTTTTGGCCATGACTGTATATACAGTATAACTCCATTCAATCATTTATTTACTCAAGTCAGTAATTGTACTCAAATATGAATGTGATGGTAATAGTGGACACAATTGATTCAAGGTTGAGCAGTGTATTGTGTGGAACCAGAGATTTGTTTGCAGCATGGCAATGAAGGTGAATAAAATGCAAGTATCTATGCAGCTGTCACTACACCATTCACCCATCAGCAACAAATAAAGGTTTCTTCAGCCGATTACATGATAAAACCCTTTATTCATATATTATACCAAGTTGTCTTAGGACAATCAATATCCTTTATGTGTAACATAACCTTCATTAGAATTAGAGAAATTACTTTTGTGATTCACCCTATAATTTGTATTAATAGATTTAATATACATTTTTTTTATTGATCATGGACATCAAGCTAAATGTATTTACCTTTATCTCACTCAAATATTGTATTATATTGTATTAAAATGTGAACTGGTGAAACTCTATTATTAAGATATTTAGTATGATTAAAAACATGTAATAAAACCAGTCAGATAACATTAAAAACTCATGTAGGCCTATACATGAATAGAATACATGAATTACAAAAGATGTGATGAATAAATAAGCAATAGGCAATAGATAGATGTTCTCTGTATTTCCACTTTGAGATAGAATTTCCCTCCCCCTCAGGAGAAGGTCACAGAGAGATAAAGATGTGTTGTAGCTTTATTTCCACCTGACCCTTGATGTGGGCAACACAACATTGAACAGCACAAAAACTGAACAGAATATAATAGAAGCAGCACACTGTGGTTCGTTCGTTGCTGTGTGCAAATAGAGAAAAGGTGCAACTGTGTTTGGAGTCTGTTTAGTTAATGAAACCGTCATTCATTTATTATTCAAAACTTTAGACCTTTCAGATTGGACTTTTCCCACATGCCAAAACAGACCTCTGGTGGTGTAAAAATATACCACAGTCTGGACTTTGAAGGGATAAAGATCTTTTTTTTTTTGGCAAACAACAACAGTTCAATGTGATCATGTTTGTCAAGCTACAAAGAACAAAATGTTTGGTTTGTTTATCATGCTATGTCTTCAGAAAACATGACATATTCAATTCAGGTGACCTTTTCTTCTATAGCGCTTTATACAATACAGATTTGATATACAATGGAGACAATTCAGATTCTGTTGTAAAGCAGCTCTAAAAGACAATAGTGTCATTATTTAACTCAAGTCAGTTCAGATCAGTTTACAAGTCATATAAACTATCTTTGTGGTTTAATGTTTACAAAACTCAATAAAACACAATAAAGTTCAAAACATGTATTATCACCATCCTCCACAGTATTTTCTGTGCAACAACTACAAAATGATCTTTGCTTTACTTAACTGAGTGGATTGCGTTCTTTCCCTTATTATTTTTCTGTGGAATTTAATGCTTTTACTGCATGTTAGGGTGCATGACTTCAATACAAACATTAACTGATAAGTCTACATTTGGTACCAAAGGTGCATGTTTCTTTTGGCAATGCATTTTTGGATGTGACTTATTAAAAAGATAGATAAAGTTAATCTCAACCTCAACTGACCCCATAACAGTGACCATTTGAATCAGGTGATTTCATAAGGAGTAATAAACAAAATAGTAGCTGAGGTTAACTAACTGGGTAAAGTCCACTCAGTAGATTCCTTATTTAGTATTAAGGTATCTGATTCTAATAGAAATTATAAATAAGTAATTAATGATCATTCACTTCTTAAGACAGACGGACAGATAGAGAATACTTTCTGAATTGCCCACTGGAGGTCATAGTTTACCAACTTTTTCTAAATACAGCTACCGCGGAACACTGCCAAAAACACCTGAATATTATTTGGTTTAATTTTGTTTGTAGAATGTGGTTAGGATTCTGTTTCTTTCTAGGCTTCTTTTTTTTATTCTACAGTGAGTCTACTACTGTGTGGACACTCGTTTCCTACAACTTCCAAAGATGGAACTTTGTTCCTTAATATTACACATCTAGTTTCTTCAGCAACAGATCTGGGCCGGTACCGGTGCGCGTGCCCGCGGCCAGTGGGAGGTCCAGAATAACGTAGCCAAAGATCATCATCATCATCATCATCCTCATCCCGGAGGAGAGGCCCAGTGAATACATGCCCGACACGACACGCCTCATCCGGAGCGGAAAGATGGGTTTACGAGTGTGATCTCAAGCGTGTGCTGTGTGCGATCCAGAGGTTCGGCTGCGTGACTCCAGCAACATGCGCGTGTGTAACTGAATCGCATGCATCCGATCAGGACACCGACTCTCGGAACCGAGGCAAGCCGTGGAGCAGACGACCTAAAGCTCTCGGGTTCACCGATCATCTCCATCCGCTACATGTGACCGAACCGAACCGAACCGTCCGAGCCCATCTGCAGCTTCACCAGTGGGCTGCGCGTTAGCACGGTGAGAAAACATCTTCACGTGAAGATTAGAGGGATTAATGATATGAGATTGTTTCAGATCATCGATGTCATTTGAACCGTCGAATCGTTTTCTTAGATCTGGATCGCTGTTCTGATCCGGTTCGTCACTGGTGGGTAACGGATCCGTCAAGGACTTTAGTCCAAATCTCATTAAATCACCGAATCAGCCAGACACCGGCCACTTTGTATGAAGGACAGACAGTCGGGGATTATATAAAATGAAAATGCACAACTATTGAAACAACCACTCAAACAAAGAGATCATTCGAAGACGAAATAATCATATAATGATGTGACCGTTAAACTGAATTATGACCGGGGTTCTCTTCGTATTAGCTTAGCATGCTAACACAGCAGCGCAAGCACAGACACTTTCTGCTTTATTTACCAACAGTGATTGTATATATTATCATGTTTTATTTATTCATTTATGTCTACATTTGAATTGCTAGAAAATTATACACGTTTTGGTATAAATTGGCAGTGCTGTTAAAACTGTAGCATGTAGCATGCTAGCCGCGTTAGCTCTCTGTTCAACACTACATTTTAAACATTTCACCTTCATTCAAAGGATTTTTACTCTGATTGACCTTAAAACAAATGAATGAAAGCCATGCAAACTCAACTGACTGAACTGAAGCGTGTTAAACTTAATCAGGTCCCACGTGTGTCCTATCACACGTTATGTTTATTGTTGAGAAATATAATATGTATAATTTTATGTTATGAATAATTATACTCCACATCATTCTTATCGTTATTATTTTGTACAGGTTAATTTTTATATCATATATTCACCCAGGACAAATACAGGAGTAGGCATGGTATTCTTGGTTTCTTTGGTTAAGTAGCTCCTCCTCAACATGCTTCTCAGGAAAGACACTATTTAATTTGAACCAACGTTTTTCTTTGTTTGTTTTGTTTGAATCACAGATATCAAAGTCTAACGGGCTTAAAGGGTGTCAGTATGAACCGGCACATTTATATCTGTGGTTACTTGAGTGTATGTTAGTAAATCAGTTCACAAGCGTAAGCTGCATCTCTATACATGAGTGTTTCTTGTTGTCACCTCCATGTCTTGCATTCACTGGCTTGATTTAAGCATGCATCACATCAGCTAAAGTGTTGAGATTTTATGTTTTTTTTTCTTCTTTCTTTTTTTGCAGGCAGGACAGTACAGTATGGCTCCCCATCTGGAAACGGCCCGCAAATTGTTCTGGATATTATTGAATTCGCTGCTCCGTTTCACCTTCATGTTTGTCAATAACTGTGTGGCGATCCCATCCTACTGCCTCTACATGATAGTCCTGCAGCCTTTAAGACTTCTAGATGCTCCCACGTTCTGGTACATTGAAGGGGTCATGTTCAGGTGGTTACTGGCGATGGTGGCGTCTTGGGGCTGGTGTGCGGGTTACACAGGTAAGTGTTTCTGAAAGTGTTTTCTGACTTTCTAAATGCCAGTGCAAGGCCCTTAATGTAAAATTTTACTGCCGGACTGTGTAAAACAACCTTTTTCAAGTAAGCCACACAGGGCACTAGACGTCAGTCAGCATCTCCAGTATATCATCTAGTGGCGCCAAAAATTGACTGCTGAGTGTAGATCTATTGATTGTTTTTCATCTTTATTGACTCTCACACTCTAGGGTTTCCCATGTTTGGATTGATTTCTTTATTTTCATTGGGAAACAAGTTTGATTAAGCTTTTACACTTAGTTTTTTTGCTTTAGTAGAGTGTATTTGGACAATATTATACACTGGGAACCTCATGGGAGGTCTTTGTTTACCTCACATCTCTCTTGACGAATCCACATCATCATTCATCAGAGACTGGAAGTGTTGCCCGTATTGCTTTGTGTAGTTTGTTACAAGTATCGATTTGAATTTGACTTTTGCATTAGAAAGTGATTTTGGGTTTTCCTCGTAAAGATGATTTGAATTTATGGCTAGTTGAATCTACGAGAGGTGATATGCTGTCTGCTTACTCGCGAGCATTTCATGGGTAATTTAATTTGTTGCATGCTGGTACTAAGAGTAACCAGGGTGTTGATTGTACGGAGAAAGCTTGAGACTGATTATGTGGACCATGAGATGGAAGTACAAGGGCTGGGACACTCAGACGATCATGAAGACAGATAAGACGGTTTGTCAGCTTTTTACAAGATAACAGATAAAGGTAGTTCACGTGACATTTAGCTATGTTCCACATTTTGACATGCTGTATTTATTCAAAATTTATTTTAATCAATTTTCTCATGTACAGATGTTATGAGATCATAATTGTTTACAGAGTAATAGAAATATTTGTATTCTAAAAAGTAAAATGTTATTTAAAAAATGGTGTGAAACCTATGAAGAAATGGTGACCAGTTTCTATGGCTGGGTGATATGACAAAAGTCAAACTACATATAACTATGTGCACTTACTAATGCATTTGCTGTCATGTATTAGAAGAATGCAATTTTTTCTAGTTAACGGAATCATCATTTGAACCAACAGCTATTGTGGACAAGTAAATTTGGAATGTTTAATGTTACATTTTGTAAAAATGGTAAAGTAATAATCTAACTGGAAATAATCAAGCTATGTTTTGCATTGCTTAAGTCAAAACAATATCAGAGATTTCCCGTAAGCAGGTCTCTTTGATGTACACGGAAAAGCCATGACTTGGCTTTATGCTGCATTGGAGTACCAGTATTTTGAAAATTAGGTTAGTGTCTAATTAGCTGCTTAATTGAATTGGCTCATTGTTTATATGTTTAATGATTATCAAAAGTTGGATTTCTTAAACTGAAGTGATGGTTAGACAGGCTTCCCTTTCACATTCACAGTTGGAGTTTCTTTTTTGTCATTATATTTATCAAATTTAAGACAAATTTCCTTAATTCTTTGTCATGTTTGGAGTATGTTTGGCATGCTTTAACTATACAGATGAATCTGGCAGTAGAAGATTACTTTTGAGTACAAGAGCGCACCAAATCAAAATCTGTTTTATTTTAATTTGTCTTCTCACAGGAACAGCGTGAGAATTGCCTACAGTTTTGGGTTACGCTAAGCTGTGAGCTAAATGCTCACAAATTGATATGAGCAGTGTTTGGAAAGCAACGAGTGTTAAATAATTAATGGTTTTTCTTTTGAAAACCTGCTCACGTGTAGGGAGTCACGTGGACGGCGTCTTCAGTAACAGGAAATATGTTATTTTTATAAACTATTGTTGATAAAAAGTGTGCAAATTATCATATTTGTCAGTTAAGGTTAATGTCGCTTGTCGTGATTTCTCACCAGGTTAGAATTTTACGCAAGATGCCTCACCACACACTGATAAGAGGCTGACCTGATGAAGCAGGTGGAGATAAATATGTGTGGCAGAGGTCTAGTCTGTGTGTCATTTACCTGCTCGACTGCTTCCTGTTAAAGAGAGCGCAAAGATTAGATTTCACGTGCCTTGAAGGAACACGTCACTCAAAAACTAATATTTAGTAATTATTTAGTCACCCTTATGTTCATCCAAGTTTGTATGGTGTTTTTTTTAGTGGAACACAAAAGAAATTTCAAGCACCATTCAAAGTATCATATTAGTTTTCCATACTACTTGTGCACTGTTATTCATAGTATATGAGGAACTGATAAAAATTGAAGTAATTATTTACGGAAAATCTCAGTTAACTCAAAAAGTGTTGCTAGTTAATGAGTACAGCTGATTCAGTTGGAATTCGGAACCCAATTAACTGGTTCAATGAAAAGAACTGGCTCAAAAGAATGATTCATTTAATGATCTGGTTCTCAAGTTTGACTCAGTGATCCAGTTCTCCTTTTGTGTTCCACTGAAGAGATAAAATCCTGCACACTACTTTAAATCATTACTAAATTTTATTACCAACATTTCGATCAATCAGGCTTTCTATTAGGTCGATTGACCGAAAATATTGCTAATAAAATGAACATTATGATGCAAGTTTAAGTAGTGTGCAGAATTTATCATTTGTTTATATTGGACTTTTGTTTGATTTACCTACAAAATAGCACATAGCTTTCAGTGTTGGGCAGTAACGCGTTAATTTGATAACTTTTTTAGTAACGGAGTAATTTAACGCGTTATAATTTTCAAAATAGTAATTAAAGTATAGTTACAAGCCGAGGTCTCTATACGTTACTGCCGCGTTACATTATTGACAGAATGAAGTGTATTAATCTAGATTGTACAAAGGGTGTAGCACACGCACTGTCGAGTCCAGTGCAGTGGATTAGAGACCTGAACTCCCGCGAGCCCCGACACAGAGTGCGGCGCGGGACAAAATGGGCGAGTGCTGGTGCGGGCGGGTAGACATTAGTGTGTGTGTGGGATGCAGGATGATTCACGGGACTCCTGCAAAATAGTCCTTAAATATCTAAAAATAAAATATCTAAAACAAATAAATTGTTATTCATCTATTGCACAAAAGCAACAAGAACTAATATAAAATAAAAAACGATTAACAGGCGCAAGCGTAGCCAGAGTTTCTATTTAGACTATAACTAGGGTAATGGACCAACTACCAGCAGTGATGTGGTGTTTATATTAGGGTTGGGCGATATGGTCATTTTTATATCGTCATATCGCCAGCCTGTGAGATCGCCGATACACGATATTATCGTGCATGGGTGGGAGGGGCAAGAGAGAGACTCTCTGTACTTGTCATAAGCTATTTCATAACTATTTGGTGATTTTTAAATCGGCGTGTATGAGAGAGAGAGAGCCTAGAAGTACCAATAACCGAAATAATATACTTTCAAACATACTGAAAAACTAACATGTTAAATATAAAAAATATTTAAAACGGCTAGTTCATATTCGGATACAGCAGTCATACATCGCTATTAGGACCGCACGTCCTGTGACAGGTTTGCCGCATCGGCGCGGAAGTTATCAGTCTAAAAATCAGTCAAGGTGAAAATCAAAAGTAGTTTGTGTTGGACATAAACGAACATGTTAAAGATAAAAGTATTTTCAGGTAAGTTCATATTTTTGGAGTAAAGTTACATCAGTCATACAGTGCTCCGGACGCGCCCCATGACGAGCCCAGTTTTAGACTGATAACTTATTAACTGCATATTTTTATAATAACAATGATGAAGAATAAACATCCATGTGTTTTGTTAATGTGCTGTAAAGAAAACGAAATGCTGCCGGTGCAGTTTCGTCATGTTCATTCATAGCTCGAAGCTGTTCAAGCTGTTCAAAATATATGTATATGTATATTTTAAACAAAAAATAAATAAATGCGGGTGCGGCTCAAACTATTAACAAACGTACGTGGTTATTTTAGCACTTCTGTCAGTGAACACTGCAACATGCAGCCTGCAGGGCTATTCAATTAACTTCATTTGATGGACGGATTATCGAATTGAACATTTCAAGGGGGTTGGGGGCCGTCCCGATCTTTTTCTGAGGGGGCCTATAAAATTGGAAATTAAATTTTAATGCATATTCAGCAGTAAAATTAACTAATATTACCAACAGTAACATCTATAAAATGTTAACATTAGTGCTGTTTGCCATTCAATATTTTTTTTTCTGTAATTAATTAAAAAAATGTGACTAAACGCATATTAATATATTTGTGTTGTCATATTTTCACACTGAACTTACAAATTAATATAGAAACAACATAAATATGTTATTTTAAATAGGCTATGTGTTTAATGGCATCTTTTTACTAGCCTATTATTAATGAAGAAGTATCATTGATACAAATAATGTTACTGTTGTCTCTATTAAATCCATTTTTTCCCCTTTAATTTTAGCCATTAATTATAGCCATTTAATATTATAGTATAATTGAAATGTTATGATATTATTTTTAACATTTAATAGGCTTTGAAAAATATAACTTTTTATAAGTGAACTTAAAACAATCTTCACATAAACTATAAATTGTATGCATAAGCTATATTGATTATTCTTTATTCAAGCTACAAAAGTCAATCAGCAAGCAGAGCAGTCAAGTGATTTCTCTTTTTCTTTAGTTCTTTGATTTACATCAATCACAGACTGCAGCAGGTTTCATATTAAAAGCAGCGCTGTTTCTTTAATAAAACCTGATGCACATGATGCGGATGTGACACATATCCAATTCGCCCAACTCTTTACGGTCATTTAGGATTTTATAACTGATTTAAGACTGTTTATGAGGTAACTCACCAAAACCATGTATTTTTACATCATTGTGTGTGGTTTTGTCCATTGAAGCGCTAGCGCGCTTGTCTGAAGCAGCTCAGCTTATGAGTACAGCCAAACGCACAGATTTTCAAACAATACTTCCTGCTTTGATAATAATCTTCATCCAGTGTCTCCGCTATTCATCGCCAGAAGTTATGAACAATAACACTGTCTTTAAACTTGTTTAAACTAACGTTAGAAATGTGGATTATCTCATAACTCCGTCACATAAGCGCTTGTCAACGCTGCCATCTATTGATGTTGTGGACTCCGGTAGATTGTTGTTATTGCGTCTCTCCCTTTTGTTTTTGGCTGGCCCGGGCCAGTGTTGCCACCAGTGGTGGTCAGTAATGAAGTAAAACTTCTTCGTTACTGTACTTGAGTAAATTTTTCAAGTATCTGTACTTTACTGGAGTAGTTTTATTTTGAGTTACTTTTACTTTACTACATTCCAAAGCATAAGATCGTACTTTTTACTTCCCTACACTTCATAAAACATATCGTTACTCCTTATAATACATCACGTGCTCCGAGACGCAGAAGCGGTGTCTGATTCATGAACAAACTGATTATTTTCAATTAACCTGTTTAATCGGTTTGCAAATCACACCAAACGATTCATTCACGAATTGGAATGATCCGATTGCAGCTGTTCTCGAGTCGAAAACTCACTGATTCAAATGATCCGTTTAGAGCGAGTCTCCAGTGAACTGAACTCACAACTAAAGAACCGGCAGATCTTGTGAGCACGCGCGCAACTGATGCTGCGAAAAGTAAGTTACTAATGTCGAATTTTAGGATTAATTATTGTAACTGAAAATCATATTTAGGTCAAAACTGTCAGTTGTTTGTGAACTAAATCTGCTGTAAAGGTTGATCTATTTAAGCCCACTGAAATGCTTGAATGCAGACAGATCAATGTCAGTGTCTCTATGTTTTAGGTCAAAAAACGAAACATTAAAATAACACAGATTAAAAATAACTCATGCACGTTCATATTCCCCGCTGCTGTAACGTTAGCAGTTTTATTAAAATGCTACGAATTTAACCCTATGTGACGTCTGTTTTTATATTGTTTATCAATAGTATGATTTTTTTATATTGTTTAGATCATCTAGCCGAGTAGACAGATATGAATGTTTATTCATAACCATACTGAAAATAAGTAAATATTGTTAGCTGATGCTAACTGTCTAGCTAACAAGCTTGCTGGTGCTAAGTTGAGGAAATGTATAGATATAAAGTCCAAATATTTTTATTCAGCCACCTAGATAGATTCCATTTGAGGTAAAAAGAAAGGATGTGATGTTCAGAACATGGTAAACTACAGTAATTATCAAAGTGGGAAGTGATGCCCTCTGGGGGCATTTGGCCAGGAGTGTTTTTACATCACAGACAAGGTTTGAGAAGAAAAAAATCATTATGAAAATATAATTATATTTTCCCTTAAAATGTTCTTCCTAACTTCAGGCTTAATTCTCATGTCATATATAACTGACAAACAACAAGTTTTAAAACTCTTTTTTTTTTTCTTACTGGTGAAAATTAGATGGTCAAATCTGTTTTCTCTCAGGTACATCGTAGTGTAAGCTTCACACAGTGACCGTTACTACATCACTCTCATCAACATAGTCCATATCAACAACAAAATATATATCTTGACTCCATATAGTGGTTATTTTGGGAAAATCCCAGGTATTTTGAGCAGTAGGATTATAAAAATATGTGCTAATATAAAATTAAATAAAGTAGTCTATATAAAAGTGCAAAATAAATCTATCTATCAGTACATTTTTACTTAAGTACATAAAAAATCAAGTACTTTTGTACTTTCACTCGAGTAAAATTGAAAAAGCAGTACTTTTACTGGAGTAATATTTTATTATACGTATCTGTACTTTTACTCAAGTACTTGATCTGTGTACTTTGTCCACCACTGGTTGCCACCTTGTGGACAAACTAATTAGTGCAAGAACAATTCAAGGTGAATGTGCAACCTGCGTACTCTTCCTCGGGCCGGATGAAGATGATTGGCGGGCGGGCCGTCAATTGAATAGCCCTGCACTAGGCTATCAAAGAAATAATACAGTTAAATAAGAAAGTAGCCTAAATAATTCGTAACAACTTCAATCACATTCTGGAAAATCTGCGTTGGCCTGATAACAATTAGAACGTAAACACTAATGCTTAAGCCTACCTTGGCTTTTATATAGATTTAAAATTCTTTGACAGAAAAACAAACATGTTGATATTGTCCGGTTTAAGGGAGGACCTCATTGGTGTTACGATGTTTCCAGCCGCACTGAACACACGTTCAGATGGTGTGCTTGTTGCGCAAATGCATTTTAAGCAACCGTGGCCAGGTATCTTGCCTCATTATTCCACCGACACCAAGCAAGCGGGTTCGCTGGCCTCCTCTCGCAAATATCAAATGAAAACAGCTCTTGAGATATGAAGTGCTCGCCCATTTAACACTTAACGCTCCGCACCGCAACGGCTATAGTCTGTCTACACTGGACGAGACAAAGCGACCGTTAAAATCATTTGAACTTTGTGTCAGCAGGTCATAAATAAAACGAGGCATCAGTTTACTGTTGGGGATTTGTCGTGCCGCACCGCACCCGGTGTAGACAGCATCACTGATTATAATGTATTGTGTTCTATTGACTATTGTATTTTGTCGTGCCGCGCAACGCCTCTCGCGTCCGGTGTAGACACAGTGTAAAGGAAATGCCATGGCGTTTAAGGTAATTTGTGAATTTTGTAAATTAACAGTTTAAATAAAACAATTTACAACTAAATGGTATATGCTATAAATACTGAATTCTATTGCAACTGTTACTATTATTGCACTTGTATACAAAACTTTATTTTATGCTTGTTATAGAGTGTGTGACGTCACAACCATTACCGCCGGTGGCAATCAACCACCGCGGTGACACGATTGTCATGGAGACCGTCACAGCTCTAACTATAACACGTGTTTACTGCGTTGAGCAATGTTGATTTCTGGAATGCAATGGCCAGTTAGGAGTGCAGTGCTGAAATTTGCATGCTCACGAATCCTCTGAGATGTGAGATGTCATCTTTTTAGAGATTATAAAAGCTGCTCTATTTGCTGGCATTCTGCCATGCCAAACCATGTACGCAGCAGCATATGCTTGCTTTAGTTAAAAATAACAGTGTTCTGTGAATGTTGATGCTTTAATAACAAATATTTATCGGGAGCGTTTATACTGGGATTTCATGGATGTATACAGCCACAGAAAAAAATTACGTAACTAGTAATGTAACTAATTACTTTTGAAATGAAGTAATCAGAACAGTAATGTGATTACTTTTAAAAGGAGTAATCAGTAATTTAATTACATTTTCAGAGTAACTTGCCCAACACTGATAGCTGTAGCAACCTTTCACACAGATGCAAAAATGAAAAAACAACTAAAGGTCTTCTTTTTTTGTTGTTAGAACACTGTGAAGGGTGAGATGCTGTAAAAGACTTGAGTGTGGCGGTCAAACATGTCTATCTAATGTACGCTTGCATAAAAACCAATGGAAAAACCGTGCCTGTGTTGAATAAATAATGACAGAATATGGCATTTTTGAGTGAACTATTCCTTGAAGTGGCTTTCACATAATGATTAACAGCGACAAAAAGACCTGAAGTCATTTATTGTCATTGCGAGTTACCAGTTTGTAGTGACGTGGGTGACAGTGACCGCTGGCATTGCGAGCAGCTTTATGTAAATGAGCAGTGGCGCGATTTGCAGCTGGAATGGAGACCATGAACCACTGGCTGATACAGTTGGATGCAGAAGTTGAGTAGGAACTCGTGCTAGAAATTAGTAGTTCAGCAAGTCAAACTAACCACTTCTGCAATTGACAATTTTGTGATTGGGAATGACATCAACAAATAGTAGCACAGGTCACACGGGCAAGATAAGAATGTAGTGCTTAAATAGATGGGCATGATGTCACCTAACATTTCTCTCTCCGCCCTGTCTGCATTTTAATTATTGTCCAGTTTTATGTATTTTTATCTTACTGATTTTTCTTACACTATTGATGATTTCATAGTTAACAAGGAAGAAAAGGCTGCTTTGCGTTGCGTTTGCATGAGTTTTCCCCACAAGGTCTCCATGACCAGGATCCTGTTTTACATGCAAAACACTGGGAGGGATATTTTATATTGTTCTCTGAAAAGCAGATTTCTGAGTTGTTTTGCTGATATGAGAGAATTACACCAAGCAGGATCAAAACTTCCCTTCCGGTTTTGTTTTAACCAGTTTTGTTAAACTGCACAGCAGTGTGTTTGCTCTGACTTTGTTCATTTGAGTTTTGTTGTCACTGGTTGTAAATGAGATTATGAGAGACCTGATGCAGCTCATTGGCTTGATCTGTCTAAGTGCCAAGTTTTGCTCCTGAATGACATATTGCTGAGCTTGTCATGAAGCAGCAGCTTGGGGGTGTAATCGCTGTTAACTTGAAGTTTTGAGTGTGAATAAATGGCAGACAATATTAGGGATGCAACGATACCATTTTATCAGATCCGATCCAGAAAATTCTGAGTATCGGCCAATTCCGATCCGATCCTAGTACAGGTTTTTTGTTTGTTTGTTTTTTTAAATCAATGTGGAGTTTCTATACTTCTGTGTCACTCTTTTGTGTGTTAAACACAATCTACTAGACAACTTAATTTTAATGAAAAATAACATGGAAAAAAATATATAGGGGCTGTTTACACCTGGTCACTTCATGAGTTTTGTAATATAAATCCGATGGAGGTGGTCTGGGCCGCATTCCAGACGAAACTGGACATGTGTAAATGCATCTGGTTGTTGAAACCACATACGTGAATTTTACTCCTCCCAAAATGTAAAAATAATAAACGTGTGAGACCATGTTATAGGCTATATGACATTCAGACATCCGCGGCGATGCTTGTTGCATTAGCGCAGTCATATCTGAATGTCATATAGCTGTTTGCGCGTCTGCTTGCTGAAGAGATACTCAGCTACTCTTCAGCAAGCAGACGCGCAAACAGCCGCGAATGAAACTGAAGTAAGACACAGATGCTCAACACACAATCATCTACATTAAAAGTATAAGACAAACATATCTTTCCAGTGCTGATGCCGCGCGCTCTCCTATTGCGGTATTTGATCTTGAAATGAGCTGATAATTAATAAAATGCAGCGCTTTTGATTTCGTTGACGTGAACTTCGTTAAATTGAAATATAGCGCGGGAATTGAAGATCGGATTTCTATCCGTTTTGTGAAGACATTTATGTGGCCAAGTGTAAATGGAAACGTTTAAACAAATCAGATATATATCCGATCAGAGAAAACACATGAAATGACCAGGTGTAAACAGGCCCATCTATGACAAAAATACTATTATAAACAAGGTTAGTGGATAATTTAGCAGCAAAAGTTATTCTAGAAAAATCATGAGTGCACAATTTTATAAAATCTAAACATTTAGTGAAATAACATTATTTAGTGGGGAACAAATAAAAGTGAATATGTGAAGGACTAAATCTGGTAAAATGTTACACATTGCTCTTTGCATTGTTGTAAAATACATTAATGAAAACAAGTAAATGTATTTATTTATAAATATAAACTACAAAATTAAAATACATTTGAAATATATAGCACAGTAATGAAGGCAGCAATATATGATAGAGGAGTCCTGCCTCCATTACTGTGCTATACATTAGATTATTAATAGCCTTGATAGGACAGTACAAGAAACGCTATAAATAATATTTCATTGCGCAAAAGTATTATAATACGAAAAGCTCCAATAGAGAGCGGTTATGCACATAAACGCTTATGCACATCCCGTGCGCAGAATGATGCGCTTGAAGCAGCACGGAGTCACAGCACGCAGCTCCGGTCAGAGAAGTTCAAAGCACAGAGGAAAGAGATATTGATGCGTAGCTTATTAAATCTGCGCGATTGTTTGAGCCTTTTCTTTTAACGGTTTTAAATCTCAGTTATTGAGCGCTCTTGAAGAGTTAAGTCATTGTTTTGACTGTAGTAACCGAACTAGTTGCAATGGGGCACGCAGTTTGAACGCTGAACGGAGGATGACAGACAGCCGCAGCAGAGAGAAGAGTTTACGTGAACTTGAATTTAACGACTTAAATATTCATCTGTAACGTTACCTCACATTAAACTATGGAACGGCTTCAGAACACTTGGACTTTGACTTTATGGTGCTTTATAATGTTTTTGTGCTTTCGTGGGGCTTAACAATAACACAGAATAGTATACACACAATATCGGATTTGGATCGGTCTCGTCTCACCGATACCCGATCCGCGGAAAATGACCGGATCGGAGCCGATACCGATCCTGAGTATCGGATCGATGCATCCCTAGACAATATTGTCAAATGGGTACAAAACAGTTTTCTGATTGGTAGATATGTAAAGACTTCGAAAAACGGTGATATAAGCAATCTTGTGACTTTGACACTATTTTACTCCTTGTTTTCGAGTTGGTAACAGTGGGTCAAGCAGTCATCCACCATGAGTGATTAAAGGCTAGTTTCTATTTTTTTTTTGTTTTTTTCTAAAGCTTGAACTAATTTATTTCTAAATGTTTTACAACCGCATATTTATGACAAAAACAAGAATTTATTTTGTAATTGTACATTTATTGTAATTGCAATTATTAATTTTGAATGGAAAATATGTAAAGCAAAAATTTATTCTTATGTAAATTCTGCATAAATTGCCAATTATTATCATACTTACTATAAAATGAAGAGTTGTATAAACTAGGGCTGTCAGTCAATTAATTTGTTTAAATCTAATTAATTACATGATGTGGCGATTAATCTAATTATTTGCAAACTAAATTTGGCTGTGAAAATATCCACAAAAGATGATTTTAAAACTATTATTGTGTTAAATGAGAAAGTAACATGTAGATATTACAAATAGTAACTTTAGAAATGAATATTTTATTTCATTCAACATAAAATGTATTACACATTAACGTGTAGGCTACAACAGCCTAAAACTCAGGGCTTGACGCTTACCTTTTTCCCAAGGAGCACATGTGCTCCTAAGTTGAAAAATTTAGGGGCGCAATGCATTTTTTTCAAATGAGGTGTTTTAGCTTAATAAGGGGATATAAAGAGACATTTACAAGCACAATTATTTGATTTATCAGAATACAGAAAGTACACAAGGTTTTTAAATAATTTTGCTTCAGACTCTATTTAATAGGCTAATTATGTAATTAGTTATAGTCCTATTAAACTGTATGTACATTAGGTATGTGACGGTTTCAAATTTTCACAATAGTCATTGAAGCTTTTGTCACGGTATATGTTTTTTTTTTTAATCACAATATATAATTTCTAAGTGAAAAAAAGTGTTGTCCTCCTAAAAGGTTAAATAACTTTACATTTTTTAAATAAAGTTGTTTCAAAAATTTAATTTAATTTTTATAAAAAAATATAAAGTAAACAAGTGTTTCAAGATTAGAGTAAGATTGTTCAAATGAACGAAAGAACAATAGGTAATACTTTACAATAAGGTCCCATTTGTTAACATTAGTTAAAGCAGGTTAACATTAACAATGTGCAATAGCTAATTGTTGCAGTTGTTAATATTCTTTGTTAATGTTGATTAATAAAAAATACAACTATGTTAGTTAATGTTAGCTCCATTGAATAATATTAGCAGACAACTTTTGATTTTTGATGTATTATTAAAAGTTGAAATTTAGATGAACATGATTAATAAATGCAGTCATTGTTTTTTCATGTTAAACCTGTTGGAACCTGTTAAGCGTTACTGAACAATAATAACAAATCAGTCAGTGAATAGGCAATGTTTAGGTTAGAATTTTCTTTTGAAAATAAATAGCTCATTAAGTCTTTAAGTAATAATTATTTGATGCTATTGTGAAGACTAAAGCGAATATAAATATCTAAATGACTGAGTGTGAAACATTATTTACACAGTTTTAGGAAAGTAGTGCAGCTGCTGTGTTTACAGGGTTACCGTGGTAACGGGAGCGTCAGCGTCCTCTAGTGGCGAATGTGCGGTCATTCAGCGCGTCTCCTGTTTCACTCGCTCCGCCTTTCTTCTCATCTGTGCTCATTTAAATTAAACCGTTGCCTTTTTAAAGTTCAGTAATCATATGAGGCTGTATCGCTATTTTTCCATAAATAAACTGAATAAATGAATACGTTTGTTATAGGCTACTGTATAAGTTAGGCTGTTTTGTATTTTGTATTGTATTCGCACTCATGCTCCTAAATACATTTTCCAGTTCGCACGCATCTATTTTTAGTCGCAAATGCAAGTGAAATGCTCGCACTGTCGAGCCCTGAAACTATGGAACATGAAAGAAGATAATTTGAGAAACATCTCCGTATTTTTGTTTATGCAATGAAAGTCATTGGTAACCAAAACAGCTTTATCAACAGTCTTCAAAATACTTTCTTATACAGGTTTGTAAATGATGACAGAAATTTAAATTTTGGGGTGAGCTACCCCTTTAATGTTTTTAATGAAATACTCTAAATAAGAAACTAAAACCTTCTCATAAATATCTTTATGAGTCATTAATTCTTTCATTTGACTCGTTCAAAATGCAGTTTCATTCAGAAACTAAACATCGCTGTGTTGTTCGGTGATGCACAGCAGTTCTGCGGTGGCTTCACAGGAAATATTTTCATTGGCAAAACTGAGCAAAAACAGAGGGATGTAACGATTAACCGCGAGCCAGTTGAAAATCGATTCATATAGGTGACGATTCAAATCGGTTGAGATGCTAAACAAATCGCGCGATTCAATTAGGGGTAGGAGTTTATATGAATGTATGTCTGAGGGGAACTTACTGTCTTTAGAAAAGTTTAGAAGGTTTTTTTTTTCTTTTCATCTTGCCTCTGTATAATGCATATTAAAGTTCATAAGTGCAGCGCTGCTTTGTTTACAGCGGAAACCAAGGAAACGCTTAAAGCGCCACCTGCTGGCAGAGAGTGAATCTGCGTCTCATTCAGCTCGTCTGCTGTTTCATTTCATGCAGATATTTTTTATGTATACAGTAGTTTCACAAAACTGAAGTCAGACCATTCTCTTTTTGCTTCAAATTTAGAAATGATACAATCTAATTTAGATTAAAAACTGCTCATGTTGCATGCATGCAGCATCTTTGTTTGGATCATGATTAAAATGCAGTGGTTGGCTCTAATTTTAAATGGAAAGAGCACAAACAAAGACTTATTTTGTTTATATGAAGAGATTTCTTTTATTTGTGTTACTTATTTATTTGATTTAGAGCTTGTTTTAAAATTTCAATTTAGTTTTGTTATTTACATTTACATTATATTTACATTTTGTTATTTAGCAGACGCTTTTATCCAAAGCGACTTACAAATGAGGAGAATAGAAGCAATCAAAACCAACAAAAGAGCAATAATATGCAAGTGCTATATTAGTATATTATTATAGTGTTATAAAGCACCATTGGCTGGTCACATTTATTGCGGTTTTCTGTTATTATTATTATTATGAGTTTTATCTTTTTTAATTTTTTTTTTACTTTTTCTGTCAAATTCAGTCATTTCAATAGGAATCCACACAATCTGGAATTTTTGCATGTGGACAAAACATTTCCCCATATTTCATACATTGCTACACTTTTAACAATGGACTTTGTGCTTGCTACAACTTGTTTTTTTTTTTTTTTTTATATCTCGTAATCTATTTCCTCACAGAAGCAGTCGGTGATCATTGGTTTTGTGATCTAGAATGTCCCGGTCTGAAATCGTAGCAGCCTCGCTTGTTGTCCTGAAGTCTGTAAGCAAATACTCTTTGTTGATAGAAGGTCTGGTGGTATCTTTTAGCAAACGTGGGTGCCTGTAACCGTAATCGTGTCAGGTGCCCTCAACCCCTGAGCTTGATACGTTGGAGGTGCTGTAATGGTTTATTTTGTTTGTGGTCTTTGACTTGCTGGTAACAGCAGAGGCTGTGAGCCGTGCCATGACTCAACATGACCTCATAGAGATCCGTTGGGTTTCCTGCTCTTCATAGGATTGTTTAATCTCGCCATCAAGGGCAAAGTACAGCGGTAACAGAGGTGATATTTACACCCTGTTGCGCAAGTGCATCTTGTCTTTTATTAACTCATAACTTGCTTTTGTAATGTTACGTATTTTTAAGGATTTTTTTTAGGTGGTTACCAGTATTTTCTTTAAAGACCAATGAGATATCTTGAGATTATTGTGACCGATATTACCAACAGACACATTTAGGGATTGGTATCAGCAGCTACCTCATGATATATGATACACATAGCTGTACATAAATCATAGTCCAGTACATGATGATATTATAATCGGATTGCGATTGTGTATCCGTGAGAGGGAATATCTTTGGGGTCAGTTTCAAACTCTTGGGACTTCTAGAAGTGGTTCTGACTGCACTGGAAAACATCGGCCTTCTTTTTTGAACAATATAACATTATATGAATGCACCAGTGAATAAATAAAATATTGACAAAATGATCTGAAATGGTGATACAGTATCAGGAGAAAAAAGGATTTGTGATTAAATGAATGACATATAATCCTAATACGCATGACACAACTTCATGATAAATGGGACTTACACAAACAAATTTAGACTGTTAATTGTGTTAAAATTTGTCGTGTTATGTTTTTATTTAAAATTTGTTATATTTATACAATGGCATAACGTTGTGGGTGTCTGGAATTATTTTTTTCATTTTTTTCATTTTGCTATTTATTTAATAATTATTTTTTTACTTTTATAATCTTTGTGCATGGATGCATTAAATTCATAAAAAAGTGACAAAAGACTATATTGTAAAAAAAAAAAAGATGTTCTGCTGAATTTTCTATTCATTATAGAATCATGAAGAAAGTGTATCATGTTTCCACAAAAATTAAGCAACTCAACTGTTTTAAACTTGGATCATAAATGTTTCTTTAGCATATTAGAATGATTTCTGAAGGATCATGTGACACTGAAGACTGGAGTAATAATGTTGAAAATTCAGCTTGTCGATCCCAGAAATTGTTTTTACTAAAATAACAAACAAATATAAGTAATAATAATAATAAAATAAAAATAAAAATTAATCTTTAAATATTAAAATAGAACAGTTCATTTTAAATAGTAATAATATTTCACAATATTATTTTTTACTGTCTTTTTGATCAAATAAACATCTTTCAAAAACAGTAAAAAAAAAAAAACTTATTGACCCCCAAGGTTTCAAAAGTATATGTAGGCCTATTTCCATAATGTGTATTGAATGTTTGTGCATTATGTGCTTATGTTCTTTTTCAGTAACACAATGCTTTCTGATATGAGTAATGTGTGTTATGTCTTTTTTTTAGTGACAGAATGGGGTGATGATGTGAGACCAATGTCTGAAGATGAAGCCATGGTAATAGTCAACCATCAATCTACAGGAGACGTGTGCACCCTAATGATGTGCTTGCAGGACAAGGGCACGGTAAGCATACCTCTACTTGGGTTGGGGCCAGTACTGCTCTCATGGTTGTGAATTGTACATTAAATATAGGCTGATATCACATTGATAATATTTCAGATCAGACAACAAAACTAATTCTCATGTTCTTATCCAGGTTGTACGAAAGATGTTGTGGTTGATGGACCATGTTTTTAAATATACCAATTTTGGGGTTGTGTCCCTGATTCATGGAGATTTCTTCATCCGACAGGTAAGATCTGTTCACTTAAAAAGAAATTATAGATGTTTTGTAATGTGACAAGGATAGTGAGTTGAAATTCTACCTTCATTTGTCCGCATTTATTATTGTTTTAGTGCAAGGGGAAATTTAACCGACATTGACGAGATTTGTCATTACCAACAGGGCAAAGCACATCGAGAAAAGCAGCTAGTTTACCTGAAGGATCACCTTGACAAGTATTACAACAACAGAGACAGGAAATGGATTGTGCTGTTTCCTGAGGGTGGCTTCCTAAGAAAGAGGCGAGAGACAAGTCAGTCCTTTGCCAAAAAGAATGACTTGCCTTACTTGACTCACGTAACACTGCCACGGCTGGGCGCCACACAGATTATCCTGAAGACCTTAGGACCCCAGCAGGAAAACGGTATCTTGGGAACAGAGGGAAGCCCACCAGGTCAAAGTAAGGAACAAAATCAACTCCTTTATATTTAAACAGATAGTGTCTTTCACTATATTTCCCATGGTTCTGTGTATGAATTACCAAATGATATGCCATTTACAGTGAGTCCCTTTTCCTTTTCAAAAACAATATGAGTAATATCTGTATTATGGTATCTACTAGGACCAAAATTATGCATTGATGTAATCAGTGATGTTGATTGCACAAATTTGCACTATTTACTTTCACCACCAATCCCTTGACATGTTTCACACAAAACAATACTCCCTAGAGTAGGTGCTAATGGCTAGTATGGCAATGTCCCTTAATACGGTTGTGTATCATACAGCATTTTATTTTTTCGAACTTTAATAAATGTAAATAAAATAAATTTTTAAGGCATAAAGCATTCATTTAATTTATCTTTTAATGAATGAAAATTAAACATTGTATTTTTTGGAAAATAAAGGGGATTTAATATTACAATTAAATCATTGAAGAAATATAGTATGATTATTCCTTAAAAATAAGGTTTTAATAATTTTAGTAGTAGTAGTAGCCTGTTACGTACATTCTACTGAACAACGGGTTGCCGTGAATACCTTTTACATTTCTGCATATATGATATGAGGATAGTTTTACTCAAATGAAATGGTCAAATGCTCATGAAGTGACTCTCAGAGCAGTTCTGGAGATGTTGTTCATGTATTTATGTCCTCATTAGTGAGACGGCAGACGCTAATATCACCGGAAGAGTCACGCGCGCTTCAGTACGAGTAGTAAATAAAACCTCTCATTCATTAACACAGAGACACGCAGAATTCATATTTAAATACTCGTTTTGCGGCTTAATATTTACAAATACTATTGGGAGTGTGCTCACTTGTGTGCGTGCGCGTTTGTTTGTGTGTGTGTGTGCGCGCATCGGGGCGGAACTCCGCTGTGTGCGTCTGCGCAATACAGAGAGCGCGACCATAACGTAGAGACAGAAATGACATGCCGTTGTGTAAATAAGATAAATAACATAAGGCTATTTAGTTTGTTTAATAAAAGAACAAGTTATACAGGTGCATCTCAATAAATTAGAATGTCGTGGAAAAGTTCATTTATTTCAGTAATTCAACTCAAATTGTGAAACTCGTGTATTAAATAAATTCAATGCCCACAGACTGAAGTAGTTTAAGTCTTTGGTTCTTTTAATTGTGATGATTTAGGCTCACATTTAACAAAAAAACACCTTCTGACAGTTGTCCAGAAGACAATCATTGACACCCTTCACAAGGAGGGTAAGCCACAAACATTCATTGCCAAAGAAGCTGGCTGTTCACAGAGTGCTGTATCCAAGCATGTTAAAGGAAAGTTGAGTGGAAGGAAAAAGTGTGGAAGAAAAAGATGCACAACCAACCGAGAGAACCGCAGCCTTATGAGGATTGTCAAGCAAAATCGATTCAAGAATTTGGGTGAACTTGACAAGGAATGGACTGAGGCTGGGGTCAAGGCATCAAGAGCCACCACACACAGACGTGTCAAGGAATTTGGCTACAGTTGTCGTATTCCTCTTGTTAAGCCACTCCTGAACCACAGACAACGTCAGAGGCGTCTTACCTGGGCTAAGGAGAAGAACTGGACTGTTGCCCAGTGGTCCAAAGTCCTCTTTTCAGATGAGAGCAAGTTTTGTATTTAATTTGGAAACCAAGGTCCTAGAGTCTGGAGGAAGGGTGGAGAAGCTCATAGCCCAAGTTGCATGAAGTCCAGTGGTTTCCACAGTTTCCACAGTCTGTGATGATTTGGGGTGCAATGTCATCTGCTGGTGTTGGTCCATTGTGTTGGTCTACTGCTGGTGTTGGTCCACGGGTGCAACGTCACTGCACCCGTTTACAAAGACATTTTGGAGCACTTCATGCTTCCTTCTGCTGACCAGCCTTTTAAAGATGCTGATTTCATTTTCCAGCAGGATTTGGCACCTGCCCACACTGCCAAAAGCACCAAAAGTTGGTTAAATGACCATGGTGTTGGTGTGCTTGACTGGCCAGCAAACTCACCTGACCTGAACCCCATAAAGAATCTATGGGGTATTGTCAAGAGGAAAATGAGAAACAAGAGACCAAAAAATGCAGATGAGCTGAAGGCCACTGTCAAAGAAACCTGGGCTTCCATACCACCTCAGCAGTGCCACAAACTGATCACCTCCATGCCACGCCGAATTGAGGCAGTAATTAAAGCAAAAGGAGCCCCTACCAAGTATTGAGTACATATACAGTAAATGAACACACTTTCCAGAAGGCCAACAATTCACTAAAAATGTTTTTTTTATTGGTCTTATGAAGTATTCTAATTTGTTGAAATAGTGAATTGGTGGGTTTGTGTTAAATGTGAGCCTAAATCATCACAATTAAAAGAACTAAAGACTTAAAATACTTCAGTCTGTGTGCATTGAATTTATTTAATACACGAGTTTCACAATTTGAGTTGAATTACTGAAATAAATTAACTTTTCCACAACATTCTAATTTGAGATGCACCTGTAGACCTGTTCTATAGGAAAGGTAACTTTAAATGACTACTTTTGTGATCTGGCGCTATAGAGAAAATAAAATTAACTTGACCTTCAAGGGGGCGCGGGGCTCCCCCCTAATATAATGGCAGGGGAAACACTGCTGGATGGCTAACATCTCCGACAAACAATGCCACTTTCACACTACACATGTTCTCACGCAGTGAAAAATACATCACAGAGCAAAGAGAAAACTGACAACAGACAGACAAGACAGAGCAGGTTACTTCTGCTATGAAATAGGGATGGGCATTCCAAGCAAAAATAATATTCGAAAATCGCTGGGTATTATTCGATTATTATTCGAAAATTACACCCCTCCCCCGCATGTGCGCCCAAACACCCATAAACCGAGAGAGAGGGATAGAGATGGGATTTACGCTTTCATTCTGTATGATAAACTGTTTAATTCAGAAGATAGGCTACCTTAACTCAAGCCATATAATGATTGTAACGTGCTGAAACATATTAATATAATAACTCCGCTGTGCGCGATACAGAGAGCGCGACCATGTAAAGTAGAGACAGAAATGACATGCCGTCGTGTAAATAAGATAAATAACATAAGGCTATTTAGTTTGTTTAATAAAAGAACAGGGTATAGACCTGTTCTATAGGAAAGGTAACATTAAATTACTTATTTTGTGATCTGGCGCTATAGAAAAAATTTAATCAAATTAACTTGACCTTTCAAGGGGGGCGGGGGGTGCCGTTGGGGGGGCGGGCGGGCCGCCCCTCTAAAATAATGGTAGGGGAAACACTGTAATCAGCTATCCAAATAATCATTTGTTGCAGACCTAGAATCTAAAGTAGAGTCAAATAACTTTTAATACTAAAGTGTAAGCTTAAAAATTTATTTATGTAGATGTAAAGGCCAGTTTATAAAATGTCAAACTAAACAATATAAAATATTTTCAAACAATTTACTGCACCAAAGCTGTTCGCATTATTCAATTTCAGTGCAAATATTTGTCATTGTCATAACGTCTGGAAAGCTAAATGGATGGTTCAGCATCCAAACAATAAAAAAAGATAAATAGTTTGTGGTGATTCGTTTTCTTTCATTTCTTTCATTCAAGTAAACAAACAATATCAGAAGTGAACTCAATGACTTTTATTGTATTGATAAAACGCACACATTTTTCAAAACTGTAACACATTAGAGAACACTTTCACTGTTAATCAAGAGTTAATAAACTCCTAATTGTCTGCTTATTAATAGTAAGGTTGTAGTAGTTATGTTTAGGTATGGGGTAGGTTTAATGGATGTAGAATATGGTCATGCAGATTAAGGCATTAAAATGTGCTTTAAAAGTACTAATAATCAGGTAATATGCTAGTAATCTGCATGCTAACAAGCAGCTAATTAATAGTGAATAGTGTTCTCTACTGAAGAAACAAATGCATACCGGTTTGGAAAGACATGAGGGTCAGTAAATAACAGATTTTTTATGTTTTGGATAAACTATACATTTGTTTAAAAAATTATTAATAATAATAAAAAATTACTTCAAATACTGATACTTCAGTGCATTGACTGAGTTTTGGCAGAAGTTTATTGTAGTACTATACTGTCAATATTTTCCCACCACACCTAGTACATTTTGAATGTCCTTGTTGGGTGGATCTTCCATTTTGTCTACTCACACCACTTATGCCGTGCATATATTTGCTCTGATTAATGGTGGACTTGCTGTTATTGGGTTAACTAATGGAGATGTTGCGTTCTGACAGGCATGGATTCAAAACAAAGAAACACTAAGGCTGGTTAAGCTGCTAGTATTGTCTCTCAGTAAATATGTGGAGACAACCATCACAGTCTCTCAGAACGCATCAGAGGACATGCCCACACAGAACGCACATCTTCATTTTAATAATTCCTCTTTTTAGATTTGTAAGTACAGTATGATGATATGTTAACTGAACCAATAAACGACTATTTTTAGAGATTAAGGAGATTAAAGCAGCGTAGTCACTGCGTGTTTCAACTAGTTGGTTATTAAGGTGGATTTGTTTTAGTTTATTCTGATTGCTTTTTTTTTTCCTGGCTGTATTATTTTAAGCAGTGGCTCCTCTCTCTAGGAGTTGCATCTCTAAAATCGATCTCTCTTAAGCACCATCGGTGCAGCCATCACAACTAGGGGTGCTCCGATCAGGATTTTTGAGGCCGATCACCGATCACAGAAAGCAATATCTGCCGATACGATCACCAATACTGATCTTTTTAAAGTTTTTTTTTTTTATTTTTTATTTTTTTATCATCATGTAGAATTATTTATGATGATCCAATCAAGATTTTTAGACATTTATTCAGAGCCTGAATTTCATTTTTGAAAATGAATTCACCTCTTAGGTGACTCTTTTGAGAGGGGATTTGTTTTTATTTGAGGGGTGGAAGGGGGCATTTTTAAAAAAAAATCTATATATTTATCTCACCTAAATGTTTGATTATGCACTGCATTTTTGTTTTGACAATTGTGCAATTGTGGCACAATAGCTAATACACAGCACAAGCCTGATTTCATGAGCTGTATGTGAGGCGGCCCTTTACACCAGGTTCACATATACTCCGTTTGCAGTGCGTATGCAGTCCATGTGCGGTATGTAAGCGGTGTGGAAGCAGCACCGACTGCTTTCAAATGCTTTTTCAGCATTGTGATTCTTTTTTTTTTTTACACCGTACAGTAATACAATCTTTCATAGACGTGTTTAAACACAATACATATAAGAAACACATTATTCAACGCTTTTTACTTTTTTACATCTAGATTTATATATTAAATTGCTCAAGCAAGTGGTAAAACATTTAAACAATTTTTCTTACATTATCACAAACATTCTAAATTAAAACTTACCATTGATAGAAAGTCAGCTCTACTACCTTTTCTTCTGCATTTAATTCTTTATTACAAGCAATCCTGCGGTTCATAAAGAACTTTGTTTTCCTACCTCCACGAGTACCATCTATCATTACCTTTTTTATCTAAAAGTGTTCTTTTCCTTTAAACCTAGCCAAAAAGCCATAGCCTATGTGTTGACTGTGAAACACAGTAGACTTTAATGATATGCATTTATGGTGTAATTACTAAATTTTCGTGTCAATCCATGTTCATATTTACCGCAAACAATGCGCTGTTACTTTAATTCAATGCTTGCAGCGCAGCAAAAATAGACTCGGTGCGGAAACAATCTCTGCACTGCTGCAGACGCACCGCTCCTGGAACGCACTGCCGGACCGCAACCATGTGCATTATGAACTATCTAATCCGTTAACATGAGCGCGGAAAAAAATACGCACGACATACGCACTGCAAACGGAGTAATGTAAACCTGGCATTATGTGTGCGCGCTGCGAGTGTGCACGAGCGACCGGTCTCCAGAAGAGCACTCGAGTGCTGAATGGTTTAAACACTGGCAAGAATTAAAAAGAAATGCAATTTATAAACTTTAGTGACGACGCAACACTGCCTCTATTGTACAAGTGACAATTTCTGTGTCAACTGTGCAGCTCGCTTGTAGTGCAGACGTGATGATTTGAAGCCAATTGCGCATTTTGAGAGAGAAAGAGAGAGCGCGCGCAGTGATTCACTCACGCTGTTTGTGAAAGTATGTCTCACAGAAAGTTTTCAAATGACTTTATAAGTTATTTAATGAATAAATATAAATTGTACCTCACCTTCAGCATTATAATTATTTAACCCGCGCCGGACAGAGACTGAGACAGTGACGCTGCATGTCGTGTCAAACCTCTCACAGCAGGCACGTCATCAGCTTGAGATCGGCCTTTATAGAGACCGCCGATCAAACATCCCAAAGCGATTATCGGCCGATAGTGATCGGTAGCCGACCAATCGGAGCACCCCTAATCACAACACTGCTCGGTCAATAAATCTCCCACTGTCAACACATTTCAAGTTAGACTTCACTTCACTTTTTAAAGGTGCTGTAAGTTTTTGACTCTACTAAAGCATGAAAATACCATATGTTTGCAGATATTTAAGAAACATGCTAAGTTAACATATGTTTTGGTCTGTGTAACCCGCCCACTGCCAGTTTACCCAAATGTATTTCGGCACCCCGGGTTGCCAATTGGCGGAAAACACAGCGTATTTCATGTCAATCATCGCCATGTGCGCTCATTCCTGTTGGTGTCCTTAATCTGGCAACCTGCATGTGCGTCAAGTCTGAGGAGGAGGGGCCGTGTGAAAAAAACACTCTCCAATATTTTGAATTTGGACCGCAATACCTAGTTCAATCCTACATACAGCACCTTTAAATCACTTTGAAGAAGTGAAGTGAAGTGACATATGACCAAGTATGGTGACTCCTACTCGGAATTTGTGCTCTGCATTTATCCCATCCAAAGTGCACACACACAGCAGTGAACACACACACCGTGAACACACACCCGGAGCAGTGGGCAGCCATTTATGCTGCGGCGCCCGGGGAGCAGTTGGGGGTTCGGTGCCTTGCTCAAGGGCACCTCAGTCGTGGTATTGAGGGTGGAGAGAGCGCTGGTACATTCACTCCCCCCACCTACAATCCCTGTCGGCCCGAGACTCGAACTCACAACCTTTCGATTACGAGTCTGAGTCTCTAACCATTAGGCCACGACTTCCCCTTGAGTGAGCCGTATTCCCATTATACATAATATAAACATAATACAAGTCTCTGTTTTTTGTTTTTCAGATAGACTATGGTAGTTTTCGTAATTAAAGCTTTTATGTAGAATAGTGTTATTTTAGTACTATACACCAGTGGTTCTCAACTGGTTTGGCCTTGGGACCCACGTTTTCCCATGGTCATCAATCCGTGACCCATATATATATATATATATATATATATATATATATATATATATATATTTATATATATATAAATAAATAAGTGTGTCACGGCTTGATGACCATGAGAAAACGTGGGTCCCAAGGCCAAACCTGTTCATTAGAAGGGGGCGACCATGTATGTGTGTATGTGTGTATGTAATTTGTTCAAAAACAAAGCAAATTTATTTCACAAAAAGTAAGTTAAGACTGTTAAGAATATGACTAATACTGAATAAACTGAATAAACAGCCTATAAGGTAAGTATATTAAATAGCAGTCCCAAACTAGTTTTTGTTACAATTAAGTTGGTATGACACAAAGTGAAAATAACAAGGTATTTTTGGGTTATTGGAAACAGCAGTTTCCATGGTGAATATACAATACTAACATGAACTGTTAATGAAACGTGGAAACTGCTCCTGAATAGAATGAATATCATACCTTCATGCAAATCCTTTCCAGCTAACACACGCAGTACCAGTTATGTGATTTATTGGTACTGTACTTTTATTTCCCGCGTTAAGTGCTTGTAGTTTCTGCGCTTTAGTGAGGTGATGTACAGTGCGGCACCGCGTTCGCGTGTGCTATTGAAGAGTGTGCGCTACGAACACGGTATAACATCTGTTATAACATTTTTTTGTTTTGTTTTTGTCTTTTTTTCGTATTTCTGTTAAGCTTTCATTTGTATTTATTTCAGTTTTGGTTTTAATAGTTTTAGTACTTCAACTTTTTTTTTTTTTCAGTGAACATTTTATTTCAGTTTCACACATTTATTTTATTTCAGCTTTATTTCCCTTTTAGTCAACAGTAACAACACTGGTATATAGGGTTGGGTACCGAACTCGGTACTTTTAAGGGCACATACCGAATTGCGTCGGTACTACCAAGTACCAATTCATATTAAATCATTCGGTACCAAATTTCGGTACCTGAGAACGCATTTGGGCGCATACGAGAGAGAGAGAGAGAGAGACCCTGTGACATGATGTCACCCCTGCAACTCTTTCAAACACAGCACACAGTGCAAACCGAAATGTTCTGAAGTGTGCTTACATTTCTAGGGTCATATGGTTTCCATGGACAGGATGGCGGAGTCCATTCATAAAAACGGAATTTACTCTATAGCGCGGAATGCCACGGAATTCGTCAATTTTTGAATGTATAAAAGAAGGTCTGTCACTTAATTCGAATCGCGATATGAACTAGTGTATGTGAATATTAAAACGCAAAAAGCCGGTTTAAATATGAATCCTGCATGTTCCGTTAGCCTCGGTATGTATGAATGGCGGAGACGTGGTTTTGTTAACTACACAAATACAGAAGCACACGTGAACTCGCAGTGATTTTCGACCTCTGCATCTCACTACATGAACACATGAACTTACAGGCTCTGAGAGTCACTTCATGAGAATTTTACCGTTTCATTTGAGAAAACTAGCATCATATCATTAGGGTTGGGTACCGAACTCGGTACTTTTAAGGGTACATACCGAATTGCGTCGGTACTACCGAGTGTCGGTTCACATTAAATCATTCTGTACCAAATTTCGGTACCTGAGAACACATTTGGGCGCATGCGAGAGAGAGCGAGAGAGAGAGACCCTGTGACATTGTCACCCCTGCAACTCTTTAAAACACAACACAAAGGGCAAACCGAAATGTTCTGAATTGTGCTTGCATTTCTAGGGTCATATGGTTTCCGCGAAAACGTGGACAGGATGGCGGAGTCCATTCATAAAAACGGAATTTACTCTAAAGCGCGGAATGCCACGGAATTCCTCAATTTTTGGATGAATAAAAGAAGGTCTTTCACTTAATTCGAATCGCGATATGAACTAGTGTATGTGAATATTAAAACGCAAAAAGACGGTTTAAATATGAATCCTGCATGTTACGTTTGCCTCGGTATGTATGAATGGCGGAGACGCGTTTTGTTAACTACACAAATACTGAAGCACACGTGAACTCGCGGTGATTTTCGGCCTCTGCATCTCACTTCATGAACACATGAACACTTACAGGCTGTGAGAGTCACTTCATGATAATTTTACCTTTTCATTTGAGAAAAATAGCATCATATCATATACTGTACACACAGAAACTTCACGGCAACCTGTCAAAATAAAAGTGCGGTTTAACATGTAAGAGAAATATATTACTTTTGTACAGTATAATGTACGTCTTTATATATTCAATTTACTGTCAAATTTAAATAAAACAATTAAATGATAAAAATAATTACAACTACATTAACCACTTAATTGTAGAAAAAATACAATTATTATTAACTTTTTTAAAGGAATATTCACACAATTTTTCTACCATGTATTAATTTTAACAGTAAACCTCTGTTTGTTTGCCAAAAAATAAAAGGGTTTCATTTTCATTTGATTAAAAATAAATAAATGTTTCATGCCTTCATTTGATTATCAGAAAAAAATATAACAAGAATTTCTGGAAGAAAAAATAATAATAATTGTAGGGCCATGTTGTTCAAAATGTTGAAATGGAGAGTTTTGGACTTATTTTTTCACTGAAATAAATGTTTTTGTCATTACACAGAGAGTAAAGTACCGAAAAAAGGTACCGTTGGGTACTGGTACCGAATTTCAGGTACCGGTACCGGTTCAAATGTGAACGGCACCCAACCCTACTGGTATATACAAGATATTTGATAGTTGGACATTTGATATTTTTATATATTTATTTTTATTTATTTTTTCCAGTTGAAGGCATGTGTGCTCTTGAATTCTATCTGCACTATTTCTTTAATTAATGTAGACAGTAGGGCTGTGCAAATAATCACATGCGATTCTCATGCGCATCTCGTCAGTAAAGCCGGTTCCGTAATTGGCAGTAAATCTCCATCACCTGCTTTCAAATGGAACGGCAGTTAATACACAGAGCCGTAGTTCATTAACAAGCTAGGCAATATCGCATTCATAATTGAATGCGATTCAGCTGCGATATTGAATGCGATATTGCCTAGCTTGTCAGTGAACTACGGCTCTGTGTATTAACTGCCGCTCCATTTGAAAGCAGGTGATGGAGATTTAGCGCTAATCACGGAACTGGTTTTACTGACAAGATGCGCATGAGAATCGCATGCGATTAATTGCACAGCACTAGTAGACAGCCAGTGGCGTATCTTCTCATGCTGTTTTGGTTGGATTTAATTTTAGACATCCCACACCATTTTACAGACAATGTGTCAAGTTAAATATAGTTCAACTTTTTAAACAACCGTATGTTCTGTTCCATTCTGTCAATCCCCATACAGCTGTTTTTGAACACATCTTATTTGAACGTCTCCTAAGAAACATGTTTAATCGGTGTCTGGTGGACCATAATTACACAGAGCTTTCTTAAGACTGACTCGTCGTTCAGACAACACAATGAATAGAAAAAATATTTTGCACATTTGTAATTCTTAAACTCAAGGACTAAAAGTGGTTCATTCAGTTCATGTTGAGAATTGTAGTTATTGATTACACCAATATTGTGCATTCAGTTGGTACAAAATATAAAATCTAGTTTTGTGGTGTTAATAACTGTGGAAATGCATCATCGCAGTGTGTGAAAACAAACCAGTTTGACTGACTGACTTCTGTGGAACACAAAAGATGTTAGACACAAACAAATAAAACATAATATAGGCCTGTATGACCTATGCACTATGTTCTGAAGCTATATTCTTGATCGCTATCAAGTACAGTTTGTGTTTGGATGGGAAGAGTATGAATAGTGCTTTTTAGTTGCATTATTGAAGTGACTTGGCCTTGTAGTTAACACTGGTACAGCTCTTTCTCTGACTCAAGTCTCTGTGTCTGCTCACCTTCAGGTAACAAAGCAAAAGGACTACAGTGGGTAATAGATATGACCATAGCCTACCCTAATGCAAGACCCATGGACATTCAGACATGGATTTTTGGTTACAGAGATCCAACAGTAACACATGTACACTACAGGTAAGAACTGTTCTGTAATATAGTGTTGTATCCGCAAATGTATCAAAGGTAGGGGTGTGCAATATATATCATCTGAGATAATATCTTAATTGTTGTTTTAACGATGTGCGATTTGACATTGAGTATATTGCAAAAACCAAAAAACACATCTACTAAAAGCATCTGCTAAATGACTAAATGTAAATGTAGAGTGCACGCATTCATTATGTGATGAAGTCTAGTAGTTTAGACAAGTGCACATGCAGCCGTGCGCATTGAGTGCATTCTTTCTGAATGATCTACAACCTGAATTCCGGAAATGTTGGGACGTTTTTTATAATAAAATGAAAACTAAAAGACTTTCAAATCACATGAGCCAATATTTTATTCACAATAGAACATAGAGAAAATAACAAATGTTTAAACGGGGAAATTTTACACTTTTATCCACTAAATGAGCTCATTTCAAATTTGATGCCTGCTACAGGTCTCAAAAAAGTTGGCACGGGGGCAACAAAGGGCTGAAAAAAGCAAGACATTTTGAAAATTTTCAGCTGGGAGAACATCTAGCAACTAATTAAGTTAATTGACATCTGGTCTGTAACATGATTAGCTATAAAAGGGATGTCTTAGAGAGGCAGAGTCTCTCAGATGTAAAGATGGGCAGAGGCTCTCCAATCTGTGAAAGAGTGCGTAAAAAGATTGTGGAATACTTTAAAAACAACGTTCCTCAACGTCAAATTGCAAAGGCTTTGCAAATCTCATTATCTACAGTGCATAACATCATCGAAAGATTCAGAGAAACTGGAGAAATCTCTGTGCGTAAGGGACAAGGCCGAAGACCTTTGTTGGATGCCCGTGGTCTTCGGGCCCTCAGACGACACTGCATCACTCATCGGCATGATTTTGTCATTGCTAAATGGGCCCATTCAAATTGCGAATCTCGAAAGTGAAAGTGAAACTAAAAAGCGATCGTGCATTTGAAAGCAGTTTCAATGCCCAGCATATTAATAGCGGCTCCCTGATGCCCACATTTTATTTACAGTATAATTACCCAATGATATAACTGCGCGAGAACGTATTGAAATATATATTTTCCCTGTGTTTCCTACCTGCTGTGTGAGCTATTGAAATGAGCCGCACTGTGAAACAGCCAATCAGAGCAGAGCTCAACATTATTATTCATGACCCTTCCAAATAAGGTAATAACAGACCATTTCATTCTAGGGACAAATCCTAGGGTTGTAAATGGACGTGTAAAGCCGTTTCTGGAGATTTTTTGCACTTACCTAAGCCACATACCTTCTATGTAGATATCAAAAAACAATTTAAAATATTGTATCAATGCATTCTATGGCCATTTTAATAAAAATATAATTAAAAGGAAGTAAACATTGTAACTAACAGGACACTCAGTATTCTGGGAAGTTTGTGTGCATTGGGAATCATATTGTTCAAATAAAGCCAAGGTAACACTCATTTTACATACAGCACAGTGAAATTGACATGAATATGACAGTGGGCAAATGCATAATGCGCAGCATAGTTTGAAATCACGAGTTTAAAGTTTGTTGATCGTGCATTTCCTCCTGACCAACTGTCACGCAGAGCACACGCGATCATGTAGGATTCAAATGCACACTTCACAAGATCTCACAACTGGATTCGACTAAGTTCGCAAGGTTTGTGAAATTAAATGTCCATTAGTCATTCAAAGATTTGTTTAAATGATATAAACACGTATTTGCTGAATGCTGACGGCAAACGAGAAAGTATTATAATGTTTGCCTTTCTGTTACCAATAATATAAAAGCAATCGTTATAATACTTTTTGTATACATTTAATTCCTTTGTTTAACAGTTCTATCTGATTATTAGACAGACTTCTATCTGTATAGACAGAACTGTTAAGGACAACAGTTAACAAGAGGGAGAATGTGAGTGCTGTGTGTTCAGGCGCTGCCGTTCTCAGCGCCATCAAAACAAGTCTCACGCGCCGTCAAAATCAAGTCAAGTCTTCTTTATTGTCAATTCTTCCACATGTACAGCACATACATACAGAGAATTGAAATTGCGTTACTCTCAGACCCTTGGTGCATACAGTTAACATTAAACACTGACAGTAGACGTTCAAATACAGATAAATACAGTTTAAACATATGTACATACAAACTAAGAAAAAAAAGAGATAGATAAAGTGGCATAAGGCACATGGCAGATAGAGTGCAAACCAGTTAAATAAAACAAAACTGTGCAGATATACGTGTAGTGCAAAAAAAGAACAGTCTTTTATCAGACTGTCAGAAGAGGTAGTTTGCAGTCAATGCTGGATGAGGTAGTGATCAGTCCAATGCTGCACAAAGTGACTGGTGCGGGTCACAGTTTGTAAGTGTGTGTGTGTGTGTGTGTGTGTGTGTGTGTGTGGTGTGGGGTGGGGTGGGGGGGGGGGGGGGGGTCGTAGTGTCAGAGTTCAGTGTTGCGTGGGGTAAAAGAGGGGAGGGGGGGCAAGGACGGGAGGGAGTTCAGCTTCCTGACAGCCTGATGTATGAAGCTGTCCTTCAGTCTGCTGGTCCTCGCCTGGAGACTCCGCAGTCTCCTCCCTGATGGCAGCAGACTGAAGAAGCTGTGTGTCGGGTGGGTGGGATCACCTGCAATGCTGAGGGCTTTGCGGGTGAGACGGGTGCTGTAAATGTCCTGGAGGGAGGGGAGAGAGACACCAACGATCTTCTCAGCTGCTCTCACTATGCGTTGAAGTGACTTGCGGCAGGATGCGTTGCAAGCGCCATACCACACAGTGATGCTGCTAGTCAGGATGCTCTCGATGGTGCCTCTGTAGAAGGTGCACATGATGGGGGTCGGGGCTCTGCCTCTTCTGAGATTGCGGAGGAAGTAGAGACGCTGCTGTGCTTTCTTGGCCAGTGTCGCAGTGTTGTTAGTCCAGGAGAGGTCCTCTGTGATGTGCACACCCAGGAACTTGGTGCTGCTCACTCTCTCCACAGTCACACCGTTGATGGTCAGAGGAGCATGCTGAGTGTGCACTCTCCTGAAGTCAACAACAATCTCCTTCATCTTCTCCACATTCAGGGAGAGATTGTTGTCCCTGCTCCACCCGGCCAGGCGGCTCACCTCGCTCCTGTAGCTTGTCTCATCTCTGTTGCTAATGAGACCCACCACAGTCGTGTCATCCGCAAACTTAATGAAAAGGTTAGAGTTGTGTGACGGTGTGCAGTCGTGGGTCAGCAGAGTGAAGAGGAGGGGGCTCAGCACACATCCTTGGGGGGCCCCTGTGTTCAGTGTGATGGTGCTGGATGTGTTAATGCCGACCCGTACTGCCTGAGGTCTCCCGGTCAGGAAGTCCAATCAGCCAGTTGCACAGAGAGGTGTTGAGCCCCAGCTGGACCAATTTGTGAGTGAGCTGTTGAGGGATGATTGTGTTGAATGCTGAACTGAAGTCTATGAACAGCATCCTGACATATGAGTCTTTTTTTGTCCAGATGTGTGAGGGCTGGGTGGAGGGCAGTGGTGATGGCATCATCGGTCGAGCGGTTGGACCTATATGCAAACTGGAAGGGGTCCAGGGAGGGGGGGAGGACAGACTTGATGTGTTGCATGACTAGCCGTTCAAAGCACTTCATGAGAATAGGAGTGAGTGCTACTGGACGGTAGTCATTGAAGCAGGATGGAAATAAAAGTCCCGCCTCGAACGCATCGGCCAAACAGAAAAATGTATCAGCTGATGCCGATATTTAAAAAATGCCATATATCGGCCTTGGCGATAGGGTTGGGTATCGTTTGGGTTTTTTTCGATACCGGTGCCAAATCGATACTTTTAAAACGGTGCCGGTGCCTGAACCGATACTTGTTTTTTTTTTTTTATATATATATATATATACATATACATATACATATACATACACACACACACACACACACACACATACTGTATATGGAACTAATGAAGCTCCAGGAAATCCCCAATATGGACAAAGGCATTGCTATTCCTGTAACTGAGTAAACAGAAGATATAAACGTTTTGAATGATAAAACAAATACATTAAACACTCGACTACGACAATATATAGTTTGTCTGTGTTATTCAAGCCATCTCTGGTATTTTCATAATTAAGTATATTTAAAATCCATTGCTAATCAATGCATTAGTAGCCTATGGAACATATTTTCTGCCTCATTCTGTGACCAGAAGCTATCAGATCACAAAAGGAAGCATTTAACTGGTGTTGTGGACTAAAAAGGTTATAATGTTCTATTTTGTTGGTTTAAACAGGTTTAAAAACGCTAATACAAGAGAATTTTAGCTTTAGGCATTTTAATTAAAGCTAGGGCTGGGCGGTATATAGAGTTTGTACAATATATCGATATATTCTTTATAATCGATACGTTATTATGAAGCAATACAGTTAATATTGATGTACAGTAGTTTGATACGAGCGCATCTGATAAAATATCTAGGGAGGACACAGACTGAACTGCTGCGGAGAAAGTGCATAATACAATTTGTTCTAAACATGTGACAAGCTTTATATGAAGGGCTATAAAAAAACTTGTAAGATACAGTAGCGTATAGTTTATAGTTTCAGTTTAAAGCGGCTCGCGCTCTACCTCTCAGATGCTCTGACAGAAAGGCTGCGTGTGCCGCTGACAGAGATGCTTCTCGCGCCGTTTAATGTGTTTGCTGTTTTCCGTAATGCATAACTTACAATTCACAGGTATATTCTCCATCTGTAAATGTTAGAAAGCCATGGAAATATTTCCATTTTGCTGTCAGAAGTACGTGAGCTTTTGCTTTGCGATTCTCTGCTAAACTTCACAGACTTCATTTAGAATGAGCGCCGCCGTGTGCATGCACAGACGGCGCACAATGAAATAGGAGCGCAATAACTCTGACTAAAATATACATTTTGCTGAAATATTTGTAGTTGTAGCCTGTGATGCTTCTTACGTGCGTTTCGGAGAAACAAAGGACAAATATGTTAATCGATCGCTCAGGCATGGCACCGAAATGAGGCACCGAAATCTGCGTTCTGATTCGGTTCTAGTACATACCGGTTACATAGGTACCGGTGCCATAATAGTACCGGGTTTCGGTACCCAACCCTACATGGCGATATATCGGTCGACCACTAATTATTACAGTAAATCCATGGTAAATGATGGCGATTTGTAGATTGAAAACTGAGTTTAAGCCCTTTGTGAATTTAGTGCCAGGTGGGTGGATGATCACACTGGGTCAACAAACTGCCTTAGTTTTTTTTTATATGCCTCCCTGCAAACTGTCTTTTATTTCTGCTGTGCAGTGTTTGCTGATTCAGTCCAGACAGCACTGCTGTGATTTATGAGCATCTTACGTTTACATGCTCATCAGTTTTATGATCATCCCCACACCTGCCCTGAAACGGCCTCAGAGGCAAACAAGAAACAAAAGTGTCGAGTTAATGAAGTTTTACAAGGGAAGCAAAAAATACAGTCGTTGTGGTTTAATATGTATAGGATGCCACATGGTTGACCAGTATGCTTTTTTGTTCACTTTGTTGGTCACTTGCATTCAGTTTTCTTTTTTTTTTTTTTTTAGTGTTGTCAAACGATTAATCGCATCCAAAATAAAAGTTTTTGTTTACATAATGTGTGTATACTATGTATATATAAATACAAACACATGCATTATATTTATGAAAAATATATTGTTTGTTAAATATATTTTAATATAATACAAAATGTAAGAATATAAATATATACATGTAAATATTTTCAAAATATTTACTGTATGTGTGTATTTATATATACATCATAAATATACAGTACACGTAACAAACTTTTATTTTGGATGCGATTAATCATTTGACAGCACTGTTTTTTTGTTTTTTTTGTTAAGCCTGACATGTAAAATAATAGAAAAGGTTACATAAAAAATCTTTACATGTTGTTTTTTTTTTTTTTTTTTTTGGTTGAGAATTATATTTGATACATTTAATTTCTCATATAGAAGAATATGGAGCTCATACTTGAATATTTTTTTTTTATTCAGATCTCCTGCAATTTGATAAAGTTTCTGATATTTCTATGAAAGTCAGATGACATTCTGATAGTTTGTAATGTACCGACAAAATTTTATAACAGACTAATTACTTAAAACAACCTGAAGGTGGACAATTTTAGAATTACACTAAAAGATCTTTTACTTATTGGTAAAATAGAGGCCTTAGAAATTTGCTAGAAAATATGATACAGTGGGCTTTATAGGGTTAAGGACACATAGTTAATTGTTGACTGAAATAAATGAATACATATAGTTGATTTTGTTAGGGTAGGTATGGTTATGTCAGACATACAGAAAGACATCCATCAAATGACAACACTGAATCGGATCTGAACTTTAACAGTGACCTACCAATAACTCAACATTTCCTGTTAAATGGCCACTGATGCTCTTTTCACACTTTGTTTTTTGACATTGTCTGGCTAGAGGAGGGCCAAGAGCAACAGTGAATCGAGGAGAAGCTGTATCACAAACTCAAGTCTGATTTGAATTCTGACTGACTTTGGAAATGGCCTAAAATAAAACGAACTTTCCGTAGGCTCTTGTATTTCCTGTCACACTTAAGGTCTCTGCACACTGTGTCTGAAATTTTCGCATGTGTTTTTTCGTAATCGTAATCCTAAAAATGTGTCACGCACAGAAACCTTGCACACTGAGTCCGATGCGTTTCAAAGTTTACTTCAGGATGTCAGTGTCTCAGTTTGATGCTTTGCTAGTGATACTAGAGCCACATATTAAAAAGACCACCAATTGCTGTGAACTCAGTGTGCAAGGATCTATATACAGTGCTTTGTGCTGCGAGACGAAGTAGATGAACTTGACAATCGCCATTCTGGATTTTGGCGTTCGCTTGTACGGTGGCTCTGAACTGTCAAAATACCTCTCAAAATGCTTGCCACGGAATGCGAAAAACGGATTTCGGACGAAAATTTAGTTTGGCCTTTAGTTTGGTTTGAAACAAGGCGGTTATGGGCACTTTCTGTTCACAGCCGTGTGGGTGATATAGTGATTGAAATGATGAAATGGTAGAAATGTTTCAGTGCACTCTTAAAAGTGAAGGTTTCAATAGGGACTTTTCACAGTGATGCCTTTGGAACAATCATTTTGGGTGAACAGTTTTGTTTTGTTTTTCTGTGAATAACCTTTTTATACTATAAAGAACCTTTTGTGCATTTAAAACGTTCCATGGATCTTAAATCTTAATGGAAGAAGCTTTTTTTTTTTTTGGTGCCTCGTTTGGCATGGAATAAGGTGTGGGTTTTTGGATAAGCTACACAATGCACAGAGCTCAATGCAAACCCAACACACCATGCTCCCTTAGTTACTTTGCAAAATTAAAGGGAATCCTAACCACAGTCAAATAAATAGAACCAAGCCTTTAAAAAAGTAGTTCAACAAGTAGTATCAGCAATAGTTGTAATGGATGTATAAATTTATGCCTGTCCAGAAGTACAGACAATTTCACAGACATTGCTCTGGAAACAAAGCAGAATGTAGAGATTAGTTCTGTGGATACGGAGTCTACCAGGTCACTGAAATTCCCCTGGAACAAATCTCGGAGATACAGAGAGATTTAATTGGTTTGGTGGAAATGCTCCATTTCAAGCAAGACTTACGGAGCCTCAAGGGAACGTATCGCAATCCGCAGCACATTAACGTCACAGTTTACGATTACATTAACTGTCTTGGATATATCAGTTAAGTCCTTGTTTTATCTGTCAGAAGTATTTTTATACTAGGTAACTTAGTATACCGAATAACATGTCTACGTTTGTGTTCAGTTACAATCATTTAAATAATTTCTGAACCTGAAATTCAAAACCTGCTTCACCAGGAAAAAAAGGCTTCATTTTATTTCATTTGCAATAACTACTGAAAATTATACAGCTCAAACGAAAGCTGAGTGTTCATAAACACTTTTGTGATGCATACAGTGCAAAGCATTACAATTTTTTTCAGTCTATTCTAACAAGACTTTTGCAGTTCTCACAATTTGAACAAAATCATCCTGAGTTTTGAACAAAAAAAAAAAAGATTCTAATCTTTATATTCTCATTCATCAGCTGACCTGCCCTATAGAACATAAAACCTTCAAACATGGCATTACGAAAGCTTGTGGGATGCATCAGTAATGTGACGTGACAAACGTGTGCGGTGCTGATCTTTATGGAGCTGTATGTCCTTCTGGTGGGAAATGTGTGATTTGATGCACAGATCTGTCCTATAGGTGGTTCTGGGTGTCTCGGGTGACTTCTGTTCCCAGGGCCCTTATCTCATGTTATTGCCAGGCATTTTCTGGAATTTGTCCCCGAGGGCCTTATTACTCCACACCTATCGATTTGTGTGTGGTAGATGGAAAGTGGACTAAGATAAAGTCGAAAGAAAGTAAGCTATAGATGTACAGTATGGATGGATGTACTGTAAATTAATGAGTGAACAGCTTTTTATGTTTCTACATTAACATCGGTGGTACCAGAGATTGAGGAATTAGTCATAATAATAATAATAATGCATAGAGTTCTGTTTGGGAAAGATTATACACTAAATTTCCATACATGGTTTAAAGGGATACTCCACCCCAAAATGAAAATTTTGTCATTTTTCACTTACCCCCATGTCGTTCCAAACCCGTAAAAGCTTCGTTAGTCTTCAGAACACAATTTAAGATATTTTGGATGAAAACCGGGAGGCTTGTGACTGTCCCATTGACTGCCAAGTAAATTGCACTGTCAAGGTCCATAAAAGTATGAAAAGCATCGCCAGAATACTCCATCTGCCATCAGTGGTTCAATCATAATAGGGCTGCCACTAATGACTATTTTTATTTCGATTAATCTATCGACTAATTTATCGATTAGTCGATTAATCTAAACGATTAATTTTCCACACAAAAAAAAACTATTTTACTTAAGAATATTTTATTAAACCAAATTAAATCCAAATTTCTATGAAATCCTTTTTTAAAGCAAAAGTAAAGTGCAACATAGAGTGCAAGAAGCAAGTGTCCATCTCATCTCAGTCCAAATCACTGAAATCGGTTCAGTATTATAGTGTAAGAAAGACAACATATCCACGTGTTCTAGTCTAATAATACAATTATAATCAGTATTTTAAATAAAGGAGTATTTACCAGAAATATTATTTACCAGAATTTATTTAGGAGAAAAAATGTAAATGTGCAGTATTTAAAAAAAATAAAAAAAGAAAGAAAAAAAAATATATATATTTTTTTTACATAAAATCAATTAATTGGAGATGCTTTTGATTATTAAAATTTAATGGAACCATTAAAATGGAATCCAGAAAATAATGGAAAACAGAATTTGGTACAGATAAAACTGTAAAACTCAATTAATTAGACAGGCTTTTTGATTGATAAAATTTAATTTAACCATTAAAACAGAGTATAGAAAAATGAAAATGGAAAAAAATGAATTTGGAAATAAAACGGATTTCATAGGGCCCTATAATAATATATATATTTTTTGTAATAAAAATAGATGTAAGTGAAAAATAGCTTTTAAAATGACTTAAAATACATATATAATAGCAATGATGCATTGATTGATAATAAATGATGATAATTAGTTCAAATAAAGTATCAAAAGCAAGAAATCATATGGTTTTATTGAACAAAACTGTTAAAATACATAATGTATTATAAACAATAAAGCTAATGTAGATAACGCATAACAACAAAGGCCTGCAGGGGGCGCCGACGGGCTGATTATTATATTTTCACATTACTGCACGATCTAATCCTTGTTTAATATTGACCAAGCACCATTTAATTCAAATGTCCACTTAATCTTTAATATTTGGCCATTTCTTTAGGACAGAAATGCTATAGCCACTGTAATTAAATGAATATGTGGACATCAAAACCTGTAAACTCAGAGTGAGGGTTTGAGCTTTTATTTTGAAACCGCAATGTTTTCTCCTGTGTTTGCACAGGTTTATAAATGATTTACCTTACAAATCTGATGAAATGGCGCACGTTGCGTTCCCAGATGAACGTTATAATAAACCCAAACTCACAACAACATGCAGAGATGAAGTTTGAGATGCTCCACACATGTAAATGATAAGTTTCTGTGGAACTACTGTGAAAGGAGCCGCTGTGAGACGCACGTGCTTAACCTACACGCATGTAAATTATTAAAGCGCATATACTGTGTTAGAACTGCATCGCGTATAATTATTTAATTAAATCATAGCGTTTGTGAATTCACAATTATGCTTAATTATGATTTTAAATGGGTTTAATATCATGCAGCCTTGGAAAATAGTCTAATAATGTGTTTTATGGATTCTCGTCTGTGAAATGCGGCACTTCCGGTATTTTGCCGGTTAGTCGACGCCAGAAAATGAAGTCGATGATTTTTCAAAATCGACTAGTCGACTAAAATCGACGAATCGCGACAGCTCTAAATCATAATGTTATGAAGCGACGAGAATACTTTTTGTACGGAAATAAAACAAAAATAACGACTTTATTCAACAATTAGGCACCGTAACGTCTCCTCTGTGTCAGCGTAGCGCCATTTTGGAGATTATCCCCTGGACTCAAAATACATACTATCAGCCGGGCCACAAGGGTGCGCTGTTTGCGTTCAAATCAGAGTGTAAATCGACGAAGAAGAACCCTGTGTAGAGGCTGATACAGAAGACTGAGACACAGAGGAGACGTTGCGGTGCCTAATTGTTGAATAAAGTCGTTATTTTTGTTTTATTTCCATGCAAGAAGTATTCTCGTCGCTTCATAACATTATGATTGAACCACTGATGGCAGATGGAGTATCCTGGCGATGCTTTTCATACTTTTATGGACCTTGACAGTGCAATTTACTTGGCAGTCAATGGGACAGTCACAAGCCTCCCGGTTTTTATCCAAAATATCTTAAATTGTGTTCTGAAGACTAACAAAGCTTTTACGGGTTTGGAACGACATGGGGTAAGTGAAAAATGACAATTTTCATTTTGGGGTGGAGTATCCCTTTAATAGGAGATTTGAATTAATTTCCCCCATTTTTAAAAGATATCTATTTTAAAATAAATGCTGTTCCTTTGAATTTTCTATTCATCAAATAACCTTAAAAATGTTTACACAATAATATTAAGCAGCAACATTAATAATAACAGGAATATTCAATATCAAAAATGTGTCTTGAGCATCAAATCAGTATATTAGAATGATTTCTGAAAGATCATGTGACACTGAAGACTGGAGTAATGATGCTGAAAATTCAGCTGCGCATTACAGGAATAAATTACATTTTTAAAATATATCCAAATATAATTTTTTATTGTAATATTTTACTGTATTTTTGATTGTATACTGTATATTACTTCACTTTTGATTTCCAACATATTTGTACTAGTTTTTACATATCCTCACATCAGCTCATTTCAACTTAATATCCTTTTGATAAGCAGGATTCTGCTAATGTAAACGTATTAATGTAAGTTTTTGAACTTTTTTTTTTGTACCAAAGGAAGGTTGTTAGGTATTAAGGAAACCGTATTTAGAAAAAAAAATGCAGTTGTAATTTACAGTCTCTCAGTAGTGATACACTATCATAGCCTAATGCGAATGTACTCTTTATTGAATTTGGTTAAATATTTACTAGTACAGTAATTGAGGGAAGTCGACTGTTTCTTAAACAAAGGGAAAAGCAGAAGCTGGATCAGTCAGGAAACAGTAACTTCACGATGTAGTAATATTGTGCCCAATCACATCCTCTCTGTACTGTTTGTTTTCGTAAGACACGTTTGCAGTCAGTCGTGTGTTTGTACGTCTCAGCTGTCTGTGCGGAGCTCAGAAAACCTGCTGTCATCAGATGAAGCGTCTCATCAGCACAAACGCTGAATCTGTCACGCTGCTCGCAGCTCAAAGCTCTCCACTGCACCATGCTAACTGTGGGAGATCTGATGAAGATCATTTGTGCTACATGCTCATCTGTTTTTTCAGTGCCTGTTAGATTTTCTCCCTCAAGCGGTCTTCATTGCCCTCCCTAAATTACCTTCATTATTGTAAAATCCATTTCGTAAATTTGTTTTATGCTTTTATACTGTTCTCATTCAATCAGACCCTCTGTCTCGGTGTGTTCAACATGCTAGCTTTACTCCCAACCTATCAATTTGGCGTTGTTGTGTGTGTGTGTGTGTGTGTGTGTGTGTTTTAGGAAGGCAACATTCACTCAACATGTCAGAACTGGTTATAATACTACTACTAATAATAATCATTTATTATTGTTGTTGTTGTTATTAACAACTACTATTATTAACAATGTTTATCCAAATGTACAGATAAACTGAATTAATGCTTAAAATATATTCAGTACTGTGTATAAAGTAAACACAGAATCTGTTATTAATTTATTATTATTGCTTACCATTACATTTAATAATAGTATTTAAGTCAATTAACAATTTTTATTTACTATTTATATTTGTCATTTATTTTTTAGTTTTGTAAATGTATATATTAAAATGTAGTCTAAATTTATATTAATTAATAATTGTAAATTAATGTACTATTATAATACAATCTGTTACTACATTCTACATTTAAAGTATTATTTTATTTTTGTAAATGAATTATAATGCAGTCTAAATTGTATTCTCATACAACATTAATATGCAGTTATTATTTATAATAATTGTAAATGAATGTAGTATTTTAATAAAACAACAACATTGATATTTGATTATTCTTAGTAGTAGTAGTGCTACTACTACTACTTTAAAAATGTTTTATTATTTAAGTTTTGTAAATGTGATAATTATGAATATCATTATTATTAATCTTGGAAACTAATTATTAACGAAAAGTCTCTCTCTATTAACTTTAGTCTCTAGAATGCTGTATTGACCAATGGTCAGTATAGTTTTATCATTTTGCTTTTGAATGTTTCTCAGTTCTGTATAACAAATTCTTATTTGTTATATTTTCAGGACATACCCCATAAAGGACGTCCCAGTAGAATCAAAAGCGCTGGCAGATTGGCTATATCAGCGATTTGTGGAAAAGGAGAAACTTCTGGCTCACTTCTACAAGACAGGTACTTTGATAACGATCGAATTTAGTTTCCCCAGATCTATAGATTGTACATATTCATCCTCCAACTAAAACCAAACTTGCTGACAATTTCTCTCCACCTTTCCTTCATCTCTCAGGAACATTCCCTCCACTAGAAGGCCAAAAAGAGCTGGTCTCCCGAAACATGACCCTTGACAACGTTTGGCTGTTATTCGTCCAAACGTTCGCCTTCGCCTCAGGCTACATGTGGTACAGCATTCTACATCACATCTACTGCTGGTCCTTCTGACCGCTCTGAGGAGACCGTAACGCGCAGGATGGAGGAGGGAACGCCAGAGACCAAGAGCCCCGATTGCCATTCTCCTCTGCCGGATGGTTGAATGTACCCCGCAGGACGACTCCAGTTGCTGTATCCGATCGCGGTCCAGACACATCCACCCAATCCCAGCTGCCCATGCAGACATGCGTTTATCCTTTAGATTTGCGTAGAACCAGTTCAACATGTTTACACATGCGCGCTCACATGCAGAGAGAAGATTATGCACATCTATATGTTTACTCATGCACATGTGGACACACCTCTTGTTTTTTTTTTTTACTTTGTTTTTACTTTCAATCAAAATTAGGCTCAGGAATAAGCCAGAGATAGATCTGTCACGTCCTCTTATTTCTCTCATGTCCTGCCACATGAGCTTTCCCCCCCTTTTTATCGTTAACTCCCAAACAGGATGACTGAATTTTTTTCAGAGACTGCTGTCCTCTTTGGAAGAGCCTCCTCTGGCCTTCATTGCACTATGAATCCTTGTCGCCCCCCCCAACGGAAGACCCTCGGTGTGTGCTGCCCTCATGTCATTTCTTCCTCGTGGCCGTTTCGTCTTGTTGACTGGATGCTGTTTTCTGTGTGTGTATTGTCAGTATTGAGAGACGGTAGAACAATCGTGATGTTTACACTGACTGAAGGGGGATTTGGTTTTGATGACGCGTGGGGGGGTATTTCCAAGACGAACCTGGTTCTTGTTTTAAAACAAGAAGACTGCGTCCTCTGGAGATCTTTACACAATCAACGCCATACAGACACATCCAAGTGCACCACATGACTGCCACACGACCGATTCGATAGGACAAACATCCCTCACTTCCAAAGTTTTACAAATATTAAGCCATATGCTTATCTTCGGGTCAAAAGGGGGCGGACATTCTACTGACTGAACTATTTTGTTTGTTCATTGTCCTAAAAAGATTTTAATTTGTTGATTTTTGAGTCTCAAACTGGTCTCATTTTTGTAAATGTGACAGCATAACCTGCCTGTGTGATTGTGTGCGACTGCAAGTTGCTTTTTTTTTTCTTCAATTTTTTAGATGCTCATGATGTCTGGTAGCTTCATGTTATATCAGAGCGTTGGCAAATATCTGTTTAATAGTTGAGATTTTACGTTCTTTCTTCCTCATTCTGTGGTTAATCTTGTACAGAAAGGAGTCTGAGCTGCGGTCGCTCTTGGCGTTTTTACTTCTGAAATATCATGAATGTTTATGAAGAAGATGGAGAAGAAGCAGTGATGAACTTCTGTCCCGGCAGGTGCTTACGTTGCTCTCAGTATCTGAGCGTCACCTCGTCTGCCATTTGCTGTCTTCTGCGGCGATCACGCGGGCGCATTTCTGTTCATCAAAAGAAACTCTTAAAACTGCTGCCACGCGGAAGGGATCAGATGCGTAGATTCAATTTTGTGCTGAGGCGCAAAATATTTTAGACTAGCTTTAGACTATCTTGAGGAAAATGGAAACGTTCTCCTCGAGCTTGAGACAAAATTGCGTTTTTCATGTGTGAAATTGGATCTGTTTGTGTGTGTGTCGGTGGGGAAGATGTCCGTCTACATGTTCTCCTCGTGTCGGAAGGGAATATGGGCCAGGTCCAGCAATAATGTACTCAAAAATAAACGCCCATGTTGTGGCGTTCTCAAGAAACAATGCTTAGATGTACAAATTAGATATTTTAGGTGAAAACATTGCACCGTAATTGTCATTTCCCCCCTTAACCGAGGACATGTCATCTGTGAAAGTGAACTTTGTTTCTATAGCTTGCCAGATTGAATTGTGAATGATGCCAGAAGACTAAAGCCAAGTTAGATGCGGACTGCATTCAGAGCAGGCTACGTCACCTTGAACTTCACCGCGGGGATCTCAGACGCCGGGCTCCTCGTCTCGTTCTCGTTGTCTGTCAGATTGAGACGTAACATTGTTTTCCTAAGTATGGTTTTATGTTTTTAAAAAAAGTGTGAGATATATCAATATATTAGCAATTTAACCAAATTACAGTAGAATGGTCCATAATTTTCATTTTGTACTCCTGTTTCTCTTCCTAGCTACCCAGCCATTTTACAACACAAATTAATTGTGCTGGAATAAAAATCATGCGCAGCAGTGACCCACAGGCTCTTCTCTGAGTGTTATTGATCTGAAGCATTCGGCAGAGTTGCGTTTGTTCATCTGAATCATTCTGATCAGGCTTTTAAAGTCGATCTGAATTGCAGTGTTTGTTCTTTGGATTAACATGCACCAATGAATCATACACAGTCAAATTTGGATCATGCATTCGATCAATTTTGATATTTAAACATATGCCTCAGCTGCCTGTGTATATTGCACTTTATGTTCAGAAGAACAGCCAGAGCTGGTCCTTTCTGTGAATAGGGTACAAATCGGTTCCATTACTTCAGCAATAAAAGCACAAATCCCATTCCATGTTGAGAGAAATGTTTGATTTGAATGATCTGACATCAACATAGAATGAAGCTCATTCACCAAACACATCAACACTAAAGCAAATTATAATTGTATATCAATCACAGTCTATATTAAGTTAATTTAAAAAAAATCTACAGAATGCTGGTAAGACCAGTACATGATCTTATTTCATTCTCTTTTAGTTTACAAACATTCGAGTTTACATTTTTTTTAATAAAGCATTTAACCTAAGATTCAACTTTTTTATTATTCATTTTCTGCTTATTTGATGTGTATGTGTAGAAAATAAGGGTTTTAGCACTCATTCTGTCACTTCTCAAAGCTTGTAACAGAGTTGTAAAAACTTGCAAAATTCATCTAAAATAAAACAACACATAATATGTGACTCTGGACCACAAAACCCGTCATAAGGGTAATTTTAAATTGAGATTTATACATCTGAAAGCTGAATAAATAATCTTTCAATTGATGTGTGGTTTGTTATGATAGGACAATATTTGGCTGAGATACAACTATTTGAAAATCTGGAATCTGAGGGTGCAACAAAAATCTAAATATTGAGAAATGACCTTTAAATTTGTCCAAATGAAGTCCTTAGCAATGCATATTACTAATCAAATATTAAGTTTAGATATATTTACGGTAGGAAATTTACAAAATATTTTCATGGAACATGATCTTTACTTAATATCCTAATGATTTTTGGCATAAAAGAAAAATCGATATTTTTGACCCATACAATGTATTTTTGGCTATTGCTACAAATATACCTGTGCTACTTATGACTGGTTTTGTGGTCCAGGGTCACAATATAGCTTACTTCCCTAGGTACAAAACAATTTTCTCAATGTTCATGCTTTATTTTTAGTATATTTGAGAAAAACAAAAACAAACAAACCAACATAAAATTATATCTTTTAAGAAGAGATTTAAGCCCTATTTTCTACCCTGTTCAGTGAAAGTGCCAGCTGCTTTGGTTAATTATGTTCAGTACAATCATATATATATATATATATATATATATATATATAATGCACGCACACACACACACATCATCTGTCTTTTTTGGTAAATCTTAATTGTAAACTAGGTTTTTGGAGGTAGCAGTAGTCTTGAACATGTAGATATAAAACTTACTGCAAACTTGAGATCACACACAGGTATTAAAAAAATAAAATAAAGAAAAGTAAAAGAATGACAGTGAGAGATTTTCCACCTTAAGTGGAAGAAGTATATGGTGTCCTTTTCTTTCTTTGCTGGAAATGGTGTTCTTGGTCAGTACACATACTTCTGAATGTTTAAAAGTGGTCCTGACTGATTACAGTGGGTTTTTTTCTTTTCCACAAAAAGCCAAAAATCAGTCAGATCGGTCTCTTCATGTGCTGTACCTTTAGCTTTTGAATGATTGTATCAATGCCTTTTTAAATAGTTAATAACAAGATGCTTGAAAATATAACATGAGAAATTAAGATGGAAGAAGAAAATAATAGCTCATTTCCAAAGACAAAGGATTATGTTTTGAGGGGTCATGTCATGAAGCAAAACTGGAGTTAAGATTTGCAGATGTTCAATATGTCCTCACTTGTGTGGCCTCGTAATTGAATATAGCTCTAATAATGCATCTTTCACAATGAAATGAAGTTATCTCCTGTCTTTCTGGCTATATGTGCAAAGTTGATATCCTGTGAAGGCTTCTAGTGGAAACAGGGGAAAGGGCTTTAGGTGAACTTTGGCCCTGCCACACCCAGACCCGTTGGGCACGATAAACACCCTGCTGCCACCAAGCGGACAAACAGTCAATGTACACTGGTGTACAGTTCAATAACGAAGTAGCGGCCGGGCGCAGAGGTCAGTCTGCAGACGGTACGTCTCTCAGAAGTAGCCTGTTTTTGTTCAAATGACGGAAACCATATCATTGGTGTCAAAATATATATGTGACCCTGGACCACAAAACCAGTCATAAGGGGCAATTGTTTTGAAATTGAGATTTATACATCACCTTAAAGCTGAATAAATAAGTATCTCGGACAATATTTGGCCGAGATACAAGTAACGTTATTTGAAAATCTGGAATATTAAAATATTGAGAAAATCGCCTTTAAAGTTGTCCAAATGAAGTTCTTCGCAATGCATATAACTAATCAAAATTAAGTTTAGATATGTTTACGGTAGGAAATTTGCAAAATATCTTCATGGAACATGATCTTTACTTAATATCCTAATGATTTTTGGCATAAAGGAAAAATCGATAATTTTAACCCATACAATGTATTGTTGGTTATTGCTACAAATATAACGTTACCCGTGCTACTTATGACTGGTTTTGTCCAGGGTCACATATTCCAAGAAACGTGTCCAAAAATAAGATGGGATAAATTCTAACTGATTATGTTTACGTCAAGTTTAGTGTTTACATTACCTTTTTAAAACTTAACCGTTCAATGTTTACTCTTTATACGCAGCTTTCGCGCTGTCCCTTTAAGAAATACTCTCCCGCTGTTCCCGCGCGTTCTCGCGGTTCTTCAGCGCTTGGCAACGTGCACGCCGTGTCCTCATACGGACCAATGAGATCACCGCCAACGATCAAGTCCAGCCAATCAGAATCCAGCGTTTGTGCGCACGTTTGAAAATCGGCTTGCTTGTTTCTGGTCTGTTTGTTTCTCGACACAAACAAGAAACTGCAACGTTTTTAAAACTAAAACACATACAAAACAATACACGACACCGGAAGTTAAGCACAAAGGACGAGAAGTGAATGTATTACGGTAAGTGAACTGAATGAATGCATCCTGTTGTGTTTGTTAGTACAGTTTGTACATGATAAATAATGGAGCTCTGTTGTGTTATTAGTCTGAAGTCTGGACCTGCTGTGTGCATGATGCCATCCAAAGCTGAAGACTATGAGGTGATGCTCACCATAGGATGTGGATCTTATGGGAAATGCCAGAAAATCAGGAGGAAATCAGATGGAAAGGTCAATAAAATACAGATTGAACTCTGTTTACATGAACAGTATGGTATTGTTGTAATGTACTTTTATATTAGGAGCCTAAATCAAAATCAGAAAATCAAAAATTATTTAGATATTTAAGTAACACTTTTTTTAATTTCATATTAGATAACAAAATATCAGTTTATATTGCATAGTGCATATAAAGTGTAGCATTTGTTTTTGGATGCTGTTTGCTGTGACATTTTGTGATCTAGTAGTGCAATGAAATTCATAGTTAAATGAAGTTTAAATAATTTAGGGTACTGTGAATTATCACATTGTAGTTATTGGTGTCTCTTCCCGCTGGTTCATTTGGACCATGTCCTCTGATCTCCTTAGATTCTGGTTTGGAAGGTGCTGGACTATGGCACCATGGCCGAGGCAGAGAAACAGATGCTGGTGTCGGAGGTCAATTTGCTCCGTGAGCTGAAGCACCCAAATATCGTCCGATACTACGACAGAATTATAGATAGGACGAAGACAACATTATATATAGTGATGGAGTACTGTGAGGGTGGAGATCTCGCCAGTCTTATCAACAGATGCATCAAAGACAGGTCAAATTAAGCTATTCAGGGCTTCTACAGGTCTTAAAGTCTTAACTCACCCTTTCACAGATAAAGGCCTTGAAAAGGTCTTAAATCAGAGCAGAAAGTGGTAAAGTTGTGTTAAGTTAAATGTTAATGTTGCTTTGCTTAAAATTAATATCTTCCTCAGCATTTGTCTTGTTTTCCAATACAAATATCTAAACATTCCTAAATCAAGATACATTTGAGGTGCAAAATGAATGTCTTGTGTTTTGAGAAATTGAACAAAAGTGAGTTTGTTTAAAATAAGAACAAATATCTGTGAATGAAGAATGAAAACTTGTTTAAAGACGTTTTTTCTAAGTCCACTTGCAGATATTTGTTCTCTTCATAAACTCAATTTTTGATCATTTTTACAGAAAACAAGACATATATCATTTTTCTTCTCAAGTAAATGTATCAGTTTAAAAATCTTTAGACATTTGCCTTGATAAGATAAAAACTGAGGAAAATAAGATGATAGAATATCTAGAATAATATCACGTTTTTTGCAGTGTGATCAGAAGGTACCATAAAATTATTTCCATATTTCTAGAAGTTGGGAGCAGAGCTATTCAAGCCTCGTTAATTTTTGTTAAATAAATTAAAAAGTAATGAAGATTGATATGAAGAGGTATTAGCAACACTTCAAAGTTTGAAAATACAACTCGGTTACATAGAGAACATATTGACATACTGTGCTCCAATAAATTTATTAGTTTAAATTTTCTTCTCTTGGTCTTAAATTTACCTCCATAAAGCCTGCAGAAACCCTGCTACTGTTATTTTGTTGTTTAAGCTGTTTTCCTGCAATGTTTGTTTGTTTTCCATTGTCTTTGCAGACGATACCTGGAAGAAGAATTCATCCTGCGTGTGATGGCACAGTTGTCGCTGGCATTAAAAGAGTGCCATGGTAGAAGTGACGGCAGCAGTACAGTACTGCACCGTGACCTGAAACCCGCAAACATCTTTTTGGATGTCAAACAGAATGTAAAGCTTGGCGATTTTGGTTTAGCTCGGATACTGAACCATGATACAAGCTTTGCTAAAACATTCGTTGGAACTCCATATTACATGTCGCCGGTAAGCGTTCTTTCATCTTTCATGTAAATGTGTTTAAAAGAGAGAAGATGGAGATCACTGGGATTGTGATGAGGGAAAATGGGTGCCCATAACTGAAAATTAATTTATAATAACTAATACCATTCCAAACCTGAATTTTTTTTTTTTTTTACGTTGAACAATTTTCACTCAGAAATTGCATGTAAATTTCACAAATAATTAAAAAGACATAGGAAGCAACATTGAATTAAACATGAAATTGAGTAGAAAGGCTGAAATAGTATTTTCTTGTAAGTTGTACTCGATTAATCTTTATTTGACTTTGAAAAATCAGTTTTTACAGAGTATAACAAATACTAAGCGAACACAAACAATTTGAATTACCATTTGACGTAAAGATATACATATTTACTGACAGATGTTATTATACACTGATGGCATATTCTGCTTTTTGACCCAACCCTCCTGAAGAACTGAAATGAGTCCAACCGATCTAAACAAGTTTCAATATGCAGAGAAACTTGTTAAATGATCTTATCTTGGCATGCATTGCATAACTAATTACTTGTGCCATAGTTTCATCATATTCTTACTGCCAAGACTTGGCTTTCTCTGTTTTATTCATATTTTCCACCTTTTGTATTCACAGGAACAAATTAACCGCATGTCCTACAATGAAAAATCTGATATATGGTCTTTGGGATGTTTACTCTATGAACTATGTGCTTTATCGTGAGTATACATGTGTTATTGTCCTTATATTTTTACTATGATTACACTGACCTCAATTACATACAGGCTGTGTGATTATACAAAATAGTGAAAATTGAAACTGTTATATTCATATCCAATTCTGAGTTTTCTTTTTTCTCTCTTTTTTTTTGCTCCAAGTCCCCCATTTACAGCATACAACCAAACAGAACTGGCAGGAAAAATCAGAGAAGGGAAGTTCAGAAGAATCCCATACAGATACTGTGATGATCTGAACACAATTCTTTCAAAAATGCTCAACTTAAAGGTAAAGTAATTTTTGTCAGAAGAACCATGAATTTGTATTTATATATTTTTTACTAGAACTTGTGTCAGAAGGCCAAAGTCCAAGTGAATTTGAATTCCAAGGGTAATTGTTAACTGATTAAACACTTGCAGAATTGCCACTGTTGGTCAGTTGTGTGACTGGGTGATGAAAATAAAGAATTGAATTGAACATTGGAAATAGCAGGCCTGACAAAAAGTTCAACAAGGCCTGACACAGTTCAACAAGGCCTCAACACAGAATGAGTCTATATTTAAAAAAAAAAAAAAAAAAAACTTATACTAAAAAACATGTCTCTAGACCTTGTTAGATTGCCCTGCTCTTAGGTTGTTTTTTTGTTTGTTTTTTTATACGCAAAAATGCATTCTGTATAAAAGGTCCTGTGTTATTGTTAGAATTTCAAAATCTCAATTAGGCTTTTCCATTCACATTGCCTTGTGTGCTGTTTCGTCACATTCTGTCTGGCTGTTTTGTTAGGACTATCTGAGGCCCTCGGTGGAGTCCATTCTGCAGAACAGCTTGATCTCAGGCTATGTAGCCCAGGAGCAGAAGAGACTTCAGGAGAAGCAGCGGCGCAGATCAGTAGATGTAGAACAGCCCAAACATTCAGAGCCGTCGCTTCTAGCAGAGCTGCGGCTGAAGGAGCAGATTCTACGCGAGCGTGAACAGGCCCTCAAAGAGCGAGAGCAGAGACTAGAGCGTAAGTCTACTCTGTTTTATTAGGCCTCTTTACACCTGGAACCCACCCATCTGACTCCAATCACAGTTGGTCAGGCGATAAACATTGGGATACTTAACCCCAGATGAAAATAAGGTTTTACAAATAAATAAGGATCATTTCAAAAATTCAATAAAAAACATCAGTTGTCATCATTCTAAACCCATAATGCTTTTGTTACCCTTCGAAACACAAATGAAGATATGTGGTTAACCATGCTTTCTTAACATCCGAAAACAAACTTCATTGGTTCTTGTCAAGCAAGTACATTTGAAACCACAAGTTTTAAACCTTGTTTAACCTTTTTTTTTTTTTCTCTCTCTCTCTTTTTTTCTCCCCCAGAAAGGGAACAGGAGTTGTGTGTCCGAGAGCAGCAATCAAATGAAAAGCTGGCCAGGTACATATTTAGCCTTCTTTGCTGAAATGGTCACATGAATGCAGTAAACATTAGTCATGCGCTGCACAACTAGCTACAGCTACTGAGCACTTGTTCACATATGGTAATGTTAATATGTCGTTGTAATTGTTCTCTGACAGAGCTGAGAGCTTGTTGAAGGCATATAATTTGATCCGGCAGCAGAGAGCGCTGTCTCTTCTCAGTGCCAGTGACACAGGTATGAAACCGTTTTTCTAGATAGAAATCAATGCTGTTAAAGATGATTGAAGTTGAACATGTAATGTTTTTTTTTTCTTATTTCAGTGCTTTCAGTGTAATTTTAATGCTCAATGTTAGTGCCTGGTATTTGTTCATATATGCTACTGGTCAAACGTTTAGAATAACATGTAACAGCATTACATAATTTAATTACAAAATAAATGTAACTTTAATCCGTTACATTTACTGAGGAAAAAGATGTGTAACTAAATTAGTTACTTATGAAAATGGTAACAATTACAAAGGGGATTACATCTGAATAATTTCACACATACACGCACATAAATATATGATTGATTTCTTTCCCAAATTGCATTGACTGCTCTAAAATGAGAGACACCAATATTTCAGGAGTTTAAGACATAGAATAAGACATGCTTATTCAATAACTGTTTTATTTCCTATTTGTGTTTATGCATATGCTTTATTTTTTTTTAAGATTAACTGTTTTTTTTTTCTAAGTGTTTCCTGTCATAGCAATGTAAAAATTTGATTTAAAAAATTGTATCATAGCTATTAAACTGTCTCTTGTTATGACTTTAAATCTGTATTTAACCTCAGAACAATCTCAAAGTAAAAAGAGGTGCTAATGTCTGATTTGTGGTGGCTGTGCTGTAAAATTAAATTATTATAATAATCTCAGTTCACGTGATGAAAGATTTTGAAAGTCTGACAGTAATGAGGCTAACAAACAACACTTGTGAAGGAGAGCAGTGTGCAGCAACAAGGAAAGCATGACTGAATTTAGTCTTTTTAGCCAACATTATTTGGGTTACAGATCCTGTAATGAAAGAAAATACTTGTGTATATATATTTAAAGCATGAGAATGACATCATTCTGTTTTTGACAGAGAATGAAGAGAACGTCTCTCCGGGAAAGAAGAGGGTTCACTTTGCAGGAGATGGCAAGGAGAACAGCAGACTGATCACTAAACCTCAAGAACATTGTCTTGTAAAGAGGCATCAATGGGCTAACATGCGTATACAGGCTCTTGGAGAAGAAGAAAAGATTTATTCACCAAAGCCCAGAGAAATGCAGGGCATCCGCTAGCCATGAACCACAATGTACTACTGAAAGTGGTGCATTAGTCTGATCAAGTCAAGAGTGTTGTTTTTAATGTTGTGTACATTAGGAAATACAATTTCTGCTTTTATTTATTTGCTGCAGCATTTGTACAGTACAGTGGAACAACACTTCATTTTTGGTCATTACACTGGATTATTTTATCATACTTATCATATAAGATAATGTGTTGTATTCTTGTAATTTTATAGATGTTTTATTACTGGGATTGTTTTATTTGGATATACTGTTTTATCAGAATAAATGGTTGATAATATTGTTTTATTTGTATTCATTAAAACTTAAAATAATTGCCATTTTGGGCTTCGTAAGCGTAATAGCCAACATTTCAAGTTTACACACGTACATCACGGAGACGTCTATTTGAAGTCTGCATTTACATCTGCAAGACGTATTTTTTAGTGTTTGCTCATCTGCAATACATCTATAGGACGTTTCCTATCAGATGTCAAATAGACGTATATTAGATGTCTTAAATGTTTATGATTTAGAATATTTGTAAAACTGACATCTGAAAGACGTTCTGTCAGACGTTTGTACACAGCAGATGGTTTCTAGATCAAGAGATATTTAACAGACATCTTGCAGACGTATGTGTGCTATCATGGCTCGATTGATATTCTTGCCTTTTCCAAATACCCACACTTGTGGTCTTGGCCACTTGAGATGTAAGATGTCAGTTTTACGTACATTCTAAATCAGAGGTCTTCAACCCTGCTCCTGGGGACCCACTCTACTGGAAAGGTTATTTCCAACCAGCTTCAGCACACCTGCCTGCAATTTTCAAGCAGACCCTTGAGGAGCTTGATTGGCCGCTTCAGGTGTTTGATTAGGATTGTAGCTAAACTCTTCAGGATAGTGGGTCCCCAGGAACAGGGTTGAAGACCTCTGTTCTAAATCATAAACATCTATTTGATATCTAAAAGGAAACGTCCTATAGATGTATTGCAGATGAGCAAACACTCGTCAAATAGACGTCTCCGTGATGTACGTGTGCTATCAGGGAAGTGTGGATATTTGGAAAAGGGGTCTGAATTAGTAGTGCAGTTCTTCGCTTTTTCTGGAACGAGTAAAATTTTCCCCGATCCCAAGCGTTCAGCCAATCGCAGGCGAGTGTGGGCGTGGTCTGACGCTGAGCGTGTTCCGTGTGGAAAGTTCGCCGGTCCGGGTGCAAAGTTTCAGCCGTCTGCAGACAGAAGACGAGCACAAAAACCGGATCAAAGAGTCGCTTACCGTCTGCCGGCGTGAACGAGTTCAGTTATGGGATATTAACCCGAGGCGGTATCGTGTTCGTTTACAGCTTTGTTCGTCTCGCGGAGGAATCATGGCCTGCGCGCCGAATCGGGTCCGCCTGCTCTGCATGCTGTTGCTCACCTTCGGCTTTTTCATCGTGGAGGTGGTAGTGAGCCGGATCACGTCTTCTCTAGCGATGCTGTCGGACTCCTTTCATATGCTGTCGGACGTGATCGCGCTGGTCGTGGCTCTGGTGGCGGTGCGTTTCGCGGAGCAGACCCAGTCCACCAACAAGAACACGTTCGGCTGGATCCGGGCCGAGGTGATTGGCGCGCTGGTCAACGCCGTGTTCCTCACCGCGCTCTGCTTCACCATCATCCTGGAGGCCGTCGAGCGCTTCACTGAGCCCCATGAGATCGAGAAGCCCGAGGTGGTGATTGGGGTGGGGGCTGCGGGGCTGCTGGTCAACCTTTTTGGGCTCTGTCTCTTTCATGGGCACGCCGGAGGCGGCGGACACGGCCATTCCCACGGAGGACACGGCCACAGCCACGGGGGACACAAAAAACACAAGAACGGGAAGGCTCGCCGGTGTGAGACGCTGGAGGATAGTCGGACTGCGGGCGAGGAGACCAATAATCTGGTCGGGAATCAGAACAACAGCCCTAATGGCGTTAATCCGGACAGGAGCAAATCCGGTAAATCGGGTTTGTGTCATTAAAACGTATTCATATGATCACTAGATATATATTTTTAATTATACAATGCCAGTAGGATCGGGTATGTATTCATCAGGTTAAAGTAGGATGGTGTAACGGGAGAAACGTGTGCAAAACTTTCCTCTTAGGGCTTTTGTTTCTGGTTGGACATGTTTGTTAATATGCAACCACTGGCAACAAACTCATTAAACTGAAGCGATTGTTAACCCCAAAATGAATTCTGTCATCATTTATACACCCTCATGTCATTTCAAACCTGTGACTTTGATTTGTGGAACATAAAAGCTATTTTGAGATTTCTCCGTGGGGTTTTTGTCCCTACAGTAGAAGTCAGTGGAAGCACTAGTTACCAGGAATCATCTACGTTCGTTTAAAAAGTGGTAACCAAAACTGTTTAACGTTAGTGGTTTGGAATGACATTAAGGTGAGCGAAGGATGACAGAATTGACATTTTTGGATAAACTATGCCTGTAAGAAAATGTCTTAATTATAATGCACAACTGTTTAAGTGGTTTCCCTGCTGAAAAAAACCCAACAACCTAAAACCAACCTATGCTGGTCAAGCTGATGTTCAGCTGGTTCCCCATCCTACCAGCTAAATAAGTGGTCAAATCTCCTCTAAAACCAGCCTGAAGACCAGCAAAAACTAGTCAACCAGTTTAGGCTCTTTTTTAGCAGGGTTGACTTTACTAAATTAAACTATGGTTTCTGGTAACATATAGTTACTATACTATTACTAGAGTCAAATTGTGGTGATTTTGTATTAGCTGTCACTGTGATTAGATTTTTTTTTTTTATATATAGATAAATGCAGAGATTGGTAGTTTGGTACTTTATTAAGACCGTGTAGGAATTTGAGGTCAATGCTGTTGGACATGATCACTGATCTGGTCGTAACTCTGGAGACGGTTCTGGGCTTTGTTTGAGGACTGTCAAAAATAGCTTTCAAACTAAGCCACATAGGTGGTCAGCTAACAGTTCAGTTTCTTAACCCCTTAAGGTTCACCCCCCATTTTTGAACATAAATGTGAATGTGCACAATCCAAACTTAAATTATGGTTGGACTTTTTTTTTTTTTTTTTTTTTTAAGACCATCTGCAGATTATTGCAGAAGTGGAATAATTTCAAAATATTAAAAGTATCAAAAAGGTATAAAAGTTTAAATTTACTTTTAAGAAAATGAACTGTACCATTTGTTTTATATATATAAAAAAAATATTCAAAAATATTCAAAAATTGCTATTAAGTTAAAGCCTAATAATGTCTAAAGTTATGCTCCAAATTTGAAGTTGATATAAAAAAATAATTGAGTTTTCTTTTGGGTGTTACACCACAAACAGCTACCGGGTGCTATCCAAACTCCTTTTAAAAAAATGTAATGCATTTTTCTGTCACAAATGTCTAACTTTCTCTGTCAGTATTAAGTCTATCACAAGATAACCTCCAAATATGGAATCTTGAGACTCGGACCTTTCCGACGATATGAATTTTGTCAAGATTATAAAAAGTTTTGATTCTAAAAGACCCTAATACATTTTGCAATATGACACTTGACACCGCCCACTAAGGGGAGGAGTCCACTAAAAGATTTTAAAGTAACATTTCCATGGTAACGCAATGTCCGATTTCAAAATGGTTTTCACATTATGAATTTTGAAGTTTTAAGCTTTCAAATTATTTATAATTTTTTGATGATTACTAAAACATGTGGAAAAAAAGAGCACCAACCGGCCTGGCTGTGACACACCAAGCCAACATCAAAGAACTGTTGGTGACGGTGCCGTCCCGTCTGCATCTGGGCCAGCAAGTTGCATTTGAACACACTGCAGAGGCTAACTACGCCTACACCAACAGCCAACTAGCGCATACGTTCTGTGCCTGCATTTTAGGAAATAGCTATCTGTACCACTAGGTGGCAGTAGTCTGTATTCGTTATTCAAAAAGGGAAACCAGAAGTAGAACTACGGATATACAAACAGTAAACCATAAGCAGTGCTAGCTACCGTTTTTGTTATTTTCTCGCTTACTGCATATTAACTTTTTTTTTTTCTATTTTTTATTAAAATATATCTAATAAGATGCAAATGGTCATGATCAGCCCTTGGTCTTGTTCTTGTAGAAGAAGAAAGGAAGAACGGGAGGTGAAAATAAGGATAAATAATGAGAAACGGTTGCCCACTTCTGTATTCCTTGTTGTGCACTGCTTCTCTAAGCTAAACAGCCAATCAGAGTGATCTCTCTCACCAACGCCAGTTCAAAATGCTCCATCGGCCAAAAAGCCGCAGACGGCGCCTGACTAGTGCAAACAGTGAGGAACTTACTGCAAAAAACTGTGCCGACAGATGCTCAACAATGGCCCGCCATTGGACAACACCAACTGACCAATGACTTGGTGTGTCACGGCCCTTAGAGGTTTTCCATCTGCTGCTTGCCTGTCCATTATCACACACTATTTATTTGATTAATCTGTTTTTGTGATAGTTTAAGCAACAATCAACCTTGTACTTTTGCATAATTAGGTTAAATGCATTTTGTTTCCATGGATTCACAACAATGGGATGGCATGGCAGCTCATTGCCAGTGAAGATCATGTGCAAACACTTTCTCTCTGCTTTTATCTGTGTTTATCAGATAAGCAGAATTGTAACCGATATGTTCTTTCAAGAAAAGCAGTTTATTCCAAATACAAGCTGAAACAGTCACTCGGCTTATCTAGAGGAATTTCAACCAAGGCCTTGTCTGCTTGCATGTTTAAGACACCCCAGATGAAAGATGAACAGATGGGTCATATCACATGAGAGATGAACAGATGGGATACATCACCCACAGGCCTCAGTGTCCGAAGCTTCTGTGTATTTTGACAGTACATTGTTAGTGAGGCTTTTGGAAGAACATTACATTGGTTGGCACACCAAGGATGATAACTATAACTATAAAGTTTTAATAATTGTTCTAATTCTGAGAAAAGGGAAGTCTACACTATAGCTCCAATTATAATGACATAGAGCAATGATTTTATTGGAATCACTAGCAGAACATGTTGTTTTTTTCAGTTGATGAAAACACATCAACAGCCAATTGGAGTCCACTGGTATGCATAATGTATCGTCTACAATAATATCGTAATTGTTAATCAGTGTGGGAGCTGACATTACAAAGAACCCCCCAAAAAAACATGCGTTGAGAGTCCAAAAGCATTCACTGTGTGATAAAGCCTATTAGAATACAGTTAGAATATCCCTATAATTCAAGTTATGGAAGCAAAAAATATCCCTGTATGGATTGTTGTTTTTTAATATTTAGAAAATATTATATATTTAGGCAATATCACACAATCGTGTCGTTTTCCCTAATATGGGAAGCGCAATTGTGTTGTTTTCCCGAATATGAGAAGCGCAATCGCAAATGTTCAACAAACAAGAAGTTAATATTAAGTGAGATGCATTTTAAACATCTTTTTTTTTTTTTCTGTTTCGCCAACGAAAATAGTTCCAAACAAAGCCAGAACATTCCTGAATGAATCCATTTTTTAACAAATCATTGGCGTCAATAATTCAATGATACATTCATAAAGACAATCGCTTGCTTTGTTTCTAAACGAATCATTGAAAGAATGATTCAATGAGTCATTCAGGGGCTTGTCATCGCCTATTGGCGGTTTTACTGTTATATTTATATATACATGACCGGCCTAAACAAGCCAAGGTACCAGCACCAAAACAATAAAAAAATAATATTTTTTTTAGTTTTTTTGTTAATATTGCACACCTCTAGAATCCACTTTAAAAAGACTTTAAAGAGCTTGACCATTTGAAGCAGGAAATGACTGCAGTGTGTTATTGTGCGATGATGTGGACACTAATATAGTTATTGTTGCAGTTATTGTTATCATTCTTGGTGTGAACAAGCCTATACTTTCTGCTGTGGAATACTGTTTTTGTCTTTATAATGAAAGTCAGTGGGGTCCAATGTTGTTTTTGGGCTCCATCAGCATTAATTGTATGGCTAAAACATTGTTCTAAGTCTCTTCCTTTGTGTTCCACAGAAGAAGGTAGGTTGTTCAGATTTGAAACGGCATTGAGTATTTTTGGGTGAACTATCACAAGCAATATCACATTTGGCTAAATATCAGCACATATTTAAAAGCTGGTCTGGAATAGGGCTGTCGCGATAACCGCAATATCGCAATACCGCGCTATTGACGAGCATAACCGAAGAGGAATGCAGCAACCGCGATATTTCCCTCTTTTTTTTTTTCGTTAGGTTACGCCCTTCTCGTTTTATACTTAGTGCATATGTACTGAATATTAGTAATGATAACAATGCGTACCATGCTGATTTGTACAGATGCTCAGTAAATTTGCACTTAACAAGTCTAAACAGACAGCGAATGAGAGAGAGATCGACTGATCGCGTGCGATTACCTGAGTCTGTCCTTCAGGCGGAGTCATGTATATTTGTGAAAACAGGTTGTCATGTCCAAGGAAAGCGAAATCTGTCTTAACATCGACGCTCTGCTGGTCAGCTGAGCCTTTAAAAGTGGCGCTCAAAGTTAAAATGATTTCAGCAGCTTGTTAATTACATATCTCGAATGAATCAGCGTTTTTGAAGGTGTAGTTGAATGAACAGTGACCCACTCAAAGACAGTCCCTTACCGCCACCCTGTGGCGCAACAATGAAACTGCACTGACTGAGACCCGTCTAGAATACGCAGGTGAAATATCAACAGAAAAAGTATTTTTTTAGTCAGATTCGAGGATCAGAACTACCTGTTATATATATATATATATATACAGGTGCTGGTCATATAATTAGAATATCATCAAAAAGTTGATTTATTTCACTAATTCCATTCAAAAAGTGAAACTTGTATAATGTATACATTCATTCCATACAGACTGATATATTTCAAGTGTTTATTTCTTTTAATTTTGATGATTATAAGTGACAACTAATGAAAACCCCAAATTCAGTATCTCAGAAAATTAGAATATTGTGAAAAGGTTCAATATTGAAGACACCTGGTGCCACACTCAGCTAATTAACTCAAAACACCTGCAAAGGACTTTAAATGGTCTCTCAGTCTAGTTCTGTAGGCTACACAATCATGGGGAAGACTGCTGACTTGACAGTTGTCCAAAAGACGACCATTGACACCTTGCACAAGGAGGGCAAGACACGAAAGGTCATTGCAAAAGAGGCTGGCTGTTCACAGGGCTCTGTGTCCAAGCACATTAATAGAGAGGCGAAGGGAAGGAAAAGATGTGGTAGAAAAAAAAGTGTACAAGCAATAGGGATAACCGCACCCTGGAGAGGATTGTGAAACAAAACCCATTCAAAAATTTGGGGGAGATTCACAAAGAGGACTGCAGCTGGAGTCAGTGCTTCAAGAACCACTACGCACAGACGTATGCAAGACATGGGTTTCAGCTGTCGCATTCCTTGTGTCAAGCCACTCTTGAACAACAGACAGCGTCAGAAGCGTCTCGCCTGGGCTAAAGACAAAAAGGACTGGACTGCTGCTGAGTGGTCCAAAGTTATGTTCTCTGATGATGCATTTCCTTTGGAAATCAGGGTCCCAGAGTCTGGAGGAAGAGAGAGGAGAGGCACAGAATCCCCGTTGCTTGAGGTCCAGTGTAAAGTTTCCACAGTCAGTGATGGTTTGGGGTGCCATGTCATCTGCTGGTGTTGGTCCACTGTGTTTTCTGAGGTCCAAGGTCAACAGCCATATACCAGGAAGTTTTAGCGCACTTCATGCTTCCTGCTGCTGACCAACTGTATGGAGATGCAGATTTCATTTTCCAACAGGACTTGGCACCTGCACACAGTGCCAAAGCTACCAGTACCTGGTTTAAGGACCATGGTATCCCTGTTCTTAATTGGCCAGCAAACTCGCCTGACCTGAACCCCATAGAAAATCTATGGGGTATTGTGAAGAGGAAGATGCGATATGCCAGACCCAACAATGCAGAAGAGCTGAAGGCCACTATCAGAGCAACCTGGGCTCTCATAACACCTGAGCAGTACCACAGACTGATCGACTCCATGCCACGCCGCATTGCTGCAGTAATTCAGGCAAAAGGAGCCCCAACTAAGTATTGAGTGCTGTACATGCTCATACTTTTCATGTTCATAGTTTTCAGTTGGCCAAGATTTCTAAAAATCCTTTCTTTGTATTGGTCTTAAGTAATATTCTAATTTTCTGAGATACTGAATTTGGGGTTTTCAATAGTTGTCAGTTATAATCATCAAAATTAAAAGAAATAAACACTTGAAATGTATCAGTCTGTGTGGAATGAATGTATACATTACACAAGTTTCACTTTTTGAATGGAATTAGTTAAATAAATCAACTTTTTTATGATATTCTAATTATATGACCAGCACCTGTATATAGGCTAACAATAGACTAACGATCTTATTGTCAGGTTTATGTTTTATTATGTGGACCGTTATTTTGTCATTCTCTTCTGTTTACTTCACTTCCTGTTTCAACGTGATTTAGTTTTGGTTTCTGAATATGACCTCGTTACATCGTAACGCGTACACACAGATTATATATATATATATATATAATCTTATACACACACACACATACATATATATATATATATATATATATATATATATATATATATATATATATATATATATATATATATATATATATATATATATATATATATATATATATATATATATATATATATATTAGGGCTGCCACTAACGACTATTTTTATTTCGATTAATCTATCGACTAATTTATCGATTAATCTAAGCGATTAATTTCCCACAAAAAAAAATCAACAATTTTACTTAAGAATATTTTATTAAACAAATTAAATCCCAAATTTCGATGAAATCCTTTTTTAAAGCAAAAGTAAAGTGCAACATAGAGTGCAAGAAGCATGTTTCCATCTCATCTCAGTCCAAATCACTGAAATCAGTTCAGTATTATAGTGTAAGAAAGACAACATATCCACGTGTTCTAGTCTAATAATACAATTATAATCAGTATTTTAAATAAAGGAGTATTTACCAGAAATATTATTTACCAGAATTTATTTAGGAGAAAAATGTAAATGGGCAGTATTTCTGAAAAAATATTAATGGAACCATTAAAATGGAATCCAGAAAATAAGAATTTGGTACAGATAAAACTGTAAAACTCAATTAATTAGACAGGCTTTTTGATTAATACAATTTAATTTAACCATTAAAACAGAGTATAGAAAAATTAAAATGGAAAAAACTGAATTTGGAAATAAAACGGATTTCATAGGGCCCTATAATTATAATAATGTTTTTGTGGTAATAAAAATAGATGTAAGTGAACAATAGCTTTTAAAATGACTTAAAATACATGTATAATAGCAATGATGCAATAATAATTAGTTCAAATAAAGTATCAAAAGCAAGAAATCATATGGTTTTATTGAACAAAACTGTTAAAATACATAATGTATTATAAACAATAGACCTAATGTAGATAACGCATAACAACAAAGGCCTGCAGGGGACGACGACAGCCTGATTATTATTTTTAACATTACTGCACGATCTAATCCTTGTTTAATATTGACCAAGCACCATTTAATTCAAATGTCCACTTAATCTTTAATATTTGGCCATTTCTTTAGGACAGAAATGCTATAGCCACTGTAATTAAATGAATATGTGGACATCAAAACGTGTAAACTCAGAGTGAGGGTTTGAGCTTTTATTTTTATTATTTATTGTTCTGTTGTTGTCAATCAATCGCGATGTATTCTCCTGTGTTTGCACAGGTTTATAAATGATTTACCTTACAAATCTGATGAAATGGCGCACGTTGCGTTCCCAGATGAACGTTATAATAAACACAAACTCACAACAACATGCAGAGATGGAGTTTGAGACGCTCCACACATGTAAATGATAACAGTTTCTGTGGAACTACTGTGAACGGAGCCGCTGTGAGACGCACATACTTAACCTACACACATGTAAATAATTAAAGAGCATATACTGTGTTAGAACTGCATCGCATATAATTATTTAATTAAATTAAAGCGTTTGTGAATTCACAATTATGCTTAATTATGATTTTTAAATGGGTTTAATGTCATGCAGCCTTGGAAAATAGTCTAATGCGTTTTATGGATTCTCGTCCTGAAATGCGGCACTTCCGGTATTTTGGGTTAGTCGACGCGTGCAAAATGAAGTCGACGATTTTTCAAAGTCGACTAAAATCGACGAATCGCGACAGCTCTTATATATATATATATATATATATATATATATATATATATATTATGTGTGTGTGCGGTAATACCGCATACTGCGCTATTGAGCCACTCAAAATTACCGCAAGGGAAATTCCTCCACCGTGACAGCCCTAGTCTGGAACAGAGTCTGTGAGTGGTGCGACAATAGTTTAGTTCCCCTCCCCTCTCAAAGTGTTCTGTAATCTCTCCTTCAGCTACAATTTTCTATTCTCCACTTGTTCCCTGCTCGTTGGCATGAGACACTTTGAGCCAGAGAGACAGTCTTTCAAAAAAAAAAAAAAAAATCCTGTGAATACAAACAAGTTGTACAAATAGTGAAGCATTCCAGTGCTTTTATACACCCACATTTCCTCAAATTTGTTAAAGATTTCCTCAGAAGTTGAAAAGTTTGCCTTTCCAAGTTAAATGGAGCAAAGTATAACTGCTGATTAATTTCAATTAAAATATACAAACTGCTGTTTTGTGCAGATTTTCTTGGAATTTTCATACTTGCTTTCTTTCTCCTCTGTAGAGATGTGTCACAGTGACAGCCTGGATTTGCAGATTAACGGCAGCGCTCCGTATGAAGAGCTCGAGAATGGACACGATTCGGCATCCCAGCTCAACATGCGGGGTGTTTTCCTGCATGTGCTGGCGACGCTCTCGGCTCGGTTATCGTGGTAATCAATGCCATCATCTTCATATTAGTATGGAATCCATGCGAGCCGGGCAAAATCTGCGAGAACCCTTGTGTGGGCCAACATTGCGCAGACCATTCACTCAATATCAGCAGTGCAGTAACTAACGGCACCACAATAGTAGGACCCTGTTGGGTGCTTTATCTTGACCCCACGCTCTGCATCATTATGGTCTGTATCCTCCTCTACACCACATACCCATTGTTGAAGGAGTCTGCCCTTATCCTGCTACAGACCGTGCCCGAGCAAATCGACATGCATCAGCTCAATGCTCGCCTGCAGGAACTGGAGGGCGTGTTGGCAGTGCACGAGCTGCACATCTGGCAGCTGGCGGGCAGTCGCATTATCGCCACCGCGCACATCAAATGCCATGACCCCACATCCTACATGGACGTAGCCAAGCGTATCAAGGACTTTTTCCACGATGAAGGCATCCACGCTACAACCATTCAACCGGAATTCGTAACTGTGAACTCTGAGTCTCGCGCTTCGCTCTGCGAGCTCTCCTGTAGAACGCAGTGTGCCCCAAAGCTCTGCTGTGGCGCCGTTGATTCCACAAAGCCTCCTGATGGAGCTGTAGATGAGAAGAAATCATGTGAAACCAAAACCCCAACTGTAACCAGTACTTCTGCTACATCTCTGGAGATCATCAGCGAGTCTGTGGAGGAAACAAGCATGCCAGAATCCATTGTGATCATGACTAGGGAGGTGGAATCGTCATTGTGAGCGAGAAGCAGGTTAGACACAGAACATTCTGTTCTGTTAAGGATACCGATGTGTATTGGATCAGCTGACTGATTTCTGCCATGCTGTGAGAAGAACTGAGCCCAAACACACTCATGATAACACACTTACACCACACAGCCCTATATCTCAAATACCACACCAACATACAGACAATTATAAATAGGCTGGAAAGCAAGGCAGGCCTCCTCTGCATGTGTGTTTACTGCATCGTCTGATTGGTGTGTCCGTGCCAAAGCTTCTCTTCATACAGGACATCAGACACTGTGTGTGGATGTAATGCAACGACAAGCAAATGTAACGTTCAGCTGGTGGACCAAGTAGAAATGTTTGGACCAGTTTTTTCTACCCATATGTGTTTTCTGTTTTATTCTTCACACTTTATTGTTTGTTTTCTTAGTCATGTTCAAACTTTCAATTTTGTGAGAGATGTAATTTATGTATTTAAGTTATTGGTAATTAAGTTTTTTTTTTTTTTTTTTTTCTTCAAAGAGCTTTTTGTAAGATTATATATGATCTTTATCTTTAGAGGTTTAAAAAAAGTTTTTTTTTTTTTTTTTTTTGCTTTCACAACAAATGATCTATGCTTTAACCAAGAGTATTTTTAGAGAATGTTTTCAAAGATTGCTGTTTAATCTTTTTTTTTTTTTTTTATCTCTTTTATTAGACATCAGAAGATGTGTCGACAGTACTTCACCATGCCTATAATTCAAACTGCTGTGTTATAGCACTGAATCTAGGAACTAGACAAACCGTCTCTTGTTGGTTTTTATAAATGCTGATGCCTTGTTTGTTCTGTTGTTGTCAATCAAGCTGTAAAAAAAAAATATATATATATTTTTTGGGACTGCTGGAGGGTGACATGTTTTGTTCCATGCTGTCGTAAAAGTGAAGGGACCTCCTCAGATTTGTGGAAAACATTAATTTGTGCATGACCAAATATACTGGTTATATGGAAAGCTTTTAGAAACCAAGCAAAATTTGTAAACCAAAAGACAAGGGAGTTGCTTTCTGAAATACACAGAAGTAGGTTTGGGTTGAACACATCATTTGGGGTGTCGCACAATCTACTCAGTGGCCTTCATTGGGGAAAAACATATAATATCAGCTCTTCACGACACTTTATATCTGCAACCTTTAGAATTTGGTGAAAATATGCAATTTATGAAAAACAGACATACTACTAGTCTTTATTATTAGTCGTTTAGTGAATTTCGTAGAAATCTGTAGAGGAAAGATGAGCTTACACTATAAATGTGCTGAGTGTTTGTATCACTGAGGATTTTAAAAGTACCATCAGCGGAAATGTTTTTTGGTATATTACTGTCAAATGTGTCATTGTGAATTAAACATGCTTGTTTGGTACTGTTCAATTAATGTCTGTTTTGTCATTTTTTTTAGGTAAGCCGATTCAGTCGAGGTTAATTTGATTTGACCAAGTAATGAATAGAATATGATACCTGAACATCGTACAATGAATAGAAAAGCTCTATGAAAATTATAAATCAGGAAGAAACATGTAAATGCTAAAGAGCAGCGGGCTCAGTATTGATCCCTGGGGGACATCAGACTTAATTTCAGTTTCAGCCTTAACTCCACCAAGAGATACGAAGTGAAAACAATTAGAGATAAAACTATTTTAGAACAAAGACGTTCTGTTGCTGATCACATTTAGTAAACAGAAATTATCAGCTCAAGTCTATTAAATATGTAACATTTAGACAAAAAAACAAAACAAGAAGTTATGGTATGTAACAGGGAATGCACCAGTTATTGTTTGATTTAACAAAAACAAAAATTAAATTAGTGTTAATTTTACCTTTCACAATTAATTGTTTTGACCCTTCCACATTGAGTATATAAAGTCAAATTAAATTTAAAGTAAAAATAAATTGTATAACATAGTGTAACAACATTCAGCAATGCATAATAACTTGCTTATTCTGGAGTTCTAACATCATTCCCTTGACAATTCAACTCAATTGCTGTCAGATGCACTATGACTCATTTACTCTCCAGTTGGTAAATGTATAGCAATATTAACATTTCAAACAAGACTTCAGTCTGGCTTGATTCTGTCATTGTTTGCTATAACTGCTGACAACTCTGCTACAAAAACCTTGCCATCTGCAAACAATGGACAGTTGGATGGTGGAAGATGTTTGGCAAAGCGCTCTAGTTTTTATGCATAGTTACCATTCAACTAAAAAGAACTTGTATTGCAAAAACAGTTTCTATGAAGAAATCTGTGGTAACATTTTGTCTCCGAGCTGTATATCTATCTTGACATTACATTCCAGCTTCCACTTTTTTCACAAAAAAATTGTTTTGTTTCTACAGTGGTGTTTCAGTGGGCCACAAACATTCATTGTATTTTTAACATAATATTTATATTTACATTTAGCCATTTAGCAGACGCTTTTATCCAAAGTGACTTACAAATGAGGACATTAGAAGCAATCAAAACCAAGAAAAGAGCAACAACATGCAAGTGCTATGACAATTCTTGGTTAGCCTAACGCAGTACATGTAAGTTTTTTTTTTTTTTTTTTTTTTAAGAATATGAGTTGATAGAATATAGAAAAAAGAAACCTAGTGTTTTTGTTTTGTTGTTGTTGTTGTTTATAAGAAACAAGTATAGAATAGAAAAAAGAAAGCTAATGTTAGTTTTTCAAGAAAAGCTAGCAGTTAGAGAATAAATATGCCATTGATAGAGGGTCAAATGTGTGTTGTTGTTTTTTAAATAAAAAGTAGACAGATAGTGCTAGAGTTAGAGGGTCAAATAAAGATAATATAAGATAATTTCCTTGAAAATCTTGTGAAGTGGAAAGATAAATAGTATTGCCTAATTTTGTAATAACTTTAAAAGACAAATACTAGATAACGTCTAAGGTCTGTGGTTGAAGAGACTTTCAGCACAGCTCTAGTTTGAGGAAATGTGACTGAAAGGTAAAAGACAGAGGCTCCATTCAGCCGGTTATTGCAGAACCTTTAGTCATGATGGAAACTAGCTGTGGCTCAATTAAAAGAAAAAAATGAGAGAGAAAGGTATTTCCATTGCATGAAAGCCACATGCAGCCTGTTAATTAATCCCACACAGCAGCATTCTCGCTCATCAAAGCCGTCACATGACTCTGCAGTCTAACAGAGAGATTCAGCAAAAGCCTGCTTTCATAATGACCCAGCAGCTGTTTCCCTGCCGAAAGATTCACATTAACCCCATAAAACAATCTCCTTCAATGTAAAACCTCCTTCAATGTGAAGAACAGTCAAAATCTTCAAAAAAGAAATGTGTGCATGTCACATGAATCAGTATCTTAACACAAAACTTCAGGCACAGTTTTTCAAGTTAAATGAGAATCATTTCTGTAGATTTGAGAGTGGCCTTGGTACAGTAGAAGGTGAGATCAGGAGAGTAATAATGAGTCAAGAGATTACGCTTCACTGCCTGCTGCAAACCACAGTCATATGCAGACTTTGATCGCACTGAGGTCAATAAGTACAATGTCATGTCAGGTGATGTAACAAGCAATAACATCAGATTTCAGATGTATCAAAGATGAATTCAAGGTTCAAGGTTCAAAGTTCAAGGTTCAAGGTTCAAGCCATTAACTACAACTTTTTGCGACTACAACCTCAATACATTCCTAATTTGCTGCTTATTAGTAGTTAGTAAGGTAGAAATGTGATTGCAGAATATGTGATTTATAAGAACTAATAAACAGCCAATATGTTAACAATATGCATGCGAATAAGCAACTATAGTGAGAATTGGTCCCTATACTAAAGTGTTACCTTTTTTAACCTCATAATATTTCATCAAAATATCATAACTTGAGTGATATGACTCACTTCTCTCTGCTGATGTATGCAGGCTGCACCGCACTTAAGACAACCACATTTAATTCTCTATTTCAGTATGTCAACAACTGTTGGATGAAATTCAAAAAAGTATTGCCCAATATTTTTGTTTGATTGCAACATCTGTTTCATGCTGACATGACTGGCATTGGCATCTTTAAATTTGTGATTTCTCAGTTTTAGTTGATGTTCTTTACATTATACTTATTGGTACTTACTTATTGTTCATAAAACATATGTACTGAGTATGCACATATCTTAGTGAACAGGAGACAGGCTATAGAACCCAAAACACACACATTCCTCTCACAGCTGATACAAGAAACTGAGATTAAAACAACAGCCCAATATCACAGCAGGACTATAAAGTTAATGGTGATCAGATCACACACAGAAACAACATAAACAAGGGTGTGAACCTGGAGAGACAAGTGCTTAGAGAAGTTGTTTCTGGGTGGAATGCTGCCTTCACGGTGCTATTCTTCTTGGAAATGTCCAGATTTTCATTTCTGAAGTCATAATTACGAGTTTGTCATGTTCACATCTTATTAAAGCCAAAACGTATTGAAGATATTTAATCAATCTCGCACAGATCTCAAAAAAACTAAATAAATAAATTGCAGTGTCCCATTTGTTGACAACCATATAAACCAGGGGTTCTCAACTCTGGTCCACTTTCCTGCAGATTTTAGCTCCAACATTGATCAAACTCACCTGCCTGTAACTTTCTAGTGATCCTAAAGACCTTGATTACCTTGTTCAGGTGTTTGATTTCGGTTGGAGTGAAACTCTGCAGGAAAGTGGACCTCAAGGGTAAGTATACAAGCTATAACATTACATGCGCTATATACATTTACCGCGGTATCTAGATATGCAGATTGCTGACAATTCTAGAATTTCGAGTATGTAAATGTGAAATACATACAGTATGCATCAAATATTTGATGAAAGCAATAGATGATATCTGGGAAAACAAATTCAAATTAACAGTCATTCCTCGTTGTTCTACTGTGATATTGGCCTGCCCAACTTTGAAAGTCATGTATCTGAGTTTCCCAGCCTTAAATATGACATAAGAGGCCGTTCATGTTCATTCATGTTCATTCCAACAGAACATGAAGGCAGCATAAAGCCATGTGTTGTAGATCCCAAAGTGGTTCCCTTTTTTCTTAGAGGTTCCATCTCTCCTTAGAGAACAGAATTAGCAGGAATTAATCTGGTAGGGAAGGGGTTTGTGGCAGGAGAACAGCTGTGAATGTCTGAGCGATTTCGTGTCAAATCACATCAAGACAAGAATGAATGACAGCTGCTCTCTGTAAAACACTTGCTGCTCGCCATTCGGGCAGATGCCTAGTTGTCTGTCCACCTTTTTCTGAACAAGTCGATTGTGATTTAAATTGCTAATATTATTTTCCTGATGGATAAACACACAATTGCTGTGTATTTATCCATCACGAATATAATATAACGCTTGGTATTTTAATGTGACATTGGTATCACAAGAATATCTGTGACAAAATCTCTTTTTAGTCCATTGGCTGTGTTCTGTTCTTCCTAATTGTTTTCTTTCTTTCTTGTATTTCGCTGTATCTGTTTATTTGTAGTAGTCTGCTCTCCTGTTTCTATACAAAATAATCACATTTCTTTCCTGATTTTTGCACACAGCACTTTAATACGTAATTTTCGTAAAAGTTTTATTTATAAGTGCCTTTCCTAAGCTCAAAGTTGTTGTACAAGGAGAAAATGCATAAACAAACCTGCAATCATAAATACATGTGATAGTATACAGTACATACATATACACATGCATACATACACAGAGACGTAACAGTAAAACCAGAAAGCACAACACAACACAACCCAGTAGTTTCACAGCAAAACTTTAATCAGAAGGCGGCTGGAAATACTGTAAGAAAATATAGGTTTTTAGTTGAGGTGAGGGTGTTGGAAAGAATGCGAAGAACATTACACATCCATAATGTTGTTGCTGAAAGACTCATTCATTTGAGCCTCTGGGATTATTCTGATAGTAATTTGTTAAAACTTCTACATTCTAAGTTTGCTTTTGATGTTCAATGGTTGAGGACTAAGGAGAATAATGTCACCTTATTATACCCAGTTACTTCATTAATTTCAAGAAAAGGACTGTGGGGCATTGGAAAAAAAGTGGATTGAAGTGTTTCCCAACCCAGTGTCTGAGTTTGCTCACTCACTTATTCAGTGGACTATATTAGTGCAGTAATGTAAGGAATAGCAAATGAAGGTATAGAGGTAATTTCGAAATACAGCCCAAGACGCATGATTTTTCCCCCCTCAAACCAGTTATCCCATCCCAAAGCCATCAGTCAACACGCAGTTACCTGTCAAGAAAAGTTCAAACTTCCTGGATTCAGTTCAAAAACCTATGGATGGAAAATAATAGTAATGCTACCTGTCAAAATGTATTACTATGGTGTAAGGTTAAAGTTGGAGTTTGGGGTACATTGTGTAAACAATGTAATCTTCTGAATCAGCTGTGGAGCGGGGTTTGTGTTTAACTGGTTTCAGGGGGAAATATCACACTTCCACAACCTAAAATGAAAGGGTCAAATAAGGGAGACATCCAAAATGTGCACTGCTGGTGTGCTCCCCGGGAACATGGTTGGAAAACACTAGTCTATTGCCACACACGTGCTGAGATAAGACATTGCACATCAGCACTTCTACATGTGACCAAAACAAGGAAATAAAAACAATCGTCTCTGAACTTGCTGACTTGAAACATTAGAAGCCTAGAATAAGGCCAGATCCCAGTGGAAAAAAGCTCTGAGAGTGCTAGCATCAGCATGCTGTTGCAGTGACCATAAAGACAGCCATTAACCCACTTCCACTGATAAACTTTTAGGCATAAAGTGATTTTTTTTTCTTCTTCTGAGAATCACATTTCTGGGATTATGCAACAAAAAGAAACACTGAAGAAAAACGTGTTCTTTCTTCTACATGAGTCAGACTTAGTGAGTCAGAATTGTGACATCCTGGAAAAGAAGAAGGGTGGAATCTAATGGATTAATTTTCACTTCATCAGATGATCCACTGATTCTTTGAGTTCTCTCAAAAATCAAAATTCTGTCATTTAGTTTATAGAAACATGGGGCTGTCAAATATAAAAAAGGGCAAAAAAGTGCCATAAAAGTATCATAAAAGTAGTCAATTCAAATATTATGATAGCTAAAGAACAGACTAAGTTGTTACATCATTGCTATTACAAAATCAATGGCAAAATTACAAAGAATTGAATCGGAAGATGAATCTAAACACAGGCTAGAAGCAAGCTTCTGTGGGAAAATGATATACATTTTGATATGTTCTTCACACAAACAAATTGTTTGTTTTCAGGAGACCTGAAATGTAGTGAACAAATCACATGAACTACTTAGTGTCTTTATGGCCTTTTTAGATCTTGTGAACCCCTGTTGTAGTATAGTTAGGACTTTGTAAAGATTTCTGCCTTTATGTTCCATGAAAAAGATAATGGCATACAGGTCTGGACATGTAGCTGAATAAATAAGTGTGATTTTCACTTTTGGGAAAAATATTCCTTGAAAACCCAAAAGCAGAAAAAAATAAGATAGCAATGGCCTATTATAAATTAACATTATCGATTACATATATATATTATCAATGTGTGGGTTCCTAATCATTCCCCATTATCGATAAGCAGTGTGGTAAAGCTCAAATATACAGTCCAGGGTCATAAATAGTTTAGTTGGTAGATGAAATCTGTCCTTGAGCAAAGGCCATTAAAAAAGCTAATGTAAGCAAATGCTGGAAACCCCCATCACTGGTACAAACCGCTCACATGATCTGCACTGGCACTTCCTTTTTCTTTTCATTATTATTTAATTTCATTAATATTATTATTTAATTTTTTTTACATATTTGTTTTAAAATATCTTTTTTTTACATTTAATAAACAAATAATTTTTAAAATGCTGTAAATGTGAATAATTACGATTTGCATATTGCTTGTTTACTAGAATAAATATGCTATTTTAGTGTAGTGATGAAACGTGTTTTCTAGTGTACAAAAGAAAAGCTCCATTTTACTTGCTTCCTCTAATTATTTCTTCTAAACCTCACGGTAGAAATGGCAGGAATGGGGGCTCATTATAACTTGTATACGTCAGAACTGATTAACAAGAGGACATTGTATGATTAGGTAATTTTCTTTAATGACTTTCAGATCTTGACATTAGAGTAAAGCAATGCAGAACTTTGTGTTACGGTCAAAATGTCTTTGTTGCTATTTGATACAGGCGCCTCACAGGTCTGAATCACAGTCACACCAAACATGTGACCAGACTCTTCCTGTCTGTGCTATGTGCCTCATGTTCCATGTAATTCTTTTAATGGAATTCCCCATATGCACTCATCCTTAGTGAGATTTGTCAAGGCAGATGTATACAGGTAAATGTTCACCGCTGACACGTGGTTCGGCTTTACAGCAGTGAGGGAGTCTTTAAAGATATCAAATAATGAAACAATGAAGTGTTTTGGTATGGTGAATCTGAGGTTTCTTGATGATTGAGATTACTGTAGTTTTAGAGAATTATTAGTGGGCTGTCATTATTATACTCCTGTTAGAAAACATAAATTGGATTTAAGTTCAATAATCATACTATTAAATATTTTCTGTAGCACTTTAGTTTAGGTACCAATTTTTACTATTAACTAGTTGCTTATTCACATGCTTATATTGGTTTTTTATTAGTACTTATAAAGCTATGGGATTAACTTTGTGCCAATTAAAATGAATTTTAAAATTTTAAATTTTAATTTTTCAAGAAACGTATGAAAATATAAATTGAAATGGAATAAAATGTCTTTGAAACTGAAAAAATAAATAATTGCATGCAAAATTTTTGACTTCGTTTTTAATACACTACATGTTTTGCAATGGTTTTCTCCTCTTTCATTCGTTGATCTGTACTTACAAATATGCTTCCAGAGTTTTCGTTTACGCTTCTAAAGTTTTCGTTTACGATTCTGAAGTTTTCGTTCGCCCTTCTGGCACAAATCTCTTGTGGGGGCGGTGCTAGCAGTGGTGTGTTCTCATTGGCTACTGAGTTTTTGATTGACAGCTTCTTGACCTGGAAGTGAAGACGTCAGTGTTGTTGCATCAGTGTGGATGTGAGCATCTCTTGGCTTCCTATTTCATTTTAATGATATAAAATAATATATAAATATTTTTATTATTATTATTTTATCAGTATTGTTCTGCTGCTATGCTACATTGTTGAGATGATTTCTTAGGAATAGCACAGCGAATGATATCATCATTATCATCAATCATCGTCGTTATCAGGATACTCACGGTAAGTTGTCTTGAATTAGCCCAATCATTACTGGACCTGGTTATCTACATACAGTTATAGCCTTCAATTAGATAATATTTGCTTCGATTAGTTCATATTTCCCCCAGCACACAGAGTAATGTACAGTACTAAATGTACTGTATCTGACAATGACCGATGCTATTTTACAAGTGCACTGTCAGTCACTGCGCTGTCAACTTTGGCAATGTAAAGCCTTTTTAACCATGCTTTTTCTGTGTCCAGATTTGACTAATAATAATGCAAAAATGGTCACTTCAGATGAACATTTTTTTTTGGGGGGGGGCTCTTACTCAAAACAAACTTTGACAAAAAGTATAGTCTTTAATAATGCCTAAATATATATCCAAATGCAAAAGCTAATACATACAAATAATTATGATTGAAATCAGTTTCCAACAACTAGGGTATACACAGTCATGGATATATAGGGCTATACAGCCATCTAATGGTTACACAATGATATTACAGATGATAAATGGTGCATATTTTTGATGTATTTATTACTAAGTTAAAATTACTAATATATATAAAATTAAATAATTACAGGTATCTTGTGTATTTAATTGTTTGAAATATTTTAAGTTTGAAATGTGTCATGGGAGTTCAAAGCAGCTGGTATTGTTAGACTAAATCTTTCTCAATTTCCAGGGAGTGGAGCAACCTTTCCATAAACAAACTTCTGATGCTGACCCAGAGGATGCAGTAATAGTACCAGAGATCCATTGCCCTCATCAGACAACAATCTTATTTTGTTCAGACACATCACCTTTGAACGACTGGGATCTTGATCTTCAGACACCTAATATTATGCAAATATTTTCATTTCTTTGGAGCTCTAGATTAAAACAAACACAGTTCACACGTACACAAGAGGTTGCACTTTATTCTTATTAGTCTATGCTGATCTTGAATTAGCATACCAACAGCATATGATTGTTAAGGGGATAGTTCACCCAAAAATAAAACTTCTCTCATCTTTTACTCACCCTCATGCTGTCTCAAATGCATATTACTTTCTTTCTACTGGACAGGTAAATACAAATTAAGATTTTTAGGCGAATAATCCATCTTTGTGAGTCCTAAAGATGCTTTAAAAACCACACACAGTGACCGTGACAGTAATCCATCTGACCTTAGTGGTTAAAAAGTAAAACAACAGATAAGAAAAACACTAATAATTTAAACTTTTGACTATGAACAATCGCTTCCGTTCAGCTGTCATGCGTGCATGGGTTACAATCCACTTGTGTCATTTGGATTCTCAGAGATGGATTATTTTCTTAAAAATCTTTGTGTTTATGTCAAGAAAGAACGTCATAAACATCTGGAATGGCATAAAGGTGAGTAAATAATTAGAGAAGTTTTTTTTTTTGGATGGACTATCCCCATAAAGACTGATATTGCACTCCATTACATAACATACTCATTCACTGTTTTGTAACTTATACTGTAACAGGAACTGTTGAAAGGATCATTGCAGTGTTTAAAACATAATGAATTTTAAACATATTCTGTATATTATGTTCTTGTGCATTTTGTGTACTAATGTAAATGATGAGAATACAGTGCATTACATGTATACTATGCAGTTAGTGTTTCGTGGATTCTGGTCTTTCCTGTCACAACATAATTGCATCCAAGTCTTTCACTTTGATACTTGTGTATATGCTATAGTGACAATAAAGAATGTAAATTTATTTGAATTATTTCATATTTCATTTACATTCATTCAGCAGGTTTATAAAAGTCACACTTGAAAGAGTTGATGATTGTTAAAAATGTATTTCCAATTTTAAATGTTAGATGATAATGTTAACTAAATAAAATAACAAAAAAATTATCAGCATGATAAAAACAATTAGCAGCAAGAACATTCTTTTGTGTGGAATATGTAATAAAATGAGCTTGATTGTCAGGTTGGAGTGAGACTTTCTTGACATCTGAATATATCACACATATATATGATAGTATTATCTTTCAAATGTAACAGCTCATCCTAATTAGACCCTACAATGCAAAAGAATCATGAGCAATAAACAAATATCCTACGAGAACATTGGACATTATACAATATTTCCAGTATTATATACAGTACTTTAATAATTAACCCTCAATATGATCTTCTTTTTCTCTTGCGCTCCTAAAAGCTTATGTTGACAGAGTAGTAGCAACAGATAAATACAGATTGAATTAAAAAACAAAAACTCCTAACTTTATATCATTAAAATGAAATAGGATGCCGCTAAGAGATGCTCACATCCACACTGGGGGCGCAACACTGACGTCTTCACTTCCAGGTCAAGAAGCTGTCAATCAAAAACTCAGTAGCCAATGAGAACACACCGCTGCTAGCCCCGCCCCCACAAGAGATTTGTGCCAGAAGGGCGAACGAAAACTTCAGAATCGTAAACGAAAACTTTAGAAGCGTAAATGAAAACTCTGGAAGCATATTTGTAAGTACAGATCAACGAATGAAAGAGGAGAAAACCATTGCAAAACATGTAGTGTATTAAAAACGAAGTCAAAATTTTGCATGCAATTATTTATTTTTTCAGTTTCAAAGACATTTTATTCCATTTTAATTTATATTTTCATACGTTTCTTGAAAAATTACATTCATTTTAATTGGCACAAAATTAATCCCATATAAAGCTGCCTTATTCTGCATGACCATATTTTAGATTCCTTAATCCTACTCCATACCTAAACGTAACAACTACCTTACTAATTGTTAATTAATCAGCAAATTAAGAGTTCATTGAGGCAAACATTGTAGTTAATGGTTAGTAAACAGTGAGAATTTGTCCCCAAACTAAACTGTGACCTATTTTTCAATGTAAAAACATAATTTCCATTCAAATCTTTTAACATTTTACATAGTAGGCTATTATTCAATACAGTATATTAGTAAATTTAGTACTAAAATAGCCTACATTTGCAGTAAAATATTTAATAAGTATAGTAAGTAAAATATATAAGGCACCAAATGATTTACAGTGAAAACTGCAAAGGTTTGTTTCTATAAGTCGCTGTGACAACATGTAGGCTATCACTCCACAACACAGGCCTATTGATTTACTTTATCACTTTTAACTTAAAACATGTAATGTAGGCTATGCATGTCTGGAAGCACCCGCAGTAACTGCTGTGTAACCAGAGAAGGGCACAAATACATCAAAATATATTTAAAATAAAAATACAAAATACTGTGTGGAAAAATGTATTTAAATACAAATACAAAATACTGTGTGGGAAAATGTATTTAAATACAAATACAGTATTTTGTATTTTGAAAATACACAAAATAAATATGAAATTGGCCATCCAGTGAAGTAACACTATTAAAGGGATAGTTCACTTTGAAATTAAAATTTGGTATCTATCATCTTACCCCAAGGTCTTCCAAGATGTAGGTGTCTTTTTTTCTTCAGTAGATCCAATTTTGATGTTTTTAGGTCAAACCGTTCTAGTCTGTCAGTCATATAATGGCAGGTATAGGTCACTGTCTCTATAAGAGGGAAAAAGAACATGCACAGAGAAATCCAAATTAAATAATTCCCCATCGTAACTACACATTGATGGCCTAAGACACGAAACGAGCGGTTTGTGTGAGAAAACGAACAGTATTTATATAGTTTTTTACCTCTTGTACACAACCATGTCCAAGTGATCTGAGTGCGCACACGCATCCGGTGTGTGACGTGTGCGCGCGCTCTGGCTCACGCTGCTTTCACACGGGGCGTCGGCGTCAACGCTTGACGGAGGGCCAGTGAAAGGACACCCGCGCTTGGGCTTTAGTACACTAGCTGTGCCTAGTGTGAGTATACCCTTAGAACATTTTTTTTTATTATATTTGTATTATTTGCATTATAGTTATCTTTGTCTTGGGGTATACACACACACACAGAAAGCTGCTTATTACTCATTTATCCATGTTTCTTTATCACTCCTGATTCCTTATAGCTCCTGCCCACTAAAAGATCCACAGATATATTTGCATACCACGATGATATAGAAATGATATAGAAAAAGTTCAATCGATTTACACTTTATATCATCGGCAGCATATATATTGTCATATGATATTGCCATAGCAAGCAGTAATGATTAAAGTTTAATGAACACATTTGTCTAGCTAGTTGATAAAACCAAAATCTGACCAAAAAAAAACTAACAAGACTGACTAGTGCTAATGCTATGTTCCCCTTGCTAGTGCTCTTTTTTACCTGCTGGGACAGGAATGCTTTTTTCCCACAAAAGCAAGATCACCTTGTTTTAATGTTAAAGTCATGCACATAGTAGTTCAATAACCATTTCAAGCATTTTGTATGGTTTATACACAGCAAAACAGCATGTATTTAACTGAAAATCCAGAATCATTAACAAGCTAACTGTAAAGATAGCACTGTGAATGATGAGATAGTTGTCAACAAATGAAATGCTATATTTTATTCTAAATGAAATATCTTAAATATCTACGATTTTGACTTTAATAAGATTTTCCCAGGAAACCTGGCGTCCTTCACGATTCCTATTCTTTCCAACAGCAAAGCAATTGAATGTGACATGCTTGTAATCAGGACTTCTGAAACTGGAAATAGGAAATTTTGATAGCACACGAAGGCAGTATTATTCCTTATTTCCTTACAGGAATCCAGAAAATTTAATTACCCAATTCTAGATGGAGTCATATAGCTGCAGCTCACATGCATGAAAGTGGCATGTTTAAGGTCTGAACTAGTTGATACAGGAAACCAGCAGCAGTCTAATAAAGAGGTTGATTGGCAAAAAGTATTTGATGCATTTTGAAAATACAAAAATACTAAGATTAAATGTATTTAAATACAAAATACATTAGATTGTTTTCAAAGGTATTTAAATACAAAATACAAAATAGTATTTTGTATTTCAAATACGTATTTTAAATACATGTATTTGAAATACTGCCCATCCCTGTGTGTAACAGTGGTCAAAGTCTCCCTCTGGTGGTTAAAAGGTAGACAAGCACGTTTCTTAGGTTGTGGATAGGTGAGGCTTTGCTGTAATGGCAGGTAATCCTACAGTTAGACGTTCAAACCTTGATCCAATCGATAAGCCACATTATATATAAGGACTTTTAGAGTTAGTAAATTGTGATGGGAAGACAGGGAAGATTTTTTAATGTACACTTATAAATGCATGATTAAAACTAATCACTGCAAATGAACTGTGAGAGGGATAAACTGTCAGTCTCTCAAAAGGGAGGAGTGATTAGAAGAACAGATCTGTGAAAATATAGTCTTTAATGGTTTTATATCTGAAGAGTGCGGAACGCGAGGAAGGGAACAGGAGCTTCTGAAATGAATCAAAAGAAAATTAACCATGGTTTTACTACAAATAAAACCAAAAAATCATGGTTTCTATAGTTAAACCATGGTAACCACAAATTAACCATGGTCTTGCACTAGTTGTCTTGCACCATGGTATTTGTAGTAAAACTGCGGTTATACAAATGGTAGTCAATACGCCAAAAACCATGGTTACTACAATTTTACTATAATAAAACCATGGTTACTTTTCGTAAGAGTTCATCTTTGCCTTATTCGAGGATTATGAGCAATATCACACGAGTAATAGCGCCTTTGTTCCTGACTGTAATTCGCTATAGTCACGAGCTGAAAGCAGAAACAAAAGTTCATATTGAGAAACTTACACTGCAGACCCAATCACTTCTGTCTTCTTTGCTTATTATTTATAATAAATTTATATCTCTATATTTATAGTACAATATTATTTATAGGCAATCTATTATTTCTTTTCTGAATTAAAGGGATAGTTCACCCAAAAATGAAAATTTGATGTTTATCTGCTTACCCCAAGGACATCCAAGATGTAGGTGACTTGGTTTCTTAAGTCGAACACAAACAAAGATTTTTAACTCAAACCGTTGCAGTCTGTCAGTCATATAATGGCAGTCAATGGGACTCACGGCTTCGAGAGTTAAAAAAAAAACATACACAGACAAAACCAAATTAAACCCTGTGGCTCGTGATGATACATTGAGGTCTAAAGACACGGAACAATCGGTCTGTGCAAGAAACTGAACAGTATTTATATCGTTTTTTACCTCTGATCCACCGCAATGTCCAACTTTCCTGAGCGCATTCACAACAGCCAGCGCTTGAGGCGTCATCGTGCTCTGGCATAGTAGACGCATGCGCAGAAGCGATCTGTCGCACGTATACGTCACTCATTGTTTAGATCGCTTCCACGCATGCGTCTACTATGACTATGACAGACTGCAATGGTTTGAGTTAAAAATCTTTGTCTGTGTTCTACTGAAGAAACAAAGTCACCTACATCTTGGATGCCCTTGGGGTAAGCAGATAAACATCAAATTTTCATTTTTGGGTGAACTATCCCTTTAAGTTTTTAAACGAAACGTTTGAGTGAATTATTCAATGACTTATAAAGTCACTTGTCTCCACCTACTGGCGTAACGATATAACCTGCAAAAAAGGTCAGCGAAAATCCCTAGAAAAGTCAGTCTGGAAACACTGACAAACTGAGTATGCAAATCAACTTTGAGGACCAGTGTTATAACTTTAACTATTTACAGCCGTAATAGACCATCGGCATGCTGTGTGAGTGCATTTGACTCATTAAGGGACCAAACTGAGGAACTGGTCTCATGCATGTCATGGTTTTACTGCTAAGCTGAGACATCTGCTTGGATTAAACCTTTTCCATCTGCTGTCCTCCAGTCCACTGCCGAGATACTAGGTCACTAAAACACGTCTGTCCAATCTGGTGGAGGAAACATGTCAACTTATATGAATTTTCAAAAAATATATAGCCCCACACATTTGGGATTTTTATTTACTTAAACCCATAAACATGGAAATTTAACATTGTTTCTAGGCCACTAATCAAATCAGCATGTGAGCTCTTTGAACAAAAGGTCAGATTTCCTCGCTTGCACTGAAGCTTATGACTTCTGAAACGTCCTCAAATCATGTTGGAAAATATGATGATGAGGTTTTTAAGCTTTAATTGGGGGAAAACGAAAATAAGGCCTCAATGTTATCCTTGTACCAGATAACTCGTCTTAGTCACATGACCTCATAGCCCACACATGCTCGTAATCTGTTTATGCAGCGCATGACCCGTCCTCCCCCTCTCTTCTGCCCTCCCATCCCGTCTGCCTTTCAGCTGATGATGCATGTGGCAGAATAGGCTTGGGGAGCATTGCTATAGCAACCGCAAACAGAAAGGCACTTCAGAGCAATCTCAAAGAGGAAATGTGACCTGGGCCATTACACATCTACAAGCCCTACAAGACAACCGGATCACTTCTAAAGGTAAGGAGATCGTGCAAATGAGGAATAAATAAAGAAGAGATAGCAAAGGAGAATGGGCGAGGAGTGGGTGGATGGATGTAGAGGAAGACAATGTTGAGAAAAACACAAGATTAATGAATTCAGAACGTTTTGAGTAGTCAGTACAGTGTCAGTACACTGTCAGTACAGTGTTCAAGGCAAAATAGTCTCTTCTTGATGGATCAAATCATACAGTTGCTTACTGCTTTGGTCAAATTTTAAGTAGTGAAATGGCTATTGTCTCCAAATTAATGTACCTAACTCTTGGACATATTCTGAAATTGTAACTGTTGCACTTTAATTCTGATCTGGTCTTCCATTTGAGGCAGGTTTGTGGATGGCATGCGTTTTAGTACAGAAAAAGTTTTGTTTACAACTGATTTTCTTTGAATGGACAAACAATGAGACATTTCTCAAAATATCTTTTTTTTGTGTTCAAAAGAAAGTCAGTCATACAGTTTTTGAAAAACATTTCATTTTTGGGTCAACTATCTATCTATTTTAACTGCTCTTTATTCTGTATACTCCTTATCACAGGACAGTGAACCCAAATTAATAATTTAAGAAATTATGCTTTTTTTAGCAAAGCGGTTCTCAACTGGTGGACCATGACCCAAAAATGATCTGATATAAAAAAATGTATTAAATAAATTAATAAATAAATAAATCTAATTTGTAAGTAAAACAATGATTATTAGAGTACATTTTACAAGAAAATACCTGTAAAGTCATTCCACTTCCAAATTTCATGTTTAATTCAATATGTTACTGTCCGTTTCTTTGTAATTATTTGTGAAATTTACTAGAGACTGGTTTAGAATAAAAATAATTTTAAAGAAAATCCTAAACCTGTGTGTGTGTGTGTGTGTGTGTGTGTGCATGTGTAAATGCAACTAAATTGTTTGCATAGGTAGAACAGAAACTAAATAGGCTTTTCACCTTTTAAAAGTGAGGAACACTTTAAGGTTGTCCATCAGTATTTTGGCGTAAAATCACTTTGTGGAATTTAGCCAAATAAATACCTGCCAACATGGACAAGTTGTGTGACATGCCCTCATCCTCGAAAACCATAAACAAAACTATGCAAAGTGAAAAAAAAATGACTACAAGTATCTATATTATATTATATTATACAGGCTCCCAATATTTGGATAGTGTTAGATTGTAGATAGATGGTAATATCAATGAATTTTAGTGTTTGAATTTAAGGACGTATGTTTGCTTTTGTATAATAAACCGTTATTTGGCATGTTTGGTCAAAATATGGGTCAGCGTCCTTCACAAATTCACATCAGAACAGATTCTGTGTTGGAAATGAGCCGAGAGCTCAGTGCTGTGATGTCTGTCAGGTGTTAAAGAACATCTGTGCTTTGAGGTTTAGGCTTGGTAACATTCAGCCACAACAACAATATGATGTTGCAAATCTGTAACCTTAAAGGGATAGACCCAATATAAAGATTCTTTATTGGCATTTATACACTCTTAAAAATAAAGGTGCTTAAAAGGTTCTTCACAGCGATGCCATAGAAGAACCATTTTTGGTTCTACAAAGAACCATTCAGTCAAAGGTTCTTTAAAGAACCATCTCTTTCTTACCTTTTTATAATCTGAAGAACCTTCTTTCACCACAAAGAACCTTTTGTGAAACAGAAAGGTTCTTCAGATGTTAAAGGTTCTTTATGGAATCATTTAGACAAAGAGGTTATTCTATGTCATCGTGAAGCACCTTTATTTTTAAGAATGTATGGTTCCACGAAGAACCTTAAACACCCATGGAACATTTCCATTGAACCTGGGTTCTTTAGATTATGAAAATGTTCTTTACACTAAAAAAAAACAGTGGTTCTTTTAGCAACTGTTTTTCAAACTGGTTCTTCTATGGCATTGCTGCGAGTGAATGTTGGTAACCAAACCATTTCAGGTTCAATTGGATCCACTAAAATACCATGGAAGTCAATAGGACCCAAAACCATTGGCAGATGATCACAATATTTTGTGCGCAAGCACTTTATGCCAAATTTCGAGGTGAAATGAATAAGAAAAGGCATTAAATCTATAAAAACAAATCTCCATCATCCATTGCACACCCAACATTTGTTTAAACTGCTTTTTGTCATGTGTATCCATGACGGCTTTTACTGCATCTCTAACAGATCAAATTGAAGGTGAGCATCAGAGGGCCGGTGACAGCAGCGAGCATGTCGTGGTTCAGCTGGAACGAGCCGTACTATCGGAGCCCACGACGTGAGCCGTCTGAAGTGGTTATGGACACCCTGATGCTGGAGCTGAGCTGGCAGATGAAGGAGGCCGAGAGACAGCAGCGGGAGCGAGACAATGAGTATCGGCGGCTGAAGAGCGGCGTGGACTACAGCTGGCTCATGAGCACCCCACGCAGCTCTCATGACATCAGCCAAGGAGAGAGACTCGGCCTTGAAGACCTGTGTAGCAAAGTACCGCCATCATACTGCGGATCTGTAATACAAAGGTAAGACATTAAAGGTTAAAGAAGACATTCGTTGGGTGCTCCATGTTGCATGTTTTGTTTTCAGCATGAGGATGTTCGTCATCACAGGTTCAGGAGAGGGCGATCTGGGTAATTAGTTTACTAAGCCGTCTTTGTGATGTCACTACTAAGAAACACACAAAGACAGCCATGTTTTTCTCTTGGTGAACTAAGCAGCTCTAACCTGCTGAAGTGACAATTGTAAATCGCACACAGGCCTCACGGGATACACACCTGACAGATTCAGATGAGCCCCAACAGATGCTGTTCATTTTTGTTCAGGTAGCAACTGCATAGCAACTGTTTGTTTAGCCCCATATGATAACCAACACCCATTACTTAAAATGACCCAAAAATGAAATTTCTGTTATCATATACTCGCCCTCAAGTTGTTGCAAAACTGTATGATTTTTTTCTTCTGTGGAACATAAAAGATAATAATTTTTTTTTACATTTTTTTTTTCCATCTAATGGAATTCGATGGTAACAGGTTGGTTCCCAAAACACTTATATTAATATATTTGTTTCTTCAGAAGAAAGAGTCATGCATGTTTTTAATGACATGATGGTGAGTAAATAATCCACTAACTTCCATTTAGGTGAACTATTATTACTTATTCATTATTTACTTATCTTCATGTCATTACAAACTGTATGCTGTTATTTTTTTATATGGAACACACACACATATACACACACACACACACACACACACACACACACACAAAGTAAAGATATTTCAAAATTTGTTTGCCTATTCACTAACAATTCATAGCAATCATGGGCTGTCAAGCATTAAAAAGGGAAACAAAGATATTATGAAAGCACTGTATCCTGTGTGTTATATTCCAAGTCTTCCAACAAAATACAGAATGTTTGCATGAGGAACAATCTAAAATATATAGTCATTTCGGTCTGTTCCTCACATGGTTCATTTAGTTAAGTAAAACTAAAACTGAAACTAAAACTAAAACCTTTAAAAAACAGTTTTTGTTACTTGAAATGATTTTGTTAAGATATACAAATATACCTAAAGCTAAAACTAAATAAAAAATTATAAAACTATATAAAACTACTACTAAAATGACAAAAACACATACCAAGACTACTGAAAGTTTAACTAAAATTAAAATGATAAAATATAAAAAATAAAACATAAAAATTAAATATAAAATATAATAGATAAATATTATATTTTATAAAATAAAATAAAACAAATATATATAAATGTGACCCTGGACCACAAAACCAGTCTTAAGTCGCTGGGATATATTTATAGCAATAGCCAAACATATATTGTATGGGTCAAAATTATAGATTTTTCTTTTATGCCAAAAATCATTAGAACATTAAGTAAATATCATGTTCTAAGAAGATATTTTGTAAATTTCCTACTGTAAATATATCAAAACTTAATTTTTGATTAGTAATATGCATTGCTAAGAACTTCATTTGGTCAACTATAAAGGCGATTTTCTCAGTATTTTGATTTTTTTGCACCCTCAGATTCCAGATTTTCAAATAGTTGTATCTCAGCCAAATATTGTCCTATCATAACAAACTATACATCAATGGAAAACGTATTTATTCAGTGAAAAATTTACCCTTATGACTGGTTTTGTGGTCTAGGTCACAAATTGTACATTTTATTTTATATTTTTATTTTATCACTGAACTGAAGATTTTTGATGTGTATGTGTTTTAGAGAGATAAAAAGGTTTAGAACAAAATGACAGTGAGTAAAGACTGACAGAATTTTCAAGTGAAATTCTTGTAAGAGAGAATCTTTTTTTGAAAGAAGAAGGATGATCTAGTCCTTCCCATGAGGACTAGGTGAAAAAGTTAGAGTTTTGAGAGGATTGTGTTGATTAAACAAAGGAGGACAAGGAAGATTAAGAAAACACTGATTCATTGATTTAATTGGCAAGATAAGAACCTAGCTTGGTAACCTATTTTAAGACTCCCTAAGAACCTAAGAGCGCACGGGTCCTGAGAGGCTGCTTTTACTCTGATGAGTCAAGTGCTTATGTTCTGCTCTCAGAGGGACCACAGCTGATAATTCACCTGGGAAAGAGAGGCTGATGTTTTGCGCTGTGTAAAATCTGTTTTAATGTGTGATTAAAACAACCAAGAGAATTTGTCTGAAAATGGCTGTTGAATGCTGTTTACTAGGTGACGTGTTATAAAACATTAGCAATCATTTAGTTTTTCCTTGAGGTCCACTTAGCCTACATGACAATTTTCAACTCTTTCTATAACTTTTACAATAAAAGATGCAGGGAACCTCAGTTATGATTGGCTAATCTCTCTGCATATGAAATGAGTAATAACACTTACTTACAAAATTCTAACATTGGGATTCTATGGAACAATGTTTCTGCTTAAAAAACAGTAAATTGCAACTTTATCTTTCAATATCACTTTAAATCTTGCAAGTGTGACTGTTTCTTGTAATTCCGACTTTGAATTTCTCAGTGTCTTTAAATCTCACAATTGTGACTTTGTTTGTGGTAACTGCAACTTCATACCTCACACTTGTGACTTTATGATTCAATTTAACTTTATTTTTTCTCAATGTGACTTTAAATCTGGCAAAGGTAACTTTGTTTCTTTGTAATTCTGACTTTATATCTCACAATGGGTTGCACAATGTGCCTTTTATATCTCTAAATGTAAATTTAAATTGCGCAGTTGCGACTTTACTTCTTGAAATTGTGACTTTATATCTCACAATAACTTCCTGCTGTTACTTTATATCTCAAAATGTGACTTTATACGTTACAGTTGCAAAATTTGTAATTTGTAATGTGACTTTGTCTTATTTTAAACACAATGACCTTTTATGTTTTACTCTGAGGCAGAAACAGGATTCCATGTGATCCTTGTATAGATATGCAGGTCACATCGTTTGGCACATTTCTTCATCATTTTAGCCTACACTCACAATAAAAGCAGCTCATAATCACTAATATTTATTTAAGCAGGTCTTTAGAATCCCTGTTATGTCATGTAGGCCTACATTACGGAGACGTCTATTTGACGTCTGCTTTTATATCTTCAAGATGTATTTTTTTAGAGTGTTTGCTCATCTGCAATACATCTATAGGACATTTCCCATCAGATGTCAAATAGATGTCTATTAGATGTCTTTAAGATGTTAATGATGTAGAATGTATGTAAAACTGACATCTTACAGACGTCTGTCAGACGTTTGTACACAGCAGATGCTTTCTAGATCAAGTGATCTTTAACAGACATCTTGAAGACGTATACGTGTGCTATCTGGGATGTGATGTTTTTGCAGCTTAGTTACAATGAATGCCTTTTTTGGATGGACAGAAAGTTTTGATTTCTGAAATTAGTAATACATATAATAGAAAGAATGAATTAAACGACATACGACGCTCCTTAGACAAGTGTTATTCCAAACTCTCCACACTCTCTCCTCTCTTCACAGGTTTCGGCAGGTGCTGATGGAGAATGAGCCTGAGATGCAGGAGGTTTCCGGACTCTTTCGCTCCGTGCTTGTGGAAACACTTGAGCGTGTTCATGAGGAGCAAGAGGCGCTGCGTCTGACCCACCAGTGGAACAACAGACGCTCCATAAGCCTGTCGCTGATGAGCTTCAAGTCTCGCGTGCGGATCAACCCTTTTGGCAGCACCTTGGGACTGAAATCAAACAGCTACGGCTCGGAGGAAGATGGAGTAGATGTCAAGACTGTGTGTGGGGATGTTGAGAAGGGCCTTGGTCAGACAACAGAGAAAGCGCAGCGCGTGTGGAGCATGCCGGAGATTCGGCACAAGGGGATCAATGGGAAAGCTTGAGTGTCTGGGAGTGGGATTCAGCAGGATCTGGTCTGATATTCCCAGCATCACCTTCACTGTCAGTGTATTTATATTTCCAGAAGAATGGAGGGAAGAGATATGTTGATGTTGGGAAATAAAACAGCAAAACATCATAAATCAATAAATATGCTACAAGGACTACAGATCATAAAGCCACACTTTTCATTTTTAACTGAATGTGCATATATGCAGTAAAACCAGATACTTGCTTGATCACTTACTATCAGATTCAATTTGTATGACAAGTTATTCTGAAATATTACAGTTGCCTAATTTATCCTGTGAACTTTCGGGGAAAAAAATGGGGTTTTAAACAGCTCTTCTGTTTTACAATTTATATAAATATAATCAAAAAGAAAAATAGGCTATCAAGTGCAGGTCAACTTAACATTGCCCCGTTTTTCCGAACAGGTGTGGAAATGTTCAGATGCTTTCTTGTCATGGATGTGAAAGTGTAAAAGTGACGAGTTGCTTGCGAAAAATATTTAAATAAATGTTATTTGATTACTTTGTCAATTGAGTTACAATCACTGCAACTAGAATGTAAATGTATAAAATCAATAAATGTTTTAATTGTGCTGAAAAATAAAGATTAATGCACGCTTGCTTCTAGAGTTTGTGATTCTGAGACAGTAATGGTATCATACATTTTATAACAAATGCCTCTGTGGTATCTGAAACCGATTTCTAAATATTATAAAGAGTAAAAGACCAACCTTTCCTTGCTCATAGGAATGTTCCATACAAAAACTGCAACTGGAGTTTTGTAGCTTTTAGTTAAGGTCTATTTTTACACATTTAAAATGTGCATCTTCTCTCTTCCCACAAAATGGACCAAAAATATTGATGACACATCAGCATATCCAAATGTTTGCCCAATCAAATGCTCTTAATGTGTATGTTATCTGCCCCAATACCACCTATCTTTGGCTAGAAATAGCAAGAAGCCAAAAGCTTTTAGCTGTTTTGAAAAAGAGACCTTTGATTGGTCCCAACTTAATTTCCTGTTTCAGTATCAAATAAGCATATCTTAATAATAATAATAATAATAATAAGTATACCTTAAAAAAAGACCTCAACTATCTACATGATTTTGTCAACTGTTAGAAAAATGTTTATGATTTTTGTGGTATCAAAACCTTTTTGAGACACTATAAAATAAAGGACACAAACCAGAAATTTATTTAACAGTATTGTCATCAGTACGGTCAGATGCACGTTACTCACAAAGGCAGATCATAAGCTTTCAACTACCTGCTAGTGGTGCCTCTGCATTTGGTTCAACACAGTAAATACACAAATTATCATGGGATAACAAGAAATGCACCACTGGAACAATGTTCTACAATGGTCTACAATGTTGTTTCAATTTTGAATTGTTTTTGAGATATACAACCTTCATCTCCCTGGTCACAAACTGTACACATATGATTTACATCCTTCTGAACAATTCCTCACAGATCTGGACTGATTCTGTTATTATGTACTTGAGGTTTGCATAAAAAAAAAAGAATACAAGAATACTTTTTTTCTTTTCTTTTACAATTTCAGTAACATGTGACCATGTTACATCCAAGCTACAGTTCTCATTAAGGTACAGTTAATCAGACATAAAATAAGTATTTCAGGACACAGTCTGGAATTTAAAAAATGAGACCAACCATCCACATAGTTGGTAAGGAACTATCAACACATAACATCAGGAAACAACATTAATAGTTGAAGATGGTCTTTCCCTGAGTCAGGCGGTCAGGCGAATAATAATGAAAAAAAAAAAAAAAGTCTTCTGATTCTGCCGTTCCTGGTCTGAACTGAATCAGAAAGTGGAGTTTAAGAACTCCAGCAGTTCTGCTCTGTTTTTGTCCCTCTGTTTAAAAAATAAAAAAGCAAGTCAATAAAAGAACTGTGCAAAACTGTTAACATGACTATAGTTAATCTGCTTTACATTCTAGCATTATTTTCACCAGCCATCATAACTAGATAAAAGCAGCAGAGGAAAATATCCATATCCACATTAAATTTGTTGTTTTTCTTTAGTGTATTTATGTGTAATCTGCACAATGAAAAACTCACCTGCTTGTCCTTCTTTGATTTTTTCAGTTTCATTTTAATCTTTTTCCCTGAAATCATACTGTACTTGCCAGTTTTCTTCTTTTCCTTAAGATACTGGGGATGACAGAAATGTATTCAACTTTGCAATAATTTATTCAAAATCAAAATAAACAAAAGCAAAGAGACTACAACACATTGCCAAAGAAAAAAAGAAATGTCCTCTATGAAGTTTTGAGTTGAGTTGAAAAAGTACCGTTGAAATTTGAACAGGTCCAGAGCTGTCGTCCTGCTCTTTGTGTCCCTTTTCCTTCTTCCGCTTACGTGTCTTCTCTTTTTTCCCTTTCTATAATAATAATAATTATAATAATAATAGTAAAAACAGATAAGAGTTAATTTATTCCAAACCAACATTTAATTAATAAACATCAAACAGCTCCTAAAAAAATGACACATTAAACAAAATGAAAATGTATTTTTTCTTTGTAGTTTGACAGTCCTTGGTCACTAACTGACATTGCATGTCAAGAGCTGCGTAATTTTTTTTTTTTAATTCTTGCTTTTGTGTTATAAAGAAAAAAATAATAATGTACAGGTTTGTAACAAAGTGATTGAATAAATCATTATTTTATTTTTGAGTGAATTCTCCTTAATACTTGCTTATTCTGACAACTTTGGACAAAAGTACACAAATTTATCAAATTAAATAAAAAAATAGCCAGGTACCTTTTTGCCATGTTTATCTTTCCTTTTTTTCGAAGATTTTCCTTGTTTTTTGCAAGAATCTAGCAGTGGAAGCACAAAACACATAGACATCTTATTTAGATGTGCTCCATCACAAATATTTATTTATTACAATTTCCTCTTTCCTGTTATGTGATGCTTTACACATACAAAATTCTCCTTTCATACAATATAATTTTCAATTTGTAAATAATACAGCATTTAATAACTGATTTTTATTTAACTTACCTGAGCTACTAGAGCTGGAGTTACTACGTGATGATGAACTGCTGGATGAAGACCGTGAAGAAGAGGATGAGGAGGAGGAGGAAGAAGAAGATGAAGAACTGGAAGACGATCTGCTTCGGCTTCTTGCTCGCTTGCGGTTTTCTCTTCCTGTTAATGTATAACAGTAATCAAAATCATTCGTGCATGTCAGGGTTAGTGATCTCCTTTCCTAACACAGAACACTTGTCTAGAGAAACTCACCTCTGCTGTGAGAACTACTTCTGCTTTTTGTACTTGACTCACTTCTCTCCACGGTGTCCACTTTGGCAGACTGATAAATAACAAATAAAACCCTCAGCATCCAGATCTTTTCAAATGCTCAAACATGGACTGTGTTCTTCATGAGAATCATAGGCAAGAATCGCAGATTCAAAGCTCTATATGATGCTAAACAATGCTGTCAAGGTAAGTCATGACCCGAATTTAAACTGTATGTACATTCATTCTAAAGTCAACTACTCATTTACTCATTTACTTCACAAATACGTTAAACCTTATCCATATAAAATGTTTAGAAACAATCAACCAAAGAATTACAGCTTCATCTGAAGGTTTAACGAGAAGGCTGATTTTAATGTAAGCAATTCAACTCTTTACCATGTTTAAAACGTGGTCCTCGCGACCACAACAAAAAAAAACGGAAAAATCAGAGTAATAGCCCGATATGACTATAATCCGTGCTGAAAATAAACTGGTGTGGAATATAAATTACTCTTTTTCATTTCTGTGTGAATCAATAAGATCAACACCACTGCGCGGCCATCTTGTTTACGTCATACAAACAAACTACATCATCCGGGTACTGTTTAGCAGTGCAGGCGCGTGTCCGACGCACTCAAATAAAAGTCCTGATTTATCTACTGTCTATATTGAATATTACATTTTTCAGTATCATTATTCAGGTATACATTTTTTTCAGTTAGTTTTTGAAGCAGCACGCAGACGGCGTCATAACATAGCTGTTAATTTTCTAAGCGCTGGTGAGGCTGGACATTAATACATTAATAATTTAACAAATACAATCATTATTCATTTAACAAGCGGATTGTCAATTTTATATTATAAAGTCATATTATATTATATCACATTATTATTTAATTTACAGAACTCTTTAAACTGAAGGGGAAAAGAGACATTAAAATGCGGTTTGATGAAGGGTTCGGCTTTCTGGGCCATCGCCCTCTGGAGAAGTTTCGACGATTCTTGGCCTATGAACATGGAAAAACAGGTAGTCTACTTCCAGACAAGATATTCTACCAATTTTTACATCTGAAATGCTATATTTGAATAGGCATTTTCTTCAGGTGAGATACGTATGTGCTGGGCATTTTATGTCAAAGACTATAGATACAAAAAGGTTTATGTTTTTCTTTTGCCACACGAGAAACTGTAATCAGTTTCCTCATCGCAGACAGATTTTGTCTGTGCTTATCTAACTAACTGTACCCACTATGTTTAGATTAAATATATATATAATGTTTCATTGGTTTTAATGTAGCACAACATAATACAAGAGGAAATATTTCCTCTGTAATACATGACTTTTCCAACAGAGCGCGCCCACGACTAAATGATTAATGTTGGACATTTTCCCCTGACGGTCACTGAAAGTATTGTCATTATTGCAATATTTTGTCATGCCTGAAAATAATTCGACAATGTAGGCTATTTGTTAGTTTTTCAGGACATTTTAAATACTTTATCATTGGTTGAACCGATGACAATGATAACTGTTGTTGCAGGAAAGTTGAAGGATCTTTGGATGTTGATTAATAGGCATGATTGAAGAATGAAGAAAAAATCATAACAAAACAAACGGTGCGGTGTGTATGTGAACAATTCAGAAACGTTGAGATTGGGTTACAGTTTATGTCAATGTATAATGAAGAGTGTAGCCTATAGGTCTTTTGACTGGTGAACATTTACTTTCACCATTTCATATTTTTTTTGTCACCATTTTGTCTGTGTTAGTTTAGTTTTGTCTCATGTAACATTTTTTTTTTTTTATATTCCTGTTAATCTTTAAAACATGCTTTGTTAAAGCTGCATAAATATTATTTGTTACCATACCACAGGGCATGTCTACTAAAATGCGTTGCACAAAAATGTAAAAACAAAAATAATTTAAAACCTGATATACTCACACATCACAAATGATCATAACAGCCTCAAGTACAATCAATATAACAAAAGAGAATTTCAGATCGGTTTTATAAATGACAGTAAAAGTTTAATACATTCACAGACTTTTCAAATACAATTAAGTAATGAGGTTTGGGAGTGAGGCATATGAGAACAGATACATTCAGATACACAAATATTGAATCAGTAAGTCAGCTTGCAGTAAGACTGTCTGCAAGGATTATATCCTCTTTATCATTAAAAAAACAACATGGCATTAGTAGTCTTACAAAGTGCAAGCAGTGACTATCTGATCACGTCTGCTTATTGTACTGTGAGCTGAACGTTCAAGCACTGTAGTAAATGAGGTTTTATGTAAAGATATTGAATGACATTTTACAATTATCCTGATAAATAGTTGAAGTTTCAAAGATGTAAATGTACAGTGGCCCCAAACTGCATTTGGACACTTTTTTTTTACGACTACATCACACTGCCAACAAATTATTCATTTCTTAGTCATTTATGTCATTGCTTTTAATAAGTTGGTCCCAGAGTCCATTAGTGGAGGTATGAAGTTCTTCAGTGGTTCTCAAGTTCACTCAGGTGTCCTAGATAATCACATAAACTATGAACATGTTCCACTAATGTTATCCTAACAACTGGAAAACTGTGCTTATTTATTATCTTTCTTTTAAATACATGCCAATAGTTTATTTGTGATATTTTATATATTTTTTTAACTTTATCTGTGGGTTTTTAAATACTTTTTGGGGCCACTGTATTTGCCTGAGTTCATATTAAAATATTAGAAATTGTGTAAAAATATAAAAGTCAACAATATATTTGTTAGTTCTTTAGGATACAATAGCTTAAAATACTTCATATTTCATTGCATAAAGGGTTGTTACTGATTACAATAATAAGCAACTATAATTGTTGCAAGAAAGTCAAAGGATCTCTTTTTGGATGTGGACTAATATGCATGATCATTAAAAAACATTAATAGAGAATTGGTCAAAATCACTAGTAATGATAAAAGTTGGGTCTGTAGAAAATAATAATAAAAAAAGCTTATTCAAAGTAAAATTAACTACTTTAATAACAGACACTTAAGCAAAAGGTCTCGAATTGGCTCAGATTTTTGGCACATTACAGTGAGCAACTATTCAGTTATGTGCAGTTCAGCAGATGATGACAATAACTGACCTACACTTTGAGTTAGCTTAATAACGTTTTGGTAATTACTTTTAACCATCTTACATTTTATTATATAATGCCTAATTTTAGAAGGTTTGTGATGCCACTTTTCAGTGTCATAATATAAGTTGCAGGTGTTTTTAAAATTTAGCTACATGTACATGTAAAAAATAAAAAAATAGATGACATCTCTTAGTACTTATGGTGAGTTCACTGTTGAGGATTTTAGTGAATGGAGTAGATGCTGACATTGAAAAGCCCCTGAGTTGCTTATTGGACCGGGTCTCTTGCTTTGTGAAGTGAGCTGGTTTGGAGCAGAGTTTCAAGCCTCTGCGTTGTTCTTGGAATAATCACCGTGAGTCAAACGCTCTTCATGTTCCTCCTCTTCCTCAGGTACCTGCATATCAAAAGCATCCACAATTATCAAACTTATTAGCTGTGAGACATTTTCCTCAGCATTAAAAACAGCTGTGACTAAGTCCTTGCATTACAAAATAGCATTAACATGTCAATCTTTTTGACGTACCTCCCAGAAGATTGAGTCATCGAAGCAGTTTTGATCAGGTGGCTGCCCCCAGAATGGAATCTTCATAATCAGGCCTGGAGAAGGTATAAAAAATGCTGTGCTTTGTGTCTTGCACAATTTTGTATTTTTTTTGTAATACAATAGAGTAATGCTAATTGGGTCACTGACAAATAAGTGTGTCCAAAAATAGTTTAAAATCCATGTGGCAAGTTCTTACATAGGCACTTTTCGAATTCATGTTGGTTTCACATGGTTGTATATATATATATATATATATAAAATGTGTCTTAATTTTAATTTAGAAGATTTTAATTTAGAAATTGGGATCATGTTCTTCAAAGAATAGATATATTCATTGCATGCATGAATGGCATTTATATTTTACAATATCTTGCAGATTTTATGGTCCTTGAATTAATACCTACCTGTGATCAACCCACCCACCAAAGCAAACCCCAGAGATGATGCCAAACCGCATGCCTGATAAGTTGCTGTAACACTAGGATAAACAAGCACAAAGATATTAAACCCATTTGTTGCCATACTGGTAATAGCAAAAATCTAAAGACACAATCTAAAGAACTGCCAGCTACTTGTCTTTCTTTCCTAGTGCTGCCGCCACAATACCGGCAAGGCCCCCTAGGATGCCTGGCATGCCGTGAAGGTTATGCACACCACAGGTGTCTTGGATTCCAAGTTTAGAGGCGAGTATAGGCTGAGGAGACCAAAAAAACAGATGATGGATTAATATTTGATTCTTTTCTAATATATTAGAGTCACTGGTGTATGAAAGAAACTCATACAGTGAGGAACTTAAATCCAACGGTGGAGATAACTCCTGCAGTGATTCCGATCAGCATTGCTCCAAATGGCTGGATGTCCATGTCAGCACAGGTGCCCACAGCGACACCTCCAGCCAACGTAGCGTTCTGAATGTGAACCTGTGCCACAAAACACAATAGCCTAAGTCATGGACTGCTAAAATGTGAGACCTGGTAATAGTAACAAAAGACTGGGATGACCCACCATGTCAAGTTTCCCCTTCTTCTCCACCAGACTGGAGGTAGCGTAGGCAGCGAGAGCGCAAGCAGCCAGAGAGAAATAGGTGTTGATAACAGCTCTTAGCTGAGGATCACCAGGTGCAGCAATAGCAGAATTAAAGCTGGGCCAGAACATCCACAGGTAGACTGTGCCTACAGACAGAGGAAGAGTGGAATGGTGAATGTTTACAAGTACCTACAGACACAATACCAAGGTACACTAGTACAACATTCTAAACAGATCAATCCCTCACAGCCTCATTTCCATTCATGTTCTTATTCATGTTCTTTCATTCATGTTATATATGGCATCTACCAAATGCAAGTTGGCTTGCATGTAGAATATTACTAAAAATCTTGCTTACATCCCTGTTGAAAAAAAAAAACAGCATATGCTGGATAGGTATGTTTTGAAGCATGGTAGCTGGTTTAAGCTGGTCCTGAGCTGGCCTCAACTGGTCCTGAGCAGGAGCTAGTTGCTAAGGGCCCGTTTAAACCAGCTCATAACCAACTATGGACCAGCTTAAACCAGCTCAAACCAGCTACCATGCTACAAAATATACCTAACCAGCATATGATGGTTTTTTTTTTTTCAACAGGGATATGCAAACATTATATATTGAAGCTCCAGGAGAAATTAGTGGCCAAGTAAGTACTATGTAAGCAAATCACTCAGAGGCAAATTTTCTGTTTTATAGCTGACTAAAATGTCTACACATACCGATCATTGCAAACAAGTCTGAGTGATAGACCGAGCCATCATTCTCATGGCCGTTCCGAAGACCTGGGCGATAAAGAACACGAGCGACAGCTAATCCAAAGTAAGCCCCAAAAGCATGGATGGTCATGGAGGCACCCACATCAGAAACCTGTTAAGAGACGAGAATGTTTATGAATACCAGATGAAAAGGTAAATGATCATGTTTGACTGTTGCTTTAAGGTATGATTTATTTCCTAGAGATGCCACCACTGCTTAGTGTTAGTTCCATTTAGACAATAACTATTTGTGATGTTGTGAGTCAATTAAGATAGTAATAATAATGATAATAATAAGAGTATCCTTTATAATCCAGACGCTTTATCTTATTCAAGACGAAGAGTTTGTGAGTTTGTTGTGTCTTAGTTGTTATTGTAAAACTGGGCGTGTTCATTAAGTTTATCCTGCCAACTTTAGGAAGGAGATAGAAAATTGCCTAAACTGTTTTTCCTTCATCTTTGACCCAGCTTCCTTTTGTAATAAATGGAGAGGAACTCGGCATGAAATTTCACGAGGCTCTTCCACCACCATTAAAGAACCTCAACCTAATTAAATTTGCAATGCACATTAATAAACATAACTGTAAACGTGCCAGAATTGCTATCATCACCCTTGACAGAATGTTAAAAGGTCACCCTTCACACATAACATCTACACTAAGATCTTGAGTCATGACAGAAAGAGAAAGAGAGAGAGAAAGAGAAAGATTAGCCAAGAGCAATTAGTACAAGGAAGTCTATTGTCAAGAATACAATACTAATGTTGACAGTGCTGAGTTGTCAGTAACCATTTTTTAAGATGAGACTGAAAAAGCCAAAAGTATGTAATCGTCTAATTGTTGATGGGATGGAATTCCCTTGCAGCTTTGACTGAAAATACAGACTGACTGAACTTACTTCTTTTGAAAGGAATAATACAGTCCCCTCTTTCCCCACCCCTTGTAGATCTGTGAGCAGTTGTTCTAATATTCACAAACTGTTTTAGTTGAAGACAAGCTACATAGTCTTAAACAGCAGACAAATATGTACATATTTGATCAAGTTATCCCAGCTTAGCAAATTGTATTTCTTTAATATTGAGCAATGATGAAACTGAACTGATTTCTTATGTTTTTAGTGATTGTTTATACAAAGACTCTAGTGGTTTCAGAGTAGTAATACTGGCTTGCGACCAAGTAGTTAAACAGTAAGTAATATGAGAAATAATCATGGAATGCATATACTCAGAGTGGCGTCACGACATATAATCACGAATAAATCTAAAATTTGATAAACTAAATCTGACCCGGTTACAGACCTTTTAAACCTGCGCCTTAAATGAAAGTTTGGAATCAATCAGAACACCAAGGTACTTATATTCAGATACAACTTGTAATCTTTCCTGATACAAATACATCTGGCACTACACTTAAATTCTTAGTTTTGGTGATAAACATACACACTGTTTTAGAGATGTTTAACTGTAAGCAGCATTGTTCTAGCCAAGCTGCAACATGAACCAAGGATTCTGTAAGTTCATTTGCAACTTGTGACACACTACTTCCATGTATATAAATGACAGTGTCATCTGCATACATTTGAATGTTAGTGTTAGGACAGACGGATGGAAGATCATTGATGTACAAGCCGTAAAAAGTAAAGGCAGCCAGCAACAGATCCTTGTGGATCCCCACACTGCAGTGAAGCCATATCTCTTTAGGAAGCTGAATTATAATTCATCAATGTTTAAACCAAAGCCACTGAAGATCTTGATCACTGTACATCCTGCAAATCAAGCTATTGATCAAATAAGGATGGAAGCAGTTTATGAGAAACGAGCTGTTTTTCCCTAGCCTGACTACGTCAGACTTCGTACTTCCGCTCAATTTGCAGTCGCTATGCACTGATTTACTCAGTCTGATATGAGCAAACCAGCTCCCAGATTATTCCGGTCCGCACCAGCTGTCCAACCCAGAGGGACGGGCTGAGAGCCGTGACGTAGACGCTAATGCGCCGAATTTAAGATTGTAGTTTAGGTTAGGTGAATCTCTAAAACGACAGCGGTCATGATGAGAAGCTGAACAGGACTGGTTTTTCGCCTGTTGTGGAGAATATTCCTGGCATTTGCCAAATGAGCCCGATCAAGAAGAGTCGCTGTACTGAAGTTCAGCATTTTGAATGGAGGTGATGTTGTGCAGCCCTACTCCCGACAGGAGTTTATGGGAAAAGTTTAATTTATTGGCAACTATTTACCGATCGTCAGTGAATACAACTGGGGAGGCCAACAGTCCGGCAAGGCGGTAATTGTGATTGTGTCCCCCTTGGTTGCCCTCATGGACGATAAGGATGACTCGGTCTGTGTGCTGCAATAATGATCTATCAATCAACCCCCATAACCAAACATTTGAGTTTACTTTTCAATGTTGACTGTTATTTTTCCATTATGCATATGCCAGATGTTCTGGAGGAGAAGACCGCCCATACTGTGTTTACAAGCGGAAGTTCAAAGCGGCTGAGCCGGCGCATAACAGGTACATCATAACCAACACGTTATGCTGATTGGCTTACGGGTACACCATATAATCTTTAGGAAGGTCTTCAAGACAAGCGCCCCCCCCACGAGAAAGTAAACGCTTGTCAATGAAGATCATGCCCTTCCACGTGTACATCCTGAAACACTGGACACATGGATAAAGCGAAGTAGCAGAATTTGGTATTACCAGGCTAGTTTTTTCACACCTGAAGCCTGAAATTAGTCGCAGCATTCTAGAACCTCAATTAGTCCAACTTTAGTTTGAACAGGTCAGCAATGAAAGGATGCACTGTTGTGTTATATCAGTGAATAACGACATACATTTTTGTCTGTTCATCACACTAAGCTATTGCATGACTTAAAAGGATTATTCACCCAAAAATGAAAATTCTGTCATCATCACCCTCATGTTGTTCCAAACCCATAAGACCTTCATTCATCCTCAGAACACAAATTATTTTTTTTATGAAATCTGCTTGAGATTTGGTTTCTCCATTGACAGTCTACACAACTATCACTTTAATGCTTCAGAAAGTTTTGGTGTGGACTGGGCCCCGTACCAGATTGAGACGGCCCTGATGAGAACCAATGAGGTTAATTATTGTGTGTTACTCAGCATGTTTGAGCTTCTGTAAAATCCAGTGAAGTTTCTTCTTGCACGTCAAGTAAGTACGATTTGAGCTTCTGTTTGTGTTCGCTGATCAGTGGAAATGTGTGTGTGTGTGTGTTTGTGTGTAAATAAGCCTCAAAATGATAGTTGCATAGACTGTCAATGGATCTTAGACTGTCTGTTATCTTCATTTGTGTTTCAAAGGTGAATGAAAGTCTTATGGGTTTGGAACGACATAAGGGTAAGTAAATGATGACAGAATTTTCTTTTTTTGGGTGAACTTTCTCCTTAAGAATTCTCAAAATATAGCGTACAGTTGGACTACTTATGATATCGTTGTTCTTTTGATATTTTCGTTCTTTGTCGGGTATTGCATGTGTTCTACAGGAAACAATAACAGAATACTGAACATAAGGGTGAGGAAATTACAGAATTTCTTTTTAGGGTGAAATGTTCATTTTAAAGTGCAGATCACAGAAAATGCATAATAAGTCTAGTAGTAAAGTAATTCTTGATGAACAAACAACTGTACACCCAGAATAGTTACTCAGCAACACATTTCTGTTTTAAGTCTATTTAATTCCTACAAAATTACCAGAACAATTCTATTACCATGCTCTTTCCATCGCTGTACAAAGGTCTTGTGTGCTCTTCTATTAGTCTACGAATGACAGGTTAAGAAGTTGCCTATAGTGACCCTGTTAGTGTGTGTAATTTTATTCACTTCACATGACTCTAATGAGTGTCAAATACTTATTTCATGATAAGTCACATTCAGAGCAATCCAGCCTTTTCATTGCTCTAACTGGCTGCAGCTTGAAAAACCATAAGACATTTTTTGTAGCTTTCTCAGTTTCTTAACATGGTGACTAGTCATTGTGCATGCACTGAAATTTTGTTTAGAATAGATGTAACACACTTGTAAACAAATATGTGAATCAAAGTTCAACGTTGAGGGTACATATGAAGACAACTTTCAGAAAATCAGTCTGGATTCATTTTGATTGATAAAGCATTGCATATAAAAATACCCAGCAATTTGCAGTGACCGGAAGTCATAAGTTTTCATGAATGATACTTACCATTGGGATGGAAACCATGTGAGAAACTGAGTAACTTTGATTCATGGATTAATAATCCAATCACTATGATGTATATTACACTGCTCTGAATGAATGCATCCAGAGTGTTTCCCTGCCAAGATGCGGATGAATGGAAGTGCAAAGAGTAAAAGAATACAGAAACATGTATAACCATTTCTATAAACTCACAACAACTGAATGTGCACACTGATTGTCCTAACAACACAATGTGCATACTGCTGGCCTTTTCCCATCTTTCCTGCAGAGAGGAAATGAGTTCTAGGCTGTCCAACTCAGGAAGCTATACAGTCCCTGGACACAGAGATAGGATACCGTCCAGAACACCTTATTCATCAGCAAAGTCCGTTTTCAGACTACACAATGCAAACCATATCACTGTGCCAGATGATAATAATCAGACACATTAACGATTGTCAGTAAGTTTTAAGAGAGTAAGTCAGTCCCAAGAGAGACAAGTGGAACTACGAAGCGTGAACCTCCAAAAGGTGCGGCACCGGGCTTTGAATAGGCGAATATTCAGACTTCCTCGGAATGCATCCGAAACCCTCCACCCATTCAGTAATCCACACAAAATCTAAACTTGCCAGTAACAAACCCAAATAGTCATCAATCATAGCGCTCATGGTTTGACATCTGCTAAGCTCATCAAGATAACCGACGACCCCTGTAAGTACTACCAACTAAGTTTGTGGTGAGGAACTTTGATCAGGACTCAAACTAAACTGAATTTTCTTTGCTCGCTGCATATTTTTATAGCTGGCTATATATTTTCTATATCTTGCTGTCTTTATAAACGATCATATTCTCATGTTATAGCATAGTCCATGCTCCTAGCAGACAGTACACAAAGAACCACTGTATGATGATACAGTAAGGGACTAAACAGGAAAACTTCAGATAAATATGATGATTAAAAATCAGCAAAGTTCAGTCTTATCTTACTTCACAATCCATCTAAAAACAAACAAACTACTGAATGTGATCTATTACTGCATACACTCAATTCTCAATGGTCATTTTTGATGTTTCATGGAAAAATCTCAACGAAAGATACCAAAAATGTGATAGAATCTAGTTTTGTTATATCAGAATCTAGTTATATCATCACAGCCCTTCCCACCCTAAAAACTTCCTGTGGTACCACAGTAGTGTTCTTACTCTGTCTTCAACCAGTCTTTTACGTTATTGTCACTAGTTTTTGATGGTTGTTGAGTAATAAAATGCAATCCTGCTGAAAACCCCTCAAAACATTTAGGTGGGCCTCTGACACAGCTGAAACAGAGGTAAACAACCCTTATCAGCTGTTGCATGACCCAAGTCTTTTCCTCTGATCTTTCTGTTGATCTTAAGCAATACATATTTACAATGATAGGGTTGACTAAAGGACTTTTCACTGGCTATTTCATGTATGCAAACTTTGGAAGAGCATCATAGTGGAAAACAGATAATTTTGCCGGCTGAGTAGAGGTGCACAATCCATTTTTCCCAACTGTTGGCTGCTACAACAAACAGAATAATTTTCCCAGTGAAAGTTTTCGCATTTCCCACATGCAACATATTTGCTGATAAAATCTCAAAGGTCCTATTTTACTAATGGGTGGAAAGTTTCCTCTCTTTGCGAATATTCAACGACTTAATTATATTCTGTCAGCACTAATTTAAAGCACAGTGACATAACTTAGCTATATGTGTTTTCTTTGTTGCCCAGATGAAAGCACCCTTTATTTACTTTTCTTTGAAGCTTTTCTCACTCATTTCTGGAATGCTTTGCATGTATGTACCAAAGCGACAGATGGCCTTAATTTTCCAATTCTACAAACACATATGCTTTTTATTTTTCTTTCATTTTCACATATGCTTTTAATTGTTTTAAAGGTCATCAGGTTCACTGGGTGGCAAATAATTTGTATGCTGTCTCTATTGTCACATTGTGCTCCAGCACTTCAACATGTTTAAACTTTTGCAACTCAAAGGAAGAAGAGATATTATTCAGGGTGAGGTAGTGTGACAACCGCAAAGAAAGTTACAATAAAAAAAACAGATGACAGTTCTTATCAAGCCCTAGACAAATGCATCCAATGACATTAACAGTAAAGTTCAATGTACTTGTCAGTGTAATGAAATGAGTCAGATTACAAATTTTGAAGGGTTGAATGGAAAATTTAAGGACACATGTGACACTGAGACTAATCTTGCATGTTCATACTCTCCACACCCAAAAGTTGGTTTCAGTCCAAACCGTGTCTAAGCAAGCAACCACATGTGCAATTTGAAGATAAAAGTAAATAAGGGTATTTACAACCAATGCATGTCATCTCTGCAAATAGGCAAAGCATGTAGAGAAAATTAAAGGAATGCAATTGAAGTTGAAAAGGTCTTAAAAGAAACATACAGTGTTTCTATTTGCTTGAATTAATAATTCCTTTTATAATAGATTATGTAGATCAGTAGCTGTCAACTGGTGGGTCACGACCAAAAATAAACAGGCGTATCAACTTTTTAAGGGGAAGAGAGAATGTTTCACATCTGTTTAGTTGCTGACATCAAATTATGTACATCCAATCAGTATTTTGGTTCAAATTCATTTGATCTACAGAAATGCCAACATGTACATACCCTTAACACAGAAAACCATGAACAAAACTATGCAAGATAAACATATGACCCATGTTATTTAACATAAACTCTCACTTAAAATGGAGATTTACATGGTTTGTGCAACCATAATGTGTTTTGTGCGCCTCTTGGCAGCTGTGAATATAAAACTATCAAAATTCAGTTCAATTCAATTCAATACAAATGGTCCAATTTACCTATTCAGTCTACAGTATGTCTTGCTAATAATTTTATATGTAAATGAAATGATAATGTTAATTGTAATGTGAATAAATGTCAGTATTTGATCGTACCAACTTTTTTTTTTTTTTTTTTTTTCATTTAACCAGTTTTGTACTATACTGAGTCACCAGATGATGCCCAGTGTAAGATCTGGCTCCTGAATGAGAACTAGTTGAAAACCACTGATCTAGATGGATGACATGGATAAATAACCAAAGCTGACCTACATCACCCTCTCCTCTTTGTTTTTCTCCTGAGAGTGCAAGAGCCCGTGGCATTGACTCCTCTTCGGAGGGAGTATTTTTAGGGACTTGCGTGCTGAATGAACATTAGTAAAATATAGCCAACAAAGCCTTTGCAGAAATAAACCTATCAGTGAACACTGATGAATGAGTAGCACCATGAAACTTAATAGCAAAGTTTACTAGAGTAAATATCAGCCTTAAAAAGGATGAATTCATTGCAAATAATCCAGAAAATATTTTATTCAGACAATGACCAAAATTGCATGTGCATGTTGCCAATTTGCAAGGCAATGACAAGCTAACAGCAATTTCCAACTACATCCACATGATCTGACACTTAATGTTCCTAATAACATAATGTATTCAGGTTGAGCCAATAAAATAAGATTTAAATACAATTTTAGACTTAATTAAAACAAATCAATTTGGATGTCAAAACAAGACCTGATGTATACACACATCTACAACACATACACAAATCTGACAGGGGGTACTTACTGGGATAAAGGGTCATTGGGCTACTTGAATGAGTTGTATTCGATTCTTCATGACTCCCATGTCCGTGATCATCACCGGTGTCATATACCACAAGGAGAGCGTACAGGACAATGGTCACGACTTCCAGCGTTAAGGCCAATATGGGGAACTTGAGCCTCATGTTGGTGGCATATGCTGGCATGCTTAACACCTTCTCTGTTCTGCTGTTCTTCCTCTCTGGGTGATTCTCCCTCTTGTCTCTACCTCTCTCTCTCTTCACGCTGTCTGTGGCTTGTGGGGGGAGTGCAGAAAGTGGCATGTGGTTTTGAATTGGCTGCAGGTTTTGGAAGACCAATGACAAGAGAGATCATTAAGGTGGGGACGGTCACACCCCCTGTTGCACTGTACTTGTAGGAATGGATTTCATTTCTCCTCCTACTTATGTAAATGAAGAACAGTGTTTTAAATTCACAAGTAAATAAATGGAAGTATATATGGCTTATATGTCTCCCTAGAGAACCATAAATGTGAAAACACTCAAAGATTAACAACACTTTAATTATTGTTTGTATTATATGGAAAGTCAATGGTTTACCACATGACTGGTTACACATTGTAATATTAAAAACGTTTCATGGGTTTACACTGTAAAAAAAATGTTTTATTTTTTTTTTTTTTCATTATTGCCTTCTAATTTGCTTTTATATTGCTTTGGATCTGTGTATTTGGGTTCCTCTTTTAGACTTAGGAACACACCCTGAAGTTTGAGAGCTGAGTAGTAGAGCGTGGAGCAAGCAAGTATTGTTGATAATGTTATTTGGTTCTCACTTCCTAAATAAAGATTTTTTTTTTTTTTTGTAATGTTAACAATAATCTGTGTGACAAACAGGGACATATGATTTTAAAACATATCAAAACAGATGATAAGAAACAATATTAAAACACTCTTAATTTAAATGCCTATAACATTTTAATTAGAATAAAGTATAAGTATATAGAGAGAGAGAGAGAGAGAGAGAGAGAGAGAGATCAAACGTCGTAACTCAGCAACTCACATATCATCTAGAAGTTTCCCATGAAATTTAGCTTGGACATTCATGTGCTTGGAACTGGTAATTATAATATTTCTGGCTCCACTTGAAGGGCCAATTGGAACCTGAGACGTATCTATGGAAAATAATATCTTAGAATATTGGAGGTGGGCTCTGTTAACTTGGGATAGTAAGCAAGTGCTTAGCAGGCATTTACTATGGCCCAACAACCACTTTAGCAATGCCTTGAATACAGTCTTCAACCCTATATTATAGCGACATATTCTACGCCCATATTTTTTTTCAGAAAATATAAATTTTGACATGCATATAGGCCATTAATTTACATTAAAATGACAATTTGGTGGCGTGAAAGCACAGAGCTTTGAAAAAGGGTTTTACAGTGCAAGTTTTTGAAAATGATATCGTTATCATCTCTGTGTAAAAAAAGATTTCCGGTATCTTGATTGTTTGTATTCACCCCTCTGTAGAAAAACTCATATAGTGTTTCTTTAAAATTGCCATTGCAAACTCCTGGCCTGGCATAAATAATAAATCATTTTAGTAATTTTCACAGATCCGTGTATACAGAGATCATTTTGACAACATTGTAATTTTTACACAATAGGCTACATTTAAAAAACAGGAAGGAAAACTTTTCTGTTTTTAGTTTTTATCATTTTCATGTAAATGTACCCAAGACGGATGTGAACGTAACACTGCAGCATCACTGGAGGAAAGATAGAAGAACAATAAAAATAAGCAAAGACTGCTTTAAATGAAATCAACAGAAAATAAATAGGATGTTAAATCTCTCAAGATCTCACCAGAGGATGATTGAAAAACAGCATTACCATCTTCACTCGTTACAAACCAGTTTGCCTTCATACATGTACAAAAGTTGTGCTTGAGAATCAAGTGTTATTTTTAACACTCTGTAGTGTGGATTATATAAACACTGAGCAGTGATAATTTAACACTGGGGATTTTGCTGTGATTATTATGACCCATAATTTTTCTGAAGAAAAACTTTAAGTTATTACACAACTAATTTCAAGCAATTTCACTGAAAACTAGAACCTGAAATAATCATCAGGAAACTGCCTATTTGCTCAAACCTTCAATTAGGTGAATATAACCACTTAATTACCCATTACAACCACTCTGTGTTGACACTTTATTGTACCTATTTGGTAATTTTGGTTAATGGACTCAAACAGAATCAGAGACGGTCAGCATTACTATATTTAAATTTTAATGTTAGTTTTGTTCATCCAGTTTTGTTTCAGAATGACGACAAAACTAATATAAACTTACTACCTTCTAATACTTAGAAAATGTAATAATTTTCGAAAGACAAAGATAATAAATTTACCTAATTGTAATTGTATTAAATGTCAGCAAGAAGGTCCCCAGTTCGAGTGCCGGAGCAACACGGCCTTTCTGTGTGGAGTTTGCATGGTTTCCCTGCGTCTATGTTTGTTTTCTTTTTTTTCTGGCACTCTAGTTTCTCCCACAATCCAAAGACAGGAAGGTGAATTGGAGATGATAAATTGCCCATATTTTTGACTGCCTGTATATGCCCGTGATGGACCCTTAAACCTAATCAAACCACCAAACCTGTCCCTTCTCTTAGCAGGAGTCTGCAATACAACATACGTATATGTATATATATATATATAGATAGATAGATATATATCAATTTACTTTTCTTGATGTAGGTAAACAGTAGTTAAAAACACCTAAAGTTGGGCCTTAAAACATGACATATGGTACAAGTTTCAAAATAATTGACATTAAAGCATATTTTAGTTTACTATAAATGCTTGTCAGTACACTTCAAAGACAATAAATGTATTTATGAAGTTGCATATAAAGATGTATTTAAGTCTTAAGTCAAAAAGTGCAATCCTAAATTCAACTAATTTTAGAGATTGCACATGAATGCAGGGGCACCGTAAGGGGGGGAAAAGTTAGGACGATTCTAAGGGCCCGACGATGGGAGGGGGCCCCCGAGGGAGAAACGTGATTTCTACCGAGGGGAACGCTAGAGCCCTGCATTTCAGCCCGGCCCCAACCGGGCTTCGATCGGGCCAATTTTCACGTCATAGTTCAGACAAAAAAAATTGCCGCGCTGGTGGAAACAACAGAGACTGTGCTGCCGCGACTGTCAAGAGCGTCTCGACAGTGTTTAGTGTCCAGCAGCAGCAGAGAGCCATCAGCGCAGCTGAATAGTTCTGCTTCAAATACACACAATAAAGCTTGCTATTAACCCCAGCAAAAGTAATTAACATGAATGTGTCAGGGGGAAATAGTAAGGAGATATTTGAATTATTTACTAATAAACTAGTGTTTTCTGTGTTAGTGTCGCAAAGATGAAGAATCAGATGAAGATCCTGACTCACCATCTCCTCATTAGACGCGCCAGTGCATCTTCACGGATTATAATGAAAGAGTTTTTGTTTTCGATTTGATTTATTTCGTTAAGTAGTAATTTAAAGCTTTCTATAGATATATTTATCATGTCTGTGAGTCATGTAACTTTCGGTTCATTTTTGTGAAGTGCTCCTGTTCAAGACGAGACGGCACATCATTGTTTTCTTTATTTTATAAAATTATTTTATATATTCAGGGCTCTAGACTGCGACCAAAATGCGACCATTGGTCGCACTTGTGCTAGTGCATGGTCTGGGCTGCTCCAAAGCGTGCACTGCCAGCCGCAGCACATTGTAGCAGGAGAAAGATTTCACTGATCAGGTGCAAGCTTCAGTAGAGCCTGGTTTCACACCGCACGCGTAAGCAGAGCAGAGGTAGTGCAGAAGCGGCGCGTATGCAGAGCGAGAGCAGCGCGCGCCCATTGTGCTTTCACTCCCCGCGTCAGCAGGAGCATGAAGGTGCGCGCAGAGGACGGAGGCAACGGAGGATTTGGTTTTCAAACTAAAGTAAAAGACCGCTTCTTAAACCAGAGAAGGTGAACATGTTGGTATTCTTGTAGAGAAAACATGCAAGTCCTGTCAGCTACAGACAGTTTAGTTTGACTTTTTGTTTTCGTTTTGAAAAGCTTGTTATCTTTACCTCATGTTACACTATGGAGGCTTTCCTTATTTTTTAATATTATTATTATTTGATTCCTCAGTGTTTGCTAAACATTCTGTTATGTATTAGTCAGTATAATACAGCATGTGATGTGTCCTATGCCATACCTCGTCTTATTCATTTTTGTTAATAAATGTTATGCTAGTTTGTCATTGTAAAGTACTGTTTTATTGTTGTTGTGCTTTTTAATTAAGAATAACAATGAATCCATCTTTTGTTTTAGTCTTAAAAAGTGAAAGGTGTATAGATATAATTATCTTTTCTTGTAAAGCGTGACACCAAGATCGTGAAAGTGAAAGCAAAAAGAGGAATTCCTGTCACAAAAGTTAAATCACAAATAATACTGATGAAAAAGAACGGGTTGAATGTTGAACACTTTCGTTACCATATAACTATAAACTATGATAAAAGTTCATCAGCATGCATTGATTAATCAAATGTTGTATCAAAAAAAATAAAATTGTGACCTGTCTGCCGGCCCAGAATCCGTAGCGGCGCCCCTGCATGAATGTAAACTATAAAACATTTTAATGTAGTTGTAACATGCAGTTATGTGCCTGAAAACATTTTATCCAGTTTGCGCTTAAATATTCTTGTAAAATGTATTATTTCTGCAGGTCCTTTTTTAAAGAATGGCAAACATTTTCTACAAGGTTAATCAATAAATAATATTAAATGATATTCATTTAATCAATAATAATGGTGTCGCTAGTAATGGAGTAAATTGAACACTCTTGGAGGGTCAGTGTAGATTTACAACCTTAGAGGCGTCTTATGGATCATTGGTATTGGTATGACTTTTTAAGATAAACACAAGCTCTTAGAAGACTTTTAAAGACTTCTGCCACCACAAATACATTCATCAGATCATAATGTGAGCCATTTCTGAAAGAAAGCTGTGCATATTTTTGCACCTGATGGGACGATGGCAGCTTGAGCCAAGCTTGGAGCGTCTGTGCAGACACTGTTCGTCACTGAATCATTAACCATTAGCCTCTTTCAAATGATTCTCCTGTTTCATATCCAGAACTCCCCTCATGCAAAGGTCTCAGGGTTTCCCGACCTCTATAAGTAAATCAGAGCTCATTCCTCTAGTGTTGACTGTTATATACCATAGCACCACAGACATCTCACCATCTTGACTTAATTAACACACATTCCTCCCTCTAGAATTCTGATAATGTTGTACTCATACTTTGCAAAGAGGATGTAAACAGATTAAAATATGAAGATTAGATACTTAGGGTCATATGCTTTCCTATAACAAGTTTAGTTTTTTAGTTTTTATTTTAAATGAAGTCTTATCATCATAATTTAATTTACTCTTTCAGTGGTATACATTTGCCTGGTATAAAAGTTTAGACTCTAGCTGAGGAAAGTCAGAGCTAACAGCAGATTAGTTTGGTGAATGTGACATAACCCAGCACTGGTTCACTGTGTGGGAATGGTATGTCTATATGAGCGGCTCACCTATATCACACTTCATGCATCACCCGGTAGACTGGATCTCCCCTGATTTATTGTATCCTTTGGAATGTATGCAGAAAAGAGAGAGATGCAATTTAAACATTCCTGTGTTTTTGTCACAGATACAAATAACTCAGAAATAATGCTTAGAGTAAACGTCAGTTGGTGCCAGACTTCCTAAAGACAACTAAAAAATTTGGCTTTATGCCAAGGAACTGAGGAATGGGAGTGATCCAGCAACTGGAGAGTTACTGAGGTCACGATTCTGCCCGCAATGAATACACAAACAAAAACACTGTCAAAAATCTGATGAACATTCTGATGTCAACATTCTGATCTATGGTAGTGGTGGTCTGTATTTGTTACTGGTTGATTATTATTACAGAACAAACAGACTAGAGATGTTTTTACAGTGTCCCATTAAAAGTATCTTTCACCCAATTTCTGCCATCATTTTCTTACTCTTGTTCCTTGTTCTTTCTTCAGTGAAACGTCCAAATTCGTGAAACGTCAGTGAATGTCCAAATTGAGTATTTTTTTTAAAAAAATAGCAATGTTTCCATCCAAAGCTGCAAATTTAACTAATGCGCAAAATTGGAATATCCAGTTTCTATCCAGTGAGACAAAGAGAACAAAATTTTAACATCCCAATTAATTGGTGCCAAATATCACTACGAAAAAGGTAATTTGCTGCAGTAGGAGAAACAGCTGTGGGTCTTTTTTTGGTTAAAATAAATTTCTTGTGCCTCAGAGTGCACAGACGAAATGCAATAAACGCGGTCATGTTATAAGGTGGATGCCTGCTGTTTGGGAATGTTGTGTGAGACAGTTCTGGAAGGTAACAACACCGAACCACTTTGATGAAAGACTTTGACTCAGGCATTTCAGAATGACCAAATCATCATTAAAGATGCTGTGCAATGAGATCTGATGGTTAGTCTAGTTATGCCACCCAATCATGCAAAGTCACGTGACATTTTGATAAGCATTTTTAGAATTTATGCACATCTTGGTGTTTCCATCCAGTGTTTTTTTTTTTTTATCTCACAATTTTCTGAGCAGTGTTTAGAAAGAATAACAAAACAGCAATGAAGTATTTTAACCTAAACAACTACTTATTAACTGTTTGTTTGTTTGTTTGTTTATTTATTTTATGATTTTCAAACTTTTTTCTTTTTAGTTTTACAGATAAATCGACATATGGATCAATAAGAATGATTGAATATGAACAGATTTTTTTGGTTTTGAGTGAACTATTCCTTTAAATCCCATTTGATTAAGGGGTTAAAGGAATGTGGTCATTCAACTGAAACTGCCTTGCTGTCAGTCACTGAAGCACTATGGAGTGCAAAAGCGGCATTCCGCAGTCTTAATCATCAAATCCTCCTGTCTACCCTCTCATCGATGGGCATCACCGGAACTGCACTCCACTGGTTTGAGTCTTACCTCACAGGTAGGTCCTTCAGGGTGTCTTGGGGAGGAAAGTTATCCAAATCACATCAACTGGTCACTGGGGTTCCTCAGGGATCAGTTCTTGGGCCCCTCCTCTTCTCCATATACACTACATCACTGGGAGCCATCATTCAGGCACATGTTTTTTCCTACAATTGCTATGCTGATGACATGCAGCTCTACCTCTCATTTCAACCAGATGATCCAACGTTACCTGCTCGGATCTCAGACTGCCTGACGGACCTCTCAGCATGGATGAAAGAACATCACCTGCAACTCAACCTGGCAAAGACAGAGCTTCTCATCTTCCCAGCCACTCCATCAGTACAACATCAGTTTACCATCCAACTGGGCTCATTAGTGATAATCCCATCAGGTTCGGCCAGAAATCTTGGGGTTATCCTTAATGATCAGCTGACCTTTAAAGATCATATTGCAAAACCAGCATGATCATGCAGGTTCGCACTACACAACATCAGGATGATCAGACCTTTCCTAACAGAACATGCAAAACAGCTTCTCGTCCAGGCCCTTGTCATTTTTAGGCAGGACTATTGCAATGCTCTTTTGGCTTGACTTTCAACATGTGCAATCAGACCTCTGCAAATGATACAAAATGCAGCAGCACGTCTTGTTTTCAATGAGCCCCAGAGAGCCCATGTCACACCTCTATCTCCCTGCACTGGCTACCACTACCAGTTGTGGCTCGCATCAAGTTCAAAACATTGGTGCTTGCCTACAGAACAGCCATGGGCTCTGCATCCTCCTACCTCTGCTCTCTCCTATGCGTCCACATCCCCTCCCGAAGTCTGTGGCCAGCAAATGAGCGACGGCTCATGGTCTCATTGCAGAGAAGCACAAAATCACTCTCCAGTATGTTTTCTTTCACCATACCCTGTTGGTGGAATGACCTACCTAACTCCATCTGGACAGCCAAATCCCTCACAATCTTCAAGAAATAACTGAAAACTCATGTCTTCCATGATCATCTAACTGCCTCTTCATAAATAAAAAAAATAAAAAATCTATGCCTTCACTTTTTCTATTTTCTTATTATCTTTTATCCCTTCTTGTCATAGCTTTTACTATTTTGAATGATGACTGAAACCTTGTATAACAGACACTTCTCTTGTTTATTGTCAACTTATGAAAAACCGCATGTTGTATTCCTCAACTGTAAGTTGCATTGGATAAAAGCATCTGCCAAATGTATAAATGTAAATGTAAGGGGTTTATGGAGACAGCAGGTATCAATCACTGTGAAGTGATCAGTTAGGAATGAAAGATTTATCTTTTCCATTCAGCACTCTTAGAATATACTCCTGTCGGTACTTCAGAATGTGTATTGCATATTTATTATTGCATGAAAAAAACAAGCTCATCCAAAGCTCACATGTTGTGCGTACACCAGTAAGCGAATCTGTGCTGGCCTGCAGCTGTCCACCTATTCATCACCCCAAGGATCCCACAGCTGCTCGACTGCATCAATACATACACCGGCCTGGTCTGTTGGCAGGGGCCCTGGGCCTCTGCATAGTCAAAGAAATAGGTGTGTTCAACTATAGTTCCAACGTTTCGCAATTTATTCGTCAAAGGCTTCCAACTTCCATCTGCTTATAGCATGTTGAAAACCCTTGAAGAAAGTATTGGCCATAAATGCCCCATTCAACAGTGATGGCTTCCCACTTAGGCAGTGTTAGAAGATTTTACCTGAAGATTTGATGGAATTACAGTTTTGTTTTGTTTTTTAAATCGTAAAAGTATGATTATGCTTTGAACAAAAGTAATTATGATTTTTGTACTTGGCCCCACATAAAGTGTGCTTCATCATTGTTTGAATGAAAAGACCCACATGGAATGCAGATGTCTGTAGATATTTAGTTTTTGCTAAATTTTGACACGTATTTCACAGTTTTACATATCCTCTGCTAACGGTATGTTCTTTATAAAAAGTTAATAATTAATAATAATAATTGAATAATTGATTTTTTTTTTTACTCTTATAGCCTATTTTCATATGATTCATTGCATAATTTCATATGAAATTTCTACATCATAAAATAATTACAGTTTGTAATAGGTATGGTCAGATTTGTTTAAATATTTTGCAGAAATTTATACAAATCTCCCCTCAAAAATTAGTAGCAAAAAAAAAGATTTCACTTGGGTTTGCTCATGATATCTGCCACTTTTCTCTCAGAATGCAACTTATTTTTGCTCAATCCTTATATAAAAGCCTAATGGTCCAACAAAATTCCTGATTCGCCATAGTTACAAACTCTTCCCCAATTGCACATGATTGGACAGTGAGCGCTGGGGTCTGTACAGAAACTGTAGAGTTGACAACAGATCCTGTTGTGGTACCTCTGTCAGTTCTGGAGGATTCTAGATGCCAATAGCACCCCTTCCCAAATCCACCACACCCTCACTTCCTGTGGTAAGGGGCTGGGGGAAATCGTGTGCCGTCTGATAAGGGGGTCAGGATGGAAACCCAGACAGGCAAGTAATCAGTAGGTTGGATGTTGGTAATCAAGAACAATCACAAGTCAGCATCTTGTTTGTTTAGCATCAGGCTCCCATACTGTACCTAACCATTACGTAATGCTTAAAGAAAATTACAATAGATACTTTGTCCAAAATTGGAATAGTGTTTGTACCATTTGTACCGAAATTCTGAACTAAACAGGTGTTTGACTATAGAATCAATATCTTACATTTGAATCTGTGGCCATTTGAGGATCATACATGTTTCTGGTTGACCCTCTTCTTGTTTCATTATTACATTCTTCATGTCATATAAACTGCATGCATATATTATAATGTATCTCTGCATATGTTATTGCCTGTTGGACTGTATATGAATGCATGAATCAGTATCTGTTTTTAAAATAGCTCAGAGCACCTGAGATCATTTGTGAGCGTCTGACAGCAGGAGGGTCTGGATTTAGTGCTGGGCTTGTAAGAGTGCTGTGGTATGTGCAACAGGCGCGTTATTGATGGCGGAGAGAGGGATGGCCTGTGAGCGCAACTGCCTGACTCGCACGCAATGCTTCAGCTGATGAAATGAAGTCAAGAGTGTGTTGCAATGGGGATTTTTTTCTTCTTCAGATAAGCAATAAGCATAACTTTGCACAGCAGATTTTGAAATGGAACATGAAATGAATAGAAATATGCCAATGAAAGGCCCAAAATCAATATAATTTTGATTTATAGTACTAGAAATTATCATGCAAAATCTAAATATTGAAAGTGGTTTTTGTACTGCATTCTATTCAAAGTGAGAGAGACGAGAAGAACAGAAAAACTCATACTAATTACGTTCTGCCCATTTCCTGGTTTATCTAGTGGACATCCTCCCTTCTGCAAAGATTGCAGGACTTTTGTTTGTGTGGAACAAATGGGACTAAAATTAGCACACTGCTTATTAATACATTAATTTTGTGATTGTATAAGTTTCTTTTTTTTAAGCTGAAAGAACTTGGCACCATATCAAACTCAAAGTCCCATCCATATTCAACTGTTTAAATCTGAGTTCTTTTCTTCTGATAGTTAAGCATTAGATGGTATCTTTAGATTCTTTTTCCTCAATTATGCAGATAACAAAAACAGAAGTTCGTCTCAGTCTACTGCCAACTTGAAATGTATGATAATCCTTAAGCTTTCAACAACTCTTTCAAAACATTCCATTTCTTTGTTTAAAACAATTGTACATAAATATTTTTGAGCAAAACATTCACTACACTTAGTTTCGCAAGAAAATTGCAGTGAAACAGCGATTTGTAATGCTTCTTGAAAGAACGATCAGTTAACTTTATTGGACAATAGAGCTGAGTAGGGCTTTAGAGTAGTTCACACAGTCTACAATGCTAGTTTCCTTAAACTGGACTTAATTGACATGGCCTCATCCACCCTTTCCTCCAGAGCTTTAATCAATCAGAACACCTTTGAAAAACCAAAAGGATTGGCTCCAACCTGCCAGACGGAAAAAAAGGAAAGGAAAACAGGATGTGTGTACAGGAGGACAACGATAAGTGATGCATTGTAGTATGTTGTAAATAAATGATAGAGAAAAATAGAAATAGGTTTAAATAATTAATATTTATTTAATTTGTTTTGAAATTTGCATTGTTTAAATGACAAAATAATAATAAATTCAAATGTACAGAGTAGAATTACACATTAAAAGTCAGCAACTATAACAAAAAATATAAATGTTACAGTATCTACACAAGATAAATCATAAGACTAAACATCAAAATATGCTATATGAATAAAATTAGAACAAGGTGACGGTGTAAATCTTCCAAATTAAAAATCACATCTCAGCTATAAAAAAAAAAAAACATTGAGGTGTAAAGCACTGTCACTGAAAGTGATTTTTAAAAAGTCACTGAAAGTGATTTTTTTTTCTTATTACTGAATTTGTGAGAGTTGTCTGTCAGGTGACAAAACTTATACTGGTCAGAAACAGATGGCAGCAATTGTTAGTACTGAGGCGTAACAGCGTAGACATAAACACTGCAAACTACATGTGTGTGACCAGCATGTGACCTTTCTCCATGAAGATTATGGATGGCTCCTTGTGAAACTCCATAATGGCAAACAGATCCTGGAGGATGGAGAAAAGGAATGCCGATGCACATTATTAACTTGTGAAACCTGGAAAATGTCTGTGTCAAATTACAGTTAGATTCAGAGAGGCAGATGTAAAGGCCCTAGAGCATCATAATTTATGAGGCACATATCAAGCGCATATCAGAGAAGCCTAGAAAGTCATTTGATAGTGGGTGTGAGTGCAGAAAAAAAGTCTCAGTATACCATAAAGAAGCTCAGAAGGTCCTGGGTGAATACACTTTTTATCCATAATATTTATCAGATGTTCTATGATTCATATGAACATGCACTACTGGACAAAGGTTTGGAATAATTAATAATTACCCCAAACTTTGGTTGGTAGTGTATCAAGTTCAAAAGTATCAAGCATCAAAAACTTTTTCAGCATTAATAATAATGAGAAATCAATATATAAGATTGATTTCTGAGGGATCATTTGACACTGAAGACTGGAGTATTGATGCTGAAAATTCTGTCTTGATATCATAGGAATAAATTACACACTTTATCATATGTTTTGAATAAATAAATGCAGCCTAGATGAGCATAAGATATTTATTGGGAGAAAAAAAAAAGTTAAATATTCCAAACTTTTGACTGGTGGTTTAAGTTTAAAAGTTGCAAAAAAGTGTGCACATCCAAATGACCCAGGTGCAGGAAGAAAAAAAAGTTTATGTTTACAAAAACTCCACATTCTGAATCCTGACTTCACATATGTTTGCAATATTAATAAATATACTGTTGTTGATTGCACCACACAATCAGTGTTTCCAGATTGGGTAGTTTACCTCCAACTGGACTGATTTTGATACATTTTTGTGGGACAAAATTACCTTGGGCAGCTGAACATATGACAAGCTGATTGATTAATATATTTTACTAAATCTGTAAGCCAGCTGATTATGACTGATTAACTACATTCATCTTTCAAATACATTAAACCTTTTGAATTCATTAAGAAACTTCACTGCAGGCATGTCGTGCCACAAAAAGTTCTCATCTGAAGAATAACTGCAAGAATGTTTTTGTTTGTGATAAGAAGTCCAGAATGACAGAGCCAGTGTTATCAAACAGAGGCCAAGCACTTGTGCCCATCTCTTCAACCCCCTCTCGCCGTTTCAGCTGCTATCTTTCCGACTGTGCAGAAACACACCAGACTTCTGTGGGTGTTTCAGTAATGAGTCTGTAATAACACTTTTTCTTCAGTTCAACCTCTTGAGTTATTATCTATACCGCCTGTTGCATGATTATGAATCTTGTTTCCACTTAAGTGTACTAACGTTTACTGTACTCTCTTTGTTTTCAATTAAAATATTAATAAACCTTAATTAAATTAACTAAATGATATGCTGATTAATTACTCAAATACATTTTTGTGACTAAAAAGCAAATTATTAAAAAGCATGAGCAAGATATGCATTATATTTGTGAGTGTATACTGTATATGTTACATCATATTGTATTACAACATTATGCAGATTTGAGACCTTTAGCATATATTTGCCTCATTAGGGCTGGAGATCAGAGGGTTCTTTAAACATTATGATAAGCTATATCTTCAGCCTGATATAAGTAGCATATGTTTGATGTCAAGGGTCTTAAAGGAGAATTGTTTTCCTGACTGCTGAGGAAACATAACGTCTCGGTTACGTATGTAACCCTCGTTCCCTGAAGGAGGAAACAGAGACGTCACGTCGGTGACATTGGCATGCAGTGGCGTGCACAGGCCTCCGGAGGGTCAGGGGCGAAATGGCGTTACGAGGGCACAATCGTGGACGGGGGACGGGGGACGGGGGACGGGGGTTGTTCCCCCTTGGCTGGGGGTATCACGATTCACGATTTTATCACGATTCTTTGTCATGTTGGTTTTTCTACTTTGCAAGCTGTTTCAAAATCCAAACTAATTTCCCTATTATAAAGACAAAGCCTTTCAAGGTAACAAAATATTAAAAAGTATGATATTTAGGCCAAAGTGGGTGAGGATAAAAATATTTGTCATTATTTTATCTTTGTTATAAAAAAAAATTAGAACAAAGATGCACATTACAAATACACACGATATACAAATACAATAAACCGTGTTTTATTTTCAGGTAGCTACAGTAGGTGTATTTAGCAGGAGCATTCAAGAAACTGAATGAACAAATATAAAAATAAAACACTATATAGATTGATTCCTAAAGAAACTGATTTAAAGTTTTTCAGTCAAGAGTAGTGAGCGATTTTTCTCTTTGTGTTTGGTGTTTTATTAACATTAAAGGAATAGTTCACCCAAGAATTAAAATAGGCAAGTGTTTTATTTTTATACCTTCATTTACTCACTCAAAAGTTGTTTTAAACCCGAGTTTCCTTCTTCTGCTAAACATAAACGCTATTTTGAAGAAGGTGGAAAACCGAACAGTTGCTGGTCCACAGTGACTTCCATAGTATGTTTTCCCCTACTGTCAAAGTCAATATGGACCAGCAACTGTTTGGTTACCCACATTCTTCAAAATATCTTCTTACGGATGTGAATGTATGTGGCGCTGGCGCTGTACAGTATATTGATATGGCGGCGCCAGAACTGCAGCTGATAGAATATGTGCTGTAGCACGATACTACGATATTTCTTCAAAAGCAGATCGTGGAGACATTTTTTATCAGGGCCGCTGCTGGCAAAAAATGGGTGCCCTAAGCAGGATTTTATTGTTGTGCCCCCTCCCTCAAATATTATGGAAGTTTTAAAAACCACCTACCATAGGGGTCAAAATAGAACTTTAATAAAATATAAAAGTAAATAAATTGTAATTAAATTGTATTATTTACAAATTACAATTGTAGCTCTAGACATTTACCTATGGCTATCTTCTTAATACATTTGTCTGATTGATTTTATGCTCTCAAGCATTCAGAAATCACGCAAAAGAAAATTAAGCAGTTTTATCACGAATACCATGGTTAATTTTTGTAAGGATTGTGATGTCCACATGTTTTTTTGTTGAAGAAATTATAGAGGCTGTGTCATCTATAGCAAAAAGTTGGCCAAAAAATAAAGATTAAGTGGATATTTGAATGAAATGTTTGGTGAATAGCCTATTAAACAAGGATATGATCGTCCTGTAAGTATAACAGCAGCAATGACCAGCCCTTTGGCGCCCTTTACAGGCATTTATAACATTTAATGTTGAAAAAAAACAATAGACGCCATCACAAAATTTGTAATGGTTTTACTGGTTATAATGGGACTTAATGGAAACATAATGGACCCTGTGGGTCTCTGCTGGTAATTGGTCACCTTCTCTTGGTGGCTTGTTAAAACCAATAAATCCTAATGGAATATGTCCCAAAACATTCTACAGAAAACCATTTTTTAATGGTTTTAATGGTTAAAAGTTGATGGTTTGTAATGGCATTTGTGATTTATTTGTGATTCATTTGTGATGGTGATAGAATTTTCTGTGATGGTTCTATTGCTGTTTTTCAGCAGGGTTGCCTCATTGTTTTTATATAATGCATTTGAAGTCATTTTAAAGGCTGTTGTTGGCTTAGGTCTGTTTTTATAACCACAATATATATATATATATATATATATATTATCTTAATACTAATTTAATTATGAATGTAGCCTACCTGAAAGTGACGCGGGCTTCGTTTTCATCTTTTTTTTTCTTTCTTTTCTCGGCGCCGGACTGCTGTTGTCTTTTCACGGGCATAGTTGTCCATCAATTATGATCATCTGCATTCAGCCGCAAACATGAAGCACGAGCGGTTCGCGGGCGGTATTTTTTTTTTTTTTTTTTTTTGAGCAACTGGGATGGTGCCCCCCCGCGAGTTGGTGCCCTAAGCAAACTGAGTACTCTGCATATAGGGAGTGGCGGTACTGGTTTTTTATCGTCCATTCATATCGCACAGACCGGACCGCAAGGGCACTTTAGCGTCGGACCTTCAAAGGGGCAGGGGCTCGAGCCCCCCTGTGCACGCCACTGTTGGCATGCCATGATTGCATCCAGCTGCCGCTGATCACAGCGTGAGTATAAGTAGGCAGCAGGTGCAGCGCATATTCAGGTTTTCACTGAGGAGCCGAGCCGGTGGCGACGGGACGGAACGCGACGTCTCCGTTCCCTCCTTCAGGGAACGAGGGTTACACACGTAACCGAGACGTTCCCTTTCAGTCGGTCACTCCGAGTCACGTTGGTGACTGACGAATTGGGATCCCTACCAAAGGGCCATGGATACTGCCCCTTCCAGTGTCCTGTGGAAGCCTCCTGCGCCCCTTCTTTTTGGCGTAGATCGGGCTTACCACAAGAAGACCAGTTACTGTTGCTATACATTTACATTTACATTTAGTCATTTTGCAGACGCTTTTATCCAAAGCGACTTACAATTGGGGAATACATAAAGTGATTCATCTTAAAGAGGCAAACAGACAGAGGAAGTGCTCGTAACAACAAGTCTCAGGCATTGTTCAAATAAGTACAAGCTAGCGAGGGAAGGAATAAAGATTTTTTATTTTTTTTGGAAGTTTAGGATGAAGTTAAGTACTGTCGAAAGAGATGAGTGGCTATGGCACTACCCACTCAGTAAGACTGGATAACACTGGGAAAACGTACCCGTTCCACTTGGAACAGGAACTCTGCGGAAGCCCCATCCTTCCCGAAGGAGGTTCAGAAGAACTTACACATATGAACAACAGTTTAGGTGCATATGGAATATTACAGGTGATTGTAACGCTCTTGGAAAATGGCAGAAGGTTTGCCGGGGAAACACGGACTCTGGATTAATACTGTGGAATTTACACATATGGGATCCATTTAGGTCTCTACATATGGAACCCAGCCCTCTACCGGTTCTCACGGATTCATCGAGTGAGGGCCTGGCGCCGGGGTCTATAGTATGGACTCAACAGGGTCTATAGTATGGACTCTCTGGAGCAGTTTTAGCAAGCCGACCCGAAGCTGGGGCCTCTCAGTGCTTCTACCCGTTTGAGGTGAGAACACAGGAGGATACCGGCTCCACACGAAGGCTATAGAACAGAGGTGGGCAAACTACGGCCCGCGGGCCACATACGGCCAGCCGGGAGTTTTCATCCGGCCCGTGAAGCAGTTGGTCCAAAATGGCTAATTTGATGCAATGTCAGTAAAATCCAATAGATGGCGCCGTAGACTGTAGTGCAGTATATAACCCCTTATTTACTCCGTCGCACCGCTCCGACATGGCCACCGGAGCATACTGTTGCTTAAAAAATGCTTAAAATGCTCTGTAGACTTTCCAGAGAACAAATGCCAGTTTATCCTCCTGCTCAAGAGCACTGTAATTTCGTGGGAAAAACATGGAAATAATTTGCCGTTTTATTTAGCAAAGATTCCATTTTCCACACATATTTTTATGAATATGGATTTAGTTATTTTCTGGATTATAAATCACGTTTTTTTTTTTAATCTGAAACGTGCTGCGATTTCCAAGGCGACTTATTTAAAGCAATCAGGTCAAGTGCAAAGTGACAGACATTTGGATTGGTGATGAATGAGAAAGGCAAGTGCGTTTGTATTGCGCATTTTCCAGCAACCACGCCGCTAGTTTCAGTTTCACTTTAAATATTTAGGCTAAGCGTTTATAATAAATGTTTATAGTGAATGCCACTGCAATTTGTGTTTGTTTTTTACTTATATTTTCGTTCCATTTTCTGTTCTGAACACTGCCAAATTTACAGGATTTTTTTGTGGAGTGAGGGGAATATAAATACATGTTTCTAATGTTTGTGAACGTTTCGTTTATTTTACATTATTTCTGAATTAAATTATAAAATGTTTATTATACATAATTCGACTTGTAACACCAATGCAACTCATCTGTGTGTCATAAAGTGCTCATAAAAGTAAGGCAGAGATGGTACAAGAATAGAACTGCCATATGTGTACAAGTATACATACAGAACAGTAGCGAGTGTCAATTTAATGAAAAAAATAAATAAATCAAAGCTTCATTTTTCATACACATATTATGCGGTGATATGGCCCTCGAGTCAAAAAGTTTACCCACCCCTGCTATAGAATTTAGCGAACGTGCTGGGGGTCACCCAGCCCGCAGCTCTACAAATATCTGCCAGCGAGGTGCCACGAGCCAGCGCCTAGGAGGATGCAACACTTCTAGTAGAGTGAGCTCTCAACCTGAACGGGCAGGGCACACCCTGTGCATGATAATCCAGGGTGATGGCATCCACTATCCAGTGGGCCATCCTCTGCTTAGAGACGGCATTCCCCTTCTGCCGGCCTCCGTGACAGATAAAGAGCTGTTCTGAGGTCCTGAAGCTTTGTGTCCTGTCTACGTAGCATCTCAATGCTCGGACGGGACAAGCAAAGCTAGGGCTGGGTCTGCCTCCTTCGGGGGTAGCGCTTGTAGCCTTACCACCTGGTCACTGAATGCAGTAGTGGGAACCTTGGGCACATAGCTGGGCCGGGGACTCAGGATTACCTGGGAGTCAGCCGGCCCAAACTCTAGGCACGAATCATCGACCAAAAACACGTGCAGGAACCCTACCCTCTTGATGGAGGTCAGTGCAAGCAGGAGCAGAGTTTTCATTGATAGAAACTTCAGCTCAACTGTCTGCAAAGGCTCAAATGGGCCCTGCTGTAGTGCTCTGAGCACTAGAGACAGGTCCCAAGAGGGTATAGAGGGGGGCCGTGGAGGATTTAACCCTCTTCGCCCCCCTAAGGAACCTGATGACCAGGTCATGCTTCCCTATCGACTTCCCTTCCACGGGGTCCTTTAAGGGTGGAGGGAGACAGACTTCGCTCCAACCCTTGCTGCAGAAAGGACAGCATGACTCTGATCGGACATTTCCGGGGGTCTTCTCGATGAGAAGAGCACCACTCGATGAACAGGTTCCATTTCAAGGCTTAAGCGTGTCTTGTAGACGGTACTCTCGCCGAAGTGATGGTGTCAACTGTAGGTCACCAAGAACCTCCGCGTCCCATCCACAGACCAGACATGAAGTTTCCAGAGGTCTGGATGCGGGTGCCACAGGGTGCCCCATCTCTGAGTCAGAAGATCCTTCCTCAAAGGAATCTGCCAAGGAGGGACTGTCACGAGGAGCATCAGTTCCGATGACCAAGTCCGAGTGAGCCAGTATTCCATGCGAACCACGGCATGCCTGGAGACCTATTCCAGGGGCACTCCTGCCCAGAGAAACAAAAGGTCTGACAACAAGGTGAAGGTTTGGCGGCAGGCCGGTGTGACTTGGACCCGGTGAGTGCCACGTTGCCACGCCCAACTCGGGACTCGGCCATGGAGCCAGTGTTGAAGCGGTCTCATATGTGACTGCCGCTGCAGCTGCCATATGCCCCAGGAGCCTCTGAAACTGTTTAAGTGGGACCGCTATCCTGCTCTTGAACGTATTCAAGCAGTTCAACACCGACTGAGCACGTTCCTGCATGAGGCGTGCTGTCTGTTCGACCGAGTCCAACTCCATACCGAGAAAAGAGATCCTCTGCGTCAGGGAGAGAGCACCAAGTCCCTGTGTTTGCACAACTGATCCTGAGCTAGTATGAGCCAGTCGTCGAGGTAGTTGAGAATGCGAATGCCCTGTTCTCTCAGAGGAACGAGGGCTGCCTCCCGAAGGGCAGGATCTTGTACTGATATGCCCGTTCTTCGAATGTAAACCGCAGGAATGGCCTGTGGCGCAGAAGGATGGACACATGGAAGTACGCGTCCTTCAGGTCGATCGCTGCAAACCAATCTCGGGGACGGATGCACCCGAAGGTACGCTTCTGCGTGAGCATCTTGAACGGGAGCTCGTGAAGGGCTCGGTTCAAGACACGCAGATGCAAGATTGGCCTTAACCCACTGCCTTTCTTGGGTACAATGAAGTAAGGGCTGTAAAACCCCATCCTTATATCGGCTGGAGGGACCGACTCTATCGCATCCTTCGCCAACAGGACTGCGATCTCTGCACGCAAGACAGGGAAATCTGCCACCTTCACTGAAGTGAAGTGGATGCACCTGAACTTGGGAGGACGCCGGGTGAACTGAATCGCATAGCCGAGTCAGATGGTCCACAGGAGCCAGCGAGAAAGGCTGGGTAGTGCTACCAGGCACCCAGACACCATACAAGGAGGACCAGCGGGACCACCGACGTACCCGCGGGGCAGCAAGGTGGAACGCAGGGACCCGGCCCGTGATTATCGAGAATCTTGGGTCACCCATCCCGGGGCCTCTTGCTCTTCCGCTCACCGCTAGGTTTGACGGGGGCCAGGACGGGCGGGGTGGCCTGTCTACGCCCAGCTCCACATCGCTGCTTCTGGAGGCTGCTGCGGATGCAGCGCAGGAGCAGGGGCGGACGCAGGGGGCTGCCCTCAGCAACGAGCAGGCTGGGGCACTGCAGCCGGCGGACGGGTGGAGGCAGCAGCTGCCCGCCGGGGCAGGATGTGTTGGATCACCTCAGTCTGCTCCTGTGCAGCCGAGAACTGCTGGGCCATATTCTCGACTGCATCGCCAAAGAGGCCAGTCTGGGACATGGAGACCTTGAGGAACCAAAGTTTGTCGGCGTCTCTATGTCGACCAGACACGGCCAGAGGTTACGCTCCTGGACCACAAGTGTGGACATCGCATGATCCAGAGAACTTGCGGTGACCTTCGTCGCTTGGAGCGCAAGGTCAGTTGTGGTTCGGAGTTCTTTCAGAACTTCCGGATCGTGACCACCCTTGTGCAGGGCCCTCAGTGCTTTTAGCCTGAAGAACCTGCAGTAACGCCGTAGCGTAAGGCGAAGGCAGCTTCTCCACAGGCCACATAAGCATCGCCGGTAAGACCAGACAAGTACCTACAGGCCCAGAAGGGGAGGCACAGTTTGCCCTGCTGGGTGGAGGCAGTATTAGGACACAACTAGGGCTGTGACGGTGGCAGATTTTTACCACCGCGGTGGTAATAACCCAACAACCGCCGGTGGCGTGGTGTTGTGTATATGTATATATATAATTCTGAAACGCAAAAATAAATAAATGAGGCTCAATCATCTATTAACAAACGTGCGTGTTTATTTTAGCACTTCCGTCAGTGAACACTCAGCCTGCAAAACAATAAAATAAATATCAAAGAAATAATACAGTTAAATAGAAAAGTAGCCTTAAATAAGAAAGTTAAATGCACCTCACGCGAGCGGCGCGGCGAGAACTCATTATAATCAGTGATGCTGTCTACACTAGATGCGGCGCGATACAACGCGACAAATCCCTCACAGTAAACTGCCTCGTCCTATTTATGACATACTGACACAAAGTTAAAATGTCCTGTAGACAGACTCAACCTGTTGTGTTGCGACACGGCGTCCGGTTTAGACACGGTTCACTGTTCCGCCACCAAGCAAGCGGGCACGTGAACTCCTCGTCTGCACGCGCTCTCTGTGGAATAGGAATCGCGGCGTATGTTGCCACATTTCTTGTTGGCATCTTCCATTTGCAACTGTCTCGTTTGTATTTGGCCAGTTTGGAGAAAGCCTCACCAACACAAACCTGACCAGCCGGGCATTTGCGATCACGTGAACTTGAAGACACTTGTACAAACGCGGATGGGTGACATGAATGGAAATGATTCCAGATCGGCGATGTAGTATTTGGTTTCCCAACAAGGTCCATTGCTCATCACAAAATAAATTTGCTGAATGCAGAATAAACTGTATTTTCCTGTGCTCAAACCTGCCAATCTAAAGGAAACGCTGTTTATGGCGTTTGAGGTCATTTGTGAATTAGCATAGATTTATAGTCTAAATAAAACAATTTGCAACTGTTACTATATTACACTTGTATACAAAACTTTGTATTATGCTTGTTATAAAGTGTGTGACGTCACGTGCACTACCGCCGGTGGCAATAGACAACCGCGTCACCGGCGGTGACCGTCACAGCCCTAGACACAACTGCATCGCAACCGACCGCTCCACTGGGGGGACCTCCGTATAACCCCTAGGGAGTGAGGAGGAGCTATCAGGTCGGTTTCTGGCAGTAAAAAGTGCCGTCCATGACCTAGTAAGCTCCCCATGCACCTCCGGGAAGAGAGGCACCAGAGCAGGGCGTTGAGAACCAGCGCAAGCTACCCCGAGAAACCGGTCGTCCAACCTCGAGGGCTCGGGATATGGTGGAGGTCTCCACTCGAGCCCTACCCTCTCAGTGGCCCGGGAAAGCATAGACGTCATTTCCGGATCCGACTCAGGCATTGCTACCGGCAGAGCAGCAGCGCAGCCGAATCTCCAGAAAGCTCCGGCTCACCCTCCGATGTAGCGATCGACATCCGGTCGTCGGGAGGAGCACCATGGATACTGCTGGTACGTTCCTTGTAGAGGGCCCAGCACGTTCCATTGGCAGCTCAACTGGGAGGAGCAATGGTCCCTCGAGGGTTGGTTCCCTGGAGGGTTTGCCACCACGGTAACCCTCAGACCACCCGTGCCACCGCCTGAAGTAGTCCTCGGCTGTCTTCAGCTAGAACGAGAACCAGATCGAGGCAGAGGCAACAGAGCTCCGCCCCTTTGTCGAGGTAACAGAGCCTGGCCTGCAACTCCGAGACGATCATCTTCCCACAATGAGAATATGACTCATCCATGAACGCCACCTCAGCACGCTTCCTGCCCAGGCATGTGAGGCAGCAATCGTTACCATCACCCGGCGCCAGGTTGCCAGGACAACAGCCAGACACCTCTTAGAGGGCAAGAAGGTGACCTTTGGTACAAAGCCCAGGAAGGACAGGACTTCATATTGGTCAAAATGCAGTTTCTGCCCTTTACCCACCAACAGACTGGTTCCTCAGGTTTTGGCCTGTGACCACCATAAAAATTCCTTAGGACCTCTGGACGCAGCAGCAGTGGGTGAAACAAAGAGTGATCACAGAGTACCATCCAAATCCATTCAGAACTATTTTCTCAAACCTTAAACTGATACAAAGTACATCACACACATCTCATACTTATTCAGAGAAATAAGTATTCTCAGTGACAGCGATGTGTAGTGCAACATCTTACACAAACTCAGCTGGTAATGGACAAATGAATGCATGCATGACAGTTCAAGTGCCAGATTGCTATCTCCTCCTCATCGGAAAGGGATAAAGGTACCTTCCCAAAAGACACTCCTTGTTCTGAGTTTGAGTCCCGAAAGGGAAAGACACTAACAGATCAACCTTCTTCTGAGTCTTTCGTCCAGAGAGAGACTGTAACAGATATCCATTCTGTGTCTCCCATCCAGTGTGACAATAGCAGATACACCGTTCTGAGTCTCCGGCCTGCAAGGGTGAGACACTAGCAGATACACTCGTTCTAAGTATCCTATCCCGAGAGACAGAAACATCAACATTCTGAGCCTCTGGCCTATGTGGGAAGAGGCAATAACAGATACCACGTTCTGAGCCTCCAGCCTGTGAGGAGAGAGATATTCTATGTTTAGAGTCTTCGACCAGCGAGACAACAACAGATGCAGCACGTCCTCGAGTCTCCATCCTGGAGAGACAAAGTGGATTGATCAAGTTCTGAGTCTCTAGCCCAGAGAGGCAGAAGACACACAGACATTTACATCAAGGTTAAGTTTTGGCGAGCAAACCTTCACTTCAAGGTATTTTTGCTTGCGTGTTCCAGGCAAGGACCTTCTGCACCTACTCCAAGGCCACATCTCTTTTCTCACTCAACCATAGAGAACGTTACTATCACTTATCCAAACCTCTTCCAGAGACCTTGGCATTGTTGAATAATGTATTATCAGTATATGATTTGTCTAATTTAGATTAGATATTATATAGCTGATTCAACCTAGTCTCATGGCATTTATGTACCTGGGTGCACTTTTTAGCGAGACACGAAATACGTACCAATAACTACATATTACTGCAGTTTCACTTTCCAAAAGAAACAAACACTAGAGGCAGTAAAGCTCTGACACCTTTTACTCCTTTTCACACAAATTTACAGAGTTTTGATTAATAAAGCGTATTTTTCGCACAATTACTTTAAGAATATCATGTTACGACTTCAAAACAATATTAATATGCTGGGAGATTTGAAAACTGATGCTTTCGAATGTTAGCATCGCACATATCCAGCGTCATATATATGGGTTTTCATAGATTGTAAGTTTGTTCGGTAGCTCACGGAGTACGGAGACGTACTTAGGAGACGAGGAGCTCCGGTTCGAATCCCGTGTAACCACAGTTCGACAAAATAGTTCAAATCTGCATATAAGGAAGTTGAAATGGCACGGTTGCATCAACAAATACATTTTTTATACCAGTTATGCATTTGTTAACACTATCGGGTAGGTTTAGGGTTAGGTTTGGTGTAGGGCATATTTCCAACATGATAGAGCATTAACTTTTAGGGACAGACCCCGGATATTTGAATTCTGAACCGCCGCAGTACGTAACCGAAGCAACATAATAAAAACACAGCAATACGTACCTATATCAACATAATAAAAACGTGCCAGGGTTCACGTATTTAACCTGTGTTTTAGCGCCACTCAGTGGACATTTCTCTTTGAAACTGCGGCGAAACGTGCAGTAAGGTACGTAAAACGGTGTCGCACAGAAAGTGCACAGAGGTACATATTTTTATGAGACCAGGTTGAGCTGATTGCAGTTGATTACAAATAATCTTTCACGTATTTCTTTGATGCATAATAAGGTTCTTCACCTTATTTGTTTCAGAGTAGCAACAGTTTATCTTTCCCAAGAACTATAGCTCTGACATAGTAACACCCAACATAATCACTTGCACTTTATGTATCTTATGCACTTTATTCCTATTTCATTTATGGTATTCATTTAGTATTTGTTGATCACTCTTGTCTATCTTTTGTTAATAAAATCTATTTTATTACACTTGTGTCTTCCTTGTGTTGATGATAGAGAAAGAGGTTCTACAAGTTAGAGATCCCACCAATCTTTATTATGTGATGTACACATAGCCACACCTTAAGTGACACGTGATCCAAAAATCATAACATCATTGGTGACGTGAGTACCCATCACCACACTATTTCACAAATTAACTACAGCTCCATGGTTTAAATCTGATGCTCACGTCTCCATTGTAGGTGCTTTCAGTGGTGGACAGGGGTCATCTAGTCAAGTCATCTTTATTTATATAGTGCTTATTATTATATAGCAGGTTTTATATATAGTGACAGAAATTGAGAAAAAAAACCTTGGGAGAAACCAAGGCTCAGTTGAGTGGGCAGTTCTCCTCTGGCCTGACGAAACCAGCATGGCATGGTTTAATTCCAGGCTGCAACACAAGTCAGATTGTGCAGAGGACTCCTCTGGTTCTCGTGGTCTTGTGCCGATGGCCGTCGAGGTCTTTGCAGGGGATCTGTCTCTGGAGCTCATCTAGCTGACATGGTCTCCGCTGACATTCAGGGCTGTAGAGGTCGTCTCTAGGTGCTGATCCACCATCTGGTCTGGATACGGACTGGATCTGGGTGGCTACGTTGACCTCCGAATTTGAATAAAACAGACCAATATTAGTCTTGGCAATCTGACAATCTGCAGCTACGCATCTCCATATGCAGCAAAATGCGATGCACTGTGTGTTCTGATTCCTTACTATCATAGCCAGCATTAGGTTTTTCAGCAGTTTGAGCTACAGTAGCTCTTCTGTGTGACTGCACCAGATGGACTAGCCTTCGCTCCCCACATGCATCAGTGAGCCTTTTGAGCTCATGCCCCTATACCCCTGATGACAGTTCAAAGGTTGTCCTTCCTAGCACTTTTTCTTCTTCCACTTCTAGGTACTAACAACTGCATACCGGGGAACAGCATACAAGACTTGCTGTTTAGAGATGCTCTGACCCAGTCATATAAACATCATTATTTGGCCCTTGTCAAAGTCACTTAGATGTTTTCTCTTGCACATTTTTCCTGCTTCCAACAAATGAAACTGTAGAACTGTTGATTGCTGTCAAATATGTCCCACTCCTTGACAGGTGCCATTGTAATTATATAATCAGTGTTGATCTCTTTACCTGTCAGCGGTTTTGATAACCTTCCCCTCCTTTGAGCTGCTATAACCACTGTGACCGGATCATTTAATCAGTGAACTGAAGAAGTGGATCAGATTCATAAACGAAACACTGGTTTTGTGAACCGGCTCAATCAATTAATTGAAAAGATCTGACTTACAAGAATAATTTGTTCAGATGTAAACAATGACAGTTGGCTTGCACTAATCATTTATAAACATAAAAACTGTCAAACACTGGGAAACAAAAATCCTTGTTTATCTTCCTACCTATATCACAGAAAACTAAATAAAGCATACTTCACTTAGCTGAGGATGGCTGAATCTTACATATTGCAAATATATAAGCCTATGTTGTACATCTGTTTCCTGGCAGCAGTGTGTTATGTTGTTCTTGGACAGATAGCACTCACGCACAGTTCATTCTTCTCTTCCAAACTTGGACACAGAGCTGCGCACATTATATAATGCCATCTAGTGGAGACAGTGCACTGGCTCATTCAGTGAGTTATACATGAAGCCATTGTTTATACGTCCACAATAAACATCTCGAGATATGTGAACATAAGTTAACCAGTGTGATCACTTTTGGTGCTGTGAACTCTCTTAGACCATTCTGAACAATTGCACTAGTTCAATTTGTCCATGTCCCACATGGTATGCAAAAATTACCACAACATTTCAATGATTCAATGTGTTTAATAGGATTTTGTTTAAAAAAAAAAAAAAGAAAAAAAGAAAACATGTTAGGGTACATTTAATCAAATATCAGCAACAAGGTCCTCACACTCTTCAGCATCAGCATATGTGGAGCTAACCAATGAAGTATTTGATTTTGCCAGCAGCTTCTAAGTGTTTTTTTTATTTTTATGTAAATATGAGTTTAAACACCAGCTATAGTCTGGCTGATGTGAATGTGATATATTTTTTTCTGAATAGAAATCCTGAGGAAATAATGCATGTCTACAGTCTTGATCTCTGCCAAGAAAGAACGTCAAGGTCTGGCTGCCCCTGCTGGTTGATGCCATAACTACACCATTATAGGGGCAGAATGAGGGTTTTCTTTTGAAGGCCATTCAGAAGTAGCCATGCAAGAAACACTAATTTAATTAAATAATATATTTATAAAATATATACTATATATTACATATACAAAACTAATTTTAATTCATTTTTTTACTGCAACTAGTACATAGTCTAGTACATAACCTCTACTTTTGCTTTTCAGAAAGCACATTATCACATTTTGTTCAGCTGGTACTTTGCAAACAATCTACACTTTATAAACAAATATTTAACTTAAAAAAAGGAAACGAAATATTCAATACAGGATATGTATTTCCTTAATTTATTTTTGTGGCAGGCAAATCTTGCAAGGAACCAGTTTGGCCACAGCTTACACTGTACTTTCCAGGTTTCACATTCAATAATGTCAACATTCTTTCCATTGAGTGCAATATGTTATAACATTTCACAAAGAGTCATCCATTATCTTCATGCAGAAAGGTCATACGCTGGCCTCACATATGTAAAGTTTGCAGTGTTCATATCTACACTGTTCTACAGTAACTAGTTGTGATGGCAGAGGGGAAAAAATCCACAGGAGTGGTACACTGTATTTCAAATAATTCTTATAGATTGATTGTACTTTTTAGAGATTGACAGTCCATGGTCACTACACAGTCATTATAAGGAAGAAGCTGTATCACACTTGTTTAAAACAAAATAAAAAAGGGGGAAAAAAATAAGTGCACTTTCATTTTGTGCAGTATAAATTTGAAAGTGATGGTCCCTGAACTTTACATTACAAATGAATCAATGCATTGTTTTCAATTATTACAGTAAAAAGGAAATATAATTTTCACAAAAGGTCATAACATTTCTTGTGAACCACAACTGCCAACAATAATTATTCTTATATTTAGTAATATTCAGTTAGCCTACAGGGGCCCGATACATCCATAACAACAACATTGTTTAAACATTGATCAACCTGTAACAGACCTCCTACTTGCCTGTTCCTCCCAACCCACTTATCAGACAGCACAACCTATCCCACAACCCCCTACCATAGGACAATATGCGGCAACAATCACTCCTGTTCTTAATAAGAATGATTAATCTGAAATTCATCCAAAGATATGGGGAATCAAATCAATGATTTTCACCATTTATTTAGCATCATCTGTTTTGATATAAATGGTCCAGAAAAACATGCTACATGTATACATTAAATTGCTTTTAACAGTCACATATATAATTTCCATAACTGCATTCTTATTTTGTTATGTGGTATATGTTCTGAATCTGAAAATGATAAAATTCCACTCAGTCGATTGGGCTAAAACGCTTTATTGCACTTGAGACGCCATCTTGTGGACAATCACAGCATCTTCATTAAGTAACTGCAATGGGAGAGTGTCTGTTACAGACATCTATTTGTGGAAATTCCACAAGGCAGGTGTTATTCAACGCAGAATGTCCACAGGTTCACATCATCTGCATCAGATATATGACTTCATTCGAGTTCCATGTTGCACCAAGTGTTGTACAAAACCAGAAGTCTCATTGTGTTGATGCCTTCGGAATTACTCAAGTACATTTCCTGAGATAATTTGGAAATATTAAACTTACAGGTTCATATCAACAGAATGGGGCCTATAGACACATGCTGCAGGGCTTCCTCTGAAAAGCCTGAACTTCTGCGGACTGTGGAATAGTAAGACCGGTCAGAGATGAGAAACTTCACTTTCACCTGACTGAATTGAAATAGTTACCTCTATTTGAACTGCTCCCAAACGGATTCTGAGCTGCCGGACACTCTTTGTAGCAACGTCCATCAGCAGTGTCCTCGACATGACAAATAACGACGTCACAATGGACAAAAACCTAAATTTGCAAAGTAAATGAACTGTTAAAGGGTTATCGGTTCAATCCACAATACATGAAAAGAACAGTTTCATAAAGAATTTGTATCAATACAAATTCAGGAAACTTTTCAACTTGCCCTTCTGGCCAAGGTGTCATCCTCACGTTCAGAACTCTCATGATCCTCTTTGAAAGCAAATGTTTTAACTTCAAATCTTTTGAAGTGATCTGGGATGTCCACTCTGTCATCTGCGATTACAGGATGGAAGATGGTCTGTGCAGGGTCTTTAGGATTGGCACATCTGGTTAGAGATGAAGAATTAAGACCCGCATCAAGTAGAAATGTTCCACAAAAGCATACAATGTTTCAAACATACCCATCAACTATTAAATCCCATCTAGGTTTGGATTCTTTGTCCTTGGATAGTGTTGCCCAACAGTTTTCCAGGACTACTGCTACCCTGGAGTCCTTGGAGTGATCCATACCCACCTCAAAATATAGAGACTGTTTCAGAAACTTTAAAACCGGGTAGTCACCATCATGATAGAAGAGCCGGTAAACCATATCTAGAGGAGGGGGGGGGACTCAAATTATATCATACATTGCTCAGACTGACAGGCATTTGTTTGAATCTAGTTAGTATGTACTTGCATTTCACAAAAAAAAAAAATGCTGCACCCTGGCTTATCAATGTAATTAAAAGTCATCATGAAATTATAATGGATCCAATTTACTTTGAGCATTCCCGGACTTATTGTGAATGTTTTAAGATTGCATGTCATTCCCAAAAACAAAACATTGGACAGAAACCATTAGCAAAAGTAGTTTACATACCCTTAGAAAGCCTCAGGCTAACAGTGAGTTCACCCTTCCCAACATCTGCGTACGGCTCTTTAAAGTGCGAAACAGCATGAAAGATCACGCTTTGGGTGGCGTTTGCGATATAAACGCAGGACACAGTGAAACTGTTTGAGATAAGCAGACTTCATTTACATTTTAGTCATTGTTGTACTTCACCATACAATTGCTTAATGTTTACAACTTGAATTGTGGTAACTAAGACATTACAAGGATACATCAATAAAGGAAACTGAAGTGAATTTAGCCTTTTAAATTGACAAACATCTACCAAACGCCTGGTATGCCCATTAAATGTTAAGTGAACTTTCCAATTCATTAATAATGAAATAAATTACTTTGTGAATTACTGATAATGCAGACCTAACAGTAATTTTCTACCAGGACTGGGCATCAGACATTTTATTGTGCACGTTTATCAAATTAAACTTTTATTTTTTAAATAGTTGATTTATTCTGTTTAGCAAAGGGTTAAACACTGTAATGGACAAAGTTTTGAGAGGCATGCGTTGTTTAAAAAAAAAACCTAACCTGTATTCCTGCTCAGGGAGTACTGTCTCTGGCAAATCTCTCTTCCAGGTGATATCATTCTCGTATATCATGGTATCCTCAACAAACTGAACAAGCTAAAGAGTTAATGAATCACCTTATTTACATAAAAGTTGTGAATATTTGATCCGAGCACCCTTGTACCTTTCGCGTGGTTCCACAAGTGGTGACACCAAAGTGAAAATAAGCAAAGTAGTCTTGACTGTAGGAGGGTTTGCAGGACGGGTCTCTTAGAGAGAGTTCACCGGGAAGAAGATGTGGGACCAATTCCAGTTTGGGAAGCACCACAGTTATTGTTCCATTAGAAAAACACTCTGGCACAACACCAAAAGAAACTCACAATCGTAAAATAGCAACAAGACATCATGACAGCGACATAAAATACAAACCAACCTGACAATATTACAAAAAAGGGGCAGGCAAGAGAGAAATCTCTGAAGCTCCAGTTATTCAAGGAATCGTAAATTTCCACATCAATTCTTCCCATGATTCCAGCCAACTGAACAGACTTGAAAAACAAAGGTATAAAACAGTCAGGGGAATTAAGAAGGTAGTAGCCAATGGTCCATAGAGATTATTAGAAAACTTCTACTTTTGTGTTTCACAGAAAAAAAGAGCAGCAGCTTTGAAACAACTCAAGTTATTCAACTAAAGCCTCATGTTTGAATTTTTTGGTGAACTATCCCTTTGTATATGTGTGGGCATCACTTATGACTGGTAAACTCAAGAAATCTGAAGAATACCTCAAAAGCCACAACTGGTGCTAGGAATGGCACAATGATTTCTAAATGGGTTTCATTTGAATGATGCTCATACTGCTGTAAAATCATATTATTCAGCTCGAAATGTCCCAGATGGATCTTTATTTGGGAACTTGAGGTGCTCCCATATTTGACAAATGTTGAAGCTGTCCTCATTGCAACTTCCCTCTACATGTGGAAGGACTGCAGAAAAAGGATACAAGGGTAAATATCAGCACAACCCAGTTATGCACAATTTTGCTCCTAGAGATCTGCCTTGCTGCAGAGTTTACTGTAGTTCCCCCCAAATCAACGGTGCCATAAATGCCATGTGAACAACACTTGAGCTACAAAAAAAAAAAAAAAAAAAAAAAAAAACTGACCATCAGACAATGCTGACTGGCTGATGAAACCATAATAAGGCACTATTACCACAATGTCATATTTTTATACTACCTGGATCACAAGTTATCCAAAACGTCACCCCTTTGCACAAAGGGAGATCTCCAGGAGCAGGACCTTGTGTTGATGCCCACTCTTAAAAAGTATTTTTCAGTCTAAAGGTCTTACCAATGTCAGCTAAAGAAGCTTCTAGAACAACGGTGTGTGAAAATGCTGTATGTTCAGGAGAGATGATGAAACCAAAGACCAAATCAAGTATGTAGGTTCTTACATCAGTGCGAAACATCTGCATTACAGATGAAACCATTTTAAGACAAGGCAAATCACACAAGCTGGGATAACAGCTGCACAGACAGAAGTGAAATGCGTACCTTTATTTGGACATAAGGTTCAGAGAAGGGAACCTGGAGAACAAAAGCTATGGTGTCATTCGGAAAGCTGTACTCTTGCAGGTTAACACCTTTAAGAATGATCGCCGAGACGGTGAGCAATTCAGAGCCAAAGGTGATATTCAGCAGCTCCACATCAGGTAAGAAGTAACCCAGCAATACATTAAACACCCTCTGCTCGGGTTGAGTGTCTGATCACATAAAAACAATTTTCTTGGAACAAAAAAAACTCTACGTATATATAAAATAAGCCTTTCTGCCCTAAATTCAACACTCACAGTCTGTAACTTGGGGTGGCCATGGTGTCAAAGGAGTTGTGATGGGGAACAACACCGTATAGGTGGTCTCATCCTGGCCCTCCTTCCACAGCAGCTCAAGCATGGGTTCTATGGTGTAACTGACATGGTACTCATCCTCAAGAATGTGACTCTGTAATTAACAAAAAAGTTCTTAGTCTTTACCTTCAAGTTAAATGGAAAATGGAAAACATAGTTGACAACTCAACCTTGTAGTATCCATCAGCAGCCCCAATAGGAATTTCAACAACTACATGGGACTCTTTAAAGGTCACGGCATAGTTACGGCTTTCCATCTCTTCAGGTGTTAGCCTTCTTCCATTGACGCCCATGTGCACCTCCAGGATTTCAACTTCCAAGGACACCAAAGGAGTTATGTGCAGAGGAACTTGCCAATAAATCATTTGACCCACAACTGAAGCTCCATCTGAAGTCAAATCAGAGCGTAATATGAGTTGTAGAACACCAAAATGGCAAAAAAACAAGCGTGTGTGAATGAAATCTCACTGATTGGACAGGCAGCTGCCGACTCGACTATAGCCAACATCCAGCGGTCTCGGAACAAGACCACTGATTTGAATACTACCATATCAACATCGTCAACCTAACAAGGAAAAATACTTCAGGTACTACAGAGAAATTAATGCGTCATATATGCTGGCACATGAAACCGTTCATACATTTTAGACAAAGGTTTCGACCATGTTGTATGGGCTTCGCATGACCAGTCGTGTTGGAGAACTCTGAACATTGTAGCCCATCGCTTGTAGGATCTCTTTATCAAAAGACTTCTCTTCAGGGGTGTACAGTAGGATTTTCCAGAGTTGCAAGTTAGGTATAACTACAGGCTGTTAAAAAGGAACAATAGAAGATTCTGTATCAAAGAAAATCATGAAATTATCTATGAAGAATGTGAAAATGTAGAAGACTCACTTTACCATTTCTGAAAAAAAATAAAAATAAAATACAATAAAATACAATGTAAGTGGTACTTGCATATGCAACGCTAGGATAGTTGCCAGGATGTTTCTATATGGTTGGCAAAGTGTTAGTTTTTTTTTTTAATCTTTTTGCATTGTAATATGGTTGCTATGGAGCTTTTAGTGGTTGCTAGGCCAAAATAGGATCTCACCCCTATTCCCTATTGTGGGAACTCCCCTTCAGTCTATAGCTGCTTTTGGAATTGCATAGCATCTGAGTAGATACTTTACAAGGAACTTACTTTATTACCATTAAAAATAATAATAATAAAAAAAAAATTATATATATATATATATATATATATATAGTATAAATGCAATCTGGACATTAAATCTGCCATGTGACCTACAACATTAGTTGCAATGCTTCACTGCCTTTCAAGACTTCACTCCCATGGCCTCATGGGATAGTAAATCATTGGATGCACACTCAAAAATATTGGCAGTTGTAGTAAACCACCCGGGTATTTCTCACATACTATTTCATGAATACCAATGAAAAACAGATATACTACCTGTGTTGGAGTATTTACAAGTAACACGAGTTATGTAATCAGATTACTTTTTTCCAAGTAACTAGTTAAGTCACATTACTTTTTAATTTAAAAAAATAAACTTTAAAATAAATGACAGCAGTTACTTTTTCCCATCTGTTGACTAACAGCTCTGTTGACTAAAAGCAGTTGTAAACTGAATATGAACATACATTGACTCATCTCACTTGCACAAAATAGATTCAGAATTCCTCAGAATTAATACAAACAGTGAAAAGCAAACTCAGAATATTACAAAAACCCACAATTAAATACGTAAACAAAAACCCTTTATGCATTTAATCCCAGTATATTAACCAGTGCTGCTGACCTTCAATGATGTAATTTAACCATACTAAGCAATTTTGGTATGAAAGGGCTTTTACATTTGCCAAAAAATTACCTTTTTTTATATTAAAAACAAAAAAAGCAAGCCCAGGCCAGATGAGAAAAAGTAACGCAAAAGTAATGTAATACATTACTTCCCATAAAAAGTAACTAAGTGATGCAATTATTTACTTTTTTTAGGGAGTAACGCAATATTTGTAAATCAATACTTTTAAAAGTAACTTTCCCCAACACTGTATATTGTTTGTCAGGACACAGTTTTAGATTCAACAAATGGGATTTGACCCCTTTTAAAAACTTACAATAGTAACAGCACACACTCCTTAAAAACACACAATTTTAGACAATGTAGTATAAATGGTGTGGGACACCAGCAGCTTACTGAAGCACCACTAAAAAGATTATTATACATACCAGCTGTTGTACTGGTGCTGTCTAGATTTCTGGTATCGAATTTCTTACGGATACCTGACAGAACATAAGCATGCACAGGCAGGTAGCAATAACACAAGTACTGCATTTCCATTGACACATTAGATTACTACTAGTCTTAGATCATTATCCAATTAGATAAGAAGTTCCTCAATCTAGCAGTTATCAGTCCTAAACTATCCAGCTGCCACTGGTCAAACTTGACGCATAACCTCCACATAATGTCGGAAAGGTCCACGTTTTATCAAAAGTTAAAAAAGACATTTAAGAAAATAAGTTACTTGCCTCCATGAAGTTTGTTTCACACAAAATCTCACGTGAAGTCATGGTGTGACTGCAGAACTTGAACACTTCATGGACTTTCTCAGATAGCGTTGGGAATTCATACGTTTTAAACTGCATGGCTACTCTAAATTCTTTGTCACCCTATTAAAAAATGGTTATGTAGGTATAATTAGAAATAAAACAGTTTCCTTCTTAAACATCCACTCCCACATTTCAACTTTCATATTTTCTTAATTATTTACATGATAAACTATAGCTCCAGAACTAGAGATGGTTAAAGAAATGCTTAATTTATAAAGACACAAACCTGGTTCTCGGCATAACAACTCTGTATAGAAGCTGACACTATTGTATTTCCCCAAGGATCAGATTTCTGCGTATAGCCACATTGAGCAGCCAGGTGAGGTGTGAGAAGGACTGTCTGTGTGTCATCTGAAACGCCCAGAGAAGGTCTGAATTGATTCCTGGGTGTATTAAACTCATTGGCACATGAACAAAGGGATAATTAACTTACTGACTGCATAAAGCTCTAAAGGACTTCCTGCGCTCAAGAAACCAGGGACGATAAACTGTACCCTATTTCCAAGACATTCAGCTTGGATTCCATCTGCAATCAAGAAATGCGTCCATTAAGTAATGAATTACATGACTTGACACAAAATAGTGAACGCACAGCATGCTTACCTGCAGAGGTATCTGCATTAATGCTTATCATAGTGACCATAACCCATAACGCTCTACAAATATCATAAATAAATCAACACATCTCGTGATGAATTCAAACACTCATATTTCCATATCCTAAAACATACCCTATTTCAAAGCATCCCATTATGAAATATTTGATAACCTTTGTCTTCTACACAAACACGCGACCTCAGCGACGGGTGATTGATGAACTGCGTCTCGTGCGCGTTTCGTCTGATTGCACAGTATTGCGCGCAGGTGAGGAACTCAAACAGGAGGGAGGGAGGGAGGGAAGGAGGGGGGGGGGGGTGTAGTCAATTTCTGCGTATAAATATTACGCCAAATAGAAACAGAAAATCGTGCTATAGCCTGCACACTTTCATGAGATCGTGTTAGACAACAATTAGCTATTTTACAAATGGGAATAGGTTACAATGAATTCATAACAATGTTTTACATTCAAGCTACATTCAAGCTTAAAAACCCTTAAAATGTATAGTGAAAAGTTCTTTAAAAGCATCTGGAATGCAATAAAGTAATTTTAAAGCTGTTTTTATAGCATTTGCTGCATGGATTAAAAAGATAGGCCAATAAATAATTCACATAGGCCTATCAGTCAGACAAAATTGCGTTGCAGCAAATCCTTTAAATTTCAAGGACAAAGATTTACATACTTTTTTTATTATTGAATACAATTATAAAATAAAACGCAAATTATAATTGGGCCTGTTTTAGGCTTTCCCTTATTTTTATATTTTAGACGGTGACGGGAAAAAAATGACTCTCCATCTCCTCATTGGACACGCAGAGAGAAATATATGCATTTTAAGGGATTACATAGGCTAATGAAGAGTTTTTGCTTTGCTTTGAATTATTTCGTTTTAAAGTAGTAATTTAAAGCTTTCTATAGATACATTTATCATATCTGTGAGCCAGTTTCGGTTCATCATTGAAGCGCTCTTGTTCAAGACCGTGATTTGGCATCAAGTATCAAGTAGCCCTGCATCAGTTTAATAACTTTGATAACTTTAATTCTTACAACTGTTAAATTAATGGGCAAACTCAAAAATAATCAAATCTCTTTTCATAGTCAAATCCCAAATATTCAAGTATAAATATACAGTATATATATATATATATATATATATATATATATATATATATATATATATATATATATATATTATTTTTTTTTTTTTTTTTTTTTTTTTTTTTTATTCACAACAGTTTACAGTTGCCCACAGAAAAAAGCCTGTTCCCGCGCCCCTGCCTGTCCCCCACTATGATTTTTCTTTTTCAGCAGGACTTTTAATTTGCAATATGATATAAAAATCAAATTTGCATATTGTTTAAAATATAGTCTCATTGTTAAGCAATGTTTTTGGCACAAGTATGTATTTTTTTCTATACAATTTAAATCTTTTTATTGGTGTCCCCTGATTTCATGTCAATCCTGTTACCCTCATCAAAAAAAACAAAAAAACTTGTAAAATAATGTACATTCAAGTGACATCACTTCTATGATGTTACATCATCTCTCAACAGGGATTCCTACACTTAAAACACAAGCATGTTTTTCTCTCACTTCTATAATGTTCTATTTTTGACACTTTATGAGGCTTGACTGGGGGGGGGGGGATAATTAAAAAATATACATTTTTAAAATGTAAATTTAAACAATTATTTATTTCATTTAATATAATCAATATCTACAAGTAAAATTCTTTAAAAGTGTACAACATTCACTTTTGTGAACTAAACTATTAGCTAGAAATTAGCAAATTAGTTTGAAATTGTCAAACCTTTTACTGTCATCTCGTTTTTGACATTTGGGTAACAGGAATGACATAGATTAGGTGTCACCCCATTTTTAAAGATTGTCTGTGTAAAATGCAAACATGTAATTTTGAGCTAATGCCTAGCGTATGAGCATGAGTTACATTTTAGTTAGTTTTATTGGTATTGTTACTATTACTGTTGTTGTTAATGACCAGGATAGGATGATCAGTCTCAATAAAACTCTTTTTTTTTCCCCCATAACTCCTTGTCAATAATGCATCCATGTAAATTCAGTTACATACAAGAGCCGCAAGGTGACTGCAGACCTTCACCCCAGTCTTGCAATGTTCAAAAAAGTCAAGATCTTGGTCTGGTTTCAGATGATCACAGAAAGAACAAGATCTGATCATCTTCCTTGCCTAATAATTGAAACAGATCTGTCTGTTTGAAGTTCTGTGAGGGGACACAGACAAACAGATGGACACATTATCTAATTACAATACCCTTTAAACATTAGATCCTCTTAGAAACGTAATGTGCTAAATCAACAATGAACTGACTTAAACTGAAAAAAATTCACTGTTTACTATTGTCATACACCTATGCTAAGTAAGTGCAAAACAATATAATGCAATTTAAAGTTGTAAAACTGTACAGTGCTGAAGAATGTGTGTGCTGTCATCCCCGTCAGTCCTGTGACTATGACGTCAATCCTGTTACTGTCATTAATTTCATAAAAAATTATATTTGATACAACATTCCAGGTTTTTCCATTTTAACTTTAACTATATTTTATTTTGGACAAAGCCCTTTTTTAATGTCTCTTGTAAAAATGTATATTTTTCTTAATTGACGTGTGGTCACCCTCCAAAATTAGGATGTTCTTGGTCATTTGAATTACAAAAATATATTTAAAAAAATCAAAAATTTGAAACCATCCCAGTGAAAAGAGGGACTCAAATGCTGCTCATATATGTGAGAACTATCACAGTTCTAATTAAATTATAGTATCTAGTAACGCATGTGTCTGTAACAGGGTTGACAAAAATACCAAAACATGAGGTAGAAAAAGTCATAAAAAAAAATACATAGCCTGAGATGGCACAATACAATTTCTTGTCATTTTAAGGTGTCTTCATTTCATGGATATTTAAAAAAAATGTTGATTAAACTTATTATTTTTTATTTTTTTTCAAGTGGAAAAAGCGCTGATTTCGTAGAATGACCCACAGATGTCACGTTGGCTATATCTCAGTAACTATAAGGTTTTAAAGGGACTCATTCTTAATAACGGATTGTTTAGAGCTTGGTTTCTCTATAGCAGCAGGTTTCAAACGTCTAGGAGGCATATTAGGACAATTCGTGTGCAAATAAAAATATCATAATCAAAAGTACCATAATTTAATTAGTGCTGTCAATCGATTAAAAAAATTAACTAATTAATCGCACATTTTTCTAAAATTAATCGTGATTAATCCCACCTAACATTAAAGTTTTTAAATATATTTTTATATTGCAATAATTTCACATTCAATCTTCAAATGTACAATGTACAAACAACATAAAAACAGTATATTTTTTATATTTCTTTAATGGCATCTTTTTTATGATTGAAGGCCAGCATCACTGATATCAATACTACTGATGTCTCTATAAAATTGTTTTTCCCCTTAATATTTAACCATTGACTGTAGCCATTCAGCATTACAGTATAATTGAGAGCTATCAATTTTAACATTTATTAGACTTAACTTCTAATTTAAGTGAACTTAAAACAATCTTCACATGAACCCATTATAATAAATGACATATTTAGCTACCTGTGCCCTTCAGCAGAAATATACAGAAAATGAATAGTTACCAAACACTAAATTCTAAATTAAATATAGATGAACCCCTTAAAGCTATAAAAGTTATTGATTTCCTCTTTTTTTTCTTTTGTTCTTGGATTAATAGACATCACAGCAGCTGGTTATTATTATTTGCCTGCTATTGCTTTAAAAGCTGCTGCTGCTTTCTGACCCACTTCAGGTCTTAGTCTCTTCTAATGAACTGACGAGTTGAATCGGGTGTGTTAGATGAGGGAGACAGTGCTGGGGTGCCTCAGGAAAGTTTTGAAAACCATTTCAGAGACATGTTCTTAAATGTGACGCATATATAACATATTGCATGCATGCACACAGTTTTAAGGCAGCTTTAATCACCTTTTTGGTAACTTCATGCCTTAACTGACGGCATAACTAGGACATTGCATGCACGTAGTTTCTTTAGCAGTTTGATATGAAATGATACAGGCTACAGCGCGCGCCGGCACCTTTGTGCGTGTATTTGAAGAGCGCGCGCTATGAGCACAGTATCTTTTCTGTGCTCGTTTGACTCGCGCCTGGCGCTGAGGCGACGTTTAGAGCATGCGTCTGAAACGTCTCCCGTTTGATGTGGTCATAAAGACGTTCTGCATCTGAATAAACGCAATCCTTTTCAAGAAAAAAGAGACCGAGGTAGCAGTTGTGAATGGGGTGGCCAACCCTAGCCCCGCTCCTGCGTTATTGCATTAAATATTTTTAACGCGTTAATCTGAAAAAAATAATCTCCTGCGTTAACGCGCTAATTTTGACACCACTAAATTTAATAAAAATCAAATAAGGAGTGAACAATAAATCCATAATGGAATATATTCAGGCAAGTGTATATATATATATATATATATATATATATATGTATATGTGTGTGTGTGTGTGTGTTTATGTATACATGTATGTATATATGGAAAAACTATTGGGACATCCCCTTCTAATGAACAGGTTTGACTACTTTAGTAATTTCCATGAGTACAAATCTTAATGTTAAAGCATATAATGATATTCTAGGAAATTGTGTGCTTCTAATATTATAGCAACAGTTTGGACAGGACCCTTCTCTATTCTAATATGACAGTGCCTCTGTGTATAAGGTTCAAAAAGGTTTTGTCCATATAGTGTATGTACAAGTCATTGGTGTTTGGTGATGAGTTTTTGGCTCAAGGTATGCATTTACAGTCACACCAGAGGTGTTAAACTGGGATTAGGACTTGGTTTTATGCAGACCAGTCAAGTTCTTCCACACTGACTGAATCAATCATTTTCTTTTTGAACCTTGCCTTATACACAGAGGCATTGTCATGTTACAAGATGAAGATGACCCTGTCAGTCATTACACAGAACTTTTTTTTAACGTGTTTGCAAGCAACCACCCAAAATGTCATCTGTCATCATTTAAGCCTATTCAGCCTCATTCCGTTTCAAACCTATATGCATTTATTATATTTTTGGGCCACAGAAGAAGATATTTTGAAGAATGTTGGGAACAAAAGAACACTAGCCTTTTGACTTCCATTGTATGGAGGCAAAACACTGAGACATTTAACAAAATAACTTATTTTATTCCACAGACAAAAGACAGTTTGGTATGACATGAGTGAATGACAACAGAAATTCAATTTTAGGGTGAAGTGTTTCTTTAATGTGAAATATAATGTCAGCTTAATGGCAACTTTTTATCAATGTTAATAGTATATACTATACACTAGCTTTTTTTTCTATTCTATCTACTTGTTTCTTTAAAAAACAAAACAAAAAAAACTAGATTTATGTTTTCTATATTCTATCTACTTGTTTTCTTTATAAAAAAATAAAATAAAATAAAAAAATGTGCTACATGTACTGCGTTAGGCTAACTTGTCATAGCACTTGCATGTTGTTGCTCTTTTGTTGGTTTTGATTGCTTCTATTGTCCTCATTTGTAAGTCGCTTTGAACAAAAGCGTCTGCTAAATGACTAAATAAATAAATAGTATATGTAAAAATGTGCATTATATTATTTGTGTACTTTTTCCAACACAATCTCAAGGCAAACTATTTTATGTTTTGGCGAATTGGTGGCTAATTTGTATCTCATTCGTATGTTTTTGTATGATGTGCTTTGCCTCACTGGTCCTGTGATGTGACAGATATATTTTAAAGTACCATGTATTTCAATTAATATGATAAAAAACTAAAAATAAACAAAAAAACAGAGTATAACGTCATACTGCAGGACTAATCAGGACTATGATTAAACAAAATTAATCTAAAGCAGGGTCCTCAACTCTGGACCTCGAGAGCCACTTTCCTGCAGAGATTAGCTTCAAACTGGAGCTACCTACCTACTTGCAAATTTGGTAGTAATCCTGAAGACCTTGATTAGCTTTTTCAGGTGTATTTGATTAGGGTTGGAGCTAAACTCTGCAGGAAAGTGGATCTCGAGGTTCAGAGTTGAGGACCCCTGATCTAGAGTTTATATGCTGGTGAAATTTATTTTATCAATTTCATTGATTTAGTAGTTTTTGATGTAGCTAACATTAACATTTCTGTTGTTTTAGTAGAAAATGCTAGTATATCATTGGCAAGACTACCAGATTCGATGAATCGGTACCACCATGATGTATGGGCAAGTTCTCCACCATCAAGGCAGGGAGGAAGATCTTGTAAACCTCAATGTTGGAGGCACCCAGCACAAGGTGGAGCGCTGCGTTTTGCTCCGATTCCCCAACACACGTGTGGGTCAGTTAATCCAGTGCTGCAGCGATGCCGCAATCCTGGAACTCTGTGACGACTACAGCCCCGCTGAGCAGGAATACTACTTTGACAGGAGCCCGCAAGTCTTCCACTGCGTTCTAAACTTCTACCGTACAGGACACTTTCATGCTCTGGAGGAGCTCTGTGTGTTTTACTTCAGTCAGGAGATCGAATACTGGGGCATTGGTGAGCTGGATCTGGAAGCCTGCTGTCTCGAATGGTTCCTTGAGCGCAAAGATGAGCGGGAGCAGAATGCGTCTGGCCGGTCTAGTAATGCAGCATCGTCTGGAGAGATCTCGGTTGTGGGCAGTGACCTGTGGAGGTTTGAGGGCACGTGGTGTTCAGATGTGCGCAAGTTCATGTGGCAAACTCTTGAAGATCCCAATCACTCCAAGTGTTCCAAAGGTGTAGCTGCGGTTTCCGTCCTGGTAATTCTGACCTCCATTGTGGCCATGTGTATCCACAGTATGCCGCAATTCAGGTATGCAACCGACAGTGAACATTCTGTCCTGGACTCTCTGGAGTTCATCTGTATCATTTTCTTCTCAGTGGAGTTTGTCCTGCGAGTCGTAGCAGCTCCTCAGCCATGGAGGTTTTTGGGAAACCCTTTGAACATGATTGACATGGCTTCTATCTTGCCTTTCTATGTGACGCTGGCCTTTGAAAGATTGGATGGGGAGGACAACCAACATCTGGTCAACATGGGGAAGGTGGTTCAGGTTCTCCGGTTAATGAGGGCCTTCAGGGTGCTAAAGCTTGCTCGACATTCAGAAGGAGTGAAAGCTTTTGGAGAAACTCTAAAGAACTGCCAATGCGAGGTGGGTCTGCTCGTTCTTTTCATTACTGTTGGAATATCGTTCTTCTCGCCTTTTATCTACTACACTGAAAAGGAAGACGCTTCGTCCAAACTCTCTTCTATTCCTGTTTGTTGGTGGTGGGCCATTATTTCAATGACTACGGTGGGGTATGGGGATGTATATCCACAGACAGCGGCTGGGAGAATTGTAGCCACACTTTGCATTCTCTGTGGGTTGCTTGTAGTTTCTTTACCCATCACCATCATCATGAACAACTTTTCTAAGTACTTTGATAAAAATACACCTAAGAGGTGCCTTTCAGAAGCTAAAACATAGGAAAATGTCAACGGTTTCTCTGTGGTTTAAAATGTTGGCTTGCTTTTGCAATCTAAACTTCAGAAACATTTTTGTGGTTGTTTCAAAGAAAGTCTTTTTGACAATCTTTACATTAATAAAAAATAAAGCCATCCAACATCTTGGTGTTAAATACTTCATTTTAAACAACAATGCCTGATGTTTGGAAAAAGAGAAATACCTAGAATATCCACCAGCACTTCAAAATCAAGTCAAATGACATACTCAGAACAAATAAAAACGAGCAGCACAAAATTCTTTCTTTTCTTCAAAAAAGTTTAATAGTAGTTCTATGTACAACAAATGATCATACTTAATATTCAGTTATTCAAAGAGGCAGATTGATCAAATCTGAAATTAGGCAAAATACTGAAGCAAAATTAAAGCAGAGAAGGACCAAAACCTTCATAAAATCCTCATCTGCAAAAAACCCAACATTTCATATTTAGATATGTGAATATGACTCAATAAATTAGAAATAAAAAAGCAAATTAACTGTACAAATACCAAACTATTTGTAAAATGCCAAAACAACTAACAGCAATGAAACATCAAATCATACATTCAATTTGTTTTCTTTTACGATCCCGCATGCTGTCATAGCTCTATAAAATAATCTTGACAAAGTTCAAATAAACATGGGTTAGAGCAAAAAAGAAAAAAAAAACTATTTAAATTAAGCATATATTCATTTATTAATATATGTATTTTTTCTAAATAAATAATGTATATTTGGCATTAGATTCATCCTTATTATTGATATATTTAATGATTCAAAACCAGTTTGAAGCCAAACCATTCTCAAAAACTCACTGTTAATAGCCCATTTATGAGAGGTCTCACTTATTCAAACCACATTACATCAGATGTGCTGGAAAACAAAACAAAAAAAGAGAAAATCCCTCCCCTTGACAAATTAGTCATGAGAAACTAAGACCAAAATATTTTCATACTGGGGTTATGGTTAACCTTTGAGACCAAAAACTGTGAATACACAGCAAAACTGCCACGCTCTGAAAAGTCAACGGAGCACCACAGACAGACCTCAACATCCTAAAGAATCATTATTTTCACATAGTCTACCAAAGAAAGGATGTCAAATTGTGTCTGTGCCATGATCAAGGAAACCCTTCAGGTTATTGCTGAACAGGCAGCGAAACATCTGTACTTAATTTCTACAGCTGAACACTCATTCAACTGCCTATAATACTGTGATTTCTTTGCAGAGAAGCCTTGAATAGGTGGACAACTGACAAATGAAAAGGGAGCGTGGGGTAGAGGACAACAGATAAAGGTTATAATCTTTAATTTTAAAATAAGCAATTATATAAATCTTAAAAAGATAATCGTGCCATTTGGAGGGCAGACAATGAGGCCTATACACTACTAAACATATTGTTTCTGTGTGAGTATATGCATGTTGATTGTCCTGGTAAAACCAATCCGTGCCTATATGAATCCAACACACCAAAAGCACCAGTTTTAACCTCTCAAATGTCTCAATGTATTTTTAAACAGTTGTTTACATTGTTTCACATTTTCAGTAAAATAAATAACAGCATTGTTCACAGAACAATAGCCGTCTTTGCATTATGGAGGAGCTGACCCTCAAAGAGGAGAATCGGAAACTAACAAAACCTATTAAAGGGCTTCCCTGCAGTACGTCAGTAAACTGAAAGTGGCAGCGCAGTTTTTTTTTTTGTAATGTAATGCAATGTGTTTGCGATGCGGCTTTACTGGCCACAACTTTATAAAATGTTTTTATAGGCAAGAAATATCCCCAGGGGAAGTAGTGAATAAATAAACTGCAACCATGTTGAAAAAAGCAGCTTTACTTGTCACCAGCATGTTGTGGTTTAGATGTGGGAAGTGTCCTTTTTAACTAGCTTAACCAGCAGAATTGCCATATAGCTGCAAATGCAGTAACTACAGCAACCGAGATTAATTGATTTTAAATAAATATTTTTTTTTATTTGAATCTGAGGATGATTGAGCCAAATTGTACAGATCAGAGTCTAAAAGTCCAGATTTCAGGTCTAAATCAGTTTTGGAAGTAAAAGGTTGTTAATGCATTTTGCCTTTGAGGGCCAACCTACATCAACCAGCTTCACTAGACAGATCACGTGTGTTGACTAGTATTTTTTTGCTGGTGAACAGCAAAGCTATGCTGGTCCACCAGCTAGACCAGCATCATACCAGCTCTAAATCATCTTTTCAACAGGGTTGTAAGACATATTTTGTTATTCCTCAATAAAATCTATTCACAAAAATGGGTAAAACATATAGTTTTTGTGAATAAGCGTCTCTTCTGAAACTCAGAAAGTCAGACTAGAGCTGCTGCATAGTAGAAAGGCATGACAAATCGCTCTGTTGGCCTTGAACTGATTGCAGAGAGACTCAGTGCTAGTAGAGAGACTTTACTAGCACGAGTGTAGTGTCCTGCCATTAATACCACACACTAAGAGGTAATGACACCATGTGCCTGCCATGTATTTATACACTATTGCACATTCTGGCAAGTCTGGTAGAGTGTGTAAGCACGCGAGAGGTGGACACTGGCATTTAGTCTGATACTGTGTATTGTTTTGTAGAGATGAACAATGTGAAGCCCTCATGTGTCCATCATAACAGAGGACAGATATAAATCAAAACTGAAGGTACCTGCATTTAACACTTTCCTCAGTCTTAAGGTGCGGTCACACTAATTACATTTCAGATAGTGCAATGAATATGGGCAACAGGATATAATGTCACATAGTTATTAATAAATAATAAATCAGAAACAACACGTTTTTAATCAACTCAGGCTTATTGGAAAACCGTTTCTGTGGTGACATTTCTGCAAAATTATATAATGTTGCTTGTCCCTTGTTTCAATGTAATTTCAAAGTCAAATGACTAGTGAGTGGCGGTAATATTGCATTTAGTTTTATCCGAAACAGATGAATGTGAGTCAAGCAAAGTTTTAGAACACTGTTTTTTGTTTCACAGCAGTTCTGAAATGAAATGTCTATTGAGTGGCACTAAAAGGTTAATGCTCTGTCACAGTAAGATATTACTACACTAAACCCAACCAATAGTGTTAACAAAAGCAAACATGAGATAAAAACACTGAAGCATCCATGCCATTTTTGTTCAATTATCCTCTTGTGACTTGTCTTTTACAGGACTCGTTCTTATGAACTTAATATTCATAACTTCAAGTGAACTTCAAGTTAAATGCTATACCGGGTGCGCTACCGAGCAAATTCATTACCTAAGAAAAGCCATACATAAGGAGCAGGTTATGTGATGCAATCATCAAAATGTGTTTGTTTACAAACCATGTACTACGGTAAAAGTGTTATGTGGTCGTAACATAGTACTATTGCACAAGAAACCACACACAAATAAGTCTTTATTAATCGATATTCTGCCCCGTAATCAGCTGGAAACTGCAATATTGACTAAGGCCTCCCTCGATAGAAATCGGAAATCTCTCATCAGGGCCCTTGGAGTAGTCCTAACCTTCCCCCCATTACTGCACCCTAATGTTTTTGGAGTTTTGCAAAAATGTAAGTAGGCACATTTTTCCAATAATCATAAGTTGCTTGAAATGTTGAATGAGATATTCTATATATTCTATCTAGTCCACATTTTCATAGCACTGGAACTATGTAGCTTTGAGGTCTGTATTCTTGGTACTGAAGACTTCTCACTATATGAATTTGCAGATCCAAGTTTACCAACTTTACATTTCACTCACCTGTGTTCACATGCATATGAATGGTTGTTAAAGTTTAATGTGACCACACCTTTAGACTTCCATATTGATAAAACAACTATATTAATACCCCTAATAGCTGTCAATATTTCTATTTATATTTATATTGTTCTGTCAATATTTATACTGAACACATCACTATCACACAGTCCTGATGAAGTACAGAACCCAAATTTGTACACGATAATCCAAGAGATAATGTTCTAAGCAAAAAAATTATCAAAATATCAATGATCCCACCAATCATGCATCTGTTTTAACATTTTTGAGCCCCTACATGATCAGATGATCAGAAATGCATGATGAGAAATAATACTGCAGGGTTTTGCCAGTCTTTGACCATAAGCGACATTTCCTCTGCATAAGTCATATCTCATGCAAATAATTTTAAGTCTCCAACACTGATTATAAGGCACCTATGGATGTTTCCACCTTTTATAATCACCAATATCTAGATCTCTACTTAAAAAAAAAAATACATACAATAATAATAAAAAATAAATAAAAGACAGACACATGGCATGTGTCAGGTGATGGCACTCTACAACTATTTACATTTACACAAGCAGCGATACATCTAGCCACAACTTGTCAGCACTGCCTGAACACATTTTATGACAATAGCTTTTAAAACGGGGCTGGAAGTTTCTCTGAAAAAGGGACCTAGTTGTTAAGTACTCTTAAGTTGGACTAAGACACCTGTCTTGTGGGCTATCATATTTTAGCTGATATATATTCATATAAAATGTGCAAGATGATAACTGTACCTCAGTGTACATATTTAGCAGCAGTTGGTAGCATGTCAATATCTTCCCACTGACTTACAGTTGCCATTAAAGGAAACGCAACAGCCGTGAAGAAGAACCTCAAGCAAAAAAAATAAAAAATTATCCACCTTTTATATGAGTTTAGATAACTTCCTTTCAAACTATTTGGACTAATTGTAAAGCGTTGATCATTTCTTTGTGTATGTAGTGCTTTCAATACATTGAGACAAGAACTGAGACCGCAATACTGAGCCACTACAACATGTAAAAGCACAGCATTACACACTCAACATATCTCACTTCTTCAAGGAATAGTTCACCCTAAAATGTAATCATTTACTCATAAGATGTTTTGCAGAATGTCCTGGCTGCTTTTGTCCTTGCAGTGAGGTATAGTGACCCAACCTTTCAAGCTCTAGTCCTAACATCTGTTTTTTTTTTTTTTTTTTTTTATCTTACCAGAAATTGGCACCATCTTTTTTCCACTGTGTAGAAATAAGCTGCCTGGATATTCACTAAAGAGCTCATGTTGTGCTCAATATGAGGATTAAACCAATGGAGATCAAGATAAGGAGATGACAGTAAATCATTTTAGGTTGAACTATCCCTTGCTTTAAAGAGATAGTTCACCCAAAAATGAAAATTCTGTCATTAATTACCCCCCCATGTTGTTCCAAACCCGTAATACCTCTGTTCATCTTCGGAACACAAATTAAGATATTATTGATGAATTCTGAGAGCTCTCTGTCCCTCGCATAGACAGCAATGTAATTAACACGATCAACATCCAGAAACGTAGCAAGGAGATTGGTAAAATAATCCATGTGACATCAGGGGTTCAACCGTAATTTTACGAAGCTACGAGAATACTTTTTGTACGCAAAGAAAACAAAAATAACGACTTTATTAAACAATTAGTTTCCTCCGCATCAACCTGGTGCCATTTTAGAGAGTTTCCAATGAACGTCAACTGCGTAGGCTGTTCTGTGTCAGCTGCGCCACGCGGATACTTTTTCTACATTGTGTACACTTTGATTTGAACGAAAACAATGTATCCGCGTGACGCAGCTGACACAGAACAGCATACGCTGTTGACGTTCAGTGTATACTCTCCAAAATGGCGCTCGGGAGGAGGCACGGAGGAGACGAATTGTTTAATAAAGTCATTATTTTTGTTTTCTTTTGCATGTTATGTTTGTTTTTATTTTATTTTACCGATCTCCTTGCTACGTTTCTGGTTTTGTGTTAATTACATTGCTGTCTATGGGAGGGTCAGAGAGCTCTCAGAATGCATCAAAAATATCTTAATTTGTGTTCCGAAGATGAACGAAGGTCTTACGGGTTTGGAACGACATGAGGGTGAGTAATTAATGACAGAATTTTCATTTTTGGGTGAACTATCCCTTTAACTGTGGTATTAAAACTAATCATTACCCAATTGGCCTTTTCCTGTACAAAGAGACTGAATTTACTTCTAAAACGAGCTGAAACATTTATTGACAATTTCTTCTGATTCTTCTTCATTTTTAGTTTTTTCCTTTTTATTTTATTTTTTAATATATATATATATATATATATATATATATCTTTTTTTTTTTTTTTTTTTGCAAGAGCAGGGCAGTACATTCACAATGCTTTTTGCTTAAGATGCTGTAAGGCTGCCAGGTAAAGGAAATAGCTAAAAAGTCAGGGATTCATATGCTGCTGTCTAACACCTTATGAATGTAAGCAGCAGTTATGCTAAGAGGATAGACCGTACCGCCATCTCTGGATAGTTAGGCCTGGAACCAGGGGGAAAAAATCCCAGAATCACAGTTGTGGACAGTTAAAATTCATCATTGTGCCAGTGAAAATAAATAATAACTGATGTTAAATAGCTGTTGTATTTACAAATATAAGGTACAGAATCTAATGCTGCTGTTGGTTATTATTTAGTCCACAATCAAGGTAATAAATAACCTAAAGCCAAATTAAAAATAAAAAGAAGAGTTATTGCCACCCAACTTAAAATATGGTATTTGAATTCAGCAATTCATCATAGAGACCCCTATTACACACCCGGGTTTCTGTTCTCAAAAAAGACAAGGCAGATGGGCACATTGTTGTGCAAATGCTGGACCAAATAACTGTGATATACAAAAAGCATAACTGTATAACCTAAAATACATGAATTTCTTTTCAACAAACCAGTGACCGTAAATATGATAATTCGAGATGCATTGAGACACTGTGTTAAACCTCCCTTTAAAAAGTCCACAGGTGGTTTATAGTGCTGTGCAGAAAGGAGAGGAAGGGGGCTTCTACATTTTAGAGTATAAAGCAGCACCATTTACAGTAATATTATTAAAGTTTCTTTTGCACCTTTATATGTCACAGACTACCTTGAGTGGTGAACATTGAGGAAGATTGGTGTTATAAATACTTCTCTGTAAATGTTTTTGTGTAAAACCGGCGGTCAGTCAATGAAAGTCAAGCTATGACTGAATGATATCAAGGCCTTTTTGGGCTGAATGAACTTTAAACCTTAGCATTGAATAAAAGGATTTTTAAAACTCTCTTTGACAGTGCAGTCAAGTCCAGAACTAGATTTAATCCCTGTCAACCCTGAAGCTAAAACTAAATTGAAGTCTAGAAGCAAAACCTTCATGCAAATCCCCAACTGCAACAACATCACGAGGATCAAGATCAACATTTCCGTTGGAAATACAAATGAGGATCATTTAAGAAGTTTAACTGCTTTGTACAACCTTTTAAGCAGTAAAGACTTTGCAATCTTAAAGAAATTGCGATCTTAAATTCGCTTATTTAAATCTAAACTCCATACTAAGTCAAGTTTAGAGTCATTTTATTTTTCTGTGTGTGGGAATGATGCCGTGGATGACTATGCTGTGACATTAGTTTTGTGCCAGTGCTATTGAATACATTTTCTGAAAGGAGTGTTAACTGTGCCTATGCTGAGGGCTAGACTTTGGCTTTGTTCAGACAGGCAGCAAAATTCCGATTTATTTTTATTTTCTTTATTTCTTTTTTTGGAATCCGATGTTTCCAAACTACATCCATATGTGGTCAGATGAAAATCTTTTAGAATGCGTCTGAACAGTCAGAATACATTACTGATTACAGAAAGTACTTTTTCGTCATTCCAGAAGTATCGTTTAGTGAGCGAACGCAAATTTTCTCAGGGAAACGCAAACATTTTCTAAAGCCCGATTCGGACGGTAATTGTTTCTCATATGGATGTCTGTAAAAATAAATTTACATATCACCTCAGTGATAAAACTCATGGATTCGGATGGCGATTTATTCACAGTGGAGGAGCGAGTTCTGTGATCCTGCGAACCCGGGAACGCGCTGCTCACGTGGCCAGTCACATGATTGTCTGCTGTAAATAAAATTAATTTTATTTACAAATTTATTCTTAATATTGTGTAAAATGTATTTTAAAATACTTATTATTATATAAAATGTATTCTTATTATTCCAAGCATATTTTATAATATATAATCCTATTTATTATTTGATTATTTAAATCTCCTGTTTAAAAATAGGAAAATAGACGCGCTATAGTTGTATATAATTATACGCGATATATATCTGTTTATAATACACATTTTAAAATTGTATTGCATACCTGCTGGGGGCAGCCGTGGCCTAATGGTTAGAGAGTCAGACTTCTAACCCAAAGGTTGCAGGTTCGATTCCCAGGTCCGGCAGGGATTGTCGGTGGGGAGAGTGAATAACCAGCGCTCTCTCCACCCTCAATACCACGACTGAGGTGAGACCCTTGAGCAAGGCACCGAACCCCCAACTGCTCCCCAGGCGCCGCAACATGGCTGCCCACTGCTCTAGGTGTATGTTCACTGCTGTGAGTGTGCACTTGGCCGGGGATTTTTACGGGTGTGGTGAGAGATAAACACCGACATCCTGGATTCGGATGGCAGTAAAATCACCAACTACCCCCTGTAAATGGTGAAAATCACTTACGTCCCCCTGAGAAACAATTATTGTCCGAATAGGGCTTAAGAGCACACAACAGTTTTGTGAGAAAAGTCCCCAAGGGAGCAATTTTTTTTGCAAGAGACATTTTGGCGAGCGAACTTAAAAGCATTGAAATATAATTTCCATCAGTTTTTCCCTATGGCTCCATAACATTCATGTCATTAATAGTGAGTAAGTGATTTCGGACAGCATATGCATGAATGTTTATAAGAATTGCTAATATGAGCTAATCACTCTTACTTAAAAGCAAGATTGATAACTGTCCTCTTTGCATCGTGCTGATTCTTATAATCACTACTATTGCAACTGCCTCCTAAATGTGTCCTAAAAATGGGATGTGAAAACCAAATCGGATTTGTGTGCAGTGTGAACAAAGCCTTAGTTTTGGCCTCTGAATGTACTAAAACTGATATACAAACTGGGTTGCAGTAGCTGCAGGTCTTGGAGTGCATAGACTGCCATGACCTCTTTGCATTGAGCTCTGTTTGAGGCATATATAAACTCACCACTATTCTCAGCTCAGAGTAGATGATGAGCAGAGGAAGAATACTTGTAACAGATGTGAGAATGTGAACGGGTGCAGCGGTGACATGGAGCAGAATGGATGTACCCTGTTGGTGAAGCACACTGGTGAGGCATAGTATATGTGTGTTTCATAAACGGGTTTGGGCTTCAGGGATGTAGATCTCTATGCTGTCGGCCCGCTCTGTAACTGAGCTCTGTCGGAAAGAAGCAGCCCGTTTTGCAGCCAGGAGCCTGCGGCGGGCCTCTTGCCTCTGTCGGTCCTGCAGATCCAGGGATCGCTCACGCATGACAGCTCCACGACCTTTAGGAGGCCTCTTTGTAACAGGAGGCGGCCATTTTCTTTCCTGAGGTACAGAAGAAGAGTTCATTATCATTTCCTTGGTTTATTAGAATGTGTGTCAATGCGACATCAATTTAGTGCAAATAATTATTTAAAAAGAAAAAAAAAAACATTTAATCAGTGATTTTCTTATTTTTGTGAAAACAAATGCACAAAATGAACTTAGTGGCAGAAAAAAATTAAGCTGAGAGCTGAATGACTATATTTACTAATTTCATCCCCTGATTAAAACAATCCATTTAACAGAGACATCAGTATTAGTAATTCTATATACATTTTGCTATGTAAATATATACAGTATATAATACCAGTGCTGGGGAAAGTTATTCCCTTTCACAACAAACGTGAAATGAATAAGCCTCAGGCTGATGGAAATGTGTAATTCAAAATGCTCAAACAAATCTTTCAGCTGTGCTGGCATTGGATGCCATAAAGAATAGGACACGAGAATAAAGTTCAACACTTTCTTCTCAATCACAAACAAAAATGGTTGAATTAGTATGGTTGAACTGGGTCAGAACTGTTTAATAAAATGTGATTAAATATATATAATAAATTAAATATATACATATAAAGGATTTTGTGTTAACGTAATTATTCCAGGTTTCTGTAATATTCTGAGTTAGCTTTTCACTGTTTTTATTCATTTTGAGGAATCATTTTTTTTTTTTTTTTGCAAGCGAGATGAGTAAATGTATGCGTTTAATTTAGAATCTTAGTCTCATTTAGTCAAATTTAGTTAATCATGTTTACACAGTACACACAACACCTCTGCACTTACTCCCAATTTCTCTCAACATGAAAACAGTAGTACGGTGGCCGAGAGAGCTCAACCCGCTGCAACTTCAGAAAACACATGCAAATAGAAAAAGCTCCAGCAAATCAAGAAAACATCTTCATCAGTTTGACAGCAGGTGCTACAAATGCTCACAACACAAACAAATAAAGAAACAAACTGCAAATGCTCACAACACAACCAAATAAAGAATTGTTGTCAAATTGAAGTTGTTTTCTCAATTTGCAGGTGTTTTTTTTCTATTTGCAGTGTTTTTCTTTATTTGGTTGTGTTGTGAGCATTTGCAGCGCGTGTGTTGTCAAATTGAAGTTGTTTTCTTAATTTGCAAGTGTTTTTTCTATTTGCAGCGTGTTGAGCTCTCTCAGCCACCGTACAGTAGAGCTGTCAGTCAATAAATGGGAAAACTGTAACTGGGATTACTTATTTGAAAAAGTATCTCAGATATTTTCTTGTAAATTTAAAAAGTAATGCTTAACCTAGCTACTAGTTTAGCTACTATCTTATAAGTTACTTTAAAAAAGTAATCTGATTACATAACTCATGTTACTTGTAATGTGTTAACCCCCAACACTGAAACTACCATTCAAAAGTTTGGCGTCTGTAAGATTTTTTTTATGTTTCTGAAAGAAGTATGTTATGCTCACCAAGGCTGAATTTATTTGATAAAACATAAAAACAGCAATATTGTGAAATATTATTACAATTTAAAATAACTGTTTTCTATTTGAATATATTTTAAAATGTAATTTATTCCTGTGATGACATGCTGAATTTTCAGAATCATTACTCCAGTCTTCAGTGTGACATGATCCTTCAGAAATCATTCTAATATGCTATTTAACAAGAAATGTTTCTAACTATCAATGCTGAAAACTGCTGGTACTGCTTATTTATGTATTTATTTATTTTTGTATTATAAATGTATTTTACTGTAATCAGTGACCTTGTTGAATATATTTAACATTTAACATTTAACATTTAATCATTTAGCAGACACTTTTATCCAAAGCGACGTACAAATGAGGAGAACAATAGAAGCAATCAGACCATCGAGAGAGCAACAGTATACAAGTGCCATGACAAGTCTCAGTTAGTCTAGCACAGTACAAGTAGCTAGGATTTTTTTATTTATTTTTTTATTAAATAGAATAGGTAAGTGTTAGTATTAGTTAGTCAGGTGCTGGCGAAAAAGATGTGTCTTTAGATGTTTTTTGAAAATGGCTAAAGACTCGGCTGTTCGAACTGAGATCGGGAGGTCATTCCACCAGCTGGGCACAGTCCAGGAAAAGGTCCGTGAGAGTGATTTGGTACCTCTTTGGGATGGCACCACAAGACGTCGTTCACTTGCAGAACGCAAGCTTCTGGAGGGCGTATAAGTTTGAACTAGCAAGTTTAGGTATATTGGTGCAGTGCCAGTTGTGGTCTTGTAGGCAAACATCAGTACCTTGAATTTGATGCGAGCGGCTATTGGTAGCCAGTGTAACCTGATGAAGAGAGGGGTAACGTGAGCTTTTTTCGGCTCATTAAAGACCACTCTGGCTGCTGCATTCTGGATCAGTTGCAGAGGCTTGATAGTACATGCGGGAAGGCCCGCCAAGAGAGCATTACAATAGTCCAGTCTGGAGAGAACAAGAGCTTGGACAAGGAGTTGTGCGGCTTGCTCTGACAGGAAGGGCCTAATCTTCCTAATGTTGTATAAGGCAAATCTGCAGGACCGGGCCGTTGTAGCAATATGGTCTGTGAAGCTTAACTGATCATCGATCACAACTCCAAGGTTCCTGGCTGTCCTGGAAGGAGTTATGGTTGACGAACCCAGCTGTATAGAGAAGTTGTGGTGAAGTGATGGGTTGAACTGTCATCAGCATAGCAGTGGTAGGAAAAGCCATGCTTCTGAATAACCGATCCTAATGACGACATGTAGATGGAGAAGAGAAGTGGTCCAAGCACTGAGCCTTGAGGAACTCCAGTAGCAAGAAGTTGTGACTTTGAAACCTCACCCCTCCAAGACACCCTGAAGGACCTATCTGAGAGGTAAGACTCGAACCACAGGAGGGCGGTTCCTGAGATGCCCATCTTTCTGAGGATGGACATGAGGATCTGGTGGTTAACTGTGTCAAAGGCAGCAGACAGATCCAACAAGAGGAGTACAGAGGATTTGGAAGCTGCTCTTGCCAGTCTCAGGGCCTCTGTAACCGAGAGTAGGGCAGTCTCAGTTGAGTGGCCACTTCTGAAGCCAGATTGGTTGTTGTCCAGAGTGTTGTTCTGTGCAAGAAACAGAGAGAGTTGGTTGAACACAACTCGCTCAAGTGACTTTGCAATGAATGGAAGAAGGGATGCCGGTCTGTAGTTTTCTAAAAGTGCTGGATTTAGAGCAGGTTTTTTAAGCAGTGGGCTTACCCGAGCCTGCTTAAATGCTGTGGGAAATGTACCAGTGTGAAGCGAGGTGTTGATAATGTGAGTAAGCGCAGGTATGACCGAAGAAGAAATGGCTTGAAGGAGGTGAGTGGGGATAGGATCTAGCGGACAAGTAGTGGGATGATTGGAAAGGATGAGTTTGGAAACCTCCGTCTCCGAGAGAGGAGAAAAGGAGGTGAGAGATTGTGTATTTGTCGTTATGAAGTTATTATTAGTTTGTGGTGTGAGGAATTGGTCACTGATGGTTTTTGTTTTATTTGTGAAGAAAGTTGCAAAGTCATCAGCTGTAATAGTTGATGAAGGAGGAGGGGGAGGAGGACAGAGAAGAGAAGAGAACGTTTTGAAGAGTGCGCGAGAGTCGGAACAGTTGTTAATTTTGTTGTGGTAGTATGTCATTTTAGCAGTGGAGACATTTGCAGAGAAGGAAGAGAGGTGTGACGGATACACACTAAGGTCGGTAGAGTTTTTGGATTTGTGCCATTTCCTCTCTGCAGCCCTTAGTTTAGCACGATGTTCACAGAGAACATCGGACAACCAGGGGGCAGAGGGGGTAGCGCGTGCTGGTCTGGATGAAAGGGGGCAAATGTTGTCTAAGCAAGATGTTAGAGTGAAGCAAAGAGTGTCAGTAGCACTGTTTGTGTCGAGTGCTGAAAACTGAGAGGGTGAAGGTAGTGAGGATGAAACCATTGAGGATAGGCGAGAGGGAGAGAGCGAGCGTAGGTTACGTCGAAAGGTGACCTGCGAAGGAGCGTGTGCTATGTCAGGAGTTAGTGTGAGGTTAGAAGTGATGAGGAAGTGGTCTGAGGTGTGCAGTGGAGTTACTAATGTGTTGTCAGTGGAGCAGTAGCGTGTGTAGATGAGGTCCAGTCGGTTACCTGATTTGTGAGTAGCCGTAGTAGACACTCGTTTGAGGTCAAATGAAGTGAGAAGAGTGTTGAAGTCAGTAGCCTGGGGTTTTTCTAGGTGGATGTTGAAGTCACCGAGCAGTACCAGAGGAGTACCATCTTCAGGAATGTTTGACAGTAACACATCCAACTCCTCCAAGAAGTCACCCAGTTGACCTGGGGGACGATACACAACTACAACGTGGATTTTAGCAGGGTGGGTAATAGTAATTGCATGAGATTCAAATGAACTGTTGCCTGTAGGAGATGGTAGAAGATCAAATTTCCATTCATTTGAAATAAGGAGACCAGTGCCTCCACTCCTCCCAATCGTGCGAGGGGTGTGGGAAAAAGTGAAATTAGTGGAGAGAGCTGCAGGAGTGGCAGTGTCCTTAGGTTTGATCCAAGTCTCAGTTAGGGCCATGAGGTTGAGACCGGAATGGGTAGCAATAGAAGGAATAAAATCTGCTTTGTTTACAGCAGACTGGCAGTTCCAAAGACCAATTGGAACAGAGAGTAAAGTAGTAGAGGACAGAGGGACCGTTCGTAGATTATTAGGATTGGCCTGCCTCCAACGTACAGCGCGTGCTCTCCGAGTGTTAGTAGTAATAGTACAGATTTGAAAGCACATAGTGAGTACAATTGACTAAACAAGTAGATGAGAACAAGTTAAACAAAAAGTAAAGAAAGGGGAGAAAGCAATACTCAAGTGCCTTGTCGGTGTCCTTGCTCGGTGGAGTCGTGTAAGGTAGAGTCGATCGTCTTTACACTTGTTGGTCTTCACACGAGGAGGGCTTCACACGAGGGCTGCCGAGACCGCTGCCGCGGTGTACAAACCAGTTTTATACTTGCCTAATTACTAGTCCCTGAAGTCAGCTGACCACGCCTTCCTACTTAGCAAACCGAAACTGGGAACTCCAGCAATAAGCACGAGAACAAACGCGACTTGCGAACGCGTTTACCAGGTAAAACACAGTATGCAAAATAATGTTTCCTAGCAACGACAACTGAGCTGAAATCTAATGAGAAAACAAGACAAAACACTTACAAACTGCTGTTCTCTTCTGCTGTTCGACTGCTTCTTCTGAATATATATATATACAGGTGCATCTCAATAAATTAGAATGTCGTGGAAAAGTTCATTTATTTCAGTAATTCAACTCAAATTGTGAAACTCGTGTATTAAATAAATTCAATGCACACAGACTGAAGTAGTTTAAGTCTTTGGTTCTTTTAATTGTGATGATTTAGGCTCACATTTAACACAAACCCACCAATTCACTATCTCAACAAATTAGAATACTTCATAAGACCAATAAAAAAAACATTTTTAGTGAATTGTTGGCCTTCTGGAAAGTATGTTAATTTACTGTATATGTACTCAATACTTGGTAGGGGCTCCTTTTGCTTTAATTACTGCCTCAATTCGGCGTGGCATGGAGGTGATCAGTTTGTGGCACTGCTGAGGTGGTATGGAAGCCCAGGTTTCTTTGACAGTGGCCTTCAGCTCATCTGCATTGTTGGGTCTGGTGTCTCTCATCTTCCTCTTGACAATACCCGATAGATTCTCTATGGGGTTCAGGTCTGGTGAGTTTGCTGGCCAATCAAGCACAGTAACACCATGGTCATTGAACCAGCTTTTGGTACCTTTGACAGTGTGGTCAGGTGCCAAGTCCTGCTGGAAAATGAAATCAGCATCTCCATAAAGCTTGTCAGCAGAAGGAAGCATGAAGTGCTCTAAAATTTCCTGGCAGATGGCTGCGTTGACTGTGGACTTCAGAAAACACAGTGGACCAACACCAGCAGATGACATGGCAGCCCAAATCATCACTGACTGTGGAAACTTCACACTGGACTTCAAGCAACATGGATTCTGTGCCTCTCCACTCTTCCTCCAGACTCTGGGACCTTGATTTCCAAATGAAATGCAAAATTTACTTTCATCTGAAAAGAGGACTTTGGACCACTGAGTTATTTTTCTCCACAGCCCAGGTAAGATGCTTCTGACGTTGTCTCTGGTTCAGAAGTGGCTTGGTAGCCCTTTTCCTGAAGACGTCTGAGCGTGGTGACTCTTGATGCACTGACTCCAGCTTCAGTCCACTCCTTGTGAAGCTCTCACAAGTGTTTGAATCAGCTTTGCTTGACAGTATTCTCAAGCTTGCAGTCATCCCTGTTGCTTGTGCACCTTTTCCTACCCAAATTCTTCCTTCCAGTCAACTTTGCATTCAATATGCTTTGATACAGCACTCTAAACAGCCACACCTTTCAGTAATGAACCTCTGTGACTTACCCTCTTTGTGGAGGGTGTCAATGTTCGTCTTCTGGATCATTGCCAACTCAGCAGTCTTCTCCATTATTGTGGTTTCAAAGAACAAGAGATACCCGGAATTTATACTGTATGGATGGTCATTTAATTGAAACTCAAATGTAAATATTCTAATATTTTGAGATACTGATTTTTGACTTTCATGAGCTGTAAGCTCTAATCATCAAAATTAAAACAAAAAAACTTTTGAAATGTTTTACTTTACATGCAATGAATCTAAAATATATGAAAGTTTCACTTTTTGAAATAACTTACAAGAAAAAATTAACTTTTTCACGACATTCTAATTCATTGAGATGCACCTGTATATATAATATAATATAATATAATATAAAAGGTATGCACCGATACCACTTATTCCAGAATGAGGCCGATACCAATACTTTTATTTTTTTGTACTTGCCAATACAGAGTACCGATACCAGTATTTTCATTGCATTTATAATTGTTTATAAGTGCTGGGTACAGAAACCAAAATAATATATAATGTTAGTTGGCTTAATTTATTTAGCAAATAGATGTTTCCTTCAGTTATTTTCGCACTTAATTATGCCCATTAAAATGTATTCTACAAGCTTTTGTTTCATTCACTATTATTATTATTTATTTTTTTTGCTCGGTACTTAATATTGAATTTACTAGCACATTAGAGCTGCTTCATTGCTGCTCCATTGCTCAGTACTGTAATCACAATACTTTTTCCTGTAAGGAAAAAAAGCCAATACATAAATCTACATAAAAACAGAGATGAACATATTTTTTGAAACATTCGCGTTTTTTTTCATCTGAAACGTGCTGCGACTTATATTCTAAAGCAACTCGGATAATGCAACATCAACAAGCCAAACATGCGCAGCACACGCACACATTTGTATTGGTGCAGAATGGGATGCCTATAGCCTAGTGCATTTCTCACAGACTGCTAGTTTCAGTTTCTATTTAAATAAAGTCACGTATGCTTGACATTTAAAATAAATGTTGTTTATATGGAATGCCCCTATAATTTTTGATTGTTTATATTTACAATTTAGTTTTAATCCAAATGATGCATGTGCTAAGTGAGCAAAGAGCAATAAATATCATGCAACATAAGTGTGCGCGTTCACGTGCTTTCTCTCTCTCTCCTTACCGTCAAGTAACTTTAATAACTTGTGCATTGTTTTACTTACTTGCTTTTGACATATCCAACCGAACTACAAACGTTCCAGTGATGTCTGTGAGAATGTACTATTCGCTAGAGGAGCTTGTGCATCCATGCTGCCGTGCACTCACACAGAGTGCTTTGCTTATCAGCTAACGCACATCAGCTATTCAGCCTTGAATATTGAATTTTTAACAATATATTAATTACATACATGTACTTCATAGACATCCTAATAACTTTTTCTAACCTCTAATAACTTTCGTTAATAACATTCAGCTCTCAGTTGTTCTGTTGTTGGTGATTCTTTATCTGGACACAGCACTGTTCACACAGAGTGTGGTGTCGGTGTTTGGTATTGGAACATTTTTATGAGTACGAGTACAGGAGCGCAGTATCGGATGCATCCCTTATATATATATATATATATATATATATATATAAATAAAATACACACACACACACTTTTGGTAAAATGAAAAATGGGTGGGTTCAAACCAAAGGTGATATCTTCTAAGTTGTTTATCAGATCCAGATATGAATACCTGGAAATAAAAGCTGAAATGCTTATCTCTTGTCTAATATTCATCTTTGATGTCAAACCCAAATGTTTTCAGTCTACAGCAAAAATAAAGGAATAGGCCCCACTGCTCCAATACTTTTGGAGAGGAGTGTATATGCGCGCGCACACACGCACGCACGCACGCACGCACGCACACTCATGTACGTTGGATGGGTTAAATGCAGAGCACGAATTCCGAGTATGGGTCACCATACTTGGCCGTATGTCACTTCACTTTCACTTTCACACACACACACACACAAAGAGAGAGAGTGAGTCTGTGATGCTCCATGTACCTTCTTCTCTGGACTCTCCACTATCCTCCACTCATTACTCTTGATTTGCTGCAGCTCATCAAACTTGGCAGTGACATCATCTATGGAGAGCTGCAGGAGATCCCAGAACCCAGCCAGGTCCTGAGCCGTGGGACGGGGCATAGCGCTGGGGTCCTGCACAGAACCATTATACGTCACACACTTCTCAAAGACCAACAACAGTTATAAGTTACAGCTTTACTCATAAGTTTAAACACCCCTTGCAGAATCTCAGGGATCTTTTAAAAAATATCTATATAATAAATTTAAAATAAGAGGGATCATAACAATGCATTTTGTTTTTTATTTAGTTCTTTGTTAATGACGCAATTTGACATATCAAGGGGTGAGAACCAGAAAGGTGTAAGTGTCTTCTCACCAACTTTACAGGAGAGCCTATACAAAAATTTTACCATAGTTTGATCTGACTTTGTGAACTGATTTCAATTGTTTATAATAAAAATGTGTACACTCATGGATGACAGTACATTTGCCAGTAGAAAGAGCTCATGAAGAGCTTTCATTTTATATTATCTCCATTTCACCAAAAATGTCACTTACGCCCTTCTGGTTCTCACCCCTCGATATACAGGTGCATCTCAATAAATTAGTTAATTAGTTATAAATTACATCTCAAAAGTTCATTTTTTCTTTTAAGTTATTTCAAAAAGTGAAAATTTCATATATTTTAGATTCATTGCATGTAAAGTAAAACATTTCAAAAGTTTTTTTGTTTTAATTTTGATGATTAGAGCTTACAGCTCATGAAAGTCAAAAATCAGTATCTCAAAATATTAGAATATTTACATTTGAGTTTCAATTAATGACCATCCCTACAGTATAAATTCTGGGTATCTCTTGTTCTTTGAAACCACAATAATGGAGAAGACTGCTGACTTGGCACTGATCCAGAAGACGAACATTGACGCCCTCCACAAAGAGGGTAAGTCACAGAGGGTCATTACTGAAAGGTGTGGCTGTTTACAGAGTGCTGTATCAAAGCATATTAAATGCAAAGTTGACTGGAAGGAAGAATTTGGGTAGGAAAAGGTGCACAAGCAACAGGGATGACTGCAAGCTTGAGAATACTGTCAAGCAAAGCTGATTCAAACACTTGTGAGAGCTTCACAAGGAGTGGACTGAAGCTGGAGTCAGTGCATCAAGAGTCACCATGATCAGACATCTTCAGGAAAAGGGCTACCAAGCCACTTCTGAACCAGAGACAACGTCAGAAGCATCTTACCTGGGCTGTGGAGAAAAATAACTCAGTGGTCCAAAGTCCTCTTTTCAGATGAAAGTAAATTTTGCATTTCATTTGGAAATCAAGGTCCCAGAGTCTGGAGGAAGAGTGGAGAGGCACAGAATCCATGTTGCTTGAAGTCCAGTGTGAAGTTTCCACAGTCAGTGATGATTTGGGCTGCCATGTCATCTGCTGGTGTTGGTCCACTGTGTTTTCTGAAGTCCACAGTCAACGCAGCCATCTGCCAGGAAATTTTAGAGCACTTCATGCTTCCTTCTGCTGACAAGCTTTATGGAGATGCTGATTTCATTTTCCAGCAGGACTTGGCACCTGACCACACTGCCAAAGGTACCAAAAGCTGGTTCAATGACCGTGGTGTTACTGTGCTTGATTGGCCAGCAAACTCGCCTGACCTGAACCCCATAGAGAATCTATGGGGTATTGTCAAGAGGAAGATGAGAGACACCAGACCCAACAATGCAGATGACCTGAAGGCCACTGTCAAAGAAACCTAGGCTTCCATACCACCTCAGCAGTGCCACAAACTGATCACCTCCATGCCACGCCGAATTGAGGCAGTAATTAAAGCAAAAGGAGCCCCTACCAAGTATTGAGTACATATACAGTAAATTAACATACTTTCCAGAAGGCCAACAATTCACTAAACATGTTTTTTTTATTGGTCTTATGAAGTATTCTAATTTGTTGAGATTGAGTGAATTGGTGGGTTTTTGTTAAATGTGAGCCTAAATCATCACAATTAAAAGAACCAAAGACTTAAAATACTTCAGTCTGTGTGCATTGAATTTATTTAATACACGAGTTTCACAATTTGAGTTGAATAACTGAAATAAATGAACTTTTCCACGACATTCTAACTTATTGAGATGCACCTGTATGCATATATTTGCATACATGTACATTACCTTGGTTTTTAACATCATATGTTGTCTATTGAGTGTAAATGAATGTTTTTAGCCTATTTAGCCGATAGTTGTGTGTGTGTCTCCAGTTTGTCCTGAGCAGTGAAGCTGCCCACTGTTCTTGACAAAAATCCTCTGGGTACAGTAAGTTCTTCTGATTCTCAGCATGCGCTGCACGTTTGAGCTCTTCCCCACAGTGGCACAGTTATATAGAGCTCCAGCTTTGCCACTCAGGACAACTGAGGGACTCATACACTATCGATTATCACAAAAGCCAATGAACAGGAGCCAAAGCCAATGTAATTTTTTGAAGAGAATAATTTGTTTACTTTTGTCTTGGGTTATGGAGCTTTTTCAGGGCCGTACAAAATAATAATAATAATATAACAATGTATGAGAAAGGAGTATAAACTTATGACCCCTTGAAAATAAGTATCCTGATAACTATTTACGCATCACCGCACCAAGTGCCATGAATTAATAAATTATCATGAATAATCACTAGAGGTCACTGTGGTCCAGCTTCACTTTCTTCATCTCTTATCCAAACAATGACTATTTCACAATGTCATGTATACTGATCATTAAAATAGCACAATAAAATGTCCTATTTTTAAAAAAAGATGGATGTGTGATGAGCTATTAACTGACAATGTTCTGTACATACTCATGATAATGGGACTAAATAATGGACTAATTAAATAAAATAGTTAATTTTCTGTAGAAATCAATGATTGATTGAACCATTTTTCAATTACAAATATAACAGTTGTTTTCATGGCTGCATCCTCTCTTTTTTACTCTGGCTGCATCAGAGACGGACAGGTCTCTGCCTGTCCGTGTGAATGTATTACAGCATCCATCATTTCACAATCTCCAGAGAGAGAGACAGAGAGAAACAATCACTGACCACTAAACAAACCCTTTAAAGTGTCATACAACCCACAAAGTACCAATTAATGTCAGGATCTTTTACTTTCACACAGCCTGAAACCGGTTAAAGCTCCTTTCAGGCTGAAATTATATTTAGTGGAGATGACATTGCAACTAATCAATGTGTAATTCAGTCAACTAAACAGACTAAACACTTGTTAAACAATATATATATATAGATATAGATATATATATATATATATATATATATATATATATATATACAAATCCTTTTTTGATTGATCTTAGGAAATATTCTAATATTTTGAGATACTGTATTTTTGACTTTCATGAGCTGCAAGCTCTACTCATCAAAATTAAAACAGAAAGACGTTTGAAATGTTTTACTTTACATGTAATGAATCTAGAATATATGAAAATTTACTTTTTGAAATAAGTTACAAAAAAAAAGGTTTCACGGTATGCAAATTTTTTGAGATGCACCTGTATATATATATTTTTTTTTATTCAGTAAAACAATAGATTTACTTGATATGCAAAAATGCACAATATATTTAGATCTATTATAAAATAATATCTTGCTTTAATACGTTTTTATGGTTTTTAAACATAATGATCAAATTTAGTACAGTTAACTCAAAAAAAAAAAAACTGCCAATGTGAAAAAAAAAAAAATTCATTAAAATAATATCGCTTCACAAATTTATTGGCTTTTAAGGATCTTTATTTTATTTATTTTTAAATGTGAAAACAATATGAGGTGCTGAAAAGCTAGTATTTAACCTTAGATCATTTATTTTTCACCTAAAAAACAAAGACTATATCAAAGAAAATATTGTGTATTTAATAAATGCAAGGTAAACACTCTCACAAACACTTCTTGATGAACTGCCTGTCAAAGAGGCAAACTGAATCATTTATGACAGAACTGGTGCATGGTTGATGTATTTTATGATGCAAAAGGAGCATTAATGTATATCTCACGGGGATCGTAGAAATGCCACATACCAGATTTTGCTGACACAACCAGTAAAATTGCTGGAATTTCTGGGACATGAGGAGGTGAGCACTGCCCACAGCACTCCGGATCTTCCCAAGAACTGTAAGACATTATTAGATAGAAATATATGCATTATTAAATAGAAATATGTACATATACATAATTTTCTTTTAAATTATTTGAAAAAAAATATATATATATACAGTGCACAGCATAAATGAGTACACCCCCTCTAAAACTTAACAAATTCAGCAAATACTCTTTACTTAGATGACATGTTAGGGTTCTTTGGAAATATAATGTTCCATCAAGTCTGCTTGATCAATTACCAAAGAAGAATGTCAAAATTATTCAGCAAAATAAGATTTTCTTATCAAAGTGATAAAATGTTGTGTTGCAAAAATGAGTACACCCTCCTGAAAGTTACTAAAAAAAAAAAAAGTGTATAGGTTTAAGGTTATTTTTGATCAACAGGTAAGTATATTGAACCAAAACTTTTAAAGACAAGTCATTTCCTGACAATTAAAAGTGTTACATAGCCCATTGAATCATACTCAGACTTAATGCTGGCAGCATTGGAACCACTTGTGAGAGAAGTGCCAGTTGACCTATTTCTTAGCATAAAAGAGGACAATGTTACAAGAGGAATACCAAATTATTATTTTAAGTGTGAAAATTTAGCATAAGTAGCACCGACATTCAAAAACAATGGACTTGTGACAAGGCTCCTGAAATAATCAGGTCTTTACTTTAAGTTTTCATTTAGTGATGAGTGAATTTTTGCTAGAAAAAGAGCAGGAGAAATAACATGCAAGTGTCTCAGAGCCGGCAAAAGCTATGAAAAGAGTGACACTTTATCTCACAGAGTATGACGCAGCCTGCAGAAGTGACATGCATGGTTGTTGTCACCACTAGAATTACCTACTGTAGCCAAAGCACAATAAACTCATTTAACCTCTTCCAAGGCCCATATCTACAAAATAGAGACTTCTGGGAATCCATACTCTGGTCTCAAGAGACCAAGTCAATCATTTCGGATCCAAAAGCATCAAAAATGTTCTGTTGTTGCTAGAGGAGGAGTACAGTGAGAAGTGTTTGGTACCCACAGTGACATTCAGTGGTAGTAAAGCTCTTATAGAGGGATGAATGAGTGCTGAAGGTGTGAGGGAGTTGTGCTTTATCAACGCTGTCATGAATTCACACACCACTGTGTGATGGAATACAAAAACTTGAAACAGAAGATGCTACCCTCCCCTCATTCCCTGCATTATTGGGCATTTTTTCAGCATGACAATGAAGATATTAATTCTCCCAAGGTGAAAATCCTTCAGTGGACATGTATTTCACTCAATCTTATCGCTCTTGAGCAGCTGTGGGGGATTCTGTAGAGACGAGCTGAGCAAAACTCCCCATTAAAGACCAGAGCATTTAAGGAGGTCGTCCTCCAGGAGTTAAACAGGACAGATGTGAAAATTTGTCATGAACTTGTACACTCAATGCCAAGAAGGGTCAGAGCAGTATACTTAAAGTTCTGGAGGACATACTGAGTACTAGAATATTATACATTTGCTGAATTAAATCTAGGGTGTACTCATTTCTGCAGTCCTTCATTTTAACTAAATTGGGTAATTTACTTATCTTACAGAAAATGTTGGCATATATTTTGTCGTTTTTATTAAGTATATGTTTAATACATTTCAATTTTGCCATCTTTCCATGAATTATATTTGTGATCATTAAGAAAATACATATTTTATATTTATTCAGAGGGGGTGTACTCATTTATGCTGTGCACTGTACATATATATATATATATACACACACACACACACTCACACAGCTTGAAACTGGTGCATATTTTTATATAATTTATATATTTTTATACATTTGTAATTATTATTAAATACAATATTTAGTAAGAACTGATAAAAACAGCCCAATGTCATGAGAAAACATAACTATGTTACAAGGTGGCAATTTTGTATGAATTTGTCCAATGTGAATCATATGAATATTAGATTGTATGAATTCATATGAATAAGTCACCAATTTGCCAAAATATAAAATAGTTACAAATGTTTTTTGATGTCTTGCACACTCACTCTCCTCTGACAGGTCGTGCTCCTCCGCCTCACGTTCCATGTCTTTGCACCATCCCTCCAACCTTTTGGTCTCGCTGTGCAGAAGCTGCATGAACCAGCTGCCATCGCGGCGGTGTGGCGACACACGGCCGGACTCGGCTGCTTCATGAGCGGGCTCCACCAGCCAGGATTCGGGTTGTGGACTGGGCGGCCCGCTGGAGGGCCGGTAATCCTCACGGTAGCTAAAAAGGCCCTGTGTGCGTACGGTCCGAACCGCGTTGTACTGTGTGGGCGTACTGGGTTCAGAATGCCGCTGAAATCCTCCAAACTGCAGACTCTTGTCTTCGGTCGAAGGAAACCCCTCCAGCTCCAAATCGGCCTGAACTGCCGTCGTCACACTGTTGGACCGTTTAAAGCGGCCAAGTCTGAAAATGAACATAAGAGTGACAATATTAAAGAGAGCAGTTTATGTGCTTACACACAGAAAATATCTAAATATATGTATTTATCTATTCACTGTTTCACTTTACATACTTTTCTGAGCTACTGGACTTAAAAGGATTATTAACTCAGGATAACCTTAGTTCTGCGGACCAAATGTCCTGTAAACTTACCTCTTCTCGTCCTCCACCTGGATACCCACAGAGTGATACTGTGGGAGACCTTTACTATCTGTCTCAGAATCTGTGGCCGCTTCCACCTGAAGAATAAGAAAATTAAGAGATAAAATCTGCACAAAATGAATGAGAACACACACACACACATATATACAGTATATATATAGTAATGAGCATCTGATGTGAAGTAGTCAGAAAATATTGCTGCAAGCTGCAATTATGGGGCCAAGGACATCGCTAAGATTATTTACACTGCATTAAGCATGATCCAAAGAAATAAAGCACTGTGACTTTTATGTCAATTATTGCAAAGTTTGCAGTTTAACCATTACAAGTTTTGACAAACTCTTATGATATCTCCAAGGGTGTTTCCATGTTACAGCGATAGTTTACCCAAAAATGAAAATTCTGTCATTAATTGGATCGCTATCAGAAGTTATTACAAACACTCAATGATTGATAGTGACATTCAAGTAGAAGTGTTGTATTAATTAATTGTCATGTGTAGCTTGAAGCTAATTAGAATTTCTCCGTTACCCATATATGATTATATTCCATTATGTATTTTATCAAATCACATTAGGTTGTAAGAAGCTGTTTAATTTTCCAAAAAGATTTTTAATTATAGTAATATAATGTACCACATGCTGATCAAAGGGATGTGGGTGGGATGTAATGCCAGAGTAAAGTACAGTCACAACCTACACAACAGTGTTCAGATCATCTTTTTTCCTGACAAAATCAATATAATGCAATATCTGCTGAATGTAAGCTTTTCCATATTCCAAGCTTGCCTGCTGCACTGGGGACATCTCATGCATGTGAAAGTCATGAAAATTATGAAAATAAATCTAGGAATTATTTGTTTGTTGGATTTTAAATCAGTGGGGTTGAGGTATCGAAAGTAAGTAACTAAGCTGTTTTATGGATGGTAAGTAACTGTGGTAATTAGTAATTAGTTACTCTACACTACTGCAAAAAGTAATAATATTACAGTAACTAAGTTACTAGTAACTAGTTACTGCCCAACACTGCTCTCGATATTGGTGATTTGACGTGATTTGGAGGAGAAGAATTGTTGAATAAAGTCATTATTTTCTTTTCTTTGTGCCCAAAATTTTTTTTCTCGTAGCTTCATAAAATTACATTTGAACCACTGATGTCACATGGGCTATTTTAACAAAGTCCTTACTATGTTTCTGGGTCTGGGAACATTTCAGTTGCATTGCTGTCTATGGAGGGTCAGAGAGCTCTCAGATTTCATCAAAAATATTTTAATTTGTGTTCCTAAGTTGAACGAAGGTCTTATGGGTTTGGAACGACATTAGGGTGAGTTATTAATGACAGAACTTTCATTTTTGGGTGAACTATCCCTTTAAGTTTCAATTTCAATATGCCAAACCATTGTTTTAAATCTTTTGATCGATACTGTTTTAATATTATTTGAGGTAAATTTGGAAAAGATCAAATAATAGGAAAAGTTTCAAAATTCTAAAAAGTGAAAATCTAGTCAGGCGGAAATTGAAACCACTCATATGACTGATGGCATGAACCAAGGAATCACAGAAAAATAATTGATTCTTGGCCTAATGGTTTTAAGAAGATCCATTGTTGCTGTTGCGTCTGAGACTCAAAATTTGCCATGATATAAGTTGAGATGTTCCTCTATAAGTGTTGTACAGTATGGTTCTAGGGATTGCCATAGACTCCCAGCCAGTCAAAAAATAATAACAAAACTAACAGATACAAAAGGGGTTTCGCACATTCAGTGAGTAATAATGTAAGTGTCAAGGCAATACTTACAACATAATATAATATTGCTACAGTAATACAATGTCCAGTGGGTGGCATGAACACATTAGCACAGACCCAGAAGAGAAAACAACAGCTTAGAGGCACACATATGAGACTTCCCTTAAAGAGCTGTCATTTCACAGACACTTTGTTATCTCAGGCAATTTATAGCACACTTGCTATAAGGACAGCCCCCTAAAGCAGCCTGCTCAAGAGCCCAATGGAGACACAGGATCCTAGTAACCAGTGTTGGGGGTAATGGATTACAAGTAACGCAAGTTATGTAATCAGATTACTTTTTCAATTAACTAGTAAAGTAACATATTCCTTTTTATAAGAAAATATCGGAGTTAATTAAATTTTTCAATAAAGTGACACCAGTTACTTTGTAATATGTTAAATAACACAAATATCCTTTATGTATTTAATCCCATTGTATTAACCAGTGTCTTTAGTTACTTTTTCAGGGAGAAACGCAATATTGTAATGCATTACTTTTAAAAGTAACTTTCTCCAACACTGCTAGTACCAGTTATTAATGTTCACAATACTAACCTACTGTGCACTGTAACCAAACATTGGAGACATGGTTTATTGCTTAGTAGGCTATAAGCCTTTCACACAGTAAATTGACCTTCCTCTGATTCCTGATTTCCTTATTTCATATGATCAGTACTGGTGGTGACAGCTAGTTTCTTCAGCATCCAGAGTAATGAATCCCTGTAAATTGCATCATGAACATACAGTAATGCATTTTAAACAAGTTCAAAGTCTTCTGGAGATTTATGACTTATTGATGCATTTTCCATATTCCACATCTCTCTCAGCTAGTGCTGTAAACATGTCTTAAGTATCGTGGCTAAAATCATCTAAACTCACTAAAATGCATCTATAATTTTTCAACTCATTCTCACTCCCATGGGGCCCAGCAGTGATAGTGTTTTTGTTCAGAAATGGTTAGGTTTAGTGGTAGGGGGTTGTGTTAGATGCTCGTCTAAAATATTAAAATATAAAGGAGAGTCTTCCCAAAAATGAAAATTTACCCTGCTGTCATTCTTAAACCATAAAAACAAGCCCTACTGGTTCTTGCGTGTCAAGCAAGTGCTTTGAGCTTCTACACTAATCAACATTTGAAGTGGATCAAAACCATTCATCAAAGTTGTCCTAAAACCTAAAACCAAAATGCGTTCTTGTCTTAGGACAACTTTGATTAACTTATTTGTTCCAATTCAAATGTTGACTACTATAGTTTGATTTGCTCTATACATGTGTGTTAATTTAAAAAAATATATATGTGAATAAAAGGTTAATGTTTTTCATATAAAGTGATTTCTTGGATTAAACTGCTCGATTTTTTATTTTACAACCTTTTCAAGTGCAGTGGTGGGTAGTAACGAGTTACATTTACTTCGTTACATTTACTTGAGTAAATTTTTTGGGTAACTAATACTTTGAGTATATTTTAAAATGGGTACTTTTACTTCGTTACTGTGGGCGAATCTCCTCTCGTTACTTTATCTTAATGAAATACAAGTTAAAAATGCTTCAGTTTATTCCAAACGCGCCGTCTACTTTTCTCTGGGCAATGAACGATGCCCATTCGCGAATGATTCATTCTTTTGAGTCGATTCTGTTTAAAGGCTTTATCAAACCAGTTGGCAAACCAGTGAATCGGTTCGCAAATCAGTTTGAATGATTCGTTCAGTTCCCTGCCGCACGCGCTGACTGAGTCGTCTGAAGCAATTCACTCAGATAACATCAATTCAAGAGCGATGAAGATGTGGCTTTGGATCTACAGTCAATTGAAAGCAAATCTGCAAAGGCTATTGTTTGCTAGAGCTATATGACGATATTTTATTAGATGAACACCGCGTGTGCTGTCTACTGTTCAACAGGTATAGGCCACGATACCACTATGACATTACCAGTTTGTTGTACATGTACCACATTAAATACAATGTATAATTTATACATTAAATAAGCTGTCACAGAGTATTATGAACACCCGCCAAACCCGCGTTAGCTCTGTGCAGCGGCGCGCGACCTGTTCTAGACACAATTAATATTCATATTTTTACAATATTTACGCTTGCAAAAATATAGGCTACATTTGTTTACATTTTGCAGAACAGAAGATCCGTCAATGTGCATTTGTTTCGTTATGTTCAGAGCAGTATTGTGAGGAGTTTTCAGAGGTTTCAGTGTCAGAGGTTATAGAATAATACATAATTAATTTACTTTGAAATATTTATTTAATTCAGTGATGCAAATCAGAATTTTCATTAGCTGTTACTCCAGTTTTCGGAGTCATATGATCCTTCAGAAATCATTCTAATATATTGATTTATTACCTGTGTTGGAAACAGTTTTGCTGCTTAATATTTTTTGGAACCTGTGACATTTTGTTCAGGATTCTTTGATGAATAGAAAGCTAAAAAGAACAGCATATTGATAATAAATTAACATATTGGAATGATTTCTGAAGGATTGTGTGACACTGAATACTGGCGAAAAAGCTGATGAAAATTCTGATTTGCATCACTGAAATAAATTACATTAAAAAAATAATAAAAAATATTTTGAACGGCAGTGTGTGTGTGTGTGTGTGTGTATATATACACACACACATACACACTACATAAATGTAATCTATATATCTAAATAAAAATAGACTATATTCAGTATATGATCCAAAGTAACTAGTAACTAACTACTTGAGTAGTTTTTTTATCCGATATTTTTTACTCTTACTCAAGTAACTATTCAGACGATTACTTTTACTTTTACTTGAGTAAATATTTCTAGAAGTACTTTTACTTTTACTTGAGTGCAGTTTTTGAGTACTCTACCCACCTCTGTTCAAGTGTCAAAGTTTTGGTGGAATGGACTTCTAATGGATGGACAGAAATCTCTCAGGAAAAATATCTTCATTTGTGTTTTTGAAGATGAACGAAAGTCTTATAAGTTTGGAATGACATGAGGGTGAGTAAATGATGACATAATTTTCATCTTTGGGTGAACTATCCCTTTTAAGTGTATATAAAGTGATTGCTCTGGCTGTTCAAATTGAAATTCATAACCCAACATGTCATGATGACAAAATTATTCCCAACAATACCCTTAATAGTTTTATGATGATAAAATTCATTATCATGGATGTGTAACGATCCATGATAATGGATCCACTACTTGGATGTGTAACGATCCAAGATGGCGCCGAGGATGGCAGCCGTGTTGCGAGCTCCGAGAAAACTCTGCAGGTTTTCGTATGTTTTGTTTGTTTTTTTGTTGTTTTACGTGTTAGATGTTGTTAGTATAACTGTCTACGATAGAGACACGCTTTTAAACATCGGTTCTTCCGTCGCGCAACGCAAACCGGACTTTGAGTTCCTGAACGCCGGTGGATTGTTTACAGACACCGCATCAGAGCCCTTTGTCTGGAACGCATGACCATGACGAAAGAAACGTAGCCGGAAAAGAGGGAAGAGAGCTGGCGTTCTCGTCAGACTGAGACGCCATGCCTTTCGACCTCCTCTCCCAACCATTTTGCTGGCTAATGTTCAGTCACTGGATAACAAACTCTGTGAACTGCGTGCGCGCATCTCATACCAACGAGAAACAAGGGAATGCTGCGTTATATGCCTCACATAAACCTGGATGTCTGCAATGGTTCCAGACTCAGCCATCGAGCTTACGGGCTTCTCCGTGCACCGCTCGGACAGAACGAAAGAGCTCACGGGGAAAAGCAGAGGTGGGGGCGTTTGTTTCTATATCAACAACTCGTGGTGTGATGAAAGGAATCTACACTCTATTAAATCCTTCTGCTCCCCTGATCTGGAATTTCATACGCTTCTGTGTCGACCATTCTGGCTACCGAGGGAATTTACAGCGATCATAATCACGGCTGTTTACATTCCCCCTCAAGCCAACACAGACCAGGCACTCAGGGAACTGTACGGGAATATAAGTGATCAGGAAACCGCGCACCCAGATGCAGCGTTTGTTATTACGGCGGACTTTAATAAAGCCAACTTCAGAACAATAGCTCCAAAATACTTTCAACACATCACCATCAACACGCGTGGTGATCGTGTACTGGACCACTGCTACTCCCCCTTCCGGGACGCTTACAAATCCCTCCCCCGCCCACCTTTCGGCAAATCGGATCACTCCTCCGTTCTGCTTCTGCCTGCTTATAGGCAGAAACTGAAACGAGAAGCACCCGCCCTCAGGACAATTCAATGCTGGTCGGACCAATCGGACGCTATACTACAGGACTGTTTTGATCACGTGGACTGGGACATGTTCCGGGCAGCGACTGATGACGACATAGAGGAGTACTCAGATTCTGTAACGTGTTTCATACGGAAGTGTATAGAGGATGTAATTCCGACCAAAACAATACGCATCTACCCCAACCAAAAACCGTGGATTAACAGCGATGTTCGATCAGCCTTGTCAGCGCGGACATCTGCCTTTAAATCCGGAAACACTGACGATCGGAAACAAGCCAGTTACGATCTCAGGAGATCCATCAAAGCAGCCAAACGACAGTATAAAAACAAAGTTGAAGAACAATTCAACAACAACAACCCAAGAAGCATGTGGCAGGGCATCAACAACATCACAGGTTTTAAAGGGAATAAACCAGCCACTGTGAACATTGCGGCCTCTCTACCGGATGAGCTGAATACTTTTTATGCTCGTTTCAAGGCTCACAACACCGCCCACACAGAGTGCGCTCCCACGGCTGCTGCAGAAGAGGTGAGTCCACTCTCCCTTTCTGTCGCGGATGTAACTCGATCCTTCAAACGGGTGAACATCCGCAAAGCTGTGGGCCCGGATGGCATCCAAGGTCGTGTGCTCAAAGCATGCGCTTACCAACTAGCCGGGGTTTTTACAGACATCTTCAATCTGTCCCTCTCTCTGTCTGTGGTTCCCTCATGCTTCAAAAAATCCACCATTGTGCCCATACCTAAGAAAAATAAAATCACATGCTTGAATGACTGGAGGCCCGTTGCTCTGACACCCATCTTCAGCAAGTGTTTTGAGAAGCTCATCAGAGACCACATCTGCTCTGTGCTGCCTGCCTCACTGGACCCACTACAATTTGCATACCGCAGAAACCGTTCCACAGACGACGCTATTGCCTTCACCCTGCACACTGCTCTCTCCCACCTGGAAAATAAGAACACCTATGTGAGGATGCTGTTCGTGGATTATAGTTCAGCATTTAACACCATAGTGCCTGCCACACTGGTTGAGAAGCTCCAGACTCTGGGACTGAACAGATCTCTGTGCAGCTGGATCCTGGACTTCCTGACAGGCAGAAGTCAGGTGGTCAGAATGGGCAACAACACCTCATCTCCCCTGATCCTCAACACTGGTGCCCCGCAGGGCTGCATCCTCAGCCCACTCCTGTACTCCCTGTACACACACGACTGTACAGCTACACACAGCTCCAACGTCATCGTCAAATTTGCCGATGACACAACGGTGATAGGCCTGATCACCGACAATGATGAGACGGCCTACAGAGAGGAGGTGAGTACCCTGACTAAATGGTACCAGGAGAACCACCTCTCACTTAACATCGACAAGACCAAGGAGCTGGTGGTGGATTTCAGGAGACAGAGCAGAGAACACACACCCATCTCCATCGACAAGACACCTGTGGAGCGGGTAAACAGCTATAAGTTCCTCGGCGTTCACATCACCGAGGATCTCACATGGTCTGCTCACACAGACGCAGTGCTGAAGAAGGCACATCAGCGCCTCTTCTTCCTGAGACGGCTGAGGAAGTTTGGAATGAGCCCCAGCATCCTCAGATCCTTCTACACCTGCACTGTGGAGAGCATCCTGACCGGCTGCATCACCGCCTGGTTTGGAAACAGCACCGCTGGCAACCGCAAAGCTCTGCAAAGGGTCGTGCGAACTGCCCGCCACATTGTTGGAGGTGAGCTTCCCTCCCTCCAGGATATCAACACCAGGCGGTGTATAAGGAAAGCCAGGAGGATCATCAAGGACTCCAGCCATCCATCCCACAGACTGCTCTCTCTCTGCTGCCCTCAGGGAGACGTCTCCGCAGCATCCGATCCCGCACTAGCCGACTGAGGGACAGCTTTTTCCCTCAGGCTATCAGGCTAATGAACATTCAGAACTAATACACCTTACATCACACTCCCACTCACACATCATGCCATGCACTGCACTTTACCGCCGTTCTACTGGACTACACGCACACACTGCAATAATACAACCTATCTGCTATCACTGGATACCATACAATGCACATCCACAACATTGCATATGTATAATCTGTTGCACCTTTGCACAACTATCTATTGCACAACTAATCTGTTGTAAATGTATAATCTGTTGCACCTTCACATATTACTATGTATAGATGTGTACATAATGTAGAATGTGTACATACGGTGTATTGGTAACTAAGTATGTCTTTATAAGTACACTGTGTGTATTGAGTATGTGTATGTGTATTTTGCACATTGTCTTCTGTACAGTCTGTAAATATGTACTGTCTATATGTAAATTGTTCTGTTTTTTTTGCACTGTCTGGAGCACGCTCTCAAGAATTTCACTCACCAAGGCACTCGTGCTGTGGTGATGTGACAATAAAAGTGATTTGATTTGATTTGATTTGAATTCTTAGAAACTTTGTATCAGGTTATTGACACTAAATGTTTCTCACTGAAACCAATACACTTACAAGCCACGTCACAATAAAGTGTTGCTCAAACAGTAGAACATGACGCTGGCAACATCAAGGTATTGATTCGATTACCAGGGAATGTAAGAACTGATAGAAACATATGCAAAATTCAATTGGATAAAAGCATCTAAATGTGTAGGGTGCTTTTGGACAGTATCATTTGCCTTGGGAGTGAAAACAGATTGAAATTTCTAGTGGTTCATCAGACCAAGAATCAAATTTAGAGCCTTGTTTGTATTTGATAGGTGCCGCAGTGGCAGGTTTAATGGCCGGGTTTGAGTTCCAGATTTAGCTAAAGAAGTAATTCCAGCCTTTGTGGATTTGGTTGTTAATGATCCATAGCTTTATAGGTGTAATATTTTCTTCATGTCAACAGCTGTGTGCTGCGGTTGACTGTTGGTCCTGTGTAGGAACAAGCCCACAGAGAGAAGCAGCATCATTAATCTTTGTTGTTCAGGGTCAATCTACAATCTCATCTTCTCCGCCACAGAATCTGGCTATATGAGGAGTCTTTGTGTGCACTTTCTGGGTGGATGAGTCACTGTCTGAATGCTGCCAGCTGTTTTTGGATTTGAGGCGAGACACAAAGCCATTGGGTTTACAAAGAGGCAGTGACCAACTGAGTCAATTATAATGACACAAACCTAAAACCTTGAGGGAGGTTTACCTGTATCCCGATGGAAGAGCGTGGAGTCTTGAGGTATTCCTCTGCTTTGGACACTAGGATGGCCTTATCGCAGGTCTGAACGGAGCTGTAGCTCCCCGCAGAAGCGAGGCGCTTGGATGCGGTTTCCATTGCTAGGGTCACCGCCTTTGCGCTATCCAGGCTGTCGGTGGAGTTGTAGATAACCCGGCCGAGGCTATCCGTTGCCCAAAGCCCTACCCGTGATGGCCGACCCTCGTGGTACGCGTCCTGCGTCGACTCTGTGCTGCTCTGGGCTGTTACAGAAATCAGCGGCTTAGTGGTGGAACGAGGAGGAACAGGTGGAGGGGTCTTCTTGTAGTCAGGTGTATATGTCACTACCGCTATAACAAAACAGATGAACGATTTGTTAGATTAAAGAGAAAAAAACATTTTCAGGAGTCGGTGCACTAGATGTTTAATTGTACGCTTAAAAACAATGGCTGTAGATGGTTTGATCATAACAGAGGATAACAGTGGATCAGAGAGAAACTCAGCCTTCAGCACAGTTGTTAACAGATGTCTGATCATTGACTCTTCTAGGAACAATTTTAAAGCTACACTATGCAACCTTTGGCCCTCTATCGGTTGAAGCATAAAACTCTAAGTTATTCACGCAGGGACATTGTTTTGGTAATTACTTTACGTGAGTTGTGCATTAGCTTCGCGAGGAGCATCACTTTTCCTTTTTGCTTGCAAATGCTTTTCGGTTTGAGGTTCAATTGTTGTGGCTTCAAGCTACAGTACTTCCACTTTATATATAGTAGAACGCTGACTTTATTTATGGATATAATGTAAACATAAAACAGAAAGGTGTACAGTTTTCCATTAAATCCATCTTGACAACTTTAAAATATACTATAGGCTTACCATAACTTATTATTTCAATTTTGTTAATTTCCAACAAAAAAGTTAGTATACACAGTGTAGCTTTAATAACAAGAGAACACCATAACTTACAAGAATAAATCTTTTGAAAATGGAATAATGTGTATAGTGAGCAAATTGGACACTCCAGTGCTTGAAGTGAGCTGGTACTCTTCTGTGCTCTTGTGTTCACAGTATCTTTATTATTCATGCGTCCCATCAGCTCTTATAAACTGCAGATATTCTCTTTTGTTCCTGCTTGACAATGCAGTCTCACTAGACAAAGACTGTTTGTCTTGCAAGCCAATGTTTTGACTATCCACATTAAATCTGATGCATACTGTATCTTAATCTGGCAAAGAGTAGTTCATTCTGATTTAATTTTAAAGGATGTTTTGAGTGGGGCAAAACTGTGCATTAAAGGTATTAGTTTGGCAAATGTTTCTCATTTACTTGCAACTACCGTATTTTCCATGAACTAAATTCCTGAATAGGTTTAAAATATTCAATGTCACAAAAAGACAACTGTTTCCCCTCAGCAAGCAAATAGGTTACACTTTATTTCGATAGGCCACTTTAGACACTGTACTAACTGTAAGTAACTTTGCAACTACTTGTCAACGTAATCTCATTAGAATATTAGTAGACTGTCAGATTATGGTTAGTGGAATAAGTTACTCTTAGTTAGTAGAATGTATATAATGTATGTATCAAAATAGCGTGTTTTTTTATGAAATTAAGACTTTTTAATCATACAAGGATGCAGTGATCAAATGTGACAGTAAAGACAATTATGTTACAAAATTTTTCAAATAAATCACAATAATAAATTACATTTTAAAATATAATATAGGTATTTTAAAATGAAATAATATTTTGCAATTACAGTATTTACTTTTTTTTTGAATATTTACCTCTGATTAATTTTATATCCTGAATATTTTCCTAAATATTTATTATTTACTTTGTTCTCACTGCATAATCTCTAAGAAACATAATCAAATTTCTCTGAGACTGACTCATGAGACTTGCTTTATGCCTGTCAATCATTTTACACATTCACTGAGCAGCCCATATATGGAAAGCAGGAAGCAGAGAGTGTGAATCATTCAAGTTTAATGCCATATACAATCTGATAACAGTTGTCAGTTTGTCTATTTTGCTACAGTTGACAGCACTGAGATGATGTGCTGCGTTCTCCTGCTCCGGTCAGTTCTGGCTTGCGCAACCCAACCCTGGTGCTAATCCAGCTTGATTCTTTGAAAGCAATGAAGCCTTTGAAAAATCAAGCTGCCCTGACCTTAAAAAAAAAACAATTATAATAATAATAAAAAGGAAATACAGACCTACTTTGCAGCACCTGTAGGGTGCTTGTATTTGCCAACATGACAAAATACCTCAGTGTGGTTAAATGAAACAGTCTACATATGATGTGCCAATCAAAACCACGGGCTGCAAATAGCACACTATTATAAAACTGCTGAATGAGTCACAGACTGAAGGGAAAAATGTGGGAGAGAGACGTGTGATTCATACAGAGGAGTAAAACACTTCCAAAAATAGAATGTAGGGTTGTATAAGAGAGGAACACAATAATCCATTCATGACCTGTTGTGTTGATGCTCTGTGTCATAATTCATTCTGTCATCATCATGTCGAACTCTTCATCAGCTGTGATTAAATATAAAAACTCCCAGAGCAACAGAATATGACTCATCTCTGCAGCCACTTTCTGGAAGCGTGGAAGATTTAAAACTGAATTTGGATGTAAAAATATTTTCTCCTATCGCGGCTATATGCAGAGACAACCATACTGACACACAAAGCAACACACTCTGAAGCTGATTGATTTTATATCTTGATATCTTTTATATATTTTCATCCTGTATTCTTTCGAATCAGAATAAAGCATCTGTTGCAGGACTCATCGTACTGTATGTCTGATCAATGGCAGATGGTTGAGGAATGTTCAGAAAATATATATATATTTTTTTGTCCAATTTCGTTTGGAAAGTACAGCACTTCAGTTTAACAAAATAATCCTGAATAATACTGAAATAATAATATATGATATATTTTGCCATTTAATTAACACATTATAAACATACATCATGCCATATGTTTTTATTAACATTAAAAAAGGATTATCCATCTGTTCTATTTAGATTTCATTTAAAATAAAGGAGTGTGATTTGATTCTCTTTAAGAAAATAACATTTTTATGAAAAATGAAACAACACCCTGACACTTCACATTTTGTAAACACAAAATTGTTTAACTAACATTTTCCGTAGATATTTGACATCTACTAAGGTGAGGTTCCCATATAGCGAAATTTTGCAAGTAAAAAAAAGAAGAAAAAAAAAACCTTTCGATGTATAAAGCACAATTAAACCACTTTTAAACCAAACAGATTTTTGTTGGTCAATGTGGCGAATTTCAATCTTTTGTGAAACCTGCATGGGGAAATATTTTGCCCTTGTGCAAAATTCCCAGTCGTGTGGATTCCTTCAGAAATTTGGATTTCACCTGTGAAAATTTGCCAAACAATGGTTATTGTGACCACATCTTCAGTCCTCACCTCAATAAATGGTTGTAAAAATATGGATTTGCATTTAGCAGTTCTACAAAATCTTGAAAATCCGTATGTTTTAGGTTTATTTTTCTCAGATCTCTGAGAAAGCAGTGTCTTGTTAGCTTGTAAAAACACATCTTGAATGGCCCAGTTTTTTCTCTGAAAGCCCAGTGTGCCAATGAAGGGCTGCTGAATGATTTGGTGTCTTGGCAACAGTTATCAGTGGGCTATCAAATGCCACACAGGTGCTAAACACAGAAACAAAGATAGTAGGCATGATCAAAACCATGAATCACTAGTGAAGATTAGAATTTGTTCTTTCCAAAGAACACAGATATATCTTAATACATTTAATACATACAGTATGTGTACAATATACAGTGGGTACGGAAAGTATTCAGACCCCCTTACATTTTTCACTCTTTGTTATATTGCAGCCATTTGCTAAAATCATTTAAGTTTTTAAGTTTCACCAAAGTTTTTTTCCTCATTAATGTACACACAGCACCCCATATTGACAGAAAAACACAGAATTGTTGACATTTTTGCAGATTTATTAAAAAAGAAAAACTGAAATATCACATGGTCCTAAGTATTCAGACCCTTTGCTCAGTATTTAGTAGAAGCACCCTTTTGATTTAATACAGCCATGAGTCTTTTTGGGAAAGATGCAACAAGTTTTTCACACCTGGATTTGGGGATCCTCTGCCATTCCTCCTTGCAGATCCTCTCCAGTTCTGTCAGGTTGGATGGTAAACGTTGGTGGACAGCCATTTTTAGGTCTCTCCAGAGATGCTCAATTGGGTTTAAGTCAGGGCTCTGGCTGGGCCATTCAAGAACAGTCACGGAGTTGTTGTGAAGCCACTCCTTCGTTATTTTAGCTGTGTGCTTAGGGTCATTGTCTTGTTGGAAGGTAAACCTTCGGCCCAGTCTGAGGTCCTGAGCACTCTGGAGAAGGTTTTCGTCCAGGATATCCCTGTACTTGGCCGCATTCATCTTTCCCTCGATTGCAACCAGTCGTCCTGTCCCTGCAGTTGAAAAACACCCCCACAGCATGATGCTGCCACCACCATGCTTCACTGTTGGGACTGTATTGGACAGGTGATGAGCAGTGCCTGGTTTTCTCCACACATACCGCTTAGAATTAAGGCCAAAAAGTTCTATCTTGGTCTCATCAGACCAGAGAATCCTTCAGGTGTTTTTTAGCAAACTCCATGCGAGCTTTCATGTGTCTTGCACTGAGGAGAGGCTTCCGTAGGGCCACTCTGCCATAAAGCCCCGACTGGTGGAGGGCTGCAGTGATGGTTGACTTTCTACAACTTTCTCCCATCTCCCGAATGCATCTCTGGAGCTCAGCCACAGTGATCTTTGGGTTCTTCTTTACCTCTCTCACCAAGGCTCTTCTCCCCCGATAGCTCAGTTTGGCCGGACGGCCAGCTCTAGGAAGGGTTCTGGTCGTCCCAAACGTCTTCCATTTAAGGATTATGGAGGCCACTGTGCTCTTAGGAACCTTAAGTGCAGCAGAATTTTTTTTGTAACCTTGGCCAGATCTGTGCCTTGCCACAATTCTGTCTCTGAGCTCTTCAGGCAGTTCCTTTGACCTCATGATTCTCATTTGCTCTGACATGCACTGTGAGCTGTAAGGTCTTATATAGACAGGTGTGTGGCTTTCCTAATCAAGTCCAATCAGTATAATCAAACACAGCTGGACTCAAATGAAGGTGTAGAACCATCTCAAGGATGATCAGAAGAAATGGAAAGCACCTGAGTTAAATATATGAGTGTCACAGCAAAGGGTCTGAATACTTAGGACCATGTGATATTTCAGTTTTTCTTTTTTAATAAATCTGCAAAAATGTCAACAATTCTGTGTTTTTCTGTCAATATGGGGTGCTATGTGTACATTAATGAGGAAAAAAAAAGAACTTAAATGATTTTAGCAAATGGCTGCAATATAATAAAGAGTGAAAAATTTAAGGGGGTCTGAATACTTTCCGTACTCACTGTACAATAGTCCTTCTATTTATTTATTGATTTTCACCTATTTATCATACATGATCTGAAGAAACATGAGTGAAGTCAAATAATCATTCATTTACATTAGCTCAGGTGCATGTGTATTCTTCATTACAAACCTGCACACTTCTGTTGCTGAAAGCCTCAGGCTATATCCTGAGATTTCAGCTTACTATGACATTACTTAACTAATTACACACTAATTACTAATTAACATATTTGATGTTATAGCAGTTTTAATTTGTTAGGTGTTTTACCTAAACTTGTGCATAGCACATAAGTTTGTGAACTGAATCTTGAACTGTTTATCAGTGCATGTGTTGAGCTGCATGTTCTGCATTTTAATGCCAGCTTGAATGAGTTATAAAACTTTCAGTGTGACTGTTTAATCAACAACAGATGTTAAGTCTCCACTAAAATCAGCTATTCAGTGCATGTGGTGCATGATAAGAAACAGTAAAACAGCAGCCCAGTGATATAAGAGCAGATATTCTAATAATGTGTTTACAGAGCCTTATCAGCATTAGTGACAAAATTTCCCTAGAAAACAAGCTGGATATCACATGTTGTTGTTGTTGTTGTTTGCGTTGTTTTGCTTTGTTTGTTTTGATGTTTTGCCTTGGCTTGCTTTGCTTTACTGTGTTTTGTTTTGTTGCTTTGTTTTTTGTTTAGCTGTTTTGCCTTGTCTTTACTGTTTTGGTGTTTCACCTTGATTTGTTTTGTTAGTTGTTTTGTCTTATCTTGCTTTTTTTTTTTTTTTTTTTTTGCCTTGTCTTGCTTTGCTTTACTGCGTTTTGATTTGTTGCTGTGATTTTTAGCCTTGCCTTTTCTTGCTTTGTTTTCTTTCATTGTTTTGCCTTTCCTTGCACTGTTTTGATTTGTTGTCTTGTCTTGTTTTGTTGCTTTGTTTGTTTTTTGTTTGTTTGTTTCGTTGTTTTGTCTTGCCTTGCTTGGCTTTTTTGTTGCATTTTGTTTTGCCATGCCTTTCTTTCCTTTGTTTTGTTGTTTTTCCTGGCCTTTGCTTGTTTTGGTGTTATTTCATTGTTTTACCATGCTTTGCTTTGCTTTAATTTGATTTGTTTTGTTTTTGTTCGGCTTCGTTTTGTTTTGGCAGTCCAGAATTTAGATCAGCATGCATCATCACTGTGTGGGAAAGACTAACTTTGACATGTTGTTTTGTATTTCACGAGAAAAGGTCATATGAGATTGGAGCGACATGAAAATCTGAGAGGGTCTGAATGGGCGAGGCGCTTCTGAACATGAACGCACTATGTGGTATGGCTTGACTGGGATGTGTGGCTTTACCTGGAGTGGGGGTTTCTGTTCGATCCACACTACAGGCAGCAGGGAGACGAAACTGGATCCCTGAAAAGAACAAAAGTCATTAGTAGAGCTTGAAAAAAAAAATCAGTTTAGACAGTTTAGACACAGTCACTGCACCCTGTCTCCCAACATTTCATATTCATTCAAATCAATAAGACATTTTAAACAGTGAACAATATTATTCAATCTGACACCAGTTGTTTGGATCTCCCGATATCTTCACTTGTGCATGCTTAAGTAATTAAATTTAACGTAAAATGTTTACAAAAGCCAATTTGTATAATCAGTGGTGTCAGATTGTTAAAAATGAACAAAGATGCATACATTTAAAAAGTCACATATTTAAAACCACAAACAGGCCAGAACATTTAGTTATGAATAAAGAATTGGTGGTTGGTAGAATGTTTACCCAAAAGAGGTTCTGGCACGTTACTAAGCACTTATTCTTTATGATTTTCTCACCATAATCTTTAATGTAGCTCATGATGCAAGTATTAGTTTAATTCTACCCTTGTGACAAAGAAGTGTACTTTATGGAAATAATATATATATATATACATGTTCCTGTGGCTCAGTGGTAGAGCATTGCGTTAGCAGCACAAAAGGTTGTGGGTTCAATTCCCAGGGAACACACGTACTGATAAAAAAAATACAAATAAATGTATAGACTGAATGCACTGTAAGTCACTTTGGATAAAAGCGTCTGCTAAATGCGTAAATGTAAATATAAAAAAAACACACTTAAGTGCAAACTAAACATACTGTTTTTTTTTCAGACACTTACTTGCAGGGTAATTGCATTATGACATGACGCATGGGTACTAGGGTGAGGGTGAGTAATTAATGACAGAATTTTCATTTTTGGGTTAACTATCCCTTTAATACCTGCTTTCTGCTTTAATATCCCTTTATTGTTTTAATAACTCTTTATTGTGATGCTCCCCAATAGATATTCTACAGACTATAAGTAAAAGTAACTTTGCAAGTACATGTCAACTTAATCTAACCCTAACCCTACCAGTCTACTAATACTCTACTAACACCCTAGTGAGACTTAGTAGATATGTAGGTGCAACGTATACTTAGAGTCAAAAGAATGTGTTAAAATGTATCAAAATAAAGTGAAACCCACTTTTTAAATGCGAAACAGTCATGAAAATGAACTCTGAAAGTATACTTAAATGGCATTTTATTTCTTTGATAATACATTATCTGCACTTACAGTTTTTTTTTCTTTTCTTTAATATAAATTTTTAAGATTGGAAGTACACTACTAGAACAATTAAGCACACTTCTTTTTCACAAGGTTATTGTCTCCTTCAGTATGCCAATTAAAATGATGCTCAAAATCAGTCACCAATTGTAGTTGTGTCTAAAAGAAAAAAATCTACTGTGTATGGCACTTGGTCATTTGCCACTTTGGTAAGAAAACCATTGAAAATCAAATCATTATAATATACACTTTTATACACAATTTCATTTTATTACACATTTTAGATTTTAGATGATATTTTAAAACTAACGCAAGATCAGAAAGTAAGTCAAATGAACAATGAAGGCAATGAAGGCAAAAAAAAAATAAATAAAAAAATACATAAAGGCAAAAACTATTTTAAACATTCAAAATTAAAGATGTAACTAAATGCATGAATTAATTTGCAAAACACTAAATAACTTAAATGAAAAAGAAGTTTTTATGAAAAAAATTTGAATCACCAACAAACTAAATGACATTCTTACAATATGAATTTCTGTATGATTTTTGTCTAAAGTCTATAAATTAAAATGTAGCAATCAAAAAAAGTTCTAAGTATATAATTTATATATGACTACATGTACACAAAAACAACAGTCTATATTGAATTACACAATCATTCAAAGGTATTGGATCAGTATCAGATTTCAGTTCCAGTGCTACCATAACTGGAAAAGGGGTTAAAATTCACCATTGTGCCAGGTCATTGACTGAAGATTCCAGTAAGAGCGTTGCTTGATCCTGAACATTTCTTCTGGGTTGTCCTTATCATGTGTGCATGGACTCTGATAGTGTGGAAGGTGATATGCTTAATAACTGTGATGACATGGATGAAGGATGATATGAGACACAGGAACAAAAGTAGGCCTACATCAAGACATTTGCACCAGAATATTACCTAATGGCCTGGTTGACAAATACTTCATGAAATTTCATTGAATTTTCCTTGTCACAGGTTTAAAGTGGACTTGCTTCATCCTCTACTAAGCTAAACATATCCAACAGTATGCAAAATGCAATTATAAACATTCCAAAAAATTATTTGCTGGAGTATCACATGACCAAGATATAAATTTTGTTATTTTATATTTAGAATCCGATTTTGTGTACAGATATTTTTAGTTAGTCCAATCAAGTAATGAGTCATACAATGTTTGATAAACTTCCCAGTCAATGCACATTGCATTGTGGGATACAGTCCCTCACATGATGTGCTCTGTTAAAAGCTACATACAGTATTTCAGTGAATGGACAGTAGTAGGTCATCTGGATATTCCATGCATATAGAAATTCTGCATACTGTGCACAGTACATATGCTGTAGTACAAGTAGTAGGCTAATATTCTATATCAGCGGATTTCAATTCCAGCCCCCCCCCCCCCATCCTTCTGCATATTTTGTATGTATCTCTTATCACTACAGACATTTGTTCTATTCGACCATAAAGGCCCTGATATACTTCAAACGAAATTGAAGAACAAACTGATATGACGTCATTTCGAACAAAATCAGGCCGAAACGAAGTTCGTTTTGAGTTCGTTTCGGCAGTTCGATACGGCTAACCAAAGCTAACTTTCTGGGGGTGTTCGCTTTGGCTCCTAAACACCTTTGAGCTACCATTGGTCCGTGGTGATTACGCAATCGGTGGGTGTGTTCTGGAACTCCACCTTCTTTGACGTGCAATTTTTTCCCCCGGTGCATTTCTCATTAAAAAAAGTTCAGGCAGGAGAACAACATCTCCAAGTCGCTAGCAACATAAATACACCGTGTCGAATAGCTGAGCTGCCACAAATATATCCGCACCTGTACAATCGCTCGCGGGGAGACTTTAAAGATTCAGAGAAAGCATTTAATTCCTAGAAAGAAATCGCAACGAAGCTTGGTGTCGATGACCCAGAGTTATGCAAAAAGCGACGTAGAGAAAGAAGAAAGAAAACGAACTTCGTTTGAAGTATATCGGGGCCTTAAGTGCCCTGCGAAGTGGACATCACAAGATATTCAGCCATGATTCCAGTTCAAAGGGCTAAAGGACTGGAAATGAAAACCGTTGTTCTACATTGAACATATGTGTTTACTAAAGGATAGTTCTTGTTCTTAAATCTGATTGGATGAAAGATTTTAGTATACATTTTACGGTAATACATTTTTTCAATCCCACTGTGTCTACCACCTTGGATCATTTATTTCACTGTATGCATTATTTAGGGCAAAAAGCCATAATGTGACTTCTTTGAGTTTTGACTAATTTCTCTCTGATTCCAATAGACTTGTTCATGTGTTTAAGAGATACTCGTGTGGTGAATCAGACATATGGTGAATGAATTAATGATTAAATAGATGGCTTGAAACACAGGTAGGTGAATGGAGAGAGGGATGTCATTTGTCCATCAGAACTGTAGAGGTGGACGAGTTCAAACACCTGACCTCTTGGTGGAGATCTGAGGTTAGAGCCTGATAACCTTTTTTTCTCAACATACATACATACATACAGTGGCAATGTCCCCATGGATGCAGAGTGGATGTCATCATAGTATAACGCTCCAGTTACTAATGTAACCTTGGTTACCTGAGATAAAGGGAACAAGCATTGCGTTTATGATGCTCGGGTGAAACTCTGTTTTCCTCCGAATACTGAAACCTGATTTGTTAAAGTTTGTGCAGCTTCATTAACCTATGCCATTTCAGCTCACCAAAATAGGGCAGAGTAAGTCGACACTGAATGCCATTTCATCAGAATCATTTCAACTGAGGAGCGGTAGCATCGACTCGCATGCAGCTGTACAGCATGGCAGGGCATGCAACACTTATTCTTGTTAACTCAGGGAACCAAGGTTAACTGGATTGTTCCCTGTCTCTTATGTTGCATTTGTATTGCTTGGGGGAACGATATACCACAGTGCCATGCTATAAGTGCAGAACAGAAGCCGTCCTGCAAGCCCAGCTCTAGTGCACTGCCATGAGGCCCCTAAGAAACATAGGCTAACTAGTGAGGTTCAGGCCACCAGTCGGAGCACTCATTCAAGACTAAACCACTTACTTGGGGTGCAAGACAATTAAGCGGACAAGATCCATGCCTGAAGAGAAGGGATGTCCATGTTATAAAACCTGACAAAGGTAGACGGCGATGATCAGCTGGCTGCCTCGCAAATATCCAAAACTCTGCTGGACCAAGCCCATTAGGAGTCCATCCTCCTAGTGGAGTGGGCCCTCACTCGAATGGGGAAATCAGAGCCAACTGAGGTGTATGCCAGGCCAATTGAATCAACTATCCAGTGGAATAATCTCTGCTTCATAACTGTAAGCTCTTTAGAGGGGCCTCTTAAGCACACAAAGAGCTGCTCTGACTGCCGAAATTAGCTAAAGCGCTCCACATAATGCCCATACTGGGCAAATTAAGTTAGCTCCCTGCTTGTCCTCAAAGGGAGGAAGAGATGTAGAATGATGACATGTTCTCCAAACAGAATAGGGAGCACCAAACTCCAAACAGGAAGCGCTCATAAGAAGTCGCCCACATGTTTGACAGATGCAAAAGCTAGCAGCATGGCAGTCTTAAGTGGCAGGGGCCGTAAGCGTAAGTTGGCCACTTAGAGCGGTTCAAAAGAAGGGCCTTAAAGGTCTCTGAGAACCATAGACAGGTCCCAAGTAGGAACAGTATGGGGGCGAGGCAGGTTAATTCTCCTGGCTCCTCACTTGACGACCAAGTCATTTCTTCCTACCGACTGGCCACAAGGGCATGGTTTGTTGCGATAGCCGGCACATATACCTTGAGCATAGAAGGGGTGCAACCCTTATCCAACAGCTCTTGTAAAAAGGACAGAATGGTTGCTACCTTACAAGAGGATGAGTCTTCATTTCAAACGGCACACCAGTTGGAGAAGACAGACTGGTCTTTATGGGATAAAGGCACCTTGTAGATTGTGCTCTGACCTCCGCTATAGTGTTGGCTACCTTCACAGGGAGCTGCAAAGGTTCCTGTCGAGGGGCCACAAATATAGACTCTACATTTTGGGTTGGGGATGCCACAAGTAACCCCTCGCTTGCGAGAGGAGGTCTTTGCTCAGCAGAATTGACCAGGGAGCTGTCGATGACAGCTGAATCAGATCGGGGAACCATGACTGGTTTCACCAGAGTGGAACCACCAGTAGAACTAAGCATTTGATCCATCTGATGACCTAAGAGAGCAGAGTGACCTAGGGAAAGGCATACAGGCGGGCCTTGGGCCATTCCTAGGCCAGCGTGTCCTGTTCCTTGGAGAAAAATGTTGGGCAATAAGAGTTTTAAGATAAGTCTTCTGAAGAGTATCCATTCTCCTGAAGACATACTGCCCTGGGACAGCATGTCCGATCCCTGGTTTAGTCTGCCTGGAACGTGCACTGCCCTCAATGAGCCCAGGTTGCACTGAGCCCATAGAAGGTGGTGTCTCACCATCTTATAAAGAAACCACAACCTGAAGCCGCCCTAGCAATTTATGAAGACAATCACTGTTATGTTGTCTGAAGGGACAAGGACATGGTGCCCTTTTAGAGCTTGCAGGAAGGTTTTAAGGGCCCAGAAAACTGGCATCATTTCAGTACAGTTGATGTGTAGCCTTTGCTCTAGGCTGGACCAGGAGCCGAACGCTAGGCTGCCCTCGCACAGAGCTCCCCAACCTGAATTGGAGGCATCTGTCGTAACAACATTCCTTCTGGAGGTCAGTCCCAATTGGACACCTGTCAGATACAGGGGCTTTATAAGGGGCCACAGCTAAGACACATCGATGGTCCACCTTTAATGGCCCCCCAGAAAAGCCACTTGCCTGCTGGGAGACAGACAACTCTTGATTCTGAGCCCAAAAAGCTCTAGGTGGGGGAGAAGCATCGACCTGTGAGCACAGAGCTTGTGTTCTGACCGGCCTAAAACTAACCAGTCATCGAGGTAATTCATAACGTGGATTCCAGTTTGCCTCAGATGGGAGAGAGTCTTGCTATGTGCATGGAGCCAGGGACAGTCTCTTCAAGAGGAGGGAGCTTCTCATAGCCCTTTTGCTCAGCACCATCAATGGAAGTCAATGCAGACGAACTGACTTAAGCAAAGTAGGGGAGATGCCACGACTTAGTTAGTTCATCATGAACTTCGGGAGAGAATGGTCCTGGTCTCTGATGGGGGCCTCGCTGCCGGCACCCTGGCAGATACCATTCATCAAGACAGCTGCGGACGGGCTCTTCTGGGGCTGACCAATCCAAGCTGAGCTCTTCAATGGCCTTTGTGAGGATGAGCTCGCTATCCAAACTGGGTCGTACAGGGTACCACATTCGTGGAGCGGCATTTTGAAACAAACGCCACAGAAATGTTCTTGTTTAGAAGAGGAAATTTGCTCTGAGTTGTTGCTGGACGGACACAGGGGAGAAGCGCTGAGTGCGACAGTGTCTTTCCTCTGCAAGGGCTCTTCTACAGCGAGTAGCAGGCTATTTTCATTCTTTGACTTCAGAGCTCAGCGAGGAGATGACCTTCACGCTGAAGGAGAAAGATTCTGATGAAATGGCAATTAGCACCAACTTATATAGGCAGTTGGCTCCGCCCGTTTTGGTGGGCTGAAACGCCATAGCTTTGTGCAGCTGCACAAATGTTAACAAATCAGGCTTCAGTATTCTGAGGAAAACTGAGTTTCCCCCACAAGTCATTAACACAATGTGAGAGACCATTTTAATAGGGAACTACAATCAACTAAAATCATTCCACACAACATTCTAGTGCAAACAGTAAATCTCACTTTGTTCAGTTTATATAATTTATATCATTATAAATTTATATCAGTACATTCCCAAATACAGCTACCCTGTCCTACTGTAATTAGTAACTGTAAAAAGCTGCTGTCACGTGGTATTTAGGTAACATAAGATTTTAAATGATTACAATCCCACTTTACAACATTTTAATTTAAATATTGTATTGTTTAAATTAAATATTTATTTTTTAATTTTCCCTTTTAAATAACACATTCTTATTGGCTGAATGTGCTTATTAAATATGTTAAGACTTTTACTTAGGACCACTACAGTTATATCATATACTTATTAAAAAGTTATTCAGATTAATTTATGCTATTGATGCTGTAATCATGCACGATCCCCTGTGAATTCAAATAACAACTCAAACACTTCAACACAAAAAATCAAGAGTAATAAAAATAGCAATAAAAATGTGTTTAAAAACAGACAAAGAAATCCTCCTAAGATTAAAATAAAAAAAAGTTGAAATGAAGACTTTTAACTTTATATATTTGTAAATGTAAATGTAAATATTTGCCTCAAATAATTTTTTTTTTGATAAAGATAATGTTTCGCTAGATAATATGAAAGTAGACAAAACAATGATGTGAAATGAAGTACAACAGGTACATTACAAAGGAGCCCTGTCAGACCTACCGTACATTCTACGCCCCCCAGCTAAGCTACGGGCCCCTAAAATGAAAAAAAGGGATAGCTTAGTAAGAAGTAAATTTAAAATAAACACAGAAAAAAACACCGGGCCAAATAATTCAACACTATATAACATAAACACCTAAACACTATCCCTGACTCATGCATTGTGTCATGCGCTATCTGCAATGATGATATGTATGTGTCTTTATTTGTAATAAACAAAGAAACAACAAACAAACAAACACAATTAGGCGAATTCACAAAGAATTTCGTGCAGGCGCTTTTAGTGTACTAAACTACAGCAAGAGGCTAGAATATAGAATTTGGCCAAAAAAAACAACAACAACATAAAAAACTTATACTAATTAATTTTAAATGTAATGCTTAATAAATGATGACAAGTGGTATAAATAAAATAAATAACAAAAAAGGTCTACATTTTTTATAAATAAAGTAAATAAAATTGGATGTTTAATTTATTGATCATTAGTTACTGTAGGTGATATGCATATGCAATTATTATTATTTTTTTTAGAATTGCATACTAACAAAGTGATTAAGATATAAATGATTCCATTGTTTTAATCACATTTGAATAATTTTGGCAAATCAAGTGTTGGACCTGTCATCATGCAAGCCACTTTTATTCTGTGAAATTCTGCCTAAACATGTATAAAACGCACAAATTTAACAAGCACAAAAAAAATTCTAACACAAAAAGTAAACACTGAAATTTATAAATTCTCGATTTTGGGTGCACTTGGCAAATAATTTATCTCAGTTTTACTGCCAAAATGCAAAGCTTTAAAGGAATATCATTTAATTGATGTATTGGAGTCCTGTGGATTACTTGTGGATTATTGTGATGTTTTTATCAGCTGTTTGGACTCTCGTTCTGACGGCACCCATTCACCGCAAAGGATCCATTGGTGAGCAAGTGATGTAATGCTACATTTCTTGAGATCTGCTCTGATAAAAAAAACTTGGATGACCTGAGGATGAGTACATTTTCGGCAAATTTTCAGTCAATGGATGTGAAGTAAGCCTGTAACTAATGCTTTGTCTAGAAATGTTATCATCATTTCCATTCTTACATTGATGGGAAACAGTTTTATAGCAAAATCCTGTCCCCCATAAACTCGAGTTGCATTTTCTGGGAAGCTATACAGCTAAACTTCATCAACAGTAGCCTACCTAAAATATGCAACAACTAGAATATACAGACAACATTCACAATTTAAACTTAATTATGATCAATAAAAATTAGCTTCTGCCACAAATTTATTCATTCATTAGTTTTTGAGAATTTCACAGAAGTATGATTAAAAATTGTAGCATATCATTCTGGCTGGGGTATTGTAAGGGATTTTCCTTTTATTAATTCTCAAATGCCAAGCTAGAGTTGATGTCCATGTTAATGACATGTTTGCAAGCGACTTTATGTATGTGGTTAAATAATTATCAATTAAAGGGTCTGAGAGGTGTATGTAATATTCTTTTTTATTTGTTTTTTTTAATTCTGCCTATTATGTTAATATGTTTGCTTATAGAAGAAACATACTTTCAAAATGGTTCACTTGTTTTCTTCTTTTAGACACTTCTTTGAGCACAGCAGTGTAGCTATGATCCCACATGAAATTCTGATGTCAAATGATTGAAAACACCTGCACAATCCATGTCATATCTGATAATAATTTCATTTTTTTTATATTTATCTCTGAAAAGAAAAATAGTACATAAGGCATGTATACACTGAGAAAAAAATCAAAACAAATCACAGTTAATTTGGAAAGAGAAGCACATATAACAAGTTTTGAAACATTAAAGGACTTCAAAAAAAAAAAAATAGAAAAAAAAAAGAATCTTTTACTCACTCTCAATTCATTCCAAACCCTTGGTTTATGGGGAACATGAAAGTCATACAGGTTTGGGGTGAGACAAGGGTGAGTAAATGATGACAGAATTTTCATTTAGAGCATTTAATCCTCCTAATCTTGATAGCCATATTGTTAGAACGCTACTCATATAAATAATATAGTTTGGACAAATACAGCATCTGTTAATAGAGGGGAAGTGTGATTTCATGAAAGTTTTGGCATTAAATTATAAGCAAGCTACATTTTTAAAAATCCTTTTTGGTTTTTGGTGATCCCATTAAATCCCATTATCCCAATAAATCATCATCATGGCATCTACATTGCACAGCTACAGAGGACACATTGCCTTATTCGTTTATAACCATACTTTACATCATTTTCTTTACTTACTGTATTGACAATGGTAAAAAATGTAGCTGCTACTTTGAAACAGTATGAATTAGCATAACAAACAAATGCAAATACTTATAACAACAGTATAGTAACAGCAACAAAAGAGGCAAAGGGTCACAATAAATGCCTGAGAGTCATGCAAGGTTTGTCAAAAAATATCCAAGGGCTTCATTTTCACGGCCCTTTAAGTGCTGTTTAAAATGAAATCGACACATGCCAGTGACAGGTACAGATAAACACAGGACTTGCATAGAATGAATGAAGATCGTGAGAACATCTGCGATATCTTCAGCACCTTTATAAAAACATCTTTCCATTCCCTGAACATGTCTCTTAGCAAATCAAAAACAAATGAAAACTGAACCAATTCATCAGTCTACTGCACCTCTGAGGGCACAAAACATTAATTTACTTAGTATGGATCAATTGTTTTATAGAAGTATAAGCTCTTGACGATGCAATATATAGAAAACTTGAGTAATAAACCAATAAATTATGTCTGAATGTTGAATAACAATTCCTAGGTCCTTCTTGCACCACAAAAACATAATGCATCATATAATTTCTTTAATATTACATGGTTCCCCTTTAGCTGTTTTCATATGGCTAAAATCCCTTCCTTTATAAATCTCATCATGAAATAGCATATCATAGATTTCCACACCATGGACATTTAGAATACAATAACAGAATATCCATTTATACATTTAAAATCCATACCCCCCCCCCCCCCCAACAGACATTCTGTCACTGTTTTTTCAATGTGATTCTCTTATTTCTGACAGAATAAAAAGATGAGGCAAAATATTCTATACACACAAAGCAAGTTAAGAAGCCCAAACAATATATCTTCACTACTTTAAGGGATAGTTCACCCAAAAATGAATATTCTGTCATTATTTGTTCAGCCTCATGTCATTCCTACATGTTTCTTTCATCACAAAAGAAGATATTAATAGGGTAAAATACTGTTTGGATCTGACTCTCAATATATGGAAAAAACTGTTTTTAAACATTTTTTAAAAATATCTTATTTTGGTCTTAGTAGGTTTGAGACAAAGTAAGGTTGAGTAAATTATTTTTCAGGTTTGAGTGAACTATCCCTTTAATGTAGCAAAACAAACAAACATACAAAAGTGTCCATTCATTAAGCACTGATAAAATAATTTTAATATTTGAAGGCTATCATCTCATACTCTCTTATTATGTCAACTGTTAGATCAGTTAAACTATATAAATCAGTATCTCCCATGTGCAACAGGACACACATCAGCAAGAGATTGATGAGTTCAAAATTACATCACTAGTGATGACGGTGTCAGTACATTCAAACCGTGCCAAACCGCGTCACAAAAGGAGCAAGGGCAGTTGACAGTGTCTTTAATGCCAAATCACTGGCTAGGCTTAGAGTTAATGGATTTAAGATGGTTTCAATGGATAGCTGTTTTAATGGATGCTTCATGTTGTTCTTTTTTTTTTTATTGGTATTTTTAAAGTTTGAAACTAAAGGTAAAAATGCCAATGCACAGACAAAATCCAGCTATAAAATATAATGATCATAAATAGTGAATTTCATAATTTACTCAATGTAAATTAAGATATGTCTTACTGCTTGAATATTTGTGAAATTACTTTTGATAGTTAAGAATGAAAATATTTGTTACCACTGAATGGGAACATGCCAAAACACTGGCAAATCTCAATAAATAATTTTATTGTAATATTGTATATTAAACCGATCTTTTACACCCTTTAATAATTGTACTGACATAATGGTGTATCATACTCTAAATTATTTTATGGTTTTATATAAAAAAAGAAAAAAAGTTGTCCTTCAACAACAAATGGAATTAAACAAGAAACTTACGACCAACTTTTCTTAAAATCACACTAGTTCAGAAGTGATTTGTATTCCTCTTCTCTTCAGTGGCTTAAAATGAACTTAATTTTTAACAAAAAAATATTGCCTTAAACTTTGGCATGATGATATTTATTTTCAGTAAACAAAATAGTTTCATAGAGCCTCTGTTCTAAATAAACTACTTAAACCTAGTACATAAAAATATATTGTGTTAAGGAATGTTCATCTTATATTTTTTTAACATGATATCTATTTTTCTATGCTAACTATATGGAGCATAAATGTAATTTTCCATAAGTGTCACAGTGTCTCATTTCTTTTTTTATAATGGTGGCACATGGAGATTGAATGTCCTGAAAGCAAACCCATATAATATAATAAATAAATAAACAAACAAACAAACAAACAGATAAACAGATCGGCAGATAGATAGATAGATAGATAGATAGATAGATAGACAAATAAATTGAATTACATGATTTCATTAAAATATTTGATAAAAAATGTTTGCACATTTTGTACATGTAGGTTCCACATGCTGTGTGTGTCCTGTGGAGACAAATTCAGACAGTCCCTTAAATACAGAACAAGTGACTTGAAATGGAAAAATGTTTAAAGGAGAATTAATATCCAGGGCGCTGGAAAAGATGATTACGACAAATCCCCCCAAAAATGAAACATAATGGAAAGGGAGATTCAGCATCTGTTTTGCATTTTATATTCTTAATTTAAATAAATAAATCAATAAGTTTGTGAGTGTGTGGGAGTCAAGGTCACAGTTATAGAACATTTATGAGAAAAACTGTATGAGAATTACAGGAGCAGTCATTTTGTGAAGCTACGTAGAAAGTACAAAACTACAGTAGTGCTGAGCAATAGATTTTCATTTCTGTAATTCAGATTGCAATTGTTGAATAAATGCCTAAGTAACAAAAACTATAGGCCTATGCGTTGGGAAATTTATTTTAATAAATAAATATTATCTTTATTACATAACATATACATTATATATTTAATTAACAGAGTGCAGAGGAGCAGCAAAATTATGCAAAAGCTTTGATAGTATGCACTATCAAACGCAGTGAAATACTGAAATAAAATGATTGTATTTCCAGTATACATAAGAAGGCTATGCATGTAATAGTTTCAGAAAAGCACCTAACAATGCAATATTTAAAATGCCATTACCTGATTTGATATTTAATACTAAATAACAGTCAGTCAAATCATATAAAATTAGTCAATAATTTTAGTTAGGACTTATCGGTATTGTAATTGAGAACTGTACATTTTCACGTATGCTGTTTTTCATAAAAGCAAGTTTTAGATATTTTAAGTGTAGTCAGGATACAAAATGTGTATTTACTGAGCAGGGGGAAGTTGTGTTAATTGGGTCATATTCAGGAAATTATGAAATTATTAAAATTATTTGTGAGTTATGTGGGTCTACATGACTTATTACTAACACAATTAAAATGGTTTTAAACATTATTTTGCCCCACATATATACATATCACATTTATGAACGGGACATCATATTTCTAGACTGTGATACAATTACAGTCTTAATCAGACATACTTTTAAAGAGATATGTTATTGGTTATGATTTATGATTTAGTACAAGGCACAACAAATGTTTACTCAGGCATCTAGTGTTAACATGTTAAAATAATAGTGTTTTAGCATCTGTAATGATTAACTACTGATATTTTGCACAGCTGTAACTACACCTTTAGGATTGTGGGAGTCAAAAAGCAGTTATAGAGAAATCTGAAATTGAGAGGGACACCCATTTTTGTATTGTTCGGTGAAATAAATGGCTTCCTTTTCCATCCTTGATTAAAGTATTTCAATAATAAAAAGATGTACCACTCAGCACTACTTTGTAAATAGTCCACAGATGCTTTCTATATATGCTAGCTAGTAATTACACCGCAAATGTAGAGTTACAGTAAATATGGTAAGGGCTTATGCTTGAATTAAAATACCATTTCAATTTCTTTAAATTTGTTTAAATTTCTTGACTTCTTTAAATCCATCTATACGTGACTCTGAAACTGAGAACAAAAAGCTCAACATGATTGCTGTGCATGATCCATCATATTCATTTGGCATTAAAAGCAAAAGCGTAGTGTGACAGCTCCAGAGCTGTTCAGTTTGCTGTTCAGACCAATATAATGGGTTTCCACTAAAAGGCTTTTAGAATAGATGATTTTGTTGTCAAATAAGTTTAAATATGTTGTTCTACAAGATAAATTACAGAGTCATAGTTCAAATGTGAATTTTTAAACTTTAAAAAAAGTTGCTACATGAGAACATAAATGGTGGTCCATTAAGCACTGTCAGGACAAAATGCGCAAAAATAGTACATTTAGGCGTACAACAGCTTGTCACTGGGGCAGCAGCCTCAAAGGGACACCTTTGTACCTTCTTTACCCTCTAAATGGTGCATATTAGTAACTTAGAGTAGTTATATGTGCCCTTAAGGTAGTAATATGTACTTTTATGGTAAGATAAAGAAACGGTAAAGAAGGTACAAAGGTGTCCTTTTGAGGCTATGCCCCAGTGACAAGCTGTTGTACCCTAAAGGTACAGTTTTGTTCACATTTTATTTTCAACAATGCACTTTATTGTGTTCATGTTGTGTTGTAAAACACTTTTGCTGCTATTGTGTATATAGGTGTAGCCGTTACACTGTTACAACAGTGTAATTACAGTGTAATTACAGATGTATTTAATGTAATTACAGATAATTACATGCAGGTATTTTTGTCAATGGAATTGAAAATGCATTGAATAAAATTATAAATTTAGTAAATGTTAGTGCATAGTAGTTAATATAGCATGTACATAGACCATTGTTAAAGTTCTCAAGTAGCAACTTGATAGCAAGCACACAATGGTTTCAAAGTTCACATTAGATTTGACCATTAATGTTGTAGCACAACCGTTAATATTAATCTTGACCATAAAAGTTATTATACTCAAATAAAACTCAATTAGAGATGTATAAAAATCCATTCGAATTTCCAGTGGAAACCCATGGCAAATTAGCCTTTCGTGTTGGCCTGCAAACTGAACTCATGACTGAAAACCGTCACTAAAGTTAACGGTATTCCGTAATTTCACCCAAGTCTCCAAAAACATAAAATAACTAACTTAAAAACAATGCAAAAGAAGTATATTGAAGGTATATTTGCCAAATTTAAATTATTTAGATTTATTTGATAAACATTAAAAGTATAAGCCAAAAAATGTGCATCTTTCAACTATATTCATAACCTCTTTTGGTCAGACTGAGCGGTGCGATAATTCACCACTGTCACAAAAACTGCTTTAGCCATGGACAAAACACTGACATTGACAGTCAGACAAATTGCGACATTCCTTACAATGCAAATGACATTCGTGATTCATTTCCGTGGTGATGTAAACAGATTTTATGATCCGGCACAGCAAATGGTTCCGTCTAGAATGGCTACACTATCCCCGTCATGCCAAAATGGCACCTTCTCCTTTCGGCATTTGAGCTCTTCAAGCTCAAGCTTTTTTCTGGATGCAGGTGTATAGTGTTGATTCAGAAACAAAGTCAATGTCAGTTCCAGTGATGAGAATGATCAGAAGGATAGAGATAAGTAGGACATTGGTCCACTAGTGTACTTTCTGCACCAGAGTTCAAGGCTGGCGCTTCTTTGACCGTCCGCTCGACTGCAGTACTTCTTCTTCTTGCCAGTGTCCAGTTTGGACCGTCCCAACGGCTTGGACAGCGGTGGGCCGGTGGTGGGTCTATCTGGACTGGCAGGACTGGTTGGGCTGTTGGTGGCCGTGGTTCCTTCAGGAGTTCCCTCAGTGATCTCGATGCTTGGAGGCTCCATCAGGTCGAAAATGTTAAAGGTAGCCGGTTCTGGCTGACACATTACTGAGGCGTCTGCAGTGTTTTGTCTCACCAGACCATTAGCGCCGGTCTGGACGCCAACAGACACCCTCTCGCTGGTGTTGGAACTGGTGCCAGTGGCAGCTTCTCGGCACATGGTCCACATGTTATAGCACTGGGTGAAATTAAAGAAGTTGCTGTTGAAAGTCTTGAGCTCTCCGCAGACATCCCTGCGCAGCTCCGCTAGCTCGTAGCGCATCGCCGATATCTCCTCCTTCCACTGCATGTTGAAGGCGGCCACCATGTTTGCGGACTCCTTGAAAGCCTGAATAGCCTGCGGGACGGGAGGATCCGGTGGGGGCTGGGACGGGGGCGGACACGGGACTCGGTAGGCATGCTTGGAGGTAGGAGGAATGGAGATAGCCGTGACCGTGGAACTGGTGCTGTGTTGACTACGTGCAACGTTTTCTCTTTCAAATCGCTCGATTTCCTGATAAGCTGAGGAGCTGGCGCCATCATCGTCCTCAATCATATCCTCATTTAGCAATGAGGTGCCCTCCATTGCATCATACCCTTCTGGAAGACAAATTTGAATATGGAGATAGGGAAATTCAAAGGGATGAACAGCTGTGGAATTCGGCGAAGCCTCTCACTTTATCTAATGTCATATTAGCAGTATGTGAGTAAATGCCCTGTTCACACAATTTTCAATTGCGCACTGCATTTGTTCCTGGTAGTAAATTCAGGAACTTTCATATCAAGTACACTCCCAGAAAAAATATAATTGCCAAAATCGTACCTCTAGGGGTACAACAATTTGTCACTAGGGCAGTACACTTAAAGGGACACCCTTGTACCTTTTTTACCCCAGAACAGTTCATAATAGTACCATAAGAGTACATTTTCTAAGGGTATATACTACATTACATTATATTACATTACATTTAGTCATTTAGCAGACACTTTTATCCAAAGCGACTTACAAATGAGGACAATGGAAGCAATCAAAATCAACAAAAAAGCAATGATATGCAAGTGCTATAACAAGTCTCAGTTAACCTAACGCAGTACACGTAGCAAGTATTTTATTTAATTAAATGTTTTAATATAATATAGTAATATTACTAATCTAAGGTACTAATATGCGCCCTTTAGGGGTAAAGAAGGTACAAATGTGTCCTTTTGAGGGTTGTACACCTGTTGTACCCCTAAAGGTACAACTTTTAAAAAAATAAAATAATTCTGACAGTGTGTGGAGAGAGACTGAAGAACAAGATTGTACATTAGATTGATGAGGAAGCAATTACGTTTTGCATCTAATGCAATTGCAGGCTAGTGATTTTTTTGTGTTTGATTTTCACAGGAAGCAAGCAAATATCTGTTTCCAACTAGGTTTAATGCAGGGGCATCACTAGACCTTTTTTACTGAGGCATGAGACCAAGTAAAATACCACTATGTCCAAATAAAATATTACTTACTAACTAACTTATGTGTTAATGGGATTGATATATATCAACTTGATAATCGTTTTCACTGATAATATTTCAGCAATCAAGTCGTGTTTTATATCAGCTGTTTAGAATCAGTGTTGCCAGATTTGCTAATCTGTTTTGAATCAACTTGTCAAACGGATTTGGTCTGAAATTGTTTGTGATTTAGTTTGACTAATTTGGACAGTTCACTAACACACTGAATCGTTCTACCCAGGCTCATTGAAAATACATGTACCTACCTACGTTTTCTGCGAAACTCAAAAAATGTATCTATACTTATGAATCTTTGCAGTTTCCAGTTTTTCTCTGACTATTTTTATACCTTTTCAGACAAAGTATGATTTACAGGGCCAGAGTTTCAATTAAGAAAGCATAATTTTTGCGTAGTTACTTGCACAATATTATGTTATGACTTCAAAACCATTTTAACATGCTATCTAGTAGGTTTAGGGTTGGGTTTGGTGTAGGGTGTATGTTATATAGAGCATTAACTATACTAGAGCATTAACAACGTAATAAATATGCTGCAATACGTGCCTGTAACAATGTAATAAAAACATGGCTATGGTCACGTATTGAACATGCATTTTAGCGTCACTCACTGGACATTTCACTTTTAAAACTGCCGCAAAACATGCAATGAGGTACGTACTGTAATATTGGGGTTGCAGAAACGGTGCTACAAGCATGTATTTTCAATGAGCCTAGGTTGGAATCGTTTGCAGAAGTTCGTCACACCAAAATAATAGCGGGATCAGTGGTGTCGCTACGAATTCTGGCCCCTTGCACTAATTTTGCTATGGGGCCCACTCAAAATCACGTTCATTTGGGGGGAGGGGGTCGTTCGGGCCCCTCAGAGAACATCGTACTAACCCTATGCACTTTGTCCCCCTTTTCCACTGGTAGCTATGTCCCTGAATGGGATATTTCATAAGACTGGATGAAGTGGATATTTACCTCCACTGTAGGAACCAACATTTTGGCTATCATTTGTCAACAACAAAGCAGATCTTTACTGCATGTGCAACTTGTGAATGACATTGTGCTGCAGGGAAAGACAATTTTTATCCATTTATATCCAAAAAAAGATGAAAGGCTAGAAGCGCCCCTGTTTTAATAAAAGTGTTCATGTTAAAAATTGACTAAATTTCTTGCAAATTGTGTTGTCAGGGTCTTTCACTTTCTTTTACTCACATACATTTAGCTTTCAGATATGTGTTTACACTGCCTTCTCACTCACGTCAAAGAACATCTCATCTGTTCAGCCTTTCCATCTCTTCACAGCATAACCAATAAAAAACAATATCGCAATGATATTAACCCCTTTTATCCTTTTATCAAATCACAGAGCATTGTGGCAAATGTGGAGGCAAATTTTAAGGATTGTCTTGTTTTTGTGCAACAGAAAAGATGAAAAGGCAATAAATTTCACGCAATCATTCAGGCAAGGAGATATGAACCCTATTGAATATGTTAAAAAGCCCATCTATCGAGCTGATTGGACCATGTGGAGATTATAGGGGCGGGATTAAGAAGAAACACGATCCAATAAAGTCCTTTGTGAGGGCTGCACCAGGCAGAGGCTGCAATCCCACTGTCCATCACAGCTGAAATCTTCCACACCAGCTCTTACTTCCAACCGCATTTTGCTGGCCACGTTTGTCCTCCAAGGATGCCAAGGTTGGTATAAAAATTAAGAGAAATGTTAAAAGTGACCCAACCACTTTAACATACTAACAAAAAAATACAAATAAAAATTAATAAGAATTGTCTGTGACATGATGTCGATTACCACAGAATTTAAACTCATCCCTCAGTTTGTAAAAATAAACAAATAATGCATTTACAGGTACATTATTACACTTACAATGGATTTCTATGGGGCAAGGCATTGCACCAGGATAAATACAAAGTATTGCAAAAATATCACCACAATACTTCTTTACACATGTCAACATGAGACTAGTGTGATAATATCACTAAATATTTTGATCTTCACAATTGTTCTTTTAAACTCTCCAGAATGTCTCGCCCCATAGACTTTCATTGTAAGTGCACGTCTTTTTTTTTTGGTTTGTTTTTTTGTTATATAATCAAAATTATTTTCTGTGGTAATCAACAACATTTGATTCTGAAATAAAATTTAAAAAATATATATATATATTTTTGAAATGCCTTTTATAGAAAAGCATTGCTACTTTGGCAACTGAACACTGGATCTGACCTTTAGTGATGTGTCTTTCAAAGGTCTAATCCTGATTTAGTTGAGAAGGCAGTGCAAAAACACACATATCCATTGAAAGATGTATGCGTGTTGACATTATAATACCTGTGACAGGCATCTCTCCAGCTGCTTTTTTCCCCTGGATCTCCTTCCTGTGATGGCCAACGAGGGGCCATATTGCCCACCCTCCCTGTCCACCATCACAGAACACCCAACACCTTACTCAATGATTTTAGCGGCAACTAAATTTAGCTGAATTTATTGGATTTGCTTGATAACATTACTCTGATTGGTCGGTGCTTTTGAATTAACTTTAGAACCAGAGAGCATCGATACCAGAGCTCAAGCAATTATTTGAACTTTCTTAAAAGTCTTTAAGGAAAGAAAGCATCTAATTTAGGATCTACACATACACAAATTATGGTTCTCTTTGTAAATCCAAAGTAGTACAGGACTGCTGAAACAAGAAGTCCTCCAGAGTGAAACAGAGTGGATGAAATCCTTTTGAGAAAATGGTTTTGTCCTACAGCCGGTTGACTTGAGCTGACAGGGATTGCATACAGAGCCATATGTGGTGAAAGCACTTCAGCAGAGTGAGACGGTGGGATTGGAGAGCTCTCCTTTCTCCTTAGAGTCCTCGGTGTGTTGTCAGTATGAGTTTTTGACAGTATGAAGGTCCAATCAAATCAAACTCCAGTTTGAATAACAAACACAAAGAAGCCCACATTAAATGAAAGAAACAAAGTTTGACTGGAGCGACCAAACAAATCATACAAAACAAATTACCATTTTGGTTTTCAAATGTAAACAACTGAAAAAAATAAGTGCTTTTAGAGTCATTTGACATCAGTTTGTGGCATTTCAATAGGGTTCATAGCTTTACTCCATGTGTACACCAAACACAGCAGGGGTGTTGGGACAGGGTGCGGAGGCGGCATTCTGCTTGCACAAAGAAACTGTGACACGTGATGCACACTTTCTCATGAGTATGTGCTGCAAAAAACCTCCACACTTGCTCTGTCAGGTCTTCCTAAACCCATTTAGGTTGTGAAAATTACTCATTAGCTAGGATTAATGTTAAAACTGGATTAGGATAATAGGATTTGTTTTCACCTCCAATTTTGGAATTCATAAAGAGATTATTAAATCATAATTCAATTAGTGCATTAACAAACCAACCAAAATTTCACCTCAGTGACAGAAAAATTGCTCACATGCAATATTACGATAAAATTAATTATTACAACTTTTTTTCAATGCGAAAATATTCTACTAAAACAGACATTAGTTTATATAATGCAATATAATAATTAATATAATAAACCCTTAAGTGGTTAACAGACATCTTTTTATTTTATTTTTTATAAACTAATATTTTCTATAAAATAAAGCATTTAACCATGTGGAGAGGTTGGCTTAGCATACAGAAGTAACTATATATATATATATATATATATATATATATATATATATATATATATATATATATATATATTAAACTTATCTAAAATAAAATAATCTAATATTCACTAAATATTATGCCTTGAACACTAGGCATTAGCATTAGCATTTAGTTTTTAAAATTTCATTCTGAGAGAACTCAAAAACAAGTGCATATTGCTCTAATTCATTTTGTTGAAAAATGAAAACTTTAATTTCACTAGTTTTTCAAGCAAGTATCTTGATTTGACTTCTGAAGCATTGTGAATTTCTTTCGACTAATGTAGATGTTTTATGCAACACATAAATAAAATTTATTACATAGTTCACAGTCATTGCTTTGGGCATTCAGGACTGAAACAGCATTTAAAGTTTACCAAACCAAACCAAAATATGTATTTTTTAATTGCTAATCCATTTCACTATTTAGAAGACAGAAAATACACACGTTTTTAAAATTAAAGGACTGTGAACACGTCTAAAGCCGGCCTTCCTGCCCAACCTTAACCTGACTTTCTGTGCTGCGTGAAAACACTTGCCCATGGCGTGTTGCATGCTCTGGACAGCTGTGCTAGTTAAAAGCATGCTGAGTTGTGTCTCTGCCTAAGTCCCTCTGACCCCCTGTCTAGCCTCTCATTACCACCGGACCCAACCAATCAGAAGCCCAGAAAAGGACGCATGACTCGTGCAAAGGGAATTGCAGGCAACCGTCTCTCAACACTCGGGGAGCACAGACGCAAAAAAGCAAACACACACAATAGACAGGAGCCAACGGAAACGACATTCAAGTCAGTCATCTCTCAAGCACAAGGGAATCCCACTGTACATATGTAGGTATGCCAGAGTATGTAGTTCAGCATGTGCTGAATGTATGGCGGTATGTGCTCTAAGCCTTTTCTCTCTCTCAGGTGGGATTTGAGGCATACGGTTACCTGTTGTGGATCTGAGAGTTGAAGTGACAGTAGAAGATGTCATTGAAGGCAAGCAGTCGTCATCTTGGGAATACCCAGCCTGAATTGCACGCAGGTAACTGTGGCTTCGAGTGCGGAAAGAGCCGGGCAGGTCCAAGGCCTCCACGGCCTGGGATTCTACTTCGCTAAAAACGGACTCGCAAACTGACTCAAACTGGCCATTGACCTCAGTCTCACTCACCTGAGAGACAAAAACAGGAATAGCAGTCCTTAATTTTTCCTCTTCCTTTCTCTTTCTCACTTTGATTCTTCCCCTTTGCACAGTAAATATGAAGGAGTGTTAGCAGGAGGAATATACCACTGGCAATTTCCGACCTTGAGCATCTCAGTAGAATTATGTCAAAAAGCAACAAGATAAGAGAAAACATTTCAGACTGGAATATAATCTCATAATAGGTAAATGAAGAAAAGCAGATTGTTTGAAGAACTTTCGTAGGGAAAATGACACAAACAGTCAACAGCAGCAGAAAGTAAGAAAACAGAGATTTTCATAAACCAAGCATAAGAAGACGACGGCTAACTTTCCAAAAATAAACTTCAAAATTAAGCTAAAAGATATATAGTCTATGTAACTTAAATTACTGCTTTTAAGTCTTCCTAGAACTACAACACAAATTTGAACACTTTCCCTACCATAATTAAAACATTTTCCAATGTGTTTGATAGTTTGCATGTTCTATAAAACCTCCATAGAACATCTCAATTGTGACCTACTCCATCAATAAAATCCTGTAAAAAGTCACCTACCTAAAGCCCACATGAACTAACACTACCACAGCTAAACAGACCTTGACATCAGCTTTCTGACATCCTGTTTTAACAATTGCTTGTATGAACGGAATTTAGCAAAGGTAACATCACATCAAGTTATTGTCTCTCTAGCCAAACATGATAAAACATTATGTTCTTAAATAAATATCTCCACAACTCTGTTGAGACAAATAAACAAACATTCCTGTTTAAGGTGGTCAAGCTGGTCAACTATCTCAAAATGTTTTTGGAACACTGTCAAGTAGCTAAACAAGCTTAGCCAAGATGGTCTGCCAGCTATAACCAGGCTGATTGGGTACTGGGGCTCATCGGCCCTGTAAGATGGCATTTTGGGGGGGTCAACCACATAAATCAAGTTGAGCTTTGGAACATAATTAATCAGCTCAACATATTCCTCAATTGCTTAGCCAAGGCAAGCTACAAATTTCAATCCGGTTGACCAAAATGGCATCCCAATTTGTCTTTGGCCTGACCAGCTGGTCGTTCTTTTGGTCAACCACCTAAATCAAGCTGGGTTAATGAGCTCAACCTATTCCCCACTAGCTTAACCAAGATGGTCTACCAGCTTTTACCAGGCAGGTACTAGGTCTCACTGGCCCTGTCAGTTGGTAATATGGGGGACCAACCACCTAAACCACCCAAATCAAGCTGAGATTTGAACATAGTTAATGAGCTCAACATATCCCCCACTTGCTTAGCCAAGGCGGTCTACCAATTCTAATCCAGTTGACCAAGATGACCTCCCAAGTTGTCCTTGGTCCACCCTGCTGGTAGTTCTGCTGCTTAGCCACCCAAATCAAGCTGGCTTTTGTAATGTAGTTTATCAGCTTAATATCTCCAGCAGTTTAGCAAAAGATGCCTACCAATTCTAATCAGGTTGTCCAAGATTAACGTCTTTCTCTACCTTACCAGCTTTTAGTTACACTGGTCAACCACCGAAACCACCTAAATCAAACTAGGCTTTGGAACATAGTTAATCAGCCCAACCAATTCCGCACTAGCTTAGCCTAGGTCATCTTTCAACTCCAACCAGGCTGACCAAGATAACCTAGCAGATTGTACAAGACCCCAGAACTATTCAACTGTTCCACCTAAACCAATTCGGACAAACTTGGATCATCTAATGATCAGTCAACACCCATTAATGAATCATAGATCATTCGACTTAAGGCAGCATAAAGTCTTTAAAAGTCTATACTCTCCAAATCAGCTCAAGACACAATCTAAGAAAAGAGCAGAGCATCTCAGACATCTAAAGCCCTCTGCTTGAAACCACTTACTGTATGTAGATTGTCCTTGCTTGTATCAGTGTGTCAGTGCCATGTGGTGTTGCAAGTGGTTGGACTCACCTGGCTGACACAGCTTGCCTGACTGAAGGTACTGACTGCACGCATGTAGCTCTGGTTTCTGGAGCGAAACTGTGGAGGGTTGAAGTTGGTTGCTGGGTCCAGAGACACGCTGGGGTGAGGGCGCATATCTCTCGTTGTTTGCAAGTGGTAGCCAGAGCTAAATGGAGGGAACAACCAAAAACTAATGTAGCCAAAGAGTAACCTCTTCAGAATTAGATTGAAGGGTCACTCTGCTATAACCAACAATGGTGAACTTTTGGCAAACTCTGAAGATCTGATTTAAGATAAAGTGACTTGGTTAACAGCTTTGCTGTCATGAACCCAAATGTAAGACATTTTAAGTGTGCAAACTTATATGCCACATATGAACACAGTTACACACCAAAATGAAGATGCAGCAATCAAACTATTTCCAGAGCTGTAAAGGAAACATACATTATGGTTGTTTTTGAACACCAATAAGCATCAACCATCTTATTTTTACTATTTTTCCAAATTGGTTATTGCTTGAAATTTTTTATGGTATGATGGCCTAACAAAGAGAAACCGTCAAATCATGTGACATGTTACAGCGAGGCCTCAGAACACACATTATCAGTGCTTCTAGTCTCAATCCAAAACCATAGACAGCAACTATCTGTCAGCAGAAAATACCAGGCAAGCATATGGATAGGAGAGAAAGTGTGTAGGGAGTAAAAGAGAAATCGAATGACATTTTTGAAGCCTCTAACACTTCCTCACTGCCAAGACATCTCAAACATCAACAGCATTCCCTTCATCTTCAGTTCTCTCATCAGCAGCTAATGTGTGAATTCTCAACTACTTTCACATAAACACGACAAGAAAAATAATAACCTTGGTTCTTAATCCTTAAAAGTGAAGTGTGTGATTTCTGATACATAATTATAAAAATAACGACTGTTTCCAAACAGGTTTTCCTCTGTCTGCCATTAATTTGCAAACAGATACTGTACCATTGATACCCAAACTAACACCACTGATTGAGCCAATGTTGCTGTGTCTGGCTGTCTGGGACGCTCAAACAAACTTTTCAGGGTAATCAACTTTTAAATGGTTAACTAATAGTTATATCAGATTAAGGCATTCAGAACATTATACACTCCACCTTTAAAATGTACATAATCCAAAAGACGCAGGCATAATCTCAAACTCTGTCTCACATTTTTTTTTGTCACCACACACAGCAGCCGAGATTTTGCACCTCTCATTTAAATGTTTATGAAATATCCTGACAGTGAATGTATGCCTGTGAGCTCCTATCTGTTCTGAGATATCAGAATTACTATGAATTACTCATGAAGGAAAGGCTCAGAAATGAAAACTGGACATGTAGGTTTAGAACATTAACTGTATGTGTAATGTTCAAAATCAACTATTATTGTTATCTTTTAAAATGTAAGCAAATGCCTTGGAAATTATTAAAAAATAAATAAAAATGCAGTGAATGAAATTGTGTGGGTGCATGCCCTATTTTAATAATGTGTATTGAATGGATATCATGGTACGGCACGAGAATGTAATAAAAAAACAGAAGTTGTGATTTAAGTCTGTAATTATCTGTAATAACAGACATTAATTCCCTAGTTGTTAGCTGATTAATTAGACTGAAATTACTGAAAGCGTGAAATTAACATGATGTTGGTGCTTTACTTTCATGCACCTAAATGATAAAACGAGGAGCTACGGCCGACAGACTCGACAGAGTCTATAAAATGTCAGGTTAGTGTGGCCTGTGAACTGGAAAGTTACTAAGATCCCCTTTTGCTGTTGTCCTTGAGCAAGATACCAGGTTTTTCTAGGACTGCCATTCATCAACATACATACTATAGATGTAAAACATCTGCTAAATGACACATAACTAAATGAATATAGCGGATGATTTAAATTATATCCCCTAATGAATATAAAATATATCAAATTATCCCAACAATTTGGTCGTTTTGTCATTTCCTACTTACTTTCTTAATATAGACCAATATTTTTTTTTTAAACTTCTTTTATACAGAAAAAAAAAGTCAATAAAAAGTCAAAACATGTTTGGAACAACATCAGAGAGAGAGAGAGAAGAAAAAAACAGTGAACTATTCATTTTTGGGTTAAAAAATTATTTAAAACAACCTATTACCTACTGTACATAAAATATTTGTTTACTCTAAGTTTATCCAATGGGCATAATTTTAAGTTCAAAAAGATACAGCATAGAATTGTGGGTAAGTCATAATGGGTAATTGGCATGGTATCTGATACCTTTCCCTGCTAAGAAAGTGCTCACTCAGAACACAAATGTAAAAATGAATGTATTTTACTGCGTCATCAGCAGCTATATGAACTCAGCTCACAGGTTTCTGAGTGTGCAGGATTTGTAGGCACCAAAGTCACACACAGAGCAACTATTTTGGGAAATATAAAGTTTGATGGTGTCTCTGGAGCAACCTAGACACCTTGTGCCTCATGTTGTTTTCCATTTTCAGCAATGTCGCCTCACACCCAAACAGATGCCCTTCTTATCATCAGTTTGACAGCAAATAAAAATGACTGTCTGGACAGTGTCTCAACAAAATCCAAACTTTACGCTGTAGGCTAGCATTGAAGTTTAAGGTAGTATTGCCAATAACTTTTTCTAGATTACTTAATTACTTATTTACTCTGTCAGTACATTTCACATTTTATGTAGATTACGTGCCCATGTCGCAATATCAAGTGACAGATTTTTTTTATTATTATTTTTTTATTATTATTATTATTATTTGATTGCAAGTACTGCCGTTCTCAGTCTGTCAATACAGCAAAGGCAAACATTAAAATAAAGTAAAGTAAAGTAAAGTAAAACAAAATAAATAGAGATTTAGAAATTCTCTGACATTAAAATGTAGGTTTTTATTGAACCATCATTCTGGTTGAATATGTAAAATAACAAGAGTAGCCAAATCACCTCATTACAATGTAAACAATTTTTCGAAGTTGTAGATAAAATTATATACTTTATAATACGCTATACACTCAAAACTGCAGGCCTGTTTTATTGTCAGTGTTTATAAAACCAGGGAGACAACATTGATATGATATTCACTAAAATACAAACAACAAACTCTGATTTGATCATGTTGTCCTTAATATTCTTATGTGGATTGCAACATTAAAATATTTTAGCTCTGTAATATTTGAGACGTTAGCATCAAAACCCAATATTCTTCTGCAGACTACAGAGAATTTCATACCAGAAATTGCATTATAAGACAAGAGCTGATGATAGTTAAGCCCTGAGATGTCCTAATTAAGTGTCCCTATTGTTATTCAGTGACGTCTCTTGCCCATAACATCTCATAGTGCACTTATTATAGGCACAGTCTCTGGGGCAATGTGGGTTAAGCGTCTTTCAGGAAGGGCACCATGGTGATAAATCATGATCTCAGCAACTCTCCAGCTCCTGGAACACACCTGTACGGGGCCAAATCTACAAACCCAACACCAACATCTGCATCACTGCTATCGTCAGGAGTCATGGCTTTAAAGAATGCTGTTGTTCATGAATACTGAGATGGCATGAGTGAGTTATGTCACTTTTCTAGTTATAAAGTGCCCAGAATCGTGGCTGATGTATATTTGAAAAGCAAAGCTGTGAATGACAGCTGCTCTGTGAAGCTCTCTGGAAAACCTAGAGAAGATGTTGTTTGATGTTGGTGTTGCTTTTGGGTGGTTGCCAGAGAGTTGTTATTACATTTCTTACAACGTTGAGTGGTTTTTCTCCAGCTGCAGTTACTGTGTATAAAACAAATACAAAAAAAACAAACAAAAAAAAACATAAATTATGATTACATTTAATTAAGTATTTTATTGAGATATCGAGTTAGTTATAACTTGGACACTGAGTTGAATATTTAGAAAGATATATCTGTTTAAGTCTTAAGTGTTTTTTTTAGTTTAGTTTTTTTAGTTTTTTAGTTTTTGGTGTAACTTTCTAATTTTTTTAATAATACCAGTAGCTTAACTGTAGCGTAACTAAATTATCAGCAGCTTGTAGCTTGGGAAGCTTCCTCAATGCTTTGTAGACTGGTGTATATTTGACCAGCAGACAGAGAGCAGAACAGACAGATCTGTGAATGACAGTTGCTCAGAGTCTATAAAGCTCTCTGGAAAACCTGAACAAGATGTTGTTTTGCTTCATGTCCCCTTCAGTATGAGTTACTGGTGTCACAGCAGATTTTCTTTGATCTTTGGTCTAATAACAACTAAGCAAAAAATAAATAAATAAATACAATAATAGACTGTTCTTCAAAGATCTTAAAAATATTACATTTAAGTTATTTTTTTACAAATATGTTTATGATAGAAATTCAATCATATAAATAATAATAATAATAATAATAACTAAAACTAATATTATTAATAATAAAATAAATATAATTCCTTACTGTTCTACTGTAATGCATGCATATAAACTTTGGATATTGCTCTTGTATATGCCTTTTAGAAATAGTAATTTATTGAACAAGTGTGTTTCCAGGGCCAAAAGTGCCAATAGTTAAAGCCACACTCAAATATGCTGATGCCAACACAGTAATCAGGTGTTAAAAGAAGTAAAATGTATAAAGGTGTGATGTGCAATAAAGCACAGGATTCAACTATTTGTTAAAAACAATCCCATCACTAAATATTTCACTTCATATTCCATCATCCAGAGCCTAAACTGATCCACAAACAATTTTAAAGTTAAAGTTTGAACTATTCCTGAGGTACAAATACATACATAATATATCATTCATATAAGGTGAAGAACTAAATCACTCTTATTCAATTTAACAATTATACACTGCTTTTCCTTGTGTGGTCATGGGATGTAACGCACTTCAGTAACTCTATTTCATTATGCTACTATTTTTCTATAATTTACACTTTACTCAAGTACTATTGAAACTGAATGTTCTTACTTTTATACTCAGTTTCATTTCCATATGTATATAGAGTAAGAGTGAAAAGATGAATGTATAATATTACTGTATAATATAAACCATGATCCATTTGATATTGATTTGATAAATATGAATTATTTTAAATAGATTTGATGTCAGATCTACAGTTTCAGTTGAACATAGAATTTCAGAACTTTGGCAAATTTGTGATTAAACAGATTTGTGCATCAGAGTTACATTATCAGGAAATGTTCTGTTGATTCAGCTATATATATATATATATATATATATATATATATATATATATATATATATATATATATATATATATATATATCCTTAAAGGGACAGTTCACTAAAAAATGACAATTGTATTATGCCATGAGACCAGGTTGATTTTATCACACCCCCTTATGTCCACCCAAATCTGTACAAGTTTATTGTTCTGTAAAACAAAAATTAAGTTATTTTGCAACACTTTATATGTTCATACAATGAAAGTTAATGGAGTATAAAACAACACTGGACCACACTGAATTTCATTGCAAGGACAAAAAAACAGACTTTTTTTTTTTAAGTATCTTGTTTTGTGAAAGAAAGTCACACAGGGTTAGAGTTAAACTCTAACTATAATTTCTCTTTTACACGATTTACAACCTTACAATATGTTTTTACACCACTGTGGCCAGACCTCATAAGCTGTTGACTGCACTGAATATGGTCTAAAACACACAAGATAATAAGACCATTAAGACAACATATTGTACACAATTTCTCTGCACATTAATATTGACCTCAGCGATGCTGGGAGCCACTCAAACACCACAGAAACACTTCACAACTAGAGAAAACCAGCTGATTCTAATGAGCGTTTCTGCAAACGCCCTGGAAACAGCTCAAGCTTTTGAATTGAGAAGAAACTGTTTTATAAAGCAGGAGGATAAACAACAGCCAGACAGTCTGTGGGCAACTCAGCATTGAAAATGAGAACAATAAAGATCTATTGAGACTTACCTTTGGGTGTCTATATGTGGCCTCTGCATGGCTGATTTAAGGACAAGGGCATCGGACCGCACATTCTTCTGAGGCGACATCTTGGGGCTGGTATCAGACTCACCACTATCATCGTCTCCCATGGCTTTGACGTAACTACTGCTACGCATCCGGCGGCACGGGATCTCCTCGTCCGTCTCAATCCCTGGATAACCCCCCCACTCATCCTGAGGCACCTGTAGGGATACAAACACACAGCATCAAAGCCTGTTCTCGCACGCGGAGCGAGAGAATACTGCACCTTTCATCACACATCACGTCAAGCTGTTTGTTAAACCTACCATATGCAGCTAACTTTCCTCCAATATATCCATCACAATTAGCCAGGAATTCCAGGAACTCCCTGTGGCTGTATTATTAGCAAGTATAAAAATGTAAATAAATATATAAATTGATTTTTTTTAAGTATTGAACATCTTAATTCATTTTTTTTAAATGTAATTAAATGTAACAATAAATTTATTTTAAAAAAGAGGATACAGACAGTTATAAATAAACAAGTTTAAATAAAATAAATAAATTGATGTAAAAATGTAAAAAAAAAAAAAAATTTTTTAAAAAACAAACAAAAAAACAATGTAGCTAAATGTAACAATAAATTTATTTTAAAAATAAGAAGCTAAAGAAAAGTTGTCAAATGGGTTAAAAAAGCAATTAAGAAGTTGCTTTTAAAATTATGTAATGTTCAACTAAAATTAAACATGATTTAAAAAACAAAACTGGGCAACACTTTACTCATGTATAATGCATTATAAAGGTATTTATAATGTATGTTTTAATGCTTATACAGTATCTTTTCATAAATGAAATTTAACCAAATTTTAAAATGAACCAAATTTAAAATGCATTATAATATTTGCAAATGTCTTGTTCCTTCTTTAATTACTTTGCAAATTTCTTGCTAGATTTGTTTGCTTGTGATATGTTTTAAAGCATTATACTAAAAGCATAACAATGAATATATAAGTATTACAATTGTAATTGTAATACATATATAAGTATTATAACTGTGGTTACAATTGTTCATGAGATCATAAAATGCTTGATGGATGGATGGATGGACAGATAGATAGATCAAATAAATAAATAAATAAACAATGATAATTAAGTCATTTTATTTTTAAGTGGCATTCATAGCTCTCCAAAAACAGAGAACAATTAGCAAGAGGACATGAAGAGCTGAGTCAGAGAGCTTTGGACCCAAAGCTGGATCAGATTCACACAGAAAACCTGGATCACATACAAGCTTATCTTTCAGTCTCTTGATAGTAATTATGTACTCTCATTTACTTATTTATTTAACTAACATTTCAAAACATCACGACCTACATATCCTAAAAGAAATGATATGTTTGTTTTGTGAGGCAATCAAAAAGCGATCAGGTCAGTAAATGGACTGGGATTTAGCATGGTTGTATTATGCAGGTTCAAAGAGAATATAAAGTGATATAAATGACTAGCGGAAGCTACTCTCAAATACTCTAAAGATCTATTAGGGCGGTAATCGTTTCTCAGGGTGATGTCAGAAAGAGAACATTTGCCTGTGATGAATCTCGGCTTTCAGAAGCCAATTATTTCATAGAGGGATGCTGGAGTTGCTATGTAATTTTATTAATTTTAGCAATAGCACATAAACTCACTGCGGAAGGTTGTCACTCGTTATCTAAGTGCATAATCCATTTCTGTATACAAAATCTGGTTCTTTGTGAGAGTGACACATTATACCATGGAATTCACTTCAAAACCAACAGCGCTTTACAAGAAATGGCAAAAAAATATCTAACACTAAACACGTTTAATTGTTGGCATTCATGTTTGTCATTTACAGCAGGGCTGTCCAAACTCGGTCCTGGAGGGCCGGTGTCCTGCAGAGTTTAGCTCCAACTTGCCTCAACACACCTGCATGGAAGCTTCTAGTATGCCTAGTAAGAGCTTGATTAGCTGCTTCAGGTGTGTTTAATTAGGGTTGGAGCTAAACTCTGCAGGACACCGGCCCTCCAGGACGAGTTTGGACAGCCCTGATTTACAGTCATGAGATGCCGAAGCATTGCTATAGTTATCTATGTTTGACACCATTATTTGATACAGAGTCAAAAGAAATACATTTTAGCAATATAAAAGTTTACTTATGGAAATATTTAAAAGAATATACTCAAGTGTGAACTGAATGTAGTATTTTCAGATACTTAAGTGCAATTAAACAAATTTGTATTTTAAAATTTATATTAGCTGGACTTTAGAGTGCTTTCTTGCCTTATTAAGTACATCTTCATATGTAATTTCATAATTGCTTCTATTGTCTTTGAAATATGGTTAAAATATTCTGCCGAATGCAGCTCATGGCTCTTTCTAAATGTCATATTCTGGCCGTAGACCGTTCCCTAGCAGAACACGGCTATAATAAAAACACTGTGCTCAAGCTTATTGGCAGTAAATCTGCAGTGAGAAAAAAATGGGTCAGGCAACCTAAAGACCTCTTAACCTTAAACATTCTCTTACATCTGAACACAGCATTTGTTAACACCTCCAGTTTTGTTTTCAAGGGATAACGGTCGAAATTTGTGTAGGATGTAGCCATAGCAACCACACATGAATAAATATGAACACAGCATGCATATGCAACAGTGCAGCTAAGACTTCAGATGAGAAATAGATATTGTTTATACCGGAGGTAGTCAGAGCAATTTATTAAGAGGAAACATTTTTGCGAGAACCACAAAGCAATTTGTTAGCCAGCTGCTAATTTTATTCAGATGTATGGTAGAAAATTAGACTACTAGTTAAATATAAACTTTTTAATGCTACTTTTAAATGCTTTTCAATATTGATATACTTATAATTGTGAGGTCTAGCAAAGAAGGATCCTATCTTACAAAAATATGAAAGCCAGTTTTATTATATTCCCTGACAGTGGCTGTTTTTTCTATCATGAATAAATATAATTAAAAATCACAAACGGATTACGAGCCCGACTCTCTAACCATTAGGCCACGACTTCCCCTGGACAATATGGTCCAAAAGAATCATTTACAATTAAATTCTGCCTACTGTATATCTGCATGAAATCATTTTTAAAAGTAAATGCAAGCACAGAGCATTTCATCAGACTGGATTATGGTGAGTAGATACACCTACATCCTTTAAAAGTGCATTATAATTCATGGATGTAAGCCAGCAAGCATGTCAAGGGATGTTTATCCCCAAAAAATGTTCCATAATTTTCCAGCAGTGCCACCAGCAGATAAAGTGAAAATGGGTGGTGTTTCAGCATGACTTTGAACACTGTAACCGCAAAATACAACCAAAAGTAAACATGAGAGGAGGCAGTGCTTCCAAGTTGCTGAGTTTGACTGATCAGCCTTTCAATGTTATAAAATCTAACCTAATCTAATCTAATCATGTTCACAATCGGGTCACAAATTGGCCTAAATGGGTCAAATTGGTTGAAATGGGGTGGAATAAACAATTCACCCATTTGGAAATTTGGTCACTTTTTTAATCTAAATTAACTCAAAGATAGTTTGACTGTCAACACAGCAGTACAGACATAAGATGTAAACAATATGTGGGTAAAGTGATTTTAGGGTGAAAAATAAAAACCTTTTATATCCAATTTTACAACTAAAGTCCTAGAGGCCTAAATCAACTGTAAAAAAATAATTACTTAAACAGCTTTACAGATCAAATAATACAGAAGTTTTTAACAGAAGAATTAATTGTACTTAAATAATATTATAGGCTTCACATTTCTGCTCTTAAATCCTCAAAAAAATAGATCCAATTCACTTTCATTGTGAGTGACTCACCGTAACCTCAATTTTTTGTTCTTAAAAACAAGAGCTCTATCAAAGGTTTGAACAGATGAGTCAAAATATTTTTGTGGTAATCAACATAATGCCACAAATGCGGTCGACTGATATTGAACCCAGCATATTCCTTTAAACAGAGTCAGACTAATTCAGCTGGCAGTTTAAAGTTCTCTGTGTCTTGACTGGATTCTGAAGCACATCACTGTAATAAAATCAAAGACAATGTCTAGACAGCGTCGTGAGAAAAGCACCAATTCATCTCTTCAGCAGAGCGTGACAGACAACAGGTTCCTTGTTCTACCTCAAATTGTTGTATAATATCTCTTTTCATAAGTCTCTGCTTCATTTCACTTTCAACAGTGTCATATCACACTTTTTATACTCTTATACTTTTTATCAATTTATAATATTAGCTTTTTTTACCATTACAATTTCCGACCCTCTCCTACCGGTCACTTTTTGGACAAGGATGTGTTGATGCATTTATCTGTGTGATGTCTGTGTGTGAAGTTCACAGTCATTTTTGCAGTTTAGTTCCAATAAACTAGGGAGGAAGTAATATAATACAGTATATTATCATTATATATTAAGCTTTTTAATTTCAAAAGATGAACGGAAATTGGATTCCTCATGATATGAGCCTTTTACATTTTAAGTTCTTAAAATGTCAGCATGAAACATTACACTTTTAACACTGAACTACAAAGAAAGGGAATGTCGTAATTCATACCTTGTGAAAAATAAGTAGAATTTAGCATATGTTTAAAGAGAGTACTTATTAGGGAAATAATACTTTAAAAATAATATACTTAAGTACGAACTATAAATAATGTTTTTGGACACTTAACTGCATGTTATTTACAATTAAATAAAACATTTATTATAGTTTACATTTATATAAATATAAATAGTTAAACATAAGAGTGCTTTTCTGACCTATACTTAATAATTTACTTGTAATTACACATTTGTAATTGCAATTTAGTAAAATATAGTATATTATAGTATAGAGTTATAGTTTAGTAAACAAATCAAAACAAGTGACATTATTACAAAGTGCAATTTTAAAAGTCTACTTAAGTCAATAAATAAATAAAGCATATCCCCCCCCCCAAAAAAAAGTTTTGTTCTGAGTTTCTTTTCTTTTTTTTTTCTGTTGAGCACAATAGAGTGATTTTTTGGTGAACTATCCCTTTAAGTGGCCTTTTATTTAATTAATATAATATCACCTGCAAGTACATTTTTATATATTTTTTAAGAACTGGAGTACACTATGTGCTCTTGTTTTATTTCATCATTTCAAGATTGACAATTCTCTCTACAGAGACCTGCTTTGATGAGTCAATTAGCAGAATCTCCAATTTCAAAAGCATAAAATCTGAATTTGCTATTCCTCAGCATTTCTCTGTACATCACACAAATCAACCTTAAATCTGGTAAAACAGGAACAAACAGGAACATCTCTAACTGGACATTATATCATTAATTTTCTTCTCGTCTTCTTCCAGACTAGTGTTAGCCGGGTTTCAGTACATTATTCTAACACAAGGAGGCACTACAGACAACACACTCATAAACTGTAAATGAACATTTATTATTCACTGACAGTGAGGAAGTGCAGATCGAGATATAACTCCACTCAAGAGCAGGATTAGATGAATCTAAATGAGATAAAACCATCAGATGTTGAAACGATGACTGCAGAATACTTTTAGACGTTTCCACTCAGTGTGAGATAGCATGCTATCATTGCAAATTCAGATTGAGTTCAGTCCTTTCACGACATTTCGCTTACTCTATTTGCTGGGAGATAGAAATGTCTCCAGGGGTTAGAGTTGATAAGGGAGTTAAGATCTTCAAATACTGCAAAATAAAGTTTCAAATGAATGAGCGCCACTTCACAGAGCTGTACAGACATTGTGAAAGCTAGCTGATTAATGACGGGGCTGTTTAGCCAAAGACATTTGAACTCCTCTTTCCCAGATTTCCTCGGTAAATCAGCTTTACCAAAAACAGACTACATTTTGGTGGTGAATAACATGGCTGTGCTGCTCCACCAGCAAACCAGCATGGAAATTCATGCCAATCTGGTCTTTTCAGTACAGCTGAGAGGAAGGCCCTGGTAATCTTGAGTTTCAAAACAGATCTCAATAATGTCCCAAACTGTGCTCAGGTTTGCCAAGATACCAAAATGAACTCATAATCACAGTCTGTAAAGGTCATATGATTGGCCTTCATTTGTTGTGTAGACTTCTACTATTTACACATCTTAAATAATCAACTAAGTATCATGTTTTTGCAGTACTCAGTCTAAAGTGGAAACTATTCATCAATTGTAAATGTTTATAAACATTTACTAATCATTATTAATCTCAATGACAAAATGTGTCCCAAATTACCTGAATTCACCCTATTTAACGTAACCCGTATCACACCTCAATAGCAGCAAAAGCGTTGCACATTAAGAAAAGCTTTCAATCATTGTATAACATCTGTTAAAATCATGTGCAGATTTTCAAGAAGTGCATGATCATATGAATTTGAAAGCTTAAGTACATTTGTAAGCATTTCAATTTACATGAAACAATGATCTGTTAATCATTAGGTAATGTTTAATAAGTTTATTAGTAAACAATGTCAAGCAAATTCTCATGTTTCTAGCTATTTGAATATACTGTATATTATCTAATGATCTGTTAAACATTATATAATGTTTGTTAATGATTTCTTAATGAAAGTTATTTTTAAGTGTAACCAATAATAATAAAAAAGTTCTAGTAACTAAATGAAACGGTCTTGATAACTTTGAAAATTGGGCAGTGGATTACTAGTTCCAGAAATTTATTTGATTACACGGTTTTAAAAAAAAATGGTAATACTTTATTTCAATAGTCCACTTTAGACATTCTACTAACAGTAAGTAACTTTGCAACTACATGTCAACTAGCAGTCATTAGAGTATTAGTAGACTGTCTGGTTAATATCTTCTAACACTTTATTTTGATGGGTCCTCAACATACAACATACTGACTATGAGAAACTTACCAAGTATATGTCAACTTATTCTACTAACCCTAAACCTACCCTGACAGTCTACTCTGAGCGTTAGTAGACCTGTAGAATTAGTAATTCTCAAATTAATGAGAATTAGTTGACATGTAGTTACAAAGTTACTTATAGTTAGTAGAATGTCTAAAGTGGACTATCAAAATTTTGTGATACTAATAAATTGAATGTGAATTTATTTCATAGCTTATACATTTACTTAGACAATTTTGGACAAGTAGTCGGTAGATATTGTATGAGCTATAAAATGTTTATTCCTATACATACTACAAGGCTAGACAATGGGAAAGAAGGATTTTAGAAGAAACATCTGAGACAGCTTGCCTGGACATTTCTTACTCATCAGCTGAATTTAAATTCCCACAAAGCCTAACCTTTACAGGTTTTCATATTAAACTGTTACAAACCATACATGTAAGACATATCTATCTGGTTAAGCACACTGGAACACAGCTGACTTACAATAATCAAATTTTAAGTTCACGGTTATTCCTGAATGGTTAATTAGTGAGTGTATCCAGTTTAATGTCACTTACAACTCAGCCAGGCTGTCATTTCTCTTGAGCACTGACAGCCTCTAATAAGGTCAGCAAGACGACAGGCTTCATTTCTTCCTATGCAAACATGACAATGCTGTATGTGCTGATGATTTGTACAAAGTAGTCCTTAGCTCCTCAGAACAAGGAGACCATTGGTACTTATGCCATAATTAACCTTCAAGGAGGAAGATGTCAGTTAGATGTCAGGAACTTATTAGTTGAATAACTGTAGCAGTCAGCATGACCTATGTGTGCTTCATGCCATAATTCAGAATGAGAATCTGAGGCAGTAGGCTATACAACAAAGCACAATGTGTGAAATAATATATACCAAAATGCAATGCACTCAAATTGTCCTTACATTCCAGTACGACAACTGATTTTATTCAGATCTGTTTTGACAGATATGTTAAAATCTCCTGAATGAAATCAGTGGTGTACTAATATGGATATTTTTGACTGTTAAAACATGCTGGCATTTTCTGCACTGTCAAAATAAAAGCTCCTGCCCTGTCAACATAAAACTCTTCTGGCACTTACTGGCAAAACAGAAAAACTTATAAGCCAATGCAGTTAATTATTTCCTCTAATTATTTCCTCTGACAAAACAAAACATGAAATTTATATCATAGCATTTATTTGATGAAAAATACTTCAAACATCTAGCCATCTATCAAATAAATGTTTCTCACTACCATATGCTTTAACGGCACAGTCTTACACTACATCACGGATCCTGTTTGTATTGATCCCTTCTTCTTAGGCATCAATGGTTCCCACAGGTCTTAAACAATAACACTAGATACTCAATTACTGGATTCAATTGCATTTTGCCCCCCAAACATCTGTTTCAGTAAAAGAAACTGGACGAAACAGTTAGTTGTCTCCTTAGAAATACTCAAAACCAGTAGATTTATCATCTAAGGGGCCAGTATAAATGAAATGTTCATGTGTTTCTTATTCAAAGACTACTTTTATTATAAGAACAATCACCATGGAGTAACCTGGGGTAAAGTCCTTTGCTCAAGGGCACCATCATGATTGTAAATCCCTGTAATTCTTCAGTCCATGAATCACCCCTTCTTGGTTTTAAACTAGTGATGAAACGGTCTGCGTGTCAAAGGCCTTGAATTGGTCTGACCATTGGTAACCAACCGCAGTACTCAATGGAGTTACTTTCAAATACATGTGCCATTATACAAAATATGTTGTTATTCAGGCAATTTGCCATAACCAAATTGACTTTAACTAACTGGCCTGGATTCTCATCAAACTGTTGCTCTACCAGGACAGTGGTTCACCTGATGTGACAAAAGTGACTCTAAAAGAAAACACTAATAATGTAAGATTTTACACTAATAACCACTTATACCGCTTGCAACAATGCTAAAATGCAATGAAAATACATGAAATTACACTTCAGTGGCATTTAGTTACTTGCATATAGTATGCATTGGGTTTATGGGTAGCCGCATGGTCCAAAATCCAGTATTTCGGGGTAGGTTTTTATCAGTTCTTACTTTTTGTCATGACCTTGGCATTGCTTGCACCATGCTCTACTGTTTGAGCTACAGGAAGGATATCACAAAATGATTTCCCATTACATATTAATAAAATGCACATCTTGTCATCTTGTCAATTATTTAATGTCTAAGGGAATGTTTTGTCAAAATCTACCCCAAATTCAAGCAGATATACATACGTTGAACACCTGCAATAAAACTACTAATTTCCTCCATGAAGAGACTGTCATACAAAAGGAAACCATTAAACCAACTGTTCATCTTTCCCATCATATAACTACTGGTTCATTTCTGAAAGGCTTTTGGGGCACCATCATATCATCTTCTCAAGGATGGAAATGGATATGTTTAAGAAAGCCATGACTCACCTGTAGGTAGTGTGCGGACCGGAATGATGGTTTATGGTCCTGATGCATCATGGTCTTCTCTAGGTTTAGGGAGGACTTTCGGTAGGCCTCTTTGGCCTGGCTGACGGTGAGCGTTGACCAGGAACTCCTCTTCATGAACTTCCCCTCAGGTGCCATGGACAGGCCCTCGCAGGCCGAACACTTGACGTCATTGTTGCTTTTGGAGGTTTTGAGAGAGTGGTCTCCAAAGTGAGTGTGCATGGATTCTGGGAAACTGTGGCCGACGTGCTCATGATGGTGGCGGCTCAAGGCGCTGGCTGTGCGATAGGTGCTGTCGCTGTCTAGGTTGTCATCCGAGCTCCACCAGCCCCCCGTCCCCGACCGGTGCCTGCGCTCCTTGCTTTTACTGCGCTTGCTGCCATGCTTGGATGAGTGATGATTCCCGTGGTGATGGTGATGGCTTCCCCCACCTCCACTGTCACCTTTGGTGCCATTCATCTTGGACGATCCCTCCAGTGAGTGGGACTTGGTGAAGAGCTTCTGGACGGAGTGCACCAGGTGTCGGATGCGACCGGGGCTCTCGCTGCGCTGCTCCCCACCAGTGGCGGCAGATGTGCGTTGGTACTGGAGTGTGTGGAAGCCATCACGATGAAGCGGAATCTGTTTTTCGAACTGGTCCAGCAGGTTTGCAGGGATGCGGTTGCTCTTGCTGCTGCCGTGGTGAGAGGCAGATGTTGCAGCAGCGATGGCGGCGGATGTGGCTGAGGTGGTGATGGCTGCACAGTCTTCCCGGGCAGCTGGGTCGTAGTACTGAGAACTGTAGTGCATTCTGGGAAAGGTGCTGCTGGAGACGTAGTCGGCGGGGGCAGTGGAAGTTAGCGCCACGGGTGACATGATCATGCAGTCGGAGTGAATGGAGCTGCGGGGGGAAAGACGGTGATGGAAGTCCATGGCGCAGGTCTCCGTGGGGCTGAGCAGGTAGGAGTGGCGCAGATCGGACACATGCATGCCATGCAGGTCATGGAGATGTTCGCACTCCGCCAGTCCACACGGGGGCAGTGTGGGAATGTGGTGCGGTGCACGACCACCTGATAAGCCCTTCATGTTCCTGGGTGGAGCGAGGTTACTATCCTCATTGAAATCTCGGGGTGGTGACCAGGGGGAATACTGCTGGTCTGGAATAAAGAGAAGGACATTAAAGATGAGCAGTTTTACTAGATTAGTCTCAACTTAATTTCTATCATGACAACTCTCAAAAGATTTCAGCATGGTAATGGATATGACAATGTTAATCTATTTGGTCTTGTCGGAATAGATCTGCTATGCTGCTGCTGAATTGCTGCTGCTGTTGGTTATTGCAGATTATTGCTGCTGTTGCAAAGCAAGTACGGGAACTTTCTACTGGAAATAAATATAGGGCTGTGCGTAGGGGTGGGTATCGATTCAGATGTCCCGATTCGATTCGATTCGATTTCAATTCACAAGTTCTCGATTCGATTCGATTCTTGATTCGATTCTCGATTTTTTTATTACATTCAGTGAATATAGTTTTAATACAAATGCTATTGATATTTCTAAAAAATGAACAGTAAACATCAGTTTACAAATGGTAAATTAATAAAAATAAATTAAGAGCCACAGGCCTGTATTTTAAACCTATTCTTTTTTGTATAGGGTCCTTTTTTAAACAAAAATAGGGCCCTATAAAATGTTCTTCATTTTTCTGGTAATCAGATGAAGGCATAAAACATTAATTTAATTTATCCTAATCAAATGAAAATTAAACCCCTTTATTTTTTGGCAAACAAAGTGCTGCACAACAGAGGTTTACTGTTAAAATTAAAAAGAAAAGAAATGTGATTATTCTTTAAAAAATAAAGATTTATTAATATTTATTAGTAGTAGTAGCATTGTTGTTACATTGAGTCTTAAGACTGCTAAATAGTAATATTTCTGACACAGTTTCTGCACGTTAAACTAAACTTTTATTTTGACGGGTTGCCGTGAGGAACTTGCAGCAGCTGTGTATGTGATATGACGGTAGTTTTCTCAAATTAAACGGTACAATGCTAATGAAGTGACTCTCAGAGCAGCTGGAGATGATATTCTTGTGGTTTATCGTCAAATAGTGAGATGGCAGAAGCTGAAAACACCGCGAGCATCGTCCACGCTTTAGTAAGCAAAACAGTGCGTCGCACCAGCCGCTATTCATTCATTGCGGAAATCATGGCGCCTTATGCGTGATATCAAATGCTTCCGCAGATTTGTAGTATTACTATAGCATTTTACCTGAGTATTGCATATCACGCATATTGCTTTATTCTTGGTTCATGTCAACAGTATATCCGTCATGATAAGCACTGAATGAATAACAGGCTTTCTGTTGTAATATCGCGCATTTCACATTAATCAGATCTTGTTTTAAATGTTTGCTGAAATAAATACCGGAAAAGATCGATTCGCGGTTTTTGAGAATCGATATCGAATCGACGCCATTTAAAAGAAAAAGATTAATCAAAAAATTTTTTTTTTTGCCCAGCCCTAGCTGTGAGTATTTAAGACATACTGCTGCTGCACAAGTAGCATATATAATAGATAATAGATCTATACAGGTGGAGCTGGGGAGGGTGGAGGGTTTCAGAGGAACTCTGAAAGCACGCTACGAAATGCTCTAGTGAATGCTAACCAGCCATTAAAATGTACAGCAGTAAGCTTATTGGCTGCATATGCAAAATGAACCAATCAGCTTGTGCCAAGTAGTTTAACACTGTGAATATCATCAGCCTGCACCATCAGGAGTTTCATGACAGAACTTGCCATTTATCTCGCACAAAAAACTTCACTCTTTTTTCAGAGATTTCATTACTTTACACAAGGTGGTTAAAAAAAGAATTCTGTCAACATTTATTTACACTCAAGTCATTCAAAACCTGTATAATTTGCATTTTGATATTGGAAAGAAAATAACTTTCGCTTCGGCGAATGCGAACAATGTGATTTGAACCTTTCATAAACTCTAGTTGCTAGATGAATTTAAGCTTCTGTTACTAATTCAAAAACATTGCGTAACTAGCAATGGCTTAGGGAGATTATAAAAAGTTGTTTATGTAAGAAGGACATAGTTTTTCAATGAATCAGTTGAATGCAGTAGCTAGATTTAAATACAGATACTTCCCTACTAGCAGCTGAAAACAGTATGTGAAAAGAATATGATGTCTGAATTCACAGTACTCATATAAAACATAGGCAAAAGCTACCCGCAACTATTACTTCAACTGAGATTTCAAAGTCCAAAAACATCATCTGGATCTGTGAATAGAAGTAAAGTGACACACTTGATGGTAGTAAGTCACATGACAATGACAACAGGAAAAAGAGGTAAGTCTGGATTACATTCAAACTGTACTACACTCATTTATAATATATAGAACAGGGGTGTTAAAAACTGTTTCTGGTTTGTTCAGCTGGTTTCACAACGCAAATGTGAGCAGTGCATATTTTTTTTCAGTGTGCATGTTAACAAATAAGAGCATCAAGCAGAGTGTTGCATGAGCAGCAGTGAAGGAATGTTTCGACGCCGAGTCTATTTTTGCTGCCCTGCTCATGCTCAATTAAAATGAAAGCACACTTTTGATGAACAAAACAAATATGATTTCACACAAAAAGTGTTAAAAATGCAAAGAATAAGCATGTCTAATGTGTTTTAACAAGAATTGGAGTATGTCAGAAAAAAAGAATCAAATATGGTATATAGAACATTTACCCTTTTGAACTTGTTTTTAATTATTCAGTTTGGGTGAAAGTGTATGTAAATGGTGTATAATAAAAAAAACACATTTTAAACCGTACGATATATATAGAAGTATGGCTGAAACTACATGATCAGAGCTGTTTTCTTGGTTGTGTTTGTCGTTTACCATTTACATGCAAATCCACATGTTAACATGAATCCCCCTGTTAACAAACTTTCAAGACAATCAAGTTTATAAATGACCAATTTCTAAAAACAAATTCATAGTTATCTTTGTAAAGAAATATGTAGCTTTGAAGCCGCTGTTGTGATGCTGTACAAACACTTCCGGTGTGAATACTCTCACGAGTCTACAGCTGCAGTGACAATGTAGTTACGCTGACATGAAGCTGACGCAAAACTGACGCAAAGCTCGAGCTTGTGGTGTGAAACAGGCCTTCAGTAGAGTTTAGCTGCAATCCTAATAAAACACACCTGAATCTGCTAATCAAGGTCTTCAGAATTACTACGAACTTCCAAGCAAGTGAGCTAGAAATGGTTGGAGTTCAAATTTGCAGGATGTTGGCCATCCAGAAACAGGATTGGACACCACTAATAAAGAACATATTTTATTACATGCTCAAAAGAAGTGCCTACACTGCTTTCGGACACAGAGAGTCACTTGTTTGGTTTCTGAATTACTTTTTTGAACAAATCAGTTAAGTGAATCGTTCAATGACTCACTCAGTCTGACAGTCACTTGACTAATTTTTGAATGAATCAGTGTTTTTGAAAGAATCGTTTGAATGAATGGTTCAATGATTCAGCTATAAAGGAAGTCACCTGTTTTGTTTTTTACAAAACGGATGAATGAATAGTTCAATGACTCATTTAGCTCCTGACTGAATTAGTGTTCTGAACGAATCACCACCACTGATGCACAAGCTGACAGTCTGTCTGGAACACAGACATGAGTAGTGATACAAATGGTGAAACATAAATCACCATTGTATATCAGCACTCTTGGTACACCGCTCAACCAGTCAAAGGATCAGAACTGTTTAATGTTATTATTCTAAGTCTATGTATTAAGTCCATGAATTATTACATTTTTAATCATTTGACATTGAAATCAAACCTATTATAGTTGGATCCACTTCAGTGTTCAGTGATATTAAAAATGTGATAGTGTGCAAAGATTTCCAAGTCCTCAGAGGTGAGAAAGTCACAAGAGTGAAATTGTGGTGGGCTGGGATAAAAAGTAATGTTTCCCTGTATTAAACTAGCAGCTAACATAAGTGATTCAAGTTGTCACCCTAAGGCCTTTCTCAGTCTTAAGTGTATCTGTCTACACACACCACAGAGAAGCAGAGAGAATGCTGCTACTGCACACCACATGCATTTATCTCCCATGCTGAGGTACCCCACCACCTAAAATATCAGCAATACAACCAACTGATCAGGTCAGGTCTGAAAGTCCAAAGAGCTCCAGACATCTTTATTTGCTTTAAATTATTAAAGCCTACCCTTGTGAAAAAATAAGTACACTTTAGCATACTTTCAAAAGGCTACTTATTACAGAAATAATATAATTTAAAAGAAAATACTTAAGTATGAAACAAATGTAATGTTTTCAGACACTTAATTGCATGCATCTTATTTACAATTAAATGAAAATGTTTATAGTTTAAAGTTATATTAAAGGGGTCGTGACATGAGAAATCAAACTTGCCTTGATCTTGATCTTTTGGTCTTTGTACCATTAAAACATCATGCAAGTTTCATAGCTTAAAAAATCCTCCTCATTATAAACAAAGCATTTATTTAAGCAAGCTCGTTTTGGTTCTGAGGTGTAAGATGGCATCTCCCGGGCACAAACATTTGCATAAACACTGCCTCCAGAGCAATACATCGATGAATAGTCATCTTCTCACCATAGGCCCCGCCCACTGGCGTTTAGTTGCTTAATGGCTTGTCTAACACACAACTTGATTACGCTGAATGTGAGTGTCACTCACATGTCACTGCCGCTAAATTGTCTACACTGGATACAGTATACAGATGTGTTTGCTTTCTGACACAGTCCACGTGCTTAAGTCTGTCGTCAAGAGGACACATGGAGTGAAAGGATATTCGCTTTGACGCATTTGGTTTAAACAGCTCGTTCGCATATTCGTACAAATATCAGAAGGATCCCAGCGTAAGGAACAAGTGGATAGTTTATTTTTAATGGCATCCCGGATCATGTCTGAGGATTGTTCTGAGTATTTTGTTTTGTAAACGAGGCACAATGTCATGGAGAGTTCACAAAGAAACATTTGTTGAAAGATGAAGCGGTACTACAGTAGATCTGACTGCAGTTGCATCACAAACTGTAAGTAAATTATTTCATAATGCTTTATGTGGAAATGACTGTTTTATTTTATTTCATGTTGTCAAAACACTCACATGCAATAGCGAGGGGGCGTTGATACTGTTTCCTATGCAATAATGCCAATCATAACAGTGGCCAATTCCTGACAAGCCTTAAAGGACCCGCCCCTTAAAGACAGGTCGTTTCAGACTTTAACCATACTTTAACCTCGCACACGAGCAGATCCGTTACCTCTTTGGAGAAGCGGTCAGTTTTTGTTCTTGCAAATTCCGCCATGGTGCAAGCGCAACTGGATTTTAAATGGAATGGGAGATGAGACTCTGATTGGTTTATTGCACGTTACGCCCAAAACACACCCATGACTCATTAAGAGAATAGGTACAACCCTTTTGGACCATGCGCCTGGTGCGCCACCAGTTTTTTTTCAATTGCTAATCTAGCGAAAGTGGATTCGGACACACTCTAAGTGCACCTGCGCCATGCACATAGATCATTAAAATAGGGCCCTGCAAGTGCACATTCAGTGCAAATATCAAAGTGCAAAGTGTATTTAGGGGCAAATATCTACTGAAGAAATGGCAAAAATGTTTTATTTGCAATATGATTTAAGTGCTCTAAAAAGTGTCTTAACTGCCTTTTATGTCACATTCCAGGAAAGTTTAGTAAAGGGTTTGGGGATATGCACTTTCTTGTGTTGCCATCACCCAATCAGAACTGGGTGTAATTTTCCTGCAGATTTACAATGACGAGCCACATGTATCCATACCTAAGTACCCATGAGCAAAGATGCCTAATTACCAAACATGTACTTCTGGCATGCACCATCCGGGCCACTGACACTGAAATGAATGGGAATGCTAATAGTTAACTCTCTCCAGGTATTATAAGAGCTCCTAACTTTATACTACTGTGAAACCATGTCTAAATATATCACAAAAAAAGGTAATAATATTTAACTGTCTTTCAGATAGACTCTCTTGTTCTGACTAATGGGATCCTGCAGGAAACTTCTCTCTCGCTCTCTTTGCAATGAATTATATTTTATAAGCTTTGATTGTGAGTTAAACTAATGTTGACAGAAAAGGAATCTTCTTTCGATTCTTTCAAAAGAATTGTGACCACAAGAGAAAAAAGGGTTTGCATATTTATGATGTAACATTTGGGAAACCTGATAGAATTGAATTCAACAAGCATAAAACATTAAAAAGAGATGCCTTGAACTCCCCAGAGAACACAAATCTGTAGTTGAGTTACAAGTATGGATGATTTTATCCAAAGCAACTTACAGCACACACCTTGAAATTCACCTTGATCAACCAGAAGTTTCATTTATTTGCTCAAGAGCACAGTGCTCAAACCCGCAGTCTTATGACTAACTACAATTTTAACCAACCACTCTGTTGGTCTGTTTCAGCTCCTTTTCAAAGAAAAATGTAGCACTGAAGTCTGTTTTAGGAGACTTTGTGTGAGAAACAGCCGCCAGGATGCACTGAAAAAAAGATACTTTGCACCAACATAAAAATAAAATACTCTCATTTGTTACATACTCTTATTGTTAAAGGGGTCATTAACTGCCTTTTTTATTATTTTGTACTGTTCTCTGAGGTCCACTTATAATTTTATCAGGATTTTTACGTCAAAAAACATCATAATTGAAAAGTAATAGGCTTTTTTCTGTCTTGTTTTTAACCTCCCTCATCTGAACGCTCCGTTTAAATAGGCATGGCGGATTGTAGACTCTGAAGTAAATGCCCACTGCTACGATTGGCTAACATTTGTGTATATTTGACAGCGTACACCGTTCCTAGCTGGGCGCTGCTGTGATTTAGGTTAAAAACACATAAATTCTCAGTTACATATAAACGAACTGTAATAACAGACAAAGCAACAGTGACCACATAATAAAAACAGTTACTCACACTTATGTGTTGCAACATTACAGCCAGATCCAATATAGTCGGCACAGCATCGTCTTTTAGTTTAAATTTTTCTGAAAATCCTGCATCGAATTGTGCCTTGTTTGTAAACGAATCCACGGTAAAATGAAGCAAACAAAAGACCTAGTTCTTACTGACGCGGTCTGTATCTTCATTAAAAATAAAGTTCATCCACTCTTTCCTAATGTTGGGATCAGAAGGAAGGCAATGCAACGACAGTGTTCTTCCACAACTTGGCACTGTACAGTATCTTGTTGTCTCTGGAGCATCTGCCGCTCTCATCATTTACCTTCTATGTGTGTGAATCGGTGGGCGGGGCTTAACAGGCAGCGATGTAGAAGCAGGCGTTGATCTTCTGCGGAGGCGCTGCTTATCCACACTCTTACATCATAGAGTGGTACCCTCCACAAGCTGTCGTTTTGGCTGACTGGCTTCAATATAACCTGTTTTTAGACTAACGAGAACATTTTGAGTTCTGAAACTTACAGGATGTTTTTTATAGTACAGTGACGTCTTATATTTCAAAAGATCAAGGGCATTTTGATTTCTCAGTTCATGACCCCTTTAAATACTCTTATTTGTTATATATGTATAAACACCTTCATTTCACTGTAAGCAAAAGTTAAATTGTCTTTAGTGTGCATTAGTGCCCACCAACTTTTTCAGTGGCACTGGTTCCGGAAGTATTTTTTCCCATTCATTTTATTTAAAGCAACAAAAAGCATCAAATACTTTTTAGACCTACAAATTTGCTTTAGACAAACTCAACAAAACCATGATTTTTGATTAGACCAATATTAAAATGCACTTTAAATAAATGTAATTTTTCTTTTTCCTTGTGTAAGAGATATACAATCAGCCAGTCTAATGTAGCATCATTCAAACCATGTGTTCTCATCATCTGGGATAACAGCTTAATATCAGTAAATGACAAATTAAAGCAAAGATGCTAATGTGCCAGAGGAGAAATCAGAGCAGGAAACACCTTTAGCGCTAAATCTTCTCTTACATAATGCCCAGGGCCAATAATCCATTGCAGTATATCAAAGAGAATGAGATATAACACAGAGTTGTCATGGTAACCATTGCTGAGAACTCTGACCATGAAAAGCAGATTTCAGAGTTTGTTACACAGGGATGACAGTAATTCACAGCAGGACTGCTGTTTGCAGCCGTCACTGGATTTCAACCTAGAATTTAGGTAAACAATTTATACATCTGTATACTTCAGATCTGAATACCTGATGTCTGTGTGATAAAGAGCTCATAAGCACAATGACTTCAGGGTATAGTAAATGGATCTTGCTGTAAAATTATTATTGAGCCTCCGAGTCAAAGCAGCCCACCGGAATCCACAAAATGAACCCAGCAAGGTTTAAATATGCAACATTCCCATCATTTCCTTTACTGTTTCTCTATTTTTACAACACATCACTACAGAAAATGAAGAACATGTGGTTGCCTTGGCAACTAAATGAGTCAAAGAAAGATAACCATGTGGTCTCACGTTTAGCATCTTCCTGACACACAATTACGCACAATGACACATTTAAGATCACTACCTGAGCAACCAGATATATTTTGAATTGTGTGATTCTAGGAAACAAAAAGATATGCGTCACTGATGTCACAGAACGTGCCATTTAAGAAGAAATTTTAGTACACTGACACTAATACAGGCTGTTATGTAATCTACAGTCCTCTAGGTACAGTTCTCTCTTTCTATGAATTATGTCTGTATTAAATAAGATAATACAATGCTATACACAGTGCTGGGAAGGTTACTTTAGAAATGTAATAGGTTACAGATTACCAGTTACTCGATTTAAAATGTAATAAGTAGTGTAACTATTTCTATGTCTAATTAATGTTTTCAACTGTTAATCATTTTGAACCATTTAAACCAGGCAGGGTTATCCTTACAGTAGTACTCAACGCTGATTACTGTCAGACTTTCAAAATCCTACATCACTTGAATTATGATTATAATAATTTCATTTTTAAGCACAGCACAAATCAGACTTTTTCTTGGAAACTGTTCTGAGCTTAAAATCATAAGATATAGTTTAATAGCTATGATACTGTTTTTGAAATCAAATCTTTGCATAGATATGGCAGGAAACACTGGCATCTACCAGTGCCTCGGAAAAAATGGTTAATCTTAAAAAATAAAGCATATACATAAACACAAATAGGAAATAAAACAGTTATCAAATAAGCATGTGTCCTATTCTGTGTCCTAAACTCCTGAAACATTGGTGTCTCATATTTTAAAGCAGTCGATGCAATTTGGGAAATAAATCAATCAAATTTGTATGTGTGTGAAAATATTCAGATGTAATCCCCTTTGTAATCGTAAACATTTTCATAAGTAACTGTAATTTAATTACACATTTTCTCAATAATTGTAACTGACAATTACATTTAATTTGTAATTAAATTACATAGTTTCGCTACATGTAACTAGTTACTCCCCAACACTGGCTATACATATACAGTACATACATACTGTATATATACACATATGTATGTATCTCTTAAAACAGTGGTTTTCTCCTGTGGGCCTCAGAAAACTGAAAACTTTCAGTGGAGCCTCAAGATTACTTTATCTTTTATGTTTTAAATAATAATTAAACAATTTATTTTTAAAATGGGACAAAACAACATTTACTGCATTTGTGTATATGTGTGTGTGCATATATAATAAATGTCTAGAAGAACCTGGATATGAGGAAGCCTAGTTTAAAATTGTGATTTCTAGACCTGAAAAAGTCATCTAAATTAATACAATTTTAAAACTCTATTGGCATTTTCATAATGGATATCCATTTTTTTTTTAGTTTTGCCAAGCTCTAAATTATCCTTATCCTTTATTATTATCCTTTAATTCTTACCCAATAAATTACAAACCTCTGAAAAAGTCATGGGGCCTTTAAATTTTGTTGTGGACAATGGAGATAAAAAGACTAAGAACTACTGTTCTCAAATAATCCATTTTCTCTGATAAAATTACAGAAATCAGAAGGTTAAAAAATATATTTTTAACAGAAAGCTTAACAGAAAATTTTCAACTCTCAAAAATGGATTTATAACTCCAGCTCTTTATTTCCATCCTCTTAATTTTCTTGAAATTGCTTAAAAATAATCAAGTTATAATGAATAAAGTGCCTGAGCGAGAACATTTTCCAGAACACTCAGAAAAATACCCTTTTATAATGCTTCATTAAATTACAACACAATCATATTCATTTTTTTTAGTAGTTACAGAGTTCAAAAGGCACTAAATAACAGGAATGACCCAGGAGGACCCGACAATTCACCAAAGCGCCCTACAGATGAGACAGAAAATGAACTGCATTTACTTAAGGAAAACAGCACTTGTATCTCCTCCAATGCCAGTTGCATAACTCGGCATTATCAAGTCTTTCCACCTCCACACTAAATCTCAAGCGAAACAAAAGATCACTGAAGACGAGAGCAGAGTAACAGGCATCAATCCACATGCACGTGAGTCTCACTGCTAAAAATATCACAGAAGGGAGGGGTTCGGCTTCCTGTAAGGGGTAACCGAGATCCCTCGAAATCACCTGCCATTAGTGTAAATATTGTTGTTGCACTGTGTTACTGGCAAACAGCTAATGGAGTAAGTGCAGGAGAGCTCGACTCTAACCTTCAACAAGATAGACAAGCGGTTTCAGGCACTAAGCTCCTCTTCACCAAAATGACGGTAATCTAACCGAACACCTAAAAGAGAAAAGACAGCTGGCTTTTGCTTACATTCAGACAAATCAACGTCTGAGAGAGAATTAAGTCAGTTCTTTGTGTTTGGTCCCAGTAAACTGTTACATAAAGCTGAAGGAAGTGAATGCCAGAGTAAAGAGTTGCACTGGATACCTGAGCAGGAGCTCACCTTTGATTCAGTCTCCCACTCACGCCCACTGCTGCCCTCGCACACACAGGACGGTGGCACTCTGATGGCAGGACCCATCAGCCCCTGCTAGCGAACGCCTCACCCAATAAACAGCTCCTCACTTCATAACAGACAGAGAGGAGAGAAAAGAAAAAGGTCGAAATGAAAAATCACAAAAATGACGGGACGGTGAAAACTCATAAGCTCGTCAGATTATAGGGGTTCGCTGTCATTAAGAACATATTTTATATTATGCAAATCCAGTCTGAATAAGCAACCGTTTTTAGGTTGTACCAACCTTGAGTCAAAAAAAATGCTCAACTGTCCAAATGTGTGGTCATTATTCATCATGAACTGAACACTTTCCATTATATTACTAAATAGAAAGCAGTTTCAGGCAATAATTTGGTAGAAAATAGCAATAAAAGGCTTTTTAGCAATAATACACTTCAAGAGCTACAGATATACAGTACGCAAGGGACAAAACTGACACATGTTGAGTAAGTAAAATTTGGTTTTGACAAGTAAATAAAAATGAGCTATTGGCCATTCGGCTGCAATAGAATACATGGATTACATTGTAAGTGTAACACTTTGCAAGAATGATGCTGCTTGCTTGTAAAATTTGAGCCACAAAGATATTCTAATAATTTTTACCTCAGTTGACAATTTACCACCAGAAGTTTGTCTAGGAACATGAAGTCTTAATTGTGGTTTTTTGATGTGAGGTACATTTTCACTAGACACTAATATGTGACAAAACAATGGCTAAATAATTGCATCGTCACAAAAACTAAAATATCTGTTTCTTAAGCACTGGGACTCCAGACTGTAAAAGATCAATCAATTAATCAATCAATAATAAAAATAATGATAATATATCATGTGTATATTAACTTTTGACAAACATGCTATGTTAAGCTGGGGGCTGTTTCAAAAAACAAGTTTACCAAATAAGCCAGGCTTATTTCAGTTAGACTGACTTATTTTGAATCAAATCAAGTGACAATAAGTCAGACTAACTGAAATAAACCTGGCTTATTTGGTAAACTTGTTTTATGAAACAGCCCCCTGGTTGTTAACAAAATAACAATATTTTGCATATCATTAAACACAGCAACTTTTTTTGTTGTGTTGATAGTAACTAATATTATAACCTTAAAATTGTGAGAAAATCTACAATTTGCAAATATGTGTTCATTCAATCATATTTTATTTTATTCAATAATTTTTATTTTATTATTTAATTTAATTTAATAAAAAAAATATTTTATTTTTTATTTAATTTTTATTTTTTAATTTAATTTATTTTTTTATTGTATTTTTTATATTTTTTTTTATTTTTTTTATTATGACAGACATTGCCATTACTCTGTTTTGACATAATCAGTTTTGAGGTAATCAGTTACATCAATTTTTAAACTTAACCTCGAAGATTAAGCTAGTAAAAAAACGTTTTTATTTTATTTTATACTACATAAACAAAGTAATTCTATTTGAACTAAAATGATGCCTGAACAAACTCATACAAGTTGATTGCATAAACATAATATACAGCCTTAAAGTTCAGCCTATTCTTAAATGACACTTAATTTTAACATTTATTTTCATTATACAGAAGTTCATCTTAATATATTCATATTTTGAGTTCATGTACTGTAACTTTTTTCTATAAGTAGTACAAATTTTCAGTAATATTTGAGTTAGATGAACTCATTTGATTTAATTCAGTTCACAGTTTTTTTTTCAATGAAATAAGACTACTTTAAAAACTAATGTTAGTTAAGTTGTCTTCCATTTCTCCAAAATGAGTGAAAATTTTAAATGCAAATAAAGAAAAGGAATAACTGATATAAAGATACAGTATAATAAATATAAAGACGAATGTAATTGGAAATTTCAGATGTCCTTATCAAGTTATAGTTGAACATGACATTATATCACCATGGAAACTACTGCATACTACCATAAAGCTAAATGTTAAACCTAAATATTCATAATTACAAGAAGAAAAAAGTGAATGCCTCTTCTCTAATGCAAGGCAAGCCCTGTTTCTTAAGCATGTGATGCAAAAGTATATCAGATAATACTAGATGAAATCATTGGTGAGTTCAGGATAACAGCTGCTGCCACTGGGCTAAATTAACCTTTGAATATGTGGAAATTTTACACACAGATAAGTAAACAAAAATAATGAACACACTGCTTTAATAAAAAATCTGAGATAAATGTTAACTGAAGATGTTTCTGTCCTTTCTTGCAAGGTTCACTCAGTCCATCAGATTAGTAATACTGAGAGTATTTAAAGGATATTGTTTCTATGGGAACTATAAAATCTCTTTTTTTTCTTCTAAACTGACACCTAGTTTCTCTTCAAAGAGGATGAGAACAACATCATCTGTGAATCACACATCACAAATACTATGTATAACAATATTTAACAAGATTTTAATATTAAATAATATTAAAAACACACTATCAACTTAAAACCATGAGCTGAGGATTTGGAGCCATTTATATCTTTTTGAATCTTTATTTATATGACTTAAAGGTGAAGTGTGTCTCCAGTGTCACCAAACATATTTGTAAAAAAATATCAGGAACAAGTGGATATTTTTAGATTGTTTTGTAAATGAAGCAGAGTCTAATGGAGAGTTGGCAAAGAAACTTTTGTTGAACGATGAAACAGCCAACTGCATTGAATCTGACAGCAACTACATGGCAAACCCTAACCTATTTCACAACACTTTGTCTGTAAAACACAATATTATTTATATGGTTAAAGTTTTCGAAACACTTACTCATGTGCAATAGTGAGGGAGCATTGATACTTTTTCATATGCAATGACATTAGCCAATCACAACATTGACTGTTTACTGACAAGCCTTAAAGGAGCCACCCTTAAAATGGATAATTTCAGACAGTGATGGTTGACAGACATGGACAGAATGAGGGTTGATATATATATATATATATATATATATTTTTTTTTTTTTTTTTTTTTGCAACCTTTATTAACAAACCTTTGTAAGCAAACCTCAAGGAACACATTAAAATATGAATGAAAAAAAAATCCATGTCATAGACACTTTAAAGGTGTCAAAATTGTAAGAACGCTCGTGCTGGTGCAACTGGTGCAAGAAACATTAACTAAAATTTAGTGAACTTAAGGCTTTTAAGTCTTCATGAAACAGCAACTGTAAAAGTTTTTACATTTATATATTAACATATATCTGAGTGCAATGACTTCTCGAACAATAAAAAAATTTACAGGGCATTATTTTGTCCATTGAGAATTGATTGGATCATTGTCATTTGCTAATTTCTCTAGACCCTGCAATATTCAATAAAATATAAGAGTAGTCTGTTTTGATTTCATAGTGACATAAGGTCTCCAATACTGAGCACTTCTCTCATGCTGGATGAAGTTCAATGAGTAAGCAGGACAGTCCCAGTAATATAATAACACTCAGATCCCAGCAGCACTTTATGTGGTTCACACATATGGCACACTGTGAAAAACTCACAATGTCTAGTCAGAAAATGCTCTCCGTTGTCCTCTGTTTAGAGGTCATTCTATGAAACAGGTGCCTTTTTCTGTAAGTAAGGGTGATTTTTAAAGTACATTTTTAAAGATTTCAATGTGCTCAAGTGTTAATAAACTTCACTGTGCATATGAAGCTAAATACACTGAACAAAAATATAAACGCAACAGTTTTATTTTTGCTCCCATTTTTCATGAGCTGAACTCAAAGATCTAAGACTTTTTCTATGTACACAAAAGGCCTATTTCTCTCAAATATTGTTCACAAATCTGTCTAAATCTGTGTTAGTGAGCACTTCTCCTTTGCCGAGATAATCCATCCACCTCACAGGTGTGGCATATCAAGATGCTGATTAGACAGCATGATTATTGCACAGGTGTGCCTTAGGCTGGCCACAATAAAAGGCCACTCTAAAATGTGCAGTTTTATCACACAGCACAATGCCACAGATGTCGCAAGTTTTGAGGGAGCGTGCAATTGGCATGCTGACTGCAGGAATGTCCACCAGACCTGTTGCCCGTGAATTGAATGTTAATTTCTCTACCATAAGCCGTCTCCAAAGGCGTTTCAGAGAATTTGGCAGTACATCCAACCGGCCTCACAACCACAGACCACGTGTAACCACACCAGCCCAGGACCTCCACATCCAGCATCTTCACCTCCAAGATCGTCTGAGACCAGCCACCCAGACAGCTGCTGCAACAATCGGTTTGCATGACCAAAGAATTTCTGCACAAACTGTCAGAAACCGTCTCAGGGAAGCTCACCTGCATGCTCGTCGTCCTCATCGGAGTCTCGACCTGACTGCAGTTCATCATCGTAACCGACTTCAGTGGGCAAATGCTCACATTCGATGGCGTCTGGCACTTTGGAGAGGTGTTCTCTTCACGGATGAATCCCGGTTCTCACTGTACAGGGCAGATGGCAGACAGCGTGTATCACTGGACATGTCACCCATTGAGCATGTTTGGGATGCTCTGAATCGGCGTATATGACAGCGTGTTCCAGTTCCTGCCAATATCCAGCAACTTCGCACAGCCATTGAAGAGGAGTGGACCAACATTCCACAGGCCACAATCAACAACCTGATCAACTCTATGCGAAGGAAATGGCAAATGGTGGTCACACGAGATGCTGACTGGTTTTCGGAAAAAGTCTTAGATCTTTGAGTTCAGCTCATGAAAAATGTGGGCAAAAACAAAAGTGTTGCGCTTATATTTTTGTTCAGTGTAAATACATTTTATTTATTGATCCATGCAGATAATTTGTACACATTGTACACTTTTGTCTCACTTTAAGAGTGATTATTTCCTCCATGATAACAACGGCTTGATTCGTGGGTTTGTTGACAAGGAAATTACAAGGATGTTGACAAGGAAATTAACCAAAGTGAAAGATTCTGTGTGTGCTGTCCTTAACATTCAACACATAAATCACTAAAGCAGTGGGTTACACTTTATTTTGATAGTCCACTTTAGACATTCTACTAACTATAAGTAATTTTGCAACTACATGTCTACTAACTCTCAGAGTAGACTGTTAGGGTAGGTTTAGGGTTAGTAGAATAAGTTGACGTATACTTGCAAAGTTTCTCATAGTCAGTCTGATGTATGTTGTGGACCCATCAAAATAAAGTGTTAACAAACAGTTGCACTCCAACCACATGAAGGTATAAGCACTGGTGTCAAAAGTATTCACATTCATTACTCAGGTAGAAGTATATATACTAGGGTTTAAAAAGACTTCTGTAGAAGTTGAAGTATCAACTCAAGCTTTTACTCAAGTAAAAGTGTAAAAGTACTGGTTTCAAAACTACTTAAAGTATAAAAGTAAAAGTAATGTAAGGAAAAAAATGCCATTAAGGACAAAAGCTTATGCCGCGCCACAGGGGCCTATTGTGCACTACCCCACCTCTTCAAAAAAACATTTTTCTAAAGGCCATAATGACTAATGTTATATTAAAATGTTAATGTTGAAAAATTTGGGATGCACTAGGCTACCTGTTTCAGCCGCATATATGCCCATTGAAAATGAACGCATTTTAGTACAATGCAAATACATTAAAAAACGATGTACTACTGAGCATTAACGTGTTTCATGGAGTGGAAGATATGATGACTAGTTGCCTATAAGTATTGTAATGGTGCAAAAAGTCAAACTTCAGAGGCATGTCATCAATAACCTTTATTGGAATGTAAATGTACATCCAAGCTTAGCTGCAGGAATCTGTGAGGGCAACGGACAAGAAAATCGGTGTACCCAGGGCAGGCTTAGTAACAATTACCCTTGTATGGTTGTCTATATACAATAAACATTAGTGCTGTCAAAATGAATGATTAATCCAAGTGATTAATCAAAAAATAAAAATAAAAAAATAACTCATAATCCTGGTTGGGACATTTCGCTCGAGTTCTCTTCTTGAGTCTCTGCCACGGACATCTTCGTACTTGGCTACATACGTCTGCTATGTCCAGTGTTGGGGGTAACGAGTAACAAAGTTAGTATAGCCTACTTATCACAACATTGTCAATAGCGTTGTCAATCGCAAACGCTAATTTATTCAAACGTCTCTCTACCGAACTACTGTAGCTTAATTTGCGGAGGATGAAGAGAAAGCACCCGTTTGATAAATGAGCCAGTAGTGGAGAAATAATAACTTTTAAGAAATAATCTTTTTTGAGTAACGACCCCAACACTGGCTATGTCCTTGCTGGAGTGTGACGTGATTTGTGTCATGTGCAGGTGCGATGGATCGCGTACAAACCAATAGGGTGTCGGAATAGGGTGTTTATTCTTCTCATCCAACCACAATCAAATTCACTCTATCCGGATGGCGCGATTTATCTGGATAGGTTTTTTTTTTTTTTTGAACGATGACAAGCCGGAATGAAAACAAGCCGAAATGAAATAGGAGTAACTATTTCAGGCTATTTTTAAAATGTAAGGAGTAGAAAGTACAGATAATTGCGTGAAAATGTAAGGAGTAGAAGTAAAAAGTCGGCAGAAAAATAATTACTCCAGTAAAGTATAGATACCCAAAATTTCTACTCAAGTAAGGTAACGAAGTATTTGTACTTCGTTACTTGACACCTCTGGATATAAGCATCTTTGAGAGTCACTTGATGTATACTAGAATCACCTTGATTTATTTAAGTCAGTTTAATATATTTTAAGTTGAAATAACTCAATGCAATGATTTTTGAAGTGAGGAAACATAGCAACATATTGCAGATGAGCAAACGCAAATACTTCCAGATGAAAACACACATCAAACAGACATCTCATCACACACTGTGTGTGAGCTTTTCTTGGCAAGTGCTACAAGAACAATAAGGGGTGTGTTTCCCAAAAGCATCGTTAGCCAACTATGGTCGCAAGTTCCATCGTTACCAACATAATTCAAGGATTCGGTGTTTCCCGAAACCATAGTTCAAATTAACATTTGCAAACAGCGACTTATGTGGTTGGAACTACAGCTCACGACCTGTGGTTAGAAGCATATAGTTTCTTGTTAGTAAGACATATGTATATATATATAAATTCTGCTCTTGGGCACAATAAGCAAGCTAACATGCAGTACAATCTAGATCTTCCATTCTATCTATATATAAAACGGATTTGAATCTACAGGTTCATCTCAATAAATTAGAATGTCGTGAAAAAGTTAATTTTTTTCTTGTAAGTTTCAAAAAATTTCAAAAAGTGAAACTTTCATATATTTTAGATTCATTGCATGTAAAGTAAAACATTTCAAAAGTTTTTTTGTTTTAATTTTGATGATTAGAGCTTACAGCTCATGAAAGTCAAAAATCAGTATCTCAAAATATTAGAATATTTACATTTGAGTTTCAATAAATGACCATCCATACAGTATAAATTCTGGGTATCTCTTGTTCTTTGAAACCACAATAATGGGGAAGACTGCTGACTTGGCAATGATCCAGAAGACGAACATTGACGCCCTCCACAAAGAGGGTAAGTCACAGAGGGTCATTACTGAAAGGTGTGGCTGTTTACAGAGTGCTGTATCAAAGCATATTAAATGCAAAGTTGACTGGAAGGAAGAATTTGGGTAGGAAAAGGTGCACAAGCGATGACCGCAAGCTTGAGAATACAGTCAAGCAAAGCTGATTCAAACACTTGTAAGAGCTTCACAAGGAGTGAACTGAAGCTGGAGTCAGTGCATCAAGAGTCACCACGCTCAGACGTCTTCAGGAAAAGGGCTACCAAGCCACTTTTGAACCAGAGACAACGTCAAAAGCGTCTTACCTGGGCTCTGGAGAAAAAGAACTGGACTGTTGCTCAGTGGTCCAAAGTCCTCTTTTCAGATGAAAGTAAATTTTGCATTTCATTTGGAAATCAAGGTCCCAGAGTCTGGAGGAAGAGTGGAGAGGCACAGAATCCATGTTGCTTGAAGTCCAGTGTGAAGTTTCCACAGTCAGTGATGATTTGGGCTGCCATGTCATCTGCTGGTGTTGGTCCACTGTGTTTTCTGAAGTCCACAGTCAACGCAGCCATCTACCAGAAATTTTAGAGCACTTCATGCTTCCTTCTGCTGACAAGCTTTATGGAGATGCTGATTTCATTTTCCAGCAGGACTTGGCACCTGCCCACACTGCCAAAGGTACCAAAAGCTGGTTCAATGACCATGGTGTTACTGTGCTTGATTGGCCAGCAAACTCGCCTGACCTGAACCCCATAGAGAATCTATGGGGTATTGTCAAGAGGAAGATGAGAGACACCAGACCCAACAATGCAGATGACCTGAAGGCCGCTATCAAAGCAACCTGGGCTTCCATACCACCTCAGCAGTGCCACAAACTGATCACCTCCATTCCACGCCGAATTGAGGCAGTAATTAAAGCAAAAGGAGCCCCTACCAAGTATTGAGTACATATACAGTAAATGAACATACTTTCCAGAAGGCCAACAATTCACTAAAAATGTTTTATTTATTGGTCTTATGAAGTATTCTAATTTGTTGAGATTGAGTGAATTGGTGTGTTTTTGTTAAATGTGAGCCTAAATCATCACAATTAAAAGAACCAAAGACTTAAACTACTTCAGTCTGTGTGCATTGAATTTATTTAATACACAAGTTTCACAATTTGAGTTGAATTACTGAAATAAATGAACTTTTCCACGACATTCTAATTTATTGAGATGCACCTGTATATATTTTTGTGCGTCCTCAATAAGTGCCATTTTTGAAGAGTGCGCATGTGCACAAATGCCTAAGGGAACCCCAGAGAATGACGTAAGTGTGAACCTGTGATGAATCAAACATCAAATAAAGCAAAATGACAGGGAACAAAAATTAGTAAATTAGTCATCAGGTGCCATGTTCAATACAGCAGCATCTTAGAGATCGCTAATCAGTTAAATAGTTATTACTCCACCACATGCGTGTGACGTCATAAATAACGGCCCTATATTGTTAAACTAATGTAAAAACTAATGCAAAAACGACAGAGATGTGACTGTGTTCGGGAAACAGTCGTGACTAGCTAGTTCGTTTCCACAACAATGCATCGTACTATGGTGGTTAATCGTCAAGTTACGTCATTGTACGAGAAACGCATCCCAAATCTCGGCTCTGTCTTGTTGGTCGGTAAGTCCGTTATATTAAAGAATCACTGCGTCCAGCAACCTATGATTTCCACAACGCAAAATACGCAGATGGAATAGCAGAATCCAGATATAAAAATGTATTTATTTATTTATTTTTTTGTACAACTGAGAATATCACAGAATTCAGCAATTTGGAATAAATGAAAAGTAGGGCTGTACACTTCAAATCATGATATGGACTAGTGTCTATGAATATGAAAAGTCTCTCAGTGAATGAGCAGCACAGTTCCGTCTACTACACATGCTCTACAAGTGATGCTCGTGATGTTTTCAGGGTCTGTTGTCACTATATATGAGGACACTTCATGTGAACTTCATCTCCACAGCTGCTCTGAGAGTCACTGCACAAGCATGTCAACATTAGGGATGGCCACATCAATTCTACATTTTGAAATATTGATACTCTCTTGCTACTTGTTTGGTATGGATTGCTTTAAAAAAATATCAATATTAAAATTGTATTCAAACAATACGTGGGTTTCTGCATGAATTTTAAAAATGCTTTCAGTACTTTTGTTTAATGTTTGTGTCAAAACACCCCTGATATATTTAGCTGTCGCATTTCTGTTTTAAGGAGATTAAGAAATATTTAAGAAAGTGCAAATGTGCATGTTTTATGTTGTCTGTATTTAAGATTATTAAGAGATGATAAAATGTAAAAAAAACTGTAACTTGAATGCAATGTAAGTCGCTTTGGATAAAAGCGTCTGCTAAATGCATAAATGTAAATGTAAATGTATTCATATTAAATTAAAAACAATAAATTATTTTAATATTTAATGACAACATTTCTGTATCTGTACAAATATTTGTATTTAATTGTGTTCATATTTGCTTTTGCACTAAATTTGTTATTAATGGCCATTATGTGTTATGTGGATTTGACTTGCCTTCAAGTGTAATAATCTTATTTATTTATTTTCTGTTTGTTTGTTTTTTTCTTCCTTCCTTCCTCTTCCTTCCTTCCTTCCTTCAAACATTATTCTTATACCCATTCAAGAAATAATCAGTACTGATACCGCTATCACCCTAAATGGTCCTTTTTTTCTCATATGGGACCCTGGACCACAAAACCAGTCATAAGTCGCTGGTGTATATTTGTAGCAATAGCCAAAAATACATTGTATGGGTAAAATGTTTGATTTTTCTTTTATGGCAAAAATCATTAGGATAATAAGTAAAGATCTACCATAAGAAAATTTCCTGCCATAAATATATCAAAACTTACATTTTGATTAGTAATATGTATTGCTAAGAACTTCATTTGGACAACTTTAAAGGTGATTTTCTCAATATTTGGATTTTTTTGCAAGCTCAGATTCCAGATATTCAAATAGCTGTATCTTAGCCAAATATAGTCCTATCCTAACAAATCATCAATGGAAAGCTTATTTATTCAGCTTTCAGTTGATGTGTGACTTTCATTTGACCCTTATAACTGGTTTTGTGGTCCATGGTCACATATCGAGTGGTGAGAACCAGAAAGGTGTAAGTGACATTTCACCAACTTTACAGGAGAGCCAAAACAAAAATTTTACCATAGTTTGATCTGACTTTGTGTACTGATTTAAATTGTTTATAATAAAAATGTGTACACTCATGGATGACAGTACTTTTGCCAGTAGAAAGAGCTCATTAAGAGCTTTCATTTGATATATATATATATATATATATATATATATACCTCCATTTCACCAAAAATGTCACTTACGCCCTTCTGGTTCTCACCCCTCGATATGTAGTTTGGGAAATTTCAATTAATTCCAGTGAATCTGTCCTACGTAGCTTTGAAAAGTATGATTCATTCTAGTGAATCAGTTCATCCAGATGGCTCTTGTAAATGAACAGATTATAATAAGAGTATCTACGTGGCAATTCAGGGTCTTTTTGAACTGTAAAACATGCTGAAAAGAGAAAGCACACTGCCCTGTCATTCAATTAAAACAGCTCTGCACCTTCATGAATGGGTCAAACTGGTGGTTATGAAAGGACTAATTGCAGAGAAAACAGTTAATACATCAACACTTTCAGCCATGTACGAATAAAAACACATTGAAAGGTTCCTTTAGCTCATACAGTAGCAAATTGTGCTATTAACACAAAGGTCATGGGTTTGAACCCAATGTAGGGAATGCATGACCTCATAATATGTACGCTACGCCTTGAATAAATTGTATGGTTAAACATTTGCCAAATGCATAAATAACTTGAATTGATGGTGTTTAGCAAGCCATTAGCTCAGCTTAAAAGTGCACATCCTTTAATGATAACTGCTGTAGATTTGCTAAGTAATGGTCTGAAAAGGTGACTGGATAATAGTAGTATAACATACTAATAAAAATACTTATTTTTTTTAAGCAGTGTAAATAAATGAATAGTTAAGATTTTATTGTGACTTGATTTTAACTATAATTTTATACAAAATAATTATTTATTTATTCATTGATTGTACTGTACTGTGAAATATGCACTAATATGCAATGTTGGGGAAAGTTACTTTTACAAGTAATGCATTACAATATTGTGTTATACTCCCTAAAAAAGAAACTGAAGTTACTTAGTTACTTTTTACATGATTTGTTATGCACTACTTTACTTTTGTGTTACTTTCCCTCATCTGGGCTGGGTTTGCTTAATAAAAGGTTCTATTTTTGGCAAATGTAAAAAGCCCTTCCACACCAACGGACAGATTTACTAACAGCTTGCGACAGCACAAACCGTCTTTTGGCGTTAAAATAGTACTGTCAGGATTTACTAAAGACGCGCAGTAAAGAATTAGCGCAGTTATTTTTGCGACTCACCTATTATGCATTTGTATGAATTTCCCTTTCAGATGCAAAATCTACGGGAGGAGAGTATTAAAATGAATCACGCTACACAATTTACTAACATTTACGCTCGTCAAATTACTCGTATTTGCGCCATTATTTAACGCCCCAAAAAAGCATGTCTTAAAGCAGGTGGTAATTTGCGCTGCTCTTGGTAGATTGCGCTGGTCATTATGGAAATGAGATGTTTCGCCTGTGTTCTTTAATGTGCGCATTGTCAGTAAATCACACGCAGAATTTGCCCCTCCCATCGCTGCTTTTATCTAAAGTCATTTTTGCTTATTAGTATGAACTGGATCACCAAAGGTCAGTAGACATTGGCTAATAAAATGGGATTAAATAAATAAAGCATATGTGTTATTTAGGGAATACTGAATCTGTTTTTTGCATGTGACATGACTAAATGCATGTTCACATTTAGTCTAAAACTACAGTAACCATCATGTTTACACAGCACACAAAACGTCTCTGCACTTAGTCCCAATTTCTCTCAACAGGAGAGCTGTCAGTCAATAAATGGAAAAACAAAGCAACTGGCGTTACTTATTTGAAAAAAGTAACAAGTATGAGTAATTTTCTCGTAAATTAAAAGGCAATGCATTACTTTACTAGTTACTTGAAATAAAGTAATCTGATTACGTAACTCACATTACTTGAAAAGTGTTACCCCCAACACTGCTAATATGAAGAGTTGATCAAATTAAATATATTTAATTCTCATTTGAATGACTAAAAACTGTTTTAACATGGAGCCATTATAACATACAAATAATTTACCCAGACCTTCGGCCTATTATGTGTGATGGTTTAGGTCTGCAACATCATGAAATGCAGTCAACTATTTAGCAATTTAAATGAAAGTGTGCCTTATTTCCCCTGAGTTCACTTGAGTCCTAAGAAACAGATATGATTCTGTGGCGGCAGCACTGCAAAGAGACTCTTCGACTCTAATGGCCCAGAGTGTTTCTCTCTTCCGCCTCCCGCAGGGCAATGTTCTTCTGATGATATGAAACTGACATTTTCTTATCAAGCAACAGATACAGTTGCTGGAAAATGAGACTCCACCCCTGAGATCTGAAAGCAGCTTCATGCAGTTCATTAGAATGTTCCGTCATGTTCAGTTCCACCTGTGAGGCCAAGACAGCTCGAAACAGCTGAATGCTTTCCACAGGCTGTCATTCCAACAAGAGCAGCACACAGGTTTGAGTTCAAATGAGACCACTAGACATTTTAAGCACAGAAACATTGACAATGATGGATTTTAAGAACATTCACACTGACCGACTACCCCAAATAGTCCAAAAGCTGCAACTGCAGCGCTGAAAGTTGACATGTTATTATTATTATTATTGTTATTATTAACAACAACAATAACATTTTGAACAATAATATTTTATTTATTTAGAGCCTTTCTAAAAACTCAATAATATCAATTATTATCATCATCATTTGTCAATTGACGTTGAGTAATAATAATAATAATAACGTAATAATAATAATAATAATAATAATAATATTGTTTTATCATATTATTATTATTATTATTATTATCTTATTATTATTATTATTACTGCAAGCATTATATATTATTTTGTAATTATTATAAATTATGATGATAATAAAATGAAAACAAACACATTATTAATTTGGAAGTGTTATTTATATAGGGCCTTTCTAAAAATTCAAGGTAAATTAACAAACTATTATTATTATTATTATTATTATTAATAATAATAATAATAACAACAACAACTAACATTTTAACAATATTGTTGTTATTATAATTATTATTTATTATTGCTACTACTATTACTAACAACAATACTACTACTAATAATAATAATAATAATAATTATAATAAAAATTAATTATTTAAAAAAAATAGTTTTATTTATATAGGAACTAAAAATGTATTTAACTCAAATCCACAGAATATATACAGAGGTAAAAGGCTGAATATACTGTATAAGAGAATCATACACATACACGTCGGAAATGTGAGGACCTTTGTTTTCTGACTTTCTGACTGAATATATTGTAGAAATTTTGGGGAGAAAAGAACTAAAAGTGGCAATGCTAATAACAAGATTTTTCAGCGGCATGACAGTAGCTCAGTTTTTCTCTTTCCCGTAACAAGCTAATTAGTGATACAGCATCACAAATGGCAACTTCCCTATTTTCCCCCACACTGTATTACAATTGCAGCTTTACAGACAAGAAAACTGAGGTAATAGTCAAGTACATTTCTAGAATGTCCTTTCTCCTATTTTGAAGTCCAGTATATTTTAGTGAGTTGGTTCATTAAGGCAACTGATTTAAATAAATATTGTCAAAAATATTTAAATTTATGATTAACAAAAACCAGTGATTATATTACAAGGATATATTATAGGACAATGCTTAAAACCCATGAACTCATGACTCTGCCTACAGGGAAGGTGCAGTCAACTATCATTAGAGATTAATAACATAATAATACTAAATATAGTCTAATCTCCCTGGATTTCTTTATTTCAGGTTTTGAGAACTATGCATTGCGGAAGGGAGGTTTTTTTTATACAAAGTTTTTTATACAAAGATTCTCAAATTTCGTGGGATTGATGTTTGTGAACATAATAGGCATCTGGCATGGGTAAATGATAACAATAATTAATGAAGGTTTATGTTACCAATAGCACTGAATGGTAAGACAATCCACATCACTATATATAATCTATAGAGTGGACACTGCTGCAACATCTGTGAGCCAAATATATTGCATGACCTTGAGATACTAACCATGCAAAAAGCACACACATGCACAATAATACACCTTATACCATTATCTGTTGTCTTTTTGTCACCTTCATTGAACTGGAAGTGCACATTACATTTGCTGCAAGATTCTTATAATCACTGAATTAGCAGGGATGGCAATAATATGGCCATGTAACTGTGATTACAGAATCTGTCAGACAGTAAGACCCTCATACTGTCTTTTCTTATACTAAAAGTAAAGCTTATTGTAATCCATCTGAATGGTTTTGGTAGCTTAATTCATAAGTGGAAATGAACATCTGCGTCCACATCTTTGTGGACACTCATGGCTTAATTGTTCAAATGTTTGTTGAAAAACCAATTCAATGACTATGGAAGCCTTTTACTTGAATCTGAACCCTCAGCCCATCCAAGATTTAAATGAGTTTGTTTCATCACCGTAACAGATTTGGAGAAATTTAGCATTACATCACTTGCTCACCAAGTGCAAGTGCGCGACTTTACCAAGTGCAAGTGCGCGACTTTTTCCTGCGCGACTTTAACCGAGCAACGACACCGAGCACACACTTAAGTATCATTTCTATCTTCCCTCACACACTCTCCTTCCCTATCCTCTATCCTTCCACCGCTATCATGTGTTTCCAAACCATTCCGGTTCTCTCTCAACCACGCTCTAAAAACACACGCAGACGGCAACGTAATCCTGCTAACCTGCGCCCGATCGCTACATCTTCTACTACACCTCTTTCTTTCTCTGTGGGTCTTTGGAATTGCCAGTCAGCGGTCAACAAAGCTGACTTCATTTCTGCTTTTTTCTTACAATCCACACTCAGCATCTTGGGCTTGACTGAGACCTGGATTCATCCAGAAGACTCTCTCTCACAATTTCTCTTTCTCTCACACCCCAAGGTAAGTTGGCCGGGGTGGGGGCACTGGTCTGCTCATTTCAAACAATTGGAAAAACTCAACCCACTCTCCCCTAGGCAATCACAACTCATTTGAATCTCATGCGATTACTGTAACGGCTCCTATAAAACTCCAGATAGTAGTAATCTACCGTCCCCCTGGCCAAATTCTAGCCACCTTCCTAGAGGAGCTGGACGGCCTGCTGTCCTCTTTCATGGAGGATGGCACTCCACTCTTAGTCTTTGGCGATTTCAACATTCACCTAGACAGGCCTTATGCTACAGACTTCCATTCACTCCTAGCTTCATTTGATCTCAAACGCCTTACCACTACTAGCACGCACAAATCAGGCAACCGACTTGATTTAATTTACACACGCAACTGTACTACAGATAACATTCTGGTACAACCACTACATATCTCTGACCATTTCTTCATTACATTTACCTTACATTTTGCTACCCGGGTGCCACCAGCTCCCTTACCGGTTACTTTCAGACGTAACCTACGCTCCCTTTCCCCCACCCTTCTTTCCTCTGTAGTATCCTCCTCTCTTCCCTCACCTACCCATTTCACATCTCTGGATGTGAATGCAGCTACTGACACTTTATGCTCTACCTTATCCTCTTGTCTAGACGACATTTGTCCTCTCTCCTCCAGGCCAGCACGGGCTGCCCCTTCTAACCCCTGGTTATCCGATGTTCTTCGTGAGCATCGGACCAAACTCAGAGAGGCAGAGAGAAAATGGCGCAAATCAAACGATCCGTCGGACCTGACTAGGTATCAGTCTTTGCTTTCATCTTTCTCTACTGAAGTCCACACTGCCAAATCCTCACATTTCCACAACAAGATCAACAGCGCTCCAGACATGCGTAATCTCTTCAGAACATTTAATTCTCTCCTCTGTCCCCCTCCACCACCGCCCACCACTTCTATAACAGCTGACGACTTTGCCACTTTTTTCACAGACAAAACTAGAACAATCGGTAACCAGTTCTCACCTCCACACACACAGGACCTCCAACCAACCACATCCACTGCTCAAACTCCCATCTTCTCCTTCTGTCCCCTCACCGAGGCGGAAGTATCCAAACTTCTCCTCTCCAGCCATCCTACAACATGTCCTCTTGACCCAATCCCCTCTCACCTTCTCCAAGCAAGCTCTCCCACACTCTTACCGGCACTCACACACATTATCAACACATCTCTACACACTGGCATCTTCCCCACAGCGTTCAAGCAGGCCCGGGTAACCCCACTGCTCAAAAAACCTACATTAAACACTTCTCTTTTAGAAAACTACAGACCTGTCTCTCTCTTTCCATTCGTAGCGAAAACACTCGAACGAGTTGTCTTCAACCAGCTCTCACTGTTTCTTTCACAGTACAACAAACTGGATGCTAAACAGTCAGGTTTCAGGAGTGGCCATTCAACAGAGACTGCGCTACTCTCAGTCACTGAAGCCCTGCGAGTCGCAAAGGCCGATTCCAAATCATCAGTCCTCATTCTGCTGGATCTTTCTGCTGCTTTTGACACTGTCAATCATCAGATCCTCCTGTCCACCCTCTCATCGCTGTTCATCACTGGGATTCCACTTCGCTGGTTTGAATCCTATCTCACCGGTAGGTCCTTCAGGGTGGCCTGGGGAGGGGAGGTATCCAAACCACATCAACTGGTCACTGGGGTTCCTCAGGGATCGGTTCTTGGACCCCTCCTCTTCTCCACATACACTACATCACTGGGACCCATCATACAGGCACATGGCTTCTCCTACCATTGCTACGCCGATGACACACAGCTCTATCTCTCTTTTCAACTAGATGATCCAACGGTAGCTGCACGGATCTCAGGCTGCCTGGCGGACATCTCGGCATGGATGAAAGAACATCACCTACAGCTCAACCTGGCAAAGACTGAACTTCTTGTCGTCCCTGCCACTCCGACTCTACAGCATGACTTCTCGATTCAGTTAGGCATATCAATAATTACCCCATCAACTTCGGTCAGAAATCTTGGTGTAATCTTTGATGACCAGCTGACCTTCAAAGAGCACATTGCAAAGACTGCTCGATCTTGCAGGTTTGCGCTACACAACATCAGAAAAATCAGGCCCTTCCTGACAGAGCATGCTGCGCAACTTCTTGTCCAGGCCCTTGTCGTTTCTAGGCTGGACTACTGCAATGCTCTTCTGGCTGGTCTTCCATCAAACACAATCAAACCTCTACAAATGATTCAGAATGCAGCGGCACGACTGGTCTTCAATGAGCCCAAAAGAACCCATGTTACACCTCTCTTCATCTCACTGCACTGGCTACCAGTGGCAGCTCGCATCAAGTTCAAGACACTGATGCTTGCATACAGAACGACCACAGGCTCAGCACCCTCCTACTTCCACTCACTATTACGAATCTACATCCCCTCCAGAAGTCTGAGATCTGCTAGTGAGCGACGCCTTGTGGTACCATCACAGAGAGGCTCAAAATCACTCTCCAGAACATTCTCATTCACCATTCCTGGATGGTGGAATAATCTTCCCACCCCTATCCGGAATGCTGGATCCCTGTCAATCTTCAAGCAACAACTGAAAACTCATCTCTTTCAGCACTACTTGACTTCATCCTAAACTTGTTCTTAAAAAAAAAAAAAAAAAAAAAAAAAAACTTTCCCTTTATCTTTCTCTCCTTCCCTTGCTAGCTTGTACTTATTTGAACAATGACTGAGACTTGGTGTTACGAGCACTTCCTCTGTCTGATTGCCTCTTCAAGATGAATCGCTTTATGTATTCCCCAATTGTAAGTCGCTTTGGATAAAAGCGTCTGCCAAATGACTAAATGTAAATGTAAATGTACCAATGGATCCTCTGCAGTGAATGGGTGCCGTCAGAATGAGAGTCCAAACAGCTGATAAAAACATCATAATAATCCACAAGTAACCTGCACGACTCCAGTCAATCAGTTAATGCCTTGTGATGTAAAAAGTTGCGTGTTTTTAGAAACAAACTCGTCATTAAGGTGTTTTAACTTTCATGCGTTGCTTCTGGCCAAAACACGAGTCTATAATCCATTATAATGCTTCCTCCAGTGTTTAAAGTCCATCCCCTGTTGTCCTCTCACATCAAAATCCACCAACATATTTGTTTAGAGCTGTTTTGGAATGCATTCCCTTGTAAACAGTGCTTGATCTAAGCATATTTCTCTCTTTATTCAGAAGAGACAATTCACGGCCTTGGAATTATAAGGTTCTATCTGCATTCTGAGCAGTTTTAAGATATTAAGCTTCAAAGTTTTTGTATTCCATAGACTTCTGTAGATAGAAACATTTTGTTTTCTAAAAAAAATGCCCAAAATGTACACAGCTTACAAAAGAAACCTCCCATAATGTAAATAAGTTGTCACAGAATAAGAATATGTGAATAACTAAATTTTATCAAAAATGTCAGATAGAACCTTATAATTCCAAGGCGACAATTTTTTACTATTATTACGACAGAGGACTTGTATTTTAGCTGAAAGCAATGATTTGAAGTTAAAATGTCTTAATCACTTCACAGCTTTTCACTACACAAGACATTTATTGATGGACTAGATTTGTGTGGATTACTGTGATGTTTTTATCAGCTGTTTGGACTCTCATTCTGACGGCACCCATTCACTATGCTAAATTTCTCCAAATCAGTTCTGATGAAGAAACGCAATCTTGGATGAACTTTAAATTGGTAATTTTTGTCATTTTGGCATTACATTTTTCATTTAATCAAAAATGGAAATCGGTGGCTTTTGTTTCATGTTTGCTTTGAGGTAATCTACATGCCAGCAGAATCTGTTCTTGGGGTCTTTAATTAATGTTTTGTTATTCAAGACAGAAGTCATATACTGTAACTGGACTTAACAATGATTATTTAGCTTTAAATAGTAGATGGTCATAACATAGTAACTGTTATAAAGACAAAATATTTGTTTAGATATTCCATTGCTGTGCTGTAGGAGCTCTAAGTAATGTGAACACAATTATGTTGCAAATGGCCTGTACCTGTGAGTCATTAAAATAACTTTCACATTTTCAGTTTAAAAACCCCACAGCTGAGGGATCATTATTCGGGCTGTGAACGTGAAGGACAACTGTGAAAATGAGGCATAAAATAGTTGGAGATTAACTACAAATGCATAAATTAAGGAAAGAGTACACAACAGCATCCAAGTGCTGAGTGTCCCATTGGGCGTGATTTGTTCAATTATCAGGAATTGGAAGTTACATCAAGGTACACAGATAGTGCCTAGGAAAGGCTTTCACTCAAAACTCTCAGTGGGAACATAAGAGAGAAGCCACTGATCACTTTGAAGGAGTTACAGAGAGGAGTTTTTGAGAATGGATTAAAGACGCACCACTCAACCATATTGCGACTGAACAATATGCAAAGCTGGTACATAGCAATCCCAAAAGACCTAAAGCTGGCATTACAACATCTTTATTTATTTTTATCTAAAGTGCAATTCATATATACAATGACTTAAATATACCTCTTTCATCATGGAGGGCATTAAGTAAATAATGTCAGTGTGATACAACTTGCAAAGGTCAGTCTTGATAAACTATCATAGTGAAGAAAAAAAATCTTAAAAGAAAACCTTTAGTAGTTTAGCATAATCTTTTATTATTATTTCTTTGAGAAAAAAACGTATTAATATTTAAAAACAAATGTTCCCTCCAAATCAAAGTCATGTGGTGCAACCAATATGCAGAGAAAAAAAATATTAAACAGAAAGTTATGCCGATGTTGGTAAGTCTCCTAAATATCAGATAATTTTAACTTTTTATGACTTGGAAAGTTTAGTTTAGGTTGTAAAACTGTCATGTGGTGTGACTCCACAAAACTTAATTATAGTTATGAATTATTAATGCATGATGTTTAAAAAAATATGTTTTACCCTATAAATTATATTAAACTATTTATTTATTTGTTTGTTTGTTTGCTTGCTTATTTACTCTTCTTACTTGGTTACATCACTTGAAATTTCAATATACTGTAAGTCATTCAATTTAAACTTTTCTTGAAATGGTCTTTTATGATATGAAACTAACATGAATACGAATAGTAAATTAAGAACTTGTGTTTTAAACTATATCTTTGTTTTAAAAATTCCTTGTTTCTTTACTATGGACACTTTCATGGCATTGACCTTTTAAACATAATTACATTAAATTGTTTGTAAAGCAATAAAATTAATTAGACAAGGGCCTGAAACCTTTGCAAGGACATGTGTATGTGTACTTTTAATTTTTTTTAGAAAATTGTTTTATGAAACTAACAAGAATACAAAGAGTACATTTCCAAAAGCCTGGAACTAGATTTCTTAAAGGGGTCATCGGATGCCCATTTTCCACAAGCTGATATGATTCTTTAGGGTCTTAATGAGAAGTCTATAACATACTTTGGTTAAAATTTCTCAGTGGTACTGTAAAAAACACCCTTTTTACCTTGTCAAAATCAGCCCTTTTTAGAGCAAGCCGTTCTGTTGCATTTGCCTTTAAATGCTAATGAGCTCTGCTCACCCCGTCCCTCTGTTCCGTGGGATGACGAGCCTTAATGTTTACTTTAGCCGCATTTAGCCATGAAAGTTGCTAACTAGCACATTATTAAGAAAGGCGATTTGCAAAGATGCATAAAAAACCCTTATACTCACTTCTGCTGTGGGTGAAGCTGGATCACGAATGATTCGCGCGAACATAGATGCATTTATGTAGATCGCCAGGCGCATTTCCTTCAAAAATGAAAGTAACGTTAATCCTCTGCGTCTTCAGTGGCTCAGATGTCGGGGGTAAATGACGACTGCTATTTTCATTATTACATCCAACAACAGAAAACCTCAATCGCTTAGGAGACATTGGCTACGTTCACACTGTCAGTTTTTGGGATTGACAACCGCATTTACTTACAGGTGTGAGTCTCGAAATGGTCTCAAAATGTCCCGTTCACAAAGCAGCTTACAGTTGCGTTTGGAATACTGTCTGTATAAATGTGCAATGGGAGTCAAGCCCATATTCCTTACCAGTAACCATTGTGACAGTGACCAAAGTAAAATCAAACATGGCGACGTCCATAATACTGAAAGTTTTATCACTTCTGACATGACAAGAGTCCAAATGAGCCGCGAGTTCTTCCGTCAAATCTTCAATAACCTACTTTAATAAATTTGGTTAGAGAGCGGAGTATATTTGAGTTGCGCGCAGAACACTCGGGAGCGGCTCCGGTGGAAAACTGACTGGATCTAAAACTTTCAGATGACACGCAGCTTATTTCTCTGTCACTGTAAGTGACTGAAACCACACATGAAAACACCTAAAACACGCAACACATGCATTTGTGAGGCAAAGCGGCTCTCTCTCGTGCTGTATGACGTGACAGACAACTAGTTGTCCATTCCTGTTCCATTCACACAGTGCGCGTTTCGAGAATGCGGTTATGAGTCCTGAAAATTTACGGGTGTGAGTTTGGTTACAGAATGTGGTTGTCACACCCGTATATAACCGTACTGTGTGTGAACGTAACCGTATTAAGGACTCAAATACAGGATGTGGCCATTCTCGTCTTCCCCTGCACCGGAGTCGACACAATGGCAGTCGGACTGTTTACAGCTCACTCAGCTCATTTAGGGCGGGTCTAAGGTAAGACGGCCGTGTCAATCAACTATCGTGGGAGCGGCCTTGGTCGGTGTGATGTCACACCAACAAGAAGCTGAGAATGGCCTGATTTTAAAAAGGGAATATTACTTATAAAGATTTAAAAAATACCACTGAGTGGATTTTTATCATTATAGGGTGGCTGTGTACACGCACTGCCAACACACATTTATGTTCAAACAACATGTAAAAGTGAGTTTTGCATCCGATGACCCCTTTAAGATGTTTTTTTTTTTCATTTTCTTTATTGTTGTCATGCTGCATGCACACGAAGAAGAAGATTAAGTCAAATAGTCTTTAATTATCCACAGAAGGTATAATCCACATAGGAAAGCAGGAAACACACATGGCATAGACACTTTAGGCCCCGTTTACACTGTCAGTTAAATGTGACCCAATTCCGCTTTTTTGCTCATATGTGACACAGATCGGATCTGTTCTATGACAGTGTAAACAGGAAAAAAACGCATGAATTCGGACATAGCGAGATCAGTTTCAGGCCTCATTCATATGTGTAAATAAATCAGATATAAATCAGATATGTGCCAATGCGACTGTCATGTAAACATGCAGATCGGATTTTCTGAGGCATTGCGTTCTGTACGTCATTAAAACGGCGACAATTTGGTACTTCTCCGCGGTTTAATGACATCATATGTGACCCGTGCTGGCAAAAAAAAAAAAAAGAAAGTGTAATAGTGTAAATGCGCACAGGCTATTTTTCTGACATTTTTCGATTTTAGTCGAATTTGAGGTTTTCACAAAAATTACATGTGTTACGGTGTATAATGTGTATTGATACGGTGTATAATGTGTATTACATATGGTGTATAATGTGTATTGATAACTGTAAGTATGTCTAACAGTACACTGTGTGTACTGAGTATATGTATGTGTATATTGCACATTGTCATTTTTATAAGTCTGTAAGTATGTAATGGTACTGTCTATATGTTAATTCTTTCTGCACTGTATGGAGCACACTCTCAAGAATTTGACAAGACACACTGAACGCAAGGGGAGACAGAAACTAGGCAATACATGTGCTGTGATGATGTGACAAGTAAGTTAAAAGTGATGCATTGATTTGATTACAGTATCCCAGAATGATTTCGCACCAATCAGCGAGCGTTAATGGCAGAGGGGAAAACCCGCAAAATTTCAAAATATTCTGTTATTGTGTCATGAAAATGCCGTTCTAAGAGTATTTGAGAATGTAGTTGTTTAAAACTCAATCTGCGGTTTATTTATAAAGATTGCGCCTATTTGAAAATTAGTTTCGCCGATTTCAGGACGTGAGTTCAGGCGATCACCGGGCGCCCAGTGCTCATGTATCCCGAAGAGAGGAGCATACTCAGCAGTCCTTTGACATCTGCCGCTGGTTCTGATGTCTCTGTGTGTTAAACATAAGATATATTCGTTTTTGGTAAATTAACAGGCAATCTTTGGTCTCGTAATCATTATTTCTTCCAGGTATGTCGTTTTGGTTGAGCACAAAGTTATTTTTCATAAATTATTTATTTATTAATCATAATACAGTGCTTACTTTGTTAACGTGACTGATTTGTTTGCTTTTGTCTTTATTTCCTATTAGTCTCTTATACTTTACTTTTATAATGGCTATTATTGTTCATTAAAACTGACATTTAACAAAAAAGGCAGAGTTGTGCTTGTCATATTTCATTTTATTATACAGTGAATCAGAGTATATGTGCACATATTACCTAAACCACATATTAATGTTTTATATTTTTAAAATGAAAATGAAAAGAGGGTTGTGTTTTATATTTTGAAGAAAATGAAAAGGCAGTGGTGTTTGATATCATTTCGTTTTATTGTAATGCGTGTACGCCTTGCATGAACCACATTTTTGTGGCAATTAATATTTTAAATGAAACAGAAAAGAGGCAACGCTGTCTGATATAATATGTCTTTTCACTGTAATGTATGTACGTTCCCTGAAATACATTTTTGTGGCTATTAATATGTTTACATGAAAACAAAAAGAGGCAGTGGTGTTTGATATCATTTGGTATCAACGGCCTATAGGTCAAGTGAACACGAGGAATGAAAACACTAAGTCCATGGGTGTGACAATTGTAGGCACTTTCTTATCATTGATCCTTTGAACAAAATTATATTAAAGTGTTTACAAGCAATTAAAAAAATGAATTTGACAAGGGCCTGAAACCTTTGCAAGGGCATGTGTGCATGAATGCAAGTAATCTGCAATATATCAAGAACATCACAAACACCTAATTCACTGTTAATTTCCTCTCATCCTCTTCCAGATCAAATCAAATTATGTTTACTTGCTGAATGTTCCCCATCAAGGGTCAAAGAACACAACAAAATCAGCGAATGTGAAATCCGGTGAGCCAAAGACGTGCACAGCATGGAGCCGGCCGTGACTGTGGATAGTCAATGGGTGTGTTGTGAAGTACATATTGATCGGAGCGACTCAGATAGTGATTTATCTCGGTTAGCGAGACGCCCCAGGAGCAGCACAGCATCAAGCATCAACAATGAGACACGACCCATTTTTAATTGATCGGGCTCATCATACTCGGGTTGAATATAACAGTCTAACAGAATTGAGCCAAGCAGAATCACAGCATGTGCTCACATTCAAGCATTACCACCAACACTTGGCTTGTGTTCGACTGTACAAGAGATTTCTCAAGGGGCTGTGCTTTGGAATGACGCCAGGGTGCTATCAGTTTGATCTAATTAGAGAAGCTTTTAATCATAGAGCCACAGGAGCTGAATGTTTGCTGAGGTACGATTCAGCAAGCTTAAAAGAATTTCAGAGAAGCATTCTGTTGCCATCAAAAACCACAAAACAGTTATGCTAAGAAGTGTATTAATTCTTTGGTGAAATCACCATCTCTAACACTAACTATCTTTACTAGCCGTGTCAAAGTCTCAGCAGACAATGCTGTTCCCATTAATGTAAACTGAGGGGTTCAAAAGTAATTTGGCATGCAACATAAACATCAGAACTAAAGTGATTAAGAGTGAACTTGTTATTGAAAGTAGTTTCTTATGATTACCAATGGAGCATTTTATTTGATCAGAAATAGAGTAAAATAGTAATATTATTACTATATTTAAAATCTCTCTTTTCTATTTTAATACTACTTATTCTTGTGATGGCAAAGCTGAATTTTTAGCATCATTACTCCAGTATTCAGTGTCACGTGATCCTTCAGAAACCATTCTAATATGCTGATTTGCTGCTCAAGGAACATTTCTTCTTATTATACAGATTGATAGCAGTTGTGCTGCTTAATATTTTTGGTGATACTTTTTTCAAGATTCTTTGATGAACAGAAAGTTCAAAAGAGCAGTATTTATTCGAAATAGAAATCTAAAGTGTTAAAAAGGTTTTATTAAAAAAAAAAACTTTTCAAGAAATTTCAATCCTACACCAAACATACCCAATTTATCATTTTTCAATGATAAAATAATTTCATTTATTTTATATAAATAAATGTAAATAAATTTCCACATAAATAAACAATGATTAACATATATATTTTTTAAAGTAATTCAACTCTCAAATAATTTATAAGTGCTAAATATTGTTCAAAGCATGTAGATAAAATTGTTTTTTTATTTTATATATATATATTGATAGGGGTTTGTTTGTTGATTGGAAATATTATAATGCATCGGCTGTGTCAAGACACAGTTAAAATAAGATAAAATAATCAATTAAAATAAGATCTTAATAACAGCATCAGATCATATCGAATAACACAATTAGACATTAAAACAATAGCAAAAAATAGCTCAAGTGATAAATAACATTCAAAATAATAATAATAATAATAATAAAAGCTATAATAAAAGTCTCTAATACTAATATACTATATACTATTTTTACGATGTATTAATATATTATATAGTGTATATATATATATATAACACTTCCTGTGTTTTTTTTACAACTGAAGATGTTTGTATAAACACTTAAACATTGTCTTGTCGTATATTTTAATGTAGTGCAGCAATTTTTCAATCAAGAAACCAGTTTGTTGGAACATGATATTGATATTAAAAAGCAAAATCTAATTTTTTTTCTTTGCTTGAATAAAATGTTCTTAACTGCCCGTGTTTTCGACAATAAATTCTCTTTGAGAAATTTAAAGCTCCCTCAGATGTGGGTCGGTCAGATCAGGGGATTCTTGAAGATGCACCCATTTATCTTTACTAATAGCTGTTTCAGTGATGTAACCTCAGTCCCACCAGGGGCCTTGAATCTGCCCCTCCCACACAAGGGCCACAATGGAGCGAAAGCGTTCAGTGTGTGAGGATGGAGAGAGAAGCCTTGATCAGCATGTATAATACATGCTGCATGTAAACACCCACAGAGGGAGATCAAGGAACCGCTCTCACTGTGTCTTTTTTTGGACATGGGGATCCTTCCTCTAAGAGCTGTAACCGGTTGCTAAGCAACACACAGGATCTGGTACTGTATGTCAGTGGCATTGTAGCTTTGATTTACAGTAGGACTCCAACAACTATACCAGAGCGTTTCTCATTACAGAACAGAGAGGTGTTGAAATGAGCTAGTAACTTGGGTATTCTCTCATGTTTCTCAGTAATCTGAAACAAAACAAGGAATGATGCAATTTTTTTACACAGAATTAAAATAAAATAAAATTTAAAATGCTTGTTTGTAAGATGTGAATGTGAAACCATGTGCTCCAAAGGGTAGCATGCTTAAAACAGTAGTAAACGGTACCCTAAACTCAACGAATAGTGTTAACAAAAAGCAAATGTGAGATAAAAACACATTTGCTGAAGCAACCATGTCATTTTAGCTTCTTTGTACAAGTCTTTGAGCTTTTTTATCACAAATTGTGTTGCACAGGACTCATCCCAGAGTGATCTGCTTCTCAAATGCAATGTGTACCGGGTGAGCTTACAAGCAAGTTTACTATGTCAGACGTTATACATATGGAGCTGTTTATGTGATGCTAACATCAAAATGTATTAGTTTACAAATCATGCACTATGGTAAAAGTGTTCTGAGATCATAACATATCACTATGACAGGTTAAGAAAGTCATCTCTAAGGACACTCACACTCGAACAGAAGCACAGGACTGGAGACGTGTGTCAGCACACCACAGCATTATATGCCCTGTGGCTGCACGAGGAAGATATGTGTGTCTACTCAGTGTCTCTCAGTGGTCCTGCTTTCCTCAGGCCAGCTGCTGGGGAGCACTGAAGACGTTATCATGCCTGTCTGCTCCACACACACACACCAGCTGGGTCTATCCCCGGATCCCACACTTTGGAATCAGGCTCCAGCACATTCAGGTTGAGGTTATATCACACCTGTGCTGCATTTCAGTGGATACAAGCTTTGTTTAACTGGATATTTCACACAAAAGATATCTGTTAATATGTGACAAAAGTAGGAGTGTAAAAAGTATAGAGAAATTATTTATTTATTTTATTATATTTTTTTATGTCTCTTATGTTACATTGTTTATTTAAATAAAATTACAGGAAAAACAGCAATGCTGTGAAATATTATTACAATTTAAAATAATGATAATTACAATTTAAACAATTTTAATATAATTTAAAAATGTATTCCTGTGATGCAAAGTTGTATTTTCAGCATCATTACTCCAGTCTTCAGTGTCACATGATCCTTCAGAAATCATTCTAATATGCTGATTTGCTGCTCAAGAAACATTTCTTTGTATTATCAATGTTTAAAACAGTGTGTTTGCCATTTATATATTTTATGTTAATTGTGACAAATAACTTTTTTTTTATCTTACCCCAAACATTTGAATTGTATCACATTTTCCACAAAAATATTTAGCAGCACAACTGTATTCAACATTGATAATGCCAATAATTATTTCTTGAGCAGCAAATCAGCATATTCCAATAGGTTCATGTGACACTGAAGACTGGAGTAATGATACTGAAAATACAACTTTGCATCACAGGAATACATTTTAAAAATATATTAAAATAGAAAACATTTATCTAAATTGTAATAATATTGCACTATAGTGCTGTTTTTTACATAAGAGACTTTAAAAAATCTTAATGATTCCAAACTTTTTGACTGATACAGTAAGTATAAAAGTAGCTTCAGAAATAAGCTTCAGATGGAATCAAGAGACATACTGTAGAAGATTTGCACAAACTTTGCAGAGCAACCCAGATTTCCAAGATTTCCCAATGTCCTATATTTCTCAATGACTTTGTACTTTGTACACTCAAGTAAATGTCTTTTAAAAGTAAAGTAAACTGGCCGTTTTTAACTTTTATTTACAGGACAATAGAGGTGGACGGGAGAGAGGGAAAATGGGGTTGGGACATGATGACCCAGTCCAAAGACAAACCCCAAACCCAGTGAGCCAGTTCTTATCAAGAACATGTGCAGTTACTTCCGCACCACTGCTCAGACACTCGAGCCAATTTCGCCCATCATAAAATGCATTGCTTCAGAACAAAAGCTCTGTTTTTGCAGCTGATATTATGACATCTGTTCTGGTGACTTATTGAAACATTTCTTCACAAGGATGAATGACCAGACAGATTTGAAGAAATTTAGCATTACGTCACTTGCTCACCAATGGATCGTCTGCAGTGAATGGGTGCCATCAGAATTAGAGTCCAAACAGCTGATAAAAGCATCACAATAATCCATAAGTATTCCACATCACTCCAGTCCATCAATTAATACGTAACATCAATTGTTAAAATTGAATATTTGTAATAAACAAATCCATTATTAAAACGTTCCTTCCAGCTAAAATACAAGCCCTGTATCTATAATATTGATTCCTCCAGTAAAAAAATAATCTTGTCTGAATCAGAAGAGAAATATGCACATATCCAGCACAGTTTACAAGCAAAAAAATGTCCAAAACAGTTCTAAACAAATATGTTGATGAATTTTTATATGAGAGGACAACAGGAGATTGACTTTTTCATTAGAGGAAGCATTATTATGCATTATGGACTGGTATTTTGTCCAGAAACAATTGTTTATGGATTTATTACAAACACAGCTTTTTACATCACAAGACATTAATTGATGGACTGGAGTGGTGTGGACTACTTGTGGATTACTGTGATGTTTTTATCAGCGGTTTGGACTCTCATTCTGACGGCACCCATTCACTGCAGAGGATCCATTGGTGAGCAAGTGATGTAATGCTACATTTCTCCAAATCTGCTCTGATGAAGAAACAAATTCATCTACATCTCAGATGACCCAAGGGAGGGGTGGGGGGTGAATTAGTACCTTTAGTATAGTAATGAAATACAATACAATTAAGTACTTTACATCCCTGACACAAAATTTTAGTTATTTTGTTACATTTTGTAAGTTATTTTGTTCATGTAGACAAAATAATATGGAAATTACAGTAACTTAAATGTTTAACAGCCTATGTGAGTTTCTTTCTATACTTACAAATTGTACAATACAGGATTAGAAATCTAAAACATGCTAGTTTTTAATGTGCTATACAGTTAAACTTCAATTAAGTCCACTAGTTGATGATAACTCAATGTTTATTTTCTAACTGTCTGCACGCTGACAAAAACTTTGACGCTTTTAGCACTCTGTCAAAACTATTATAGCACCGTGACAATCTCTGGCTTTTGTAACTAAGCAACTACCCAACAAAACGCATACCAATTCTCAATGCAAAGCCATCTTTTGCCTATATGAGAGAGAAAACAAGCATCTCAATATGTTTATTTTTTGTTGTTTTTTTATAAAAAAGCAATATTTTATAAAGGATAGACTGCCTTGATGTGACCAAACTGTTGTTCTATATAAAAAAAAAAAGCCATCATCCTAAAAGCACTAAGATGAATTACAATAATCTGAGTCACTCATGTCCTCTGTGATTGAAGCTTCTTCTCTGATCTTTGCCCCAAAACATGAGAGAAACAGGACATAAAAGTGGGCCTCAGCCTACGTATTGGTCAAAGTAAATCATGAAAACGGTGTTTTTGTGCTAATGGTTATAGTAAACGTATTATTAATGAAAATAATACTAAATAGAATGTCAAACACAACATGACATCAAATGTCAAATACATGATTAAAGCTTAGCATATACAGTAGAGAGACAGTATTATTGATATAGTTTGCTAGCACACAACTTAAAGGTTCACCCAAAAATGAAAATTCTGTCAGTAATTACTCACCCTCATGTTGTTCCAAACCCGTAATACCTCCGTTCATCTTCGGAACACAAATTAAGATATTCTTTATGAAATCTGAGAGCTCTCAGACCCTCCCATAGACAGCAAGGATCCTTACACGATCAAGGTCCAGAAACGTAGCAAGGAGATCGGTAAAATAATCCATGTGACATCAGGGGTTCAACCGCAATTTTAGGAAGCTACGAGAATACCTTTTGTGAAAAATTACCCTTTATTCAAATTCGTCTCCTCCGCGTTACCTTAGTGCCATTTTGGAAAATATCCGCTGGACGGAAAATGCGCACACTCTTCTGTGTTAGCCGCATATCGGATGCGCTGTTTTCGTTCAAATCAAAGCGTAAATATACGTAGAAGACGTGTCCACGCGGTGCGGCTGACACAGAAGAGTGTACATAGTTTCTATCCAGCGGATATTCTCCAAAATGGCGCTACACTGACGTAGAGGAGACGAACTGTTGAATAAAGTCATTATTTTTGTTTTCTTTGCATACAAAAAGTATTCTCGTAAAATTACAGTTGAACCACTGATGTCACATGGATTATTTTACCGATCTCCTTTCTGGACCTTGATCGTGTAAGGATCCTTGCTGTCTATGGGAGGCTCTGACAGCTCTCAGATTCCATCAAAAATATCTTAATTTGTGTTCCGAAGATGAACGGAGGTCTCACGGGTTTGAAATGACATGAGGGTGAGTAATTAATGACATAATTTTCATTTTTGGGTGAACTAACCATTTAAGAATCCACCTTAAAACCTAAAATTGTTTGCCGTTTTCCTACAAGATCTAACAAAGATAGAGTTTCACAGTACATATGGACTCTGTTTGTAGTAAGTGTTGTCATTTCAAATGGCTATATGTACAACATGCAAAAATTGGCTCCTTTACAATATAGCCAATATTCCCCATGAGCTGATCTAGTGTATTTATACTAGGCAATGAATTGTACTGTCTCAATAGCCAGAAAAAAACTAAGCCAGCACTCCTGGGATTCCACCCATGCGAGCAAGGTAATGAAGTTGTCACATTAAGATCGAGAGACTTTGCAGCTCACATCTGAGCGAAACATCGAGCCCTCTAGCAAAGCCCAGTGCTACATGAGTTACAGCTTTAGTTATTTTATAAATGTATAAATGTGAAATATCTTTGTGTTTTTCATCCCTAGAGCCTATAATGTTGCAATAACAGCAGGACGGGTCACTCCAGAAATGTTGGCGAAAGGTCTCTAGTCTCACAGAATCTGAAGATGACAATATCTGTACTGTCTGATGGAACACAGATAAATATCCTTGAAGAAGCAACAGGAGTCTAATAAGTGTCTGGCACTGAAGACATTTCTAACTGCTCTTTTGAGGTCAGTGTTATAGGCTTACATTCATCTGATAACAACCAGTTTCAAAACATCTCTTCATGTATCACACAAATCATTTAATCTTACTATTATTATTCTATAGCTTCAGCATCATCAAGCAGAAAAATCCTAAGACCAAAGAAAATATCAAAAACCTGTCTTTTATCCCAATCCTGGAACTTCAAACTCCATTCAAAATCTACTAAACATGTACAAACAGTATAATAATAATGATATATAATGACAATAGAAATGCATATAATTGTTTTATGCTGTTTGTGTTGACAGATGTTCACATTTTTATCACTTTAACTATGTTTTCCAGCTGTGACAGACTCATTTTTAAATAGTGTGGCTTTTCCAGTAACAAGCTATTTTTTTCCAACAATGAGCAGCGTAGTGTGACAAACAGCTATTGCTATTTTTAATGTTACATTGTATTGCACACAGCTTTAAACCAAGCAAACAGAAGCAATAATCAAACACGCTCTCTTAGTACACTCTCTATCAAGCAGCACTGAAAATCTGAATGAGTTTGTTTGGACAGTTCATTTAAAAAAGAAAGAAAGAAAGAGATAACCTACAATCATCCTATAAATGGCTTATTTATTGATAGTCCTTGTGCTGTGCTGAAAAACCTTTACCTGATTTGGTATTCATGGTCAAAAATGGATTACTTTTAAAAAATTGCTTGTAAATCTCTCTTTACGCTATATTATTACCAAATCTGCACATTATTTGTGGTTTTGTGGATAATTTTGGCAATGCTCACTCAAAAACTGTGTATAAGCTGTGTATAAGTGCAGAATATTGAGGCCTACAATAAATCAGTTAAAAAATATATAAGAAACCTGTGCTAACTGAAAGAAACAAGTTGATAAAAAGCTTAAATCCAATATTTTGTAATAATATAGCATAACATGTATAAGCAATTTTTTTGTAGGCCAGTTATTTTTAACCAGGAACCAGACAAGTGTAACAAGGTAGAGAAAAAAAAATCTCAAAAAGTACAAATATTATTATTAAGACTGCAGGGAATTTTTTATACCCTGTGTGAACAAAGTCAGTAAGTTTTATTTCGATGTGATAAAATTAATAAGCATTAACTAGCAAAAAGAAAATTCACAAAATGAGGATTAAGCTGTACATCCAGTAAAAATATAATGATTCTTTTTCATTCAGTAAACATTTATGACCCTGGACCACAAAACCAGTCATAAGGGTCAATTTTTTTAAATTGAGATTTATATATCATCTGAAAGCAAAGCTGAATAAATAAGCTTTCCATTGATGTATGGTTTGTTATAATAGGACAATATTTGGCTGAGATACAACTATTTGAAAATCTGGAATCTGAGGGTGCAAAAAAATCTAAATATTGAGAAAATCATCTTTAAAGTTGCCCAAATTAAGTTCTTAACAATGCATATTACTAATCAAAAATTAAGTTTTGATATATTTACTTTAGTAAATTTACAAAATATCTTCATGGAACATGATCTTTACTTAATATCCTAATGGTTTTTGGCATAAAAGAAAAATCTATAATTTTGACCCATACAATGTAATTTTGGCTATCGCTACAAATATACCCCAGCGACTTAAGACTGGTTTTGTGGTCCAGGGTCACATTTCTTCTTTTTTTCCCAGATAAATAACCCATAAATGAATTATATATTTTTTGGCTAGATGAGGAAACTGGTTTCTGTTCTTGCAAAACATTGCTGAACCACATTTTGTTTTAGGGGAAAAAAAGTACATTTCTGGAAAATAAATATTAGACTGATCTTTTCGACAACATGTTTAAAGACTCCAGAGAATTCAATAAAATCAATAATTAAGAGAATGCTGAAAATGTCTCAAGAAAGAGTAAACAAGCTCTACCATCTGCTGCCTGCTTGACATTTGACTGCTCACAGCCCTGTCCCGCTAACAGGCCTCTCTCGTATGGCCGCTTCCTGGTGGAATCTTGTCTTCCCGCGTGAACGTGACATGCAGCCTATTGAAAACCGGCAGGGCACTTGGCAAAAGAGCTGGAAATGGAGGGGACGTTTCAGTCTGTGGCCAAAGGACAGACAAGCACAGGCCTGTTTTAACCCACAGTAAACTGTCTCTCCACTCCACCAATAAAAATTCAAAGCGATTCAAAGGTCCAAAAATGAAAAAAGAAAGAAAATCTGTCATCATTTGTCTGCACCACCATTATTTGCACCATTATTTAAGTCCAAGCCTATTGTGACTTTCCTTCTTCTGTGAACACAAACTGAGCTTCTCTTTCCATACAATGGAATTGAATGGGAACAGTGGCTTTGAAACCCAGAAATATATACAGTATATATATAAACACCATGCAACCTTCCTCTAAAGCCATATGATTGTTATCAAGTTTTTACAGAAAAAAATTGCAATTTGGACATTCTCCTAAATAACTTATTTCTGTTCCACAGAAGAAATGCAAGTCCTACAGGTTTGGAATGACATGAGGTGAGTAAATGAAGACAAAATTACAATTTTTTTGAGTGAACCACTATACCTCTATAAAAGCTGACAACATGTCTCAATATGAAATCAACAAGTCAAACCAAGGAAGAGTTTATACATTAAAATATTGACTCTTATATCTGTTCAAACTGCATGTTTGTGTTTAGTTACAATGTAATAACATTGTTACAAATACGTTACTACACATGAACTACATTCATGCAGCGCTGAGCTGGATATTTGTGTGCTAACAATTTAACTTATTTTAAAGGGAATATTATAGGACATTTTATGAATAAGTAAGGGTTGATGTACTGTCAAGTAGTCATAGACTTTGCTAAACCCTATTTAGAGAGGATACTGCCTCGATTTTGATCTCAGCGCCCCTAAAAATCAGCAATTAACTCAGTTGTAAGCAAAATCTGTGATTATGTAATCTCTATTAATGTCTGCTGAAAACAGCAGCTGCAGTAACTAACCTCAAATCTGAGGTTATTGTATTCTGAAACCTCCCGTTGAAAGATGTTAACCAGTATTAAAGTTCATTGCATGAAGTATTATCCTTCTCTAAATGGTGGACACAGTCAAAGATGACAGGCCGGCAATGATCGGCATGGAGTGGTGCCCTGCACACAGCTGTCAGATGCACTCTCTCTCATCTAAACACTTTGCTTTCAAGTGAAACAACAATAAAATGCTACCAAATATGTACCTTTATTAATACACATCTAAAATAAGTAAGGCAAGACACTACAGGCAAAACATTGTTTTTTTCATGGACTGTTCAATTTAGAGATTTTGGTCTATTCATAATGTGTTGTTTCAGACCAGTGGAAAGTAAACATCCAAAATACTCAAAGTGTTTATTTTATTGCACTTGTTCTATTTGCGTTTGCAGATTTCAATTGCATTACACATCTTTAAAGGGCCATTTTCTCAAAATTGATATTTTTTCCTGTACTGAGCCAGAAATCACCACTTCAGTAGCACTTGCATAGAGCAAATTTTACTATTTTATTCCTATCTATATTCTGATATTTTTACAGAGGAATTTGTTCATATATAATTTGCCTGATTTAATGCATATGCATTTATGCATTTAGCAAATGCTTTTTCCCAAAGCGACTCACAATAAAGAAACAAAAACAATTTAACAAAAAATGAAAAATGTGACTGAAAATGTATACCAATATCTAAATATTGACTTGATGCATTTACAATAATCAATAGTCCTTTATATAGATTTCCACTTATTAAACAAAAGCATCTCTATGGAGAGCTCTCATGTCTTGAATTTTTTATTAGTTTTGTGTTTTAGACCTTGTAATTTACATGAAGCTAGATCGAAGTTTTTTATTGCATTATTGTAGCTCAAATAGTAGTGTGTGACACTAGCAACACTAAGGTCATAGGTTCCATTCTCAGGAAATGAACCGACTACTTATGCATTTAGCAAATGCTTTTATGCAAAGCAACTTACAATAGAGGAACAAAAACTATTCAACAGAAAAATGTGTCTATACCAATATCTAAATATTTACTTGAAGCATTTCTTTCTTTCTTAATACAATCGATAGTCCATTTATACAGCTTTCCACTTATTATACAAAAATCTCTATGGAGCGCTCACATGTCTTGAATTTGTGATCAGATTTGTGATTGAGATCTTGTAGCATGAAGCTAGATTGAAGTTTTGTATTATTGTAGCTCAAATAGTAGAACGTGACACTAGCAACACTAAGGGCATAGGTTCAATTCCCCGTGAATAAACCAACTTATGCCTTTAGCAAATGCTTTTATGCAAAGCAACTTACAATAGAGGAACAAAACCAATTCAACAAAGTAAAATGTGACTATACCAATATCTAAATGTACACTTGAAGCATTTCTTTCTTTCTTAATACAATAATCAATAGTCCATTTATACAGCTTTCCACTTATTATACAAAAACATCTCTATGGAGAGTTCTCATGTCTTGAATTTGTGATCAGATTTGTGATTGAGACCTTGTAGCATGAAGCTACTGTAAATTGAGGTTTTGCATTATTGTAGATCAAATAGTAGACTGTGACACTAGCAATGCTAAGGTCATGCGTTCTATTCCCAGGGAATGAACTGACTATATCCATTTAGGAAATGCTTTTGCTCATAGCAAATCACAACGGAGGAACAAAAACAATTAAACAGAAAAATGTGACTATACCAATATGTAAATGTTTATTGAAGCATTTCATTATTTCTTAATACAATAATCAATAGGCTAGTCCATTTATACAGCTTTCCACTTATACAAAACATTTCTATGAAGAGTTCTCATGTCTACAATTTGTGATCAGATTTGTAATTTGCATTTTAACGTTAAGTTCATGGGTTTGATTCCCAATGAATGGACTGACTATATATTTGTATTTATCTAAAGCGACTCACAATAGAGGAACAAGAGCAATTTGTCACTGACTAAAATGTATACCAATATCTAAATGTTAACTTGATGCATTTCTTTCTTCTTTGATAGAATGAACAATAGTCCATTTTATGAATACTGCAATTCACTTATCAGAATAAAATATTTCAGAGAGATGTGTAATACCACTAAATGTACAATGCCTGCTAGCGGTTGAAGAATCTTTGTACTTCTTTTCAGCTCGATCTGACACAATCGAAGCAGCTACACTGACCCTTCTTGGTAATTATCTGCTGAGTCATTAAAAAGAGCCGGGGTAAGGGCAGATGTCACGATCTATGGCCCGATGTGTCATCATGCTTTTGTAAATCTAAATATAAATGCACAGAGAGGAGAGAACAGCCTGCATCATCTGCTTCATTACGGTGGAGATTCACAGTATTACAGCGGATTCGAGTGGAGCAGAGCTGGTCGCCACCCACTCCTGTTAGCTGCCACCCACCCACCTACACACACACACACAATCATAGGCTTAATTATTGGCAGTTTATCACAATTCCATCAAATGGCAAACAGGCTGCTGAAGTGACTATACACACTGTAAAAACCTCCACACACACTCATAGAGTCCATGATCTTTCCTGAATCCCAGAAACACAGCACCATTCTGAGGAATGTGATGAACGAAAAGGGAAACACATGCGCATATGCACCCTCGCACGCGCACGCACGGTATCCATGGAAACAAGTAGGAGAGCGGCCCGTCCCACTCTCTTCTGTGGACCGATAGAGGAGGATGAGAAAGAGAAAGGAAGAATGAAAGCGATGCAAAATACAGAGCGAGAACAACGGAAACAGAAATAAAGCAGAGAAACCCAGAAACAGCTGCAACGCATCACTTTGGAAGGAATAATGCATGAAATCAGGCTCAGGTTCTGTTACAGACAGTATCAGAACACAGTTCAGCGTGTGTATGACAGGTATCCCCGATCTGAACTCAAAGCCAAACGCTGCCTTGACACCCAACAGCTGAAACGGTGGGAAACACTGCACTGCACCACAGCACTAATGTATACAGCATCCAGGAAACCCCCTCTTGTGTGCACTGAATACTAATAACCACAATATGATTGGCTAGCACTGATGTACGTCCCGTGTTCTCAAGCAAAGCTGTGTCATATATATGGCTTGGATGCTCTTATGAAGTTTCCTAGAAAGGAAAATTGAGCAGCCTCTTGTACAGTGAAAGAGTAGAGAGGAGGTACCATGGTACAGTGAGCTAATCAGAAGGTAATATCATGATATTGTAATATTTTACATGTTTCTGCATGATCACTTTATTAATACACCATAGTATTTGCAAAGTACACCAATCTATGTCAAAGAATTCCATGGAATTACCTGTATTAAAAATACATTGTACTCATTACTTTTGCATTATAAATATGCACTACTATCCAAAGCAACTTACATTGCTCTACAGTTTGAGTTACATGCTCGTAATTAAAAACACAAACTATTGTTGAATTACCATTAAAACAAAACACAAAAGGTTACATGACAATCTACTAACCAAACGTAGTTCATAAATATTAACTATATAATATATGATTTAATAAAAAAATGTTATAGAAATTGGATATAAAACTAAAAATGTAATATTATTAATATTTTATATTAAATAATAATAATAATATTAATAAATATAAGTTGAATAAATATATAATTAATACATTATTTAAAATTAATCAAAATGAAAGTGTACACACACACACACACATATATATATATATATATATATATATATATATATATATATATATATATATATATTACAGTTGAATCAATCAATCAAATTAATAAATTATTCAATCAATCAATTTTAAACCATATTAATTACACAAACCAAACTGACACACATTATGTGATAATCAAAGAGTGATGTAGCTTGTAAATCATTTTGTCACACTAATCATTGGAAAAAGTAGTTGTTTCTGAAAAACGGGATGCTACTTTGGTACTTAGTTAATACTAAAATAATAACAGGTGGCTTTTGCTGACGTGTGTATGCGCACATGTTCTGTGGAGAGCTTTCACATCTCAAATCTGAATTGTAAATTAAAAAAAAAAATTGTGAAATATACCTTGTAATTTACAATGAAGCTAAATTGAAGTTTTGCATTTTCCCGTTATTGTAGCACAAATAAAGCATGACACTAGCAACACCAAGGTCATGGGTTCGATTCCCAGGGAATGAACTGACAACGTTTATATTTATGCATCTAGCAGACACTTTTATCCAAAATGACTCACAATAGAATAACTAAAGCAATTTGTCACAGAAAATTTTGACTGAAATTGCATACCAATATTTAAATGTTTCCTTGAATAAGGCATTTTGAAATACATCCCAGTATTGTTGTCCATACAATGAAAGTCAATAAGGTCTAGTGCTATTCTAACATGAGGGTAAGTCATTGATGAAGAATTTTAACTTTGGGGGAACTATACCTTTAAGTAGTAGTTGCTAATTTTAGTTAGTGAACCCCAACACTGCAATGGTATGTATCCTAAAACCACTGTACTGCCATAGTACATGTCCAAAAAACCTGGTGTTACTATGGTGAATGTCAAGAAAAAGAAAAAAAACTGACTGTACCATGGTATATGTTCAAAAAATAAATAAATGTAAGTACATTGCACTACCAACAATGTACATGTCCAATACAAACATGGTATTATATGGTACATATCCACAAAAAAACATGGTAATATGTATTACTTTTTGTTCTTGGCAGCCTACTTAATTTTTGTACAGTTTTTAAAGTTTTATTGTGTGCGTAACATGCACATATTTTTGTATAGATTGTGTGTATGACTTTTCATTTTGGTTTCATTTTCCCAGCATAATACACTAAGATCCATGCAGGTGAGAACATTGTGTTTCCGGCTGGTCTGAGTCATGATCGAGTGTGTGCTTGAGATTCTGAGCACTATCTGTTAGAAAAGCACAGGTCCAGCACAACACACACAGAGTCTTCGATCTACAAACGCTTCTCGTGCGAGTTACGCAATGACAGAGGTAGAGCGGCAATATTTACCCAGTCTTGCTCACTTGGACACATAATCTCATTCACACTATCACACACAGTCTAACACACACGCAAGTGTGTGAGAGGTGCTGAGGGCTGTCAAGATGCTCGGCCCCTGCAGTGTGGAGAGTTTCGAGTGAGCTGCAGACGCAGCAGACGTTTAGCTCAGTGTGTAACAGAGCGGCCAAGGGAGAACGACAGAGCGAGAAACCATGAATCTTCCTCAGCGAACCCCAGCGACAGGGTTCCACACCGCTTCGCGTACCGGCAAGCCTGGACTGAGAACCGTAGGCAACCTCAAGTCCGCCTCCTACCGTGCCACACGCAAACGCACGGGTACTCAATGTGCTCCATGTGGCTTCTGGCATGTCCTCGCGTGAAGGATGCCCCACCGTCAGGCAGCAGAGCATAAAATCATATCTCTCCACATGGAGAAGGTTGCAATATTGCTAGGCAACGTTCCTGGCCTCTCTGGTTTGAAAACAGAGGTACAACCTGTTCCTGCCACACTTGAGCAGATGTTAATGTCTCCATTGAATTAGAAGATCATGTCACGGACACCTGTACCTAAATCCTGCACACATAGAAACGAGATACAGACCTACAGCAGTTTACACGTCAAACTGAAAAACGACATTCTGGATTAAGTCCCAAGCACACCACCAACTCCTCAGCACATCTTCATTCATTTCTCAGAGCAACTGGTTCTTCAGTGATACCGACTTGTTTTGATTGGACTTACCTCTGTGCAGGAAGCATCACATACAAGTCTTCTTCAAACCATCCCAGAAGACAGTTATGAGAGAGAGAGAGTCAGGAAAATTCACACACACACACGGGCTGATAGTCCAAGCAGCCTGGAAAAAAAACAGCTACTCTCTGTCTTTTCCCGTTTTTCCGTTATTCCCCCCTCTCTCTCTCTCTCTGCTGTCTCTCTTTCCCGTCACCTCCCCAAGAGCAGAGGAGTGGAGAGGAGAGGAGAGGAGAGGCGATCTCCCCAGCGCTGGTGTTAAGCTGTGCGTTTAGAGCTCCTCCGCAGCGATCTCGGCATCTTCCACGGACTCCACTGGCACACGGCAAAACATGGAGCCAGATACCAGATTCAGGATTCTTGATTGCCACTGGCCCCTGCTCACTCTGGAATACTAATCTGTATTCCTTTTATTTCATCTGTATCATCTGTCATCCTATTCTGCTCTCACTGTAAATGTCAAAACTATGCCTCATATCCAATCGAGGGGGGAAATCGATCCTTTTAAAAAAGGAATCCTCTTTCTCGTATGATCATGATGATGATGGTGATGTCACTGTTTCAGTTTTTTTCATTTCTGCATCATTGTCACCACAGATGGAAGAGGACGCAACCTGAGATGGCCACATTAGGAAGCCCATAATTTCCCTTTGGGAAACACATTAGCACACAGGAGAGATGCTAATCACTAGGTTGTTAACAATTACAATGTGTGTTGGAGAAAAAAAAAGAATAGTCTTGACAAGCTTATTGTAGGATCTAATTTTAAAACAGAATACAGCTGATTACAGTGTCTGGTGTTAATATGAGAGCAGGTTCGCATCTAACTGTTAGCTTAGCATTGAACTTCGGTACTGTCTTCAGTTATACTTGCAATTATACTTCACAGTTATACTACATGTGCTACTATTTTTGCTTCACAAAAAAAAACGTACCTCTATGTACAAATTGCTGCATTTTCCAGTTGAAATGAACAATGAAAAGAGGCAGTAAAACTGACCATTTTTATTCCTTTTCACACAAAGTATGATGTACAGGGCCAGAGTTTTGAATAAGGAAGCCTTATTTTGGCACAATTCCTTTCACTATTTTATGTTATGACTTCTAAACCATTCTAACATGTTGTGAGATTTGAAAACTGGTACTTTTGAATGTTAGCGTCACATATAGAGGTTAATATGTATGGATTTTCTAACGCAGTAGGTTTGCTCAGTAGCTCACCCGATACGACGTTGCACTTGCGAGGTGAAGCGCTTCTGTACAGATCCTGTAAAACTACAGTTCGACTCATGTATAAGTTAAAATAGTACAGTTGCATCAGCGATTGTGTTTTCATATCACTTTTGCTTTCGTTAACTCTCTCTGGTAGATTTAGGGTTGGGCAAAAATAATCTGTCAATGGGGTATGCAAAATAATCTTGTTTTCTGTTTGAAATATGATTATTTTGCTTACCCCATTGGCAGATTATTTTGCTTGTTTCAAGCAAAAAAACACTTCATTTTGACATGTTTTTTCCAACCTGGTCTCATAAAAATATGCACCTCTGTGCACTTTCTGTGCGACACCGTTTTATGTACCTTACTGCACGTTTCGCCGCAGTTTCAAAGAGAAATGTCCACTGAGTGGCGCTAAAACACAGGTTAAATACGTGAACCCTGGCATGTTTTTATTATGTTGATATAGGTACGTATTGCTGTGTTTTTTATTATGTTGCTTCAGGTACGTACTGCGGCGGTTCAGAATTCAAATATCCGGGGTCTGTCCCTAAAAGTTAATGCTCTATCGTGTTGGAAATATGCCCTACACCAAACCCAACACTAAACCTACCCAATAGTGTTAACAAATGCATAACTGGTATAAAAACGTATTTGTTGATGCAACCGTGCCCTTTCAACTTCCTTATCTGCAGATTTGAACTGTTTTGTTGAACTGTGGTTACACGGGATTTGAACCGGAGCTCCTCGCCTCCTAAGTTCCTCTCCGTACTCCGTGAGCTACCGAACAAACTTACCATCTATGAAAACCCATATATATGACGCTGGATATGTGCGATGCTAACATTCGAAAGCATCAGTTTTCAAATCTCCCAGCATATTAATATTGTTTTGAAGTCGTAACATGATATTCTTAAAGTAATTGTGCGAAAAATACGCTTTATTAATCAAAACTCTGTAAATTTGTGTGAAAAGGAGTAAAAGGTGTTTTTAGAGAGCTTTACTGCCTCTAGTGTTTGGTTCTTTTGGAAAGTGAAACTGCAGTAATATGTAGTTATTGGTACGTATTTCGTGTCTCGCTAAAAAGTGCACCCAGGTACATAAATGCCATGAGACTAGGTTGTTTTTTCTGAAAACAAGACAATAATTTTTACTTGTCTAGAAAATCCTTCTTGATTAAAGAATTTTTAGATAATTTGGCTGGAAACAAGTAAGAAACATTTTTTTTGCAGTGTGGTGTAGGGGGTTTGTTATTTTCTAAGACAATAGAGCATTAGCCTTTTAGCGACACTCCCCGGACATTTGAATTCTTAACCACCACAATATGTGCCTGTACCAATGGAATAGAAACGTGGCCACATGTTTTAGCGCCACTTACTGAACAGCTCATCTTTGAAACTGCCACGAAATGTGCAGTGAGGTACATTGGTGCAGTGAGGTCAGCTGGAAAGTGCATTGAACGTATACAAGAGTTTTGCAAAAATGTAGGTAGAGGCACATTTTTCAAGAATCTGTGTTGTTTATAGCATATGTGTCCAAATTAGTTTGCTATTGATTTTTCTATACTCCCATTCATTCCTTTGGATGTCTATTATCTTAGCATTGAACTTCTGTACTAACTTTAATTATACTGTCAAATTTAAAAATGATCAAGTCTGGCCTCTAGCAAACATTTTCCTAGTATTTTGCTTCACAAAAAATGTTGGTAGTGCTGGGAGGTATAGTTTATATATTTAGTTAATTTAGTTGTTCTGTAGCAGCAGCTAAAATTCACATGAAATCCAATTACCTAATCAAAAACCACATATATGATTTGAAATCCAATTAAAATCAGATTTAGATTTTCATTATTTGGTGTGCAACACCATATACATTACACTCAATTTATATCCAACCCAGGTTCATTTGAAAAACATGATTGTGGAGACATATTTGAAAAAATTATGTGTTGATTACATTATTTTTCTTATATGTTTTGCAACATTTTTAATGTGAAATGTCTGGTTCTAAAAGCATAATCCATTTTATCCAAAACAGATGAACGTGAATCTGGTAATGTTTTATAAAGTTACTTATTGTGGCAGTTTGGAAATGAAATGTCAGGTCAGTGGTGCTGAAAGGTTAATGCTCTGTCATGTTTGAAAATAACGTGCCACCAACATTAAATCCTACCATAAACCTAACCGACAATGTTAACAAAAACAAACGTGAGATAAAATCGCATCTGCTGAAGCAACCATGCCATTTTAGCTTGCTTCTACAAGTGTTTGATCTATTTTATTGTGACTTGTGTTTCATGTGACTCATACCCGAATGCTCCATATTGCAAGTGCAATGCTGTACCAGGTGTGCTACTGAGCAAGTTTATTTTTTCAGAAAAGTCATACATATGGAGCTGGTTATTTGATGCAAACGTCAAAATGAATATGCACTGTGGTAAAAGTGTTCTGAGGTCATAACATAGTATTGTTTAAAGAGCCGCACAAAAATAAGTATTTATTAATTGATAATTACCCCTGTAAACTTCATATGTCTGAACAGTTACTGGCATTTTACTGCCGCCAATTTCAGCTGAATCTGCAGTGAATTGTATGCATAGGTACATTTTGCAAAAGTTGAAGTTAGCAAAAATGTAGGTAAAGGTATGATTTTCAAGAATCAGTGTTGTTTATTTGTTGTATCTGTGTCTGAAATCATTTGCTGTTTTTAGACTTTGATTCATGCAAATGTCGGAGACCAGAAGGGCAAACATTTGTAGAGAAGCTTTGCGTTCCTTTTTTTTTCTTATGAACTTTGATGAACTCTGACCCATAACCCTCTACAGCATAGCATTGCCCTCAGGTAACGGAAAGATTTTCTTATGCCCCATGTTCAGTACATGTTTTTTTTTAAATGATTGCAACCAATTAATATGTTTGAAAAGTATCAAAGAACAGTCGAATAAGGTGTGGCAGTCACTATCAAGCACCATTTGAAGACAGGACTTCCTTTTCTGACACATGGACACAGTAGCACATGTGAGATAAGGCACGATTATTTACTTTTGTAATCTTATTTAAAATGACATTAACTGTACATAAAAATGTGTGTGTGTGTGTGTGTGTGTGTGTGTGTGTGTGTGTGTGTGTGTGTGTGTGTGTGTGTGTGTGTGTGTGTGTGAAGGTATAGAGAAGACTTTTGTCAGGTTTTATGATTTTTATTTTATTTTGCATGTTCAGAAATTCAGTTTTTCTTTTCGTTGTGCGATAAGGGGTAAGGAAGCAGGGGTCCACGGCTCCCGTCCCTAACCAGGATTTCCCATTGACAATACATATTACATACGGGCAAATAATGTGTGACAAAAAGGGAAGATGCAAGGTTCCTGGGTGCACAGGAACACCCAAAGTGATGTGCAAAAAGTGTAACGTGCACCTCGTGTAACGTGCAGAGAAGAAGTGCTTTTTGAAGTTTCACACGGAGTAAAATTTCATTCCATGAAGTACATGATATGAGACGATACACTACATCAGGGCTGGGAAACTTCAGTCTTGGAGGGCCCCTGTCCTGCAGAGTTAGCTCCAACCCTAATCAAACACATCAGAACCAGCTAATGAATGTCTTTTAAGATCACTAGAAAGCTACAGGCAGGTGTGTTTGATTAGGGTTGGAGCTAAACTCTGAAGGACAGTGTCCCTCCAGGACCAAAGTTTCCCAGCCCTGCACTACAATGCAAACCTACGGCTGTATCAAATGCAATTTATCAATGTGTTTCAAGTGTTTTTCCCTTTCACTTAATGATTTCTTGGCATTTTTTTACAGATTTGTGATTTTGTATTGCTCTCTGAACATTGTCTTATGATGTGTGAATGGATCATTTTCTCCGTGATTCTGCACCATTGTTGCACAACATTGCCCTAAGGCAACGGAAAAATATATTGGGATGGGGGGTGAGGGGTGGTAAAAAAAAGTTATATCAATAAAATATTCCCAAATAAACCAAAAAATTATGTGAAATAATTTTTTATCATGTACCATCAAAATATATGCAGTGGTGAGACAAACTTTGAAAGAAAGTGAAGTAGTTGGTATATTTTCACATTGTGAATTCATTATACTAGGTATTTATGATAAAAAAAATCCAATGCTTTTCAAAGACTAGTGTGACAGCGGCACTATGTAGTGAATAGTGAGTAGAGTGAATGGATGAGTTTTTGAACACAATATAAAGTATGCATGGATGTGTAAAGTGCAAGACTGCCTGTGACTCTTATATTGTCTGATGTACCTCAAGAGTTTAATTCCATGACAAAATGTCATGAACAGTTTTCCTTTCTCCTTTTCCAAACTGACAACTACTGTACATCAGTCTCTTGGCATTGTTCTTGGCTTGTGCCATTACTATGGCGACCAATGTAGATATGCTAGACATTGACTGCACTGTCTGAACAAATGGACTTGATTCATCACTTCCAAATGACAGCGTGGGCAATCAGTCCTGCCAATCAGATTTAAAATAAAATTGGAATTGGATGCAGTGTGAACAAAGCACTTGGTATCCTCTTCAAAAGAAAAGCAAAGAAACTTTGATTCTTAGAAGGCAATGACAGACAAAAAGAGACTCTTCAAGATTACATAACATTGATAGCAATAGACAGGGGGGCCATTCAAACCAAAGGTGAGAGGTGTAAAAGATTAATTAAGGCCACTGGAATCCAACAATACATCCATCTCAGAAACGTATGCATATTTTACACCAAAGTTGTAAAACAGATATTCTACTGCAGTGAGTTTCACAGAGGGCATTTGGACTTGGGTGAGTATGAATGCTTACATGAGTCCTTGACAATTTCACAAGAGTCTGTTGGCATACATGCTTGAACCGAGAGAAATGCATAAGAGTGAGAAACATAAAACATATGGCAAGGTGTCGTTCATCTCTAAGGAACCTGAAATTAGCCAACTGGAACAATTTTTGATTGACAGTGGAAGGCAAGCTCCTTTCTGAATCACATGACCACACTTCTCTGAGGATCTCAACTTTTCTGATGACACAACAGAGGACCTTGTATACATTGAATCTGACCACATTGTAATATATTTACCACTTGTTTGCATGCCAGCAATGCCAGTGTTAACTGGAATCTACTGTAAAATCCATTTTTTTAATCAATTTTTTATTGTGTTTAATTTTATAAACAGCTAACTCTGTAGAACAGACTACCATCTGGTGTCAAATATGGCTAAAAAATTATTAAAAAATCAAACACTGTCCTGAGAAAGCAACACTGATTCAGCCAATAGTGTGAGTTTAGGCGTGGCTATTTGTTTGCTGAACAATGGCAGACAGGGAAGCATTTGGGAAACCTCTCCACTCCTGAATATGCCTACTTCTCTACTATACAATGTGAAAAAATATATATAAATAAATGTATATAAATAAGTCAAAGGGGTAGTATGTCCAAATACACAATATTCATATAAATGCCCAACTGCTGAACTATTTCTGAAAAGATTCCAAAATGTGCATCCATTGGACACTTTACCATCCAATGAGCCAATATAACAATATAAAATCCAATATAACACATATATAAAAAATGCTTAAATAAATGGTTAAATGCTGATTATTAGTAACTCAAACCCGTTTTTCTAAACCTCTATACCTAACCATCGGTCGTGCACATCTGCCATGTTTGTAGTTTTTTAACACGTTTTATTCTTGTTTGTATTTCTGGACCCAATCCTTTGCCCAAGCACAATGGATTGTGGCCAATATTAGCCATTAGAGTGCCCACGGATCCACACTTCAAAAATCGACCTGAAATAGTAGACCATCCATGGATTTTTGCCATACCCTTTTCAAGATACAATGCTTTGGGACACCCTTATTTTAATCTCACATACTATTTAGGATGGATAGTATGAACATTGGGACGCAGGGGATGTATCAGAGATGGACTTAACATTGCGAGATACCAACTTGCAAGGCTCTACCAGTTGAGAAATCGCAACAATCAACTTGGATTGAGTGCCTTGATGACCAATCACATTACAGCCTTGACATCACTGAATTTCTGTCAGAGTTGTGCGACAGTCAGTCATTGTTTGTAGATATTATAGAAATTAATGAGAAGTCCCACAAACTGAATTCTAACTAATGCAAAATCTATCATGACTTTCACTTGTAAAACTTATTTTCACAATATTTTTAGTGTAAACTCTAAAAATAGGTCAATCCAAAACAAATGTTTAATGGCAAACATGTTGAAGATTAGCCAAAAGACTGTTGATTCATTAAATTATAAACTTGCTTTCCCACAAAAGCAGTTTAGGCAGCGCATTAAAGCCTCTCCTCTATTGATATCCATCCAAAAAAGGCTTCTGCTTTCTTTCCCTGTGTGCCGCAGTGTTAGGGGCCATGCACGCAGAAAGTCTTTTCCATTTTTTTTCTATGTAAACATGCACTAGAAGGATTTGTTTTGACCATAGTGCTCACATCTCGCGCGTTTTGCAGCATCTTGCGAATGAAAATGTAAAAAAAACAGCGTTTAACACATTTAAAACACTTGGTCTTGAGGCCTTATGTTTTTTTCCCATTCCCCTGCCCGCGTCTCAGATTTTTCAAAGCACCCTTAGGCTATGCCTTTTTTTATTCTTTGCTAACATTGGATTCTTACCATAAAGCAGCTTTATATTTACGGATTGTATTCATACAACATGCACCACTGAGAAATACTTCATCAAGTACTGTACATACAGTACATGAACCAAATTTAGTTTGGTGACGACAGTGGATCCTTGTTTGGAAACAGCACTAAAACATTTACAATTACATTGAGTTCAGCTGCAATTAATTTCAGAGTACATTCCTCTAAAGTTTGGTAAAAATTTGGAGCTTTGTCACACATTGTTGAGAGGTGTTTTTGGCTCACTGGATGGTAGGTTACCTCACTGTCATATAAGACAGTGTGTACAAGACAGCGTTGGCCTTTTGAATGCCCATTGCAGCCAGACCACCCTGTCAGCTATCTGTTTCTTGGCTAACACTCATAGCATAAACTGACTGTTACAGCAACTGGAGTGCTTCACATGAACAAAGTCTGTAGTCTGGTTAAATGTAACCTTAGTTTGAGGCTCTGCTGTTTGTTTTCAAGTAACAAAAGCGTGAGTTTGAACCGAGAGACTGCTGCTCTCAGTGCTGTCATAACACCTAAGGTTCAGACTCATTAGCAACATTAGCATCAGGGTGTGTTTACACTCCCACCGTGACAAATATATCATTAACACTCCTTATGAAGATCACATTCACATTCACAGGCAGGAAAAAGGTGCATTAGAAATGTTAAAATGCCCTTAAGGTGTCACATTTTCTTTGCTTTACGATTTAAAATGAATAAACTGTTTTTACTGGCAGGGTGTGTGTGAGTGTTTGAGACATCTCATGACAGCCTCCCCTTCAATGTGATTCACTTCATTTATTCAGAGGGCAGATCTATCGGGCTGCTCATTATTTTGTTGATGCATCCCATTTGAATAAGTTGAATCTTAATCACAGCAGAGGGCAAAAAGAGAGCCTTCTGGGTAACTACTCGCTGTTACCATACACAGCTCAAGGACAAAGCATTACTGGACTGATCATCTAGCTTTAGTGGAATTCCAATGGACTAATTAAAATAATGCTTTTTTTTCTCTTTGGAACACTTGATTCTGATTGGTCAATTACAACATTCAAATATATTAGGGCTGCATGTTTAATCAAAATCAAACTGAAATTGTGATATGGCTTAGTACATATTATATATGCATTAGTATATATATATATATATATATATATATATATATATATATATATATATAAAATAATACACAAATAATATGCAAGGCAATGTTTCCCATTTTCATTTAGTTTTATTAAAATAACTTAAATAAAAATGAATATAAACTAAATAGACATACATAAAAACAACAAATACTAATACAAATTACAAAAATATAGCAAAATTGCTCAAACTTAACATTAAAATTAACATGAAAGCAAAAAATCTAAAAACAAAATCTAATTCAAAATGTTAACAAAAACTATAATATCATATGTACCAATGTTACTAAAATAACACTGGTACAGCAAACCTCCGCAAAAAAATAATAATTGCATTTTAAATCATAATAGTAATATATACAGTATACACCTTGTGGTTTCAATTCTACAGAAACCTACAGAATTCTACAGGAATTCTACAGAAACCATAATTTTGCTGTCTAACATCAATAATTTGGTTGTTTTACACTTTAAAGACCTTATAAAAAGAAAATAGAAATCATAAGAAATTATTTAGAAATTATAAACTTAGAATGGTGTAAATATCATTGCTTTTAGATCTTTATTAAATATTGGTTGAAGCTTGTGATTGGCTGATCTGTGTGATTAAGTCCCCTCCTACTTATGTAGAGTGTGTCCAATGGAAGGTGCTGCACATGAAAATGAAGTATTATAAAAGGACTGTGAATTTACATGAGGCAAAATGTACGATTCGCCACCCACGGTTTGGAACAAGCTGGTTCGATGTCGTCTTGAGACTTTTTTGCTGTTTACAGAGCCTAGGGATTTTACAGAGACAAGGTGTGTTTTCTCAAGACGCCTACTTCAGTGATAACTGACAGGTAATAGGGACACTTTAAGCAAGGGCTGTTTTCACTCTGGTGCCTTTTAATTAATAGAAACTGAAAGTGGAGACAAAAAAACAATGGAAAGAAGTGGGGGGGGGGGCTGGCTCAGAAAATGTCACAAGCGGAATTCAACACACAAAAATCCTCTGCACATGCTGTACACTGGAGGTCACTTCTGACAGGAATGTTGCTAATTTTTGTTGATTTCTCTGCTTATATCAACTAGGTAACTCCCACGGTGCAAATCGCTATCCCTAATAATGATATACAAAATATTTACTAAATGAAAACCACAACCATAGAACAGTGCTTCAAACTGAACCATGAAAACTTTCCAACAGTTACACCCCTAAATAACATATTATATACTGTATATAGACTGGGACTAGGCAATATATAGAAAATTCACAATAATTCTCCATATTTTGCTTCAATATCAAAAGTGGCACGACAGTTGGTAATTTGATTAATTTCCATGTCTTTACATTTTAATGAATCATAATGAATCAGTTTAATGAATTATTTATGCCATCGCTCAAAAATGGTCACAGTCACCATGTGGCATTTTAATATTCAAATGTTTTAAATTATTAATGTAATATTTAATTGTGTTCATTTATTTGAAAACAACATGGGAAAACATGCCTTGATTATTCTTAACTAGATTTTTAATGTGTTTTAGTTTATGTAATTAAACATTTACTTGGCAACAATGGCTGTTTAATCGAATGACAGTTCATCTTATTGGAAAAAAATCATCTTTTGAAGCTATTTCAGAGCAAATACACTTCTTTCAGTTTTCACTCAGAAATTGCTAGTAAATTTTGCAAATAATTATAATGAATTGACAAGCAACACTTTGAATTAAACATGAAATTTTGAAGTAGAAAGACAAAATTATATTTTCTTCTAAAACATACTCCAGTAATCTTTTCTTTTCAATCTGATGTTTGTTTATTTATTTTTATTTTTTGAAAATGATTTAATAAATGAAGAGATACATGGAAAACAGTCAAAAAGCTGGAAAAACGTGTGATTTTGATTTGCTATATTGCCCAGCGTTAGTATGGACAGTATGGAAAGAAGCCAAATATCAGTGTGCAGCACCATATGACCATTAGATAGCCATTAATAGCACCTGACCGACCTCTGGAAGAAAGCCGAGAAATAACATTTAGGGACACCAAAACGTGACCAGTTTATTTTTATCCCAAAGGAGGAAACACATTCTGCTGTTCATTATAAGCTACATCAAATTTACTGAAAAAACTGTTGCAATTAATAATGCCTAATATCTTCCTGACCCTCTAAATTGCAGAAGAATAGCCAATGCTGGTTGAGAGTGCTAGAATCTGATTGGTTCGCTCTATAGACCTTATGTAGCTCCGCCCCCTTTCAGTGCTGCGCTCGTTGTCTTCCGACTTCCTGTTTGTATTTCCACAGGTAACGAATTTATGAATATACCGCTCATTTTAAAAATGTCACAGTCTACTGACATTCATGATATCAGCTTCAGACATTACAATGCACATAATAATTTGCATTAACTCTACAATAAGTAAATTCACTTCCACAAAAACAGAAGTTCAAGGACAAAATTCTAAAGATGGCTGCACACTTGTTTCTCTATAAAACAAGTAAGATGCTTTTTATGATCAGCTGTTGCAGTTAATGACATCAAATCTTTGAAAGATTTTTGATAACTACAGGCTTATTACAGCTTGTTGTGGTATCATCTATTTCAGATAAACCCGCTTCGAAATGGCATGCAAAAACAACGGCGGTTGTAGACGGTCAGTCAGATGGTCATGTAAGCTGCAGAAAAAGCTGCAGTCTGGACCAGACTTTATCCCATTAGTTTAACGTCTGGCTGTGCAAGACCTTCATCTAATTCATCTTCAACTGAACACTGATGACTTCACCCAATTCCACTTTCAATGATCACAGCATATTTGTCCTCCAAAGCCCATTGACCCGCGGCTCACAGGTATCCCCAGAGGAAGATAACAGCTGCAGGGGGTTCAGGAATCCCCCTCAAACCAGCAGTCTCACTGTCACCATGGGAACAGCTGAGAGATCCACTACAGGTGGCTCTTCGTCCCTGAACCCATTTAGTCCAGCCAATTGAATCTCTTGAATTGCCTGACATGAGCCTTTTTAGGGCTGGCATTCACACTGAGTAATTCTGTTTGCTCCAGGGGAAGCCCAATGCTTTCCTCTCTATCTCTATCTCTCTCTCTGTATGAGGATATTGTACAAAACGGCCACCCAAAAGTATTAGTTTTCCTCAAATGGTTTAGTTGAAAACTTACATTTTGATTTAATATTAATCAAAAAATATTTATGTTCCCAAAAGATTCATATTTATTGTAAAGACCATACACCAGCAATTAATGACTAGCAATTAATGAGTGAAAATTGTTTCAATATCAAATGTTTTCACTGTATTTGCTTTTAGACAAACTGAACAAAACATGAAGCAACCACGATTTTCTATTAGACCAATAAAAATGCATTTTAAATAAATAACCCCAGTTCACTTTTTTTCAGCGTAGGATCTGAAACTAAATGTAATGATCTATCTTTTCAAATAAGACTAATTTCTAGATTTGAGATCAGTGCCAATTCGGTCTGACAGTGACAGAATCTCATAATCCAAAATTAATAATAGGATTTGCACCTACAGCATTTATGAATACATCAGATGTAAACAAACATTAAAAAAGAAGGGAAAAAAACTCGGGCAACGTTGGACAACGTTCAAGCTAAATATACTCTGGAAACTGAAATACTTTATTGTTTTTCCCAGAGGGAAATTCATTTTGGATGCCAAGGTGATTCACACATACACAACAATACATAATCTTCTAATTATTTTATAAAAAATGAAGTCAATAATAGTACCATTTGTTAGTTACAATTCTGGATGCTGCGTGGTCAGTACAGCTGTGCTAAAATACAAAATATGTGTATGAAACACAACTTCACTGCTCATCTATCATAGCAGATTGTTTTGTTGCATAGTAACATGGCATTTTGTGAATTTGATTAATAAAATAACATTTTACAGCTGCAGTACGGAACCTTGGCCTTTCTATTACCAGCTGTGGTTGAAACATAAAATTGTATGTTAGCTGTGGAGTAGCCTAGTTCTCTTACATAAGCTGTGCTCTTCTGCGTGGATAAATCTGTTTCAAGGAATCCCCCATAGTTACTTACCAGCGATCACTGTAAAAAATATTATAAGCTAAGATTAACCTCTGGTGCTCATCATTTGGGAGTCACACTTGTGATCTTCATGGTCAAACGTGACTGGACACCTAGAATTTTATGCAATTTATGTAGTAATTATGATCAATTTCTTCCCATTGAAAATATTTTTTTTTTTAAATACTTATATTTTATATTACTTTTCAATTAATGCAGCATTTCATGTGTTAACAGAGTCAATGCCTTTAAAATCCATTTTTTAAGACAGATTAGTGCCATCTGGTGGGCAGGGATGTGCAGAGAGTTCCTCAGGGGCAGGGGCTCAAATGTAAAATAGGGGCAATGTAAATATATATATATACTGTATATATTAGTTACTGTTTTGTACACATTGTCATGTTAATTAGAATTCAAATGCATTTCGTTTTATTGACCACAATATCATTGCTATTTGAATATAATATAATATAATAAATTTGAAAAAGGGGAGGGGCTTGAGCCCCCAAAGCCCCCCCCTTCTGCACTGGCTGCTGGTGGGAGTAAAACAAGAAAAACATCTGCAATTCCATAGTTTAGCCCATAGATTCCTATATACTGTAGCTCTATGTAAAAACCCTAAACATTCTCTAATTGTTTTTAGACATAAATACTTATTTTTATTAAGTTGTGGGTTTAGATATTTATTTAGACATTCTCAAAGACAACTTTTTGTAAAGTTTAAGTTTTTTTTTTTGGTTTGAAATGTTGATTTGAAGCATCAGTTTTGTAATTATTATTACTACAGTCAAACCTGAACACAGAGAAAGCATTTTGTTACACAAAACATTAAAATTCTATAAAAATGTAACAAAAATGAACAGGAATGTTTTATCAGATCTGGGTCTGATCTGATTTCAGTTTTCTTACTTGTTTTGGCTATATGGTTATATCCATACCAATTCATTTGAGTGTGTATAATTGTGTATGTGTGTGTCTATGTGTGTGTGTGTGTGTGTGTGTGTGTGAGAGTGAGTGGATGTGTCTGTTTTGCACTCTTGATGTTTTAAAGTGTAACCCCTTCCTTGCTGTCCACTTTTTTTACTGCACTATAGTTGAATTATTGCTTTTATTTAACATATTTGCTGTGTTACAGTCACACCAGTTCATATGTGTGTGTGTGTGTGTGTGTGTGTGTGTGAGTGGATGTGTTGGTTTTGCACTCATCATTGCTGTGTACTTTTTTTCTGCATTGTGGCAGATTTGTAGATTGTACAGAATTGTTGTGTTTTTGTCGATTTCCCATTAAATTCCTATGGTCGGTCATTTTTGACTGAAGACCACAAGTGTGACTTTTTTGTTTTTTTACGACCACTTGAATCATGCCCTCGATTTGTGTGTGTGTGTGTGTTCACACTCCAAATTCCATAAAAGTCACCAAGTTTCGTACCTTTCCGATGAAGCTGTGATTTTTAAAAGTTCAAAAGTGACCGAAGAGCACCAGAGTAAGTTTCATCTCTGCTGCTTTTGACATGGACTCTGTCACTTTTTATTTTTGACTGGAGACTGTCTGCAATTTGAGGTTTCTTTGTTTTGACACTGCATGGGTGATCAGTGAGGTTTGCAATTTAGAGTTGTCCTTGTTAAATGCTAGCTAGCTAGTTCAAATTCCATGCAACATTACTAATTATTGCAGAATGCAACCACTCCTCAGTGCCTATATGTACAAAATCCCGCACATGACATGTGATATAAAAATAATGTGGCCACTCCCTGTAGTGTGGGTGGCATCGGGATGTTAAAGGTGCTGTATGTCATTTTTTCTGGAAAACATTTGGATATTTAAACATGCTAATTTCACATACTAGTTTCCCTGAAAAACAATGCTACAGCCAGTTATTCTTTATTGAAATGTGCACTCCGTGTCAGAATGTCTGTTTTTGTTTTGGTCAGTGAGATTCCACCCACTGTCGATTTACCCAATAGTATTTCAACACTCCGGGTTGCCAGTTAGCGGAAAGTACAGCGTAGTGCAGCCATGGAAGAGACAGCAGATTGTACCTAACCTAAAAAGCTGTGGCATCCATCTAAAAAGCTCTATGGCCTATGCAATAGGTAGGTGTGGCCCTGAGGCTCCGCCTTCTTTGATATGGAAATCTTCTCCATCTGATTAATTTCTTCTGTTTCGTTCATCGAGATCAGACATTATCTTTCCATATCTTTTTCAGAGGTGCTTTACAGCAGAATTTGAATTTGCCTCTTACTTGAATAAGTTTGTATCTTTAGCTATGTTTCCATCTAAAGTTGTGAATTTAACGCAATGCACAAAAACGATATCGCATAAAACATTTGCAAATGTGGTGTGTAATGACATCAGTGTGCTTTTTAGTTCAGTTATCCAATCACATGGTCTGTTGAGGCAAAGTCACGTGACTTTTTGATGCACATCAAGACATTAATTAAATGGGTTTACAGCGTAGTTTATGCACAAGTTTTCTCATCGGATAAAAAATCCTCAGGCTCAGTTGAGAGCATGCATTTGTTTTTATGCACATTTTTAGAATTTATGCACATCTTGACATTTCCATCCAGCATTTTTTATGCAGTATCCCAATTTTTTTTATGCTATATCCCAAATCAACAACAGCAGTTCAATAGAATAGAATAGAATAGAATAGAATAGAATAGAATAGAATAGAATAGAGGAACTGCAGCATAATGCTGCATGTCTCCCTCTGGTGGCACGATGAAACCTTGTTCAGAACAGTGTGACATGTGATATTTACACAAATCCATCCATATACAAAGTTCTAATGTATCTTGAGAAAGCACTGGAAGTACATGACCATTGGATACAGACAAATTTTGCTTCATAAGCATAATTCTTTTTATCCTATCACCTGAGTCACTGGAATTTGGGACTCGTTCTGGGCAATTTCAGGCAGTCTGCTCTCCACTGCCAATCAAAACTAATTGTGTCCTAGCTAAACGTGTTCCCTGTCCTGTAGTTCCCTCACTGCTGTCCCATCCTGCTTATCTTTCTGTCTGATAAAAGTTTCTTCACCTAGAAGGGTCCTGTAGGCTACTAACTGAGCAACTGCCTGCCGTTGAGATGAATGAGACAAGTCACAACCCAAAATATCTGAAAATGGCGCCATCTAGTGACACAATAACAAAATGTCACAATCTTGCCTGACGAAGACATGCATGAGAAATGGGAAAACATTTCAAGAATGAAACCAAACCACATGATTTAGCAAAATTATGACACAGCTCTGTACTTTTCTGTCTTGCACTGAACTGAATTTGTTTAACAACATGGTTTTAATGTGTCAGTGAGGCAGATGTTGATTTGAAATGTCCTTAGGTCGGCCGTGACCTCAGGAAAACGCTGAGCCATGATGAATGAATCAAAAAAAGGTGAACTGTCTCATTCTGAGATAGCCTATTCTCTGCACTCCTCTTCATGAATGAACTGATTAAAGAGCGCACTATTAGAAATCATTCTGAATGCTTTCACAAAGGATTGTTGCTGGATCTGGTTTATGAATACTGATGGTTTGTAGGCTATACCGCTGAATACATAATCAGCATCAGATACTGGCTCCAACAAACAGATCTGAGCGTGTTCAGGATAACCTCCAATGACATCAACCTCCCTCGTCTCCATAGAAACAGCAGCAGGGCTCTCAAAATATATTCACTGGTACATTGAAGTAAACTATAGCCATGCAGGACATTCGGCTGCAGCTTGCCATCAATCAAGTGTGGGCTTAAAAATGTAGAAAATTGCATGAGGTGGTTCATCAGCAACCTTGAGGGTCTTTGAACCCTCACAGAGAGGGTTGAACTAACACAGGGCATCCCAACAACTGATAGAAGTGGCCTTGATATTCAAAAGAGCAAATTTTCTCTTTCAAATCCAAAAAGCATACATCCAATAGGTATTGAAGAATGAATTTGCCAGCACTGTACAAATGCATTAGAAAGTCCAGTTTTGATGTTTCTGATGTAACACAAATCATGCATAAGTTCATAATAATGGACATAAGACATTCACTTCCAAACACAAGACAATCATCACAGTTGAACTTTATAATGGATAATTAAGTAAATGGCATGGAAAGAAACTAGGAACACTACAGAAAAAAACAAAATGACTTCTCTCTGAGTGATTCTTTGGTGGTTTGTGCTTTTCAAAGTAAGTTAAAACTAACTCAACACAGAATAAATTTAAAGGAAGAGTTCATCCAAAGTCATTTCTTCACCTTCATGTCTTAATTAAGTCTGCTGAAGTAGGTCGTGTGATTTTTGTTTGTTTGTTTGTTTCGTTTGTTTTTGGTGGAACACAAAAAGCTTCATGTCTTAATTAAGCATTTATTTGATCTGCTGAAGTATTTGAATGTCGATTTTAATTTGTGATTTTTGTTTGTTTGTTTGTTTCGTTTGTTTTTGCGATTTCGATTTTAATCACGATTTTGAACACAAATGCTTTAAGCATAAATGTTCAGTGTGAATTTGAAATGTATCCAAAAGAAAACCAATTAGAGCTTTATCAAAAAGCTGTAACGTCTCTAGAACAGACTAAGGCAAAAAAATATCCCGTGTCCAAGGTTTTTTTTTTTTTGGCCATGCATTTCATAGAGCTCTTTGTAGCACTGCCTTTTGAAATAATTTGTTGCGCCAGGTTCACTCCGTCTGCATGCGTAAGCATATCAGTATGTGATGCGGTGAAGAAGCAGCACGGACTATTTTGCTCACACAGGACGTTTGAGTCCACTCCTGATGCGGCGGTTTACCACAAACACAACATTTATCCATTATTTTGATTCAAATCCAAATGTTGTTTGCAAATGCTTTTTCAGCATTGTGATTCTCTTTTATTTAAATACAGTAAAAATCTTTCAAGACATATTCACATTTAAACTCAATAATATATCAAACGAGTCATATGAATGAATGAATGAATGAATGATGCATTTATAAGCGCTTTATGTGTATTGCTTACACCCAAAGCTCTTTACAATAATTGCCTTGTTTTTAAAGTGACTTTTGCTTTTTAAAATTAGCCAAAAAGCCATGTGTTGACTGAAACAGTAGACTTTAATTATATGAATTTGTACTTACTAATTTCCGTGATCATGTTTATTTTTACCGCGAACAATGCGTTTACTCACTTTTTAGCGCGTGCAGAAGCAAGAAAACTCCTGCGGAAACGATCGCTGCATGACTTTCAGCACTGCTCTGGAGCGCTCTGCCGGACTGCAACCGTGTGCAGTGTGAACACCATCCGTTAACATGGGCGCTGAAAAAATACACACCGCATACGCACCACAGACGGAGAATGTGTGAACCTGGCGTGTCTTTACTATTTAGGCGCGCTGATCTGATTGAATCGGATAGAACTGCGGGAGGTCGGGGGCGCGGGAAGAATCGTCTAAAGCGATTTAGAAATCGTGCACGCTCAAATCTGATTTTCTGACGATTTCGATTAATCACACAGCCCTACTTCTTATGATCTTTCAAAATTCTAATATGCTGATCTGGTACTTAAAAAACTTTTTTAAGTATTATTATCAATGTTGAAAAAGTTGTGCTATTTAGTGTAAGTTGTAATATTTTTTTAAAGAAATCCTGATACGTTTGTTTCAGGATTCGTTGATGAATACAAAATTTAAAGGAGCAGCACTTATTTGAAAAATAAATCTTTTGTAACATTGTGACATCCACTTTTACTGACTTTCACTTTTGACCATCTCCATCTAATGGATTACAGCTGAATGAAAGGATGTGTGTGTGTGAGTGTGAGTGTGTGTGTGTGTGCGTGTGCGTGAGCGTGAGCGTGTGCGTGAGCGTGTGCGTGAGCGTGAGCGTGTGCGTGAGCGTGAGCGTGTGTGTGAGTCTGCGTGTGCGTGAGCGTGTGCGTGTGCGTGTGAGTCTGCGTGTGTGCATGTGTAATTTTAATACCTCAAACTGTTGAACGATACTGTATTTACCACAGAATGTTCAAGCTGCTATTTTTCACCAGTCGTATGGAGCACTATTTTTTTTTTTGTTTTTTTTGTTTTGGAGCTTCACTTTGTCACCATCCACTTTGAGTATATGAACAAAAACCTTCTTCAAACCCCTTCCTTTTGAGTTCCACATAAGAAAGTACATCTTACAGGTTTAGGACAACGGGTGAGTAAATTATGAAATCATTTTCACTTTTGTGGTGAACTATCCCTTTAAATCCACAAATCACTGCACAGCTCGCTTAGTCTGGAGTTAAGATGGTTGAAAGGCCCTAAATATCACATCCTGTCTCTTACCTGGACTCTTGTCAAGGAAAAGGCAGCAATGTGTCTGCAGTATCCATGGTAACACCTGTGGCAGATGGAGAAATGAAGATGGAAATAGTACAATGGAGTAAATTTCACACACAGAGAACGAGACAATCGGTGAATGGAGGGAAGAGGATGAAGAGATGAGATAAAGCATTCCCTGTGACAGGGGCCATGCTAACTCAAGTTAATGAACTCATCGACCTCCTGAATTTGCATGTGGAAAACAAATCACATACATCTCCACAATTCACAGCTTACTCCTTAACCCTGGGCATACAAATAAATACTACTCTGCACTTATTCTGATAAAATCACACAAAGCATTGACTTTTAATATGTGAGATGCACGTGACGTCATCACTGTTTAGCACTGGCAACAGCAGGTGGGTTCAAACATTAATTAAGACTATTTATGGCATCAGCAGAAACGTCTGTAGTCTTTGGAATGACACGTGAATCATTTCCATAATCTAATAAGTTAAACGGTCTTGGCTAGAAGTCAGTCGCTAATATTGATGATTAGAATACTATTACAACACTGTTTATTTCCATCAACACCAGCTGCAATACCTTTTTCAGAGCTGACATTCTCCAGAGGCTCGTAGCATCGCTTCAGTCCTTGATGTGAATGCGGATGGTTTGTAAGCACACAGGAACGGGCAGGTGAGGTGTGTATCAGTAGTCCATGGTTTTAATATACACACATGTGTTCAGCTGCAGTGTGCACGCATCAGCAGAAACCCCGCAGACCCTCCGCATGATGCTCCGGATGCTCCTATAAAGCACTGCTGCTTCTTTTACTACATAAACTGCCTTATCACAACGGTTTTCTTCATCTGATTAAAGAAACAAAATGAAGCTTATAAAGACTGAGAGTGGCCATGGTGGAGAGACATTCAACTAAAGCGTCATTGCTATAAATAACTTGATAACTTTTGAGGCGCTTCGTCCACGAGGGAGAGCCATAGATAGATAGATGGATAGATAGATTCGAACAAAGAATTCAAAATAACCACCAATTAAAAATATAAATGGTTGTCCGTGGATGGAATTCAGATCCTGGGAGGTTAGCTAATGATCTCAGAACTTTGGCTAACATTCTGGCAAGGTTATCTTAAATTTAAGAACAAACATTAATACAACATTTGTTCAGAATTATCTGGTCTTTAATGTGTGTTCTCAAAATATTAGCACAAAAATGTTATTTTACATCATTCATTACACTTTTTTTCTGAAATGTTTTAGTTGGATGCTCATCTAACATTTGTTAAATGTTACTACTTGCTTAAAGGGATAGTTCACACAAAAATGAAAATTGTTGTTATTTACTCGGCCTCAAGTTGATCCAAACCTGAATGAGTTTCTTTCTTCTATTGAGCACAAAAGAAGATATTTTGAAGAATGTTCAAAATATCTTCTGTATCCAAACAGTTGACAGTAGCCAGTGACTTCCATAGTATGAAAAAACAATACTATGGAAGTTGTTGGGGAATTTACAGTTAAGGACCAGATATGATGAATGAAGACCAGGAGACATAGATGTACTCAACTGAAGAAACATTTACTGAAGAAAGTAGTTTGCAGTTTAATCAGCAGGATTCAGCTTCAGCACTCACATGGAGTTCGTAGGCTGCTCTGCATACACTCAATACAGCAGTAATTGTACTCTAACAAAGGTCACTAACTGTATTACTTTAGGTTAAAGGATTCTTGTTGGTTGAAACATAGATAGACTTAAAAATATATATAGGTGACAACCGAGATCCAGTTTTAGGCGTGAAGTGGCCCAACAAAAACATATGTGACCCTGGGCCTGGACCACAAAACCAGTCATAAGTCGCACGGATATATTTGTAGCAATAGCCAACATTGTATGGGTCAAAATTATCTATTTTTCTTTTATGCCAAAAATCATTAGGATATTAAGTAAAGATCATGTTCCATGAAGATATTTTGTAAATTTCCTACCGTAAATATATCAAAACGTGATTTTTGATAGTAATATGCATTGCTAAGGAGGACTTAATTTGGACTACTTTAAAGGCGATTTTCTCAATATTTAGATTTTTTTGCACCCTCAGATTCCAGATTTTCAAATAGTTGTATCACAGCCAAATATTGTCCTAACCTAACAAACATCAATGGAAAGCTTATTTATTCAGCTTTCAGATGATGTATAAAAACACTATTAGCTAATCAATAACTACTATTTTTATATATATATCCTTGAGAACTACTAAGAACTACTGTATACAGGTTCATAAATAATGTGAATTGTGCATAATGTATAATTAATTCTAAAATGAAGATCATGGTAACCCACTAGTAATGACTCAATAATTACCAAATTCTTCTAAAGGAACTACTAATTACTTGGATCAGTATTATGAAGTGAAAAACATTATAACTCCCTAATATTGCCTGACTTCATTGTAAGCTTTTGAATATATGTAAGGTTTTGGATAGTAATGACTCAAGTGTTACTACATCCTTCTGAAGGAACTACTAATTATTTGGATCAGTATTCTAAAGTGAAGATCACAGTAACCCACTAGTAATGATTTAAGTCTTACCAAATCTAGCTAAATTAATTTCTAACCAAAACCTTACAAAAACCTCAAAAGTTTACAATGACGTCAGTAATTACCAGGGAGTTATCATGATCTTCAAGTTAGAATACTGATCCAAATTTGTTTTGATTCCTTTAGAAGGATGTAGTACCACCTGAATAGTTACTATCCAATACTTTACAAAACTCTAAAAAGCTTACAATGATTGCAGTCATTACTAGGGAGTTATCATGATCTTCACTTTAGAATACTGATCCAAATAATTCCTTCTGATGAATTTGGTAATTCTTGAGTCATTACTAGTGGGTTACCATTACCTTTACTTTAGAATTAATTATACATTATGTATTATTCATATTAATTATGAACTTGTATACAGTAGTTCTTAGGGAGGTATGAAAAAATAATAGTTACTGATTAGCTAGTCTCATATGTCCACGGACCGTTGGCTAAACGTCTGATGCATATGGCACACTTTTCTGGAAACACTTCAGGAGTGTCGAAGTCGTCTTCTGACTGGTTGAATTAAACCGGCTTTCCAGGAGATGCGAGTGTCGCGTTTATTTTCAGTCCGCCGGGAAACAAAGATGCCGTGGCGCCAAACCCCCTCACGAAAGAAGAAAGCCGTCGTGTTTACAAATGTGACGACGAACGCTTATCAGTGTCAACTAAACACTGGATTTTCAAAAGTATGTGAAATATTTAAAGTTCGCGTCTTTAATCTTTAAAATACGTCAGCGAGTTTCACACACCGGTCTGTTATTATGGCGACATTTCCACGCACCGAAACATGACGCTGAATGAAACGAACTATGATTGGTTGTTTGACATGTCGGTCAAACGGCCTCATGGGCGGGCCTTGGCCAATGAAAGCGGACATCTATTCCAGACCTTCAGCCGTCAGTCTGAAGGTCTGGCTACGCGAGACTACTGATTAGCTAATAGTGAACTACCACATTCGACTAAGCAATATTACTTACTAATTCATTAATCAGAGTATCTTGTTAGTTACTAGTAGTTACTAGAGTGCTAATATAGCATTACTCATGTGTTCTTGTGTAGTTATTCATTAATGATGGAACAGTATTCTAAAGTGTTACCACATTAAGATATATGCGAACCCTCCACTAAGAGGCAGAGGACCTATGAAATCAATTTGCTGATGTGTCCGCAGACCCTGAGGGTGCAGAACATGTCCAAAAATATTTTTTAGCTTTGAAGGAGAATTCACTTTGAGACATACTAGACACCTTTTGCAGAAATCAGCACAAGCATTTCTCATTTTTGGCCACCACCATGTTTTTTAAATAATTGCATGTAACTTCACAGGTCCTGGATGTGCCAAACCATGATACAAATACATTCAATTATTTTGGGCAGAAGAAGGACACAAAAAAAGCGCTCATTAAACTTCCACAGTCCATCTGAGCTCTTCTGTGCACCCAATTAAATCCATTGTTCAATTTCATCTGCATCATCGACTGCATAGTTAAAAAATGTCTCTAGTATGCCCCTCCTCCTCCTGTGGAGAGAGAGACATTACACTCACAAGTTGTTTTAGATAGTTTTGCAGCCCCCTGGCAGCAGTGTCTCCAGCTTGATTTCCCCTTAGACTGGTGAATCATCCTTGGAATGTCCTGTGATTGTGATAACCACTCTTGGTTCAGTGTCATTTGTGTCTTTGTGGCATTTTCAATCAGCTGTATGCAGTTGTGCGCAGATCCCTCATCTAGTAGCAGTAAGGCAGGGTTGATAACATTATCAGCGTCAATTTGTATCTCCACGTTTTTGCTTAAAAGTGTGGCTTCCCCCTCCAGGTTACATTAAGTAAACACGTGCGGTGATATATATGATAACCAGGGCCTCTGTTCATTTCAGACATTAAGAACCAAATTTTGTCTACCAGCATCCGCATATTTTGTCTTTCTTCAATTACGTTCTGCTCTCAAAGCGTATGGCGTTCCGTGGGCATCTTCTATTTCCTCTCATCCTATGCGGGACTGGATTGCACAATCTGCTGGTCAGCCATCTGTTTCCTTAATATATAATAATTTTTTTTTTTTTTTTTATAGTTATCAACAATTTTTTTTTTTTTTTTTTCACACACAACACAACATAATATCCAGAATACAACAAAACAAAACAACAGACACATACTCAACATCTCCAATCAAAAGGGAGGGGGAGAGGGAAGGACAACAAGAACACAAACGTTACTCCTTTATATAATCACGTATATTCAACAAAAAACACTGCCAAGCATCAATGGTCGAAGGCCTGGCCCCACCAACTCGCGCCGTTGTACATTCACATGAGACAATTTGCAGGAGGCTGCGGATCCAATATGTTTTTCTACACATGTGTGGTGTAAACCAGTTCTGGATTATTGTCTTCTTCACAGCTGTAAAACCAGCAAACAACATTCTCTTTTGCATTGAACTAATACAGAGACCAGAATCATCATTAAGAAGACACAAACTTGGGTTAATCATTTTGTACTGTTCCTCATCTAGCTGCTTGACTCACAATGTTTCTCTCTGCACATGTACAGTATTTATGTGAAGCATTCGCATAGTTTGTATAGTTTGTATTTTTTATCTTTATCTTTAGTTGTATAGGGAAAACAATATATATAGTATACTTAGTCAAAATCTGTCAGTAGGTTAGTTGTGTATAGGTTTATAGTGTTTTACTTCATTGTTGTATGTCTGTATTTATGTCTGTATTTATGTAGCACCGTGGACCCGTGAGGCATGACATTTCGTTCCACAGTATGTCCCCACATGTAGCGGAATGACAATAAAGCTCAACTTGACTTGACTTGACTTGGTTCTCTATTTTGGTACCATTCACAACTTCTGACAATGGAAACGGACATAATTGCGTACCGTACCGTACTGTACCGAACCGTACCGCTCAGTGGAAATGAGTCATTACATTCTGTAGTACTATCAGCTTTTTCAAAAACAATATCCAGCCCTTTGCAGAAGCTACTCAGATCACACCCCACATTTAATCCAGAAATTTCTGCCACTTTATCAAATTTAGTAACCAGACTATGCCAGCCGTTAGCTATTTTTGGAATTTTTCCAAAAATGGTACCCCCTGTTAATGGTACCCCTCCCATCTTACAAATCCAGGAATGGACACATACGGTTAGAAATTTGGATTTTTCTGGCTCTTTCTTTGTTTGTAGCCAGTCAAGTTGTTGTTTGACTTTCCAATCAGTATCAAAGCCCTGACTGACCATTCTTTTGATGAGTTTTGAAAAAAAAATTGAAGAGCTTCAGAGCAGAGCTGCTTACAGCGTTTGCTATCTTCTGTCTCATCATTAGTATCTGGACTGAACAAGTTTCTTAATTTGTCAGCCATATTTCTGTCACAGTTGAAACCCTCAAGAAATGATAGCAGCAATATCTCTCCCTCCCTCCCTTTTGATTGGACCTTGAGATGTTGAGTATGTGTCTGTTGTTTTGTTTTGTTATATTTTGGATGTTATGTTGTGTTATGTGTGAAAAAAATTAAATAAAAAACTGTTGATAACAAAAAAGAAATGATAGCAGCAATAGATTAAGGTGACGATCTTTCAATAACAGCACCTGGCTTCTGTGTGACAAAACTATAAAGTATGTTATATACTGGTCCACTCCAATTAGGGTCTCAATTTTCTATTCAGGGTTGTTATTAATGCATCCTTGACCAATTAACTTTGCCTTTATTTATCTCATTTAATTCTAACTAAACGTAATTGCTATCTAACTCGTTTTTAAATTTGGGGTACCACTGTCTGGAGGTGGAAGCAATCAAGAGTCGAGATTGCAATTTAACACTTCTCTATTGACTTACACTCCTGTGGAGTTGTCTATACAGATACCAGTGCACTGCCTGCCACTTTAACGACTCCCAGTGTCCCCCAATTAGAGTGTGTACACTTTAACACTTTTACTTTTTTTCTTTTTAATCCCTAATATGATTCTCTCAATCCACAATACACCCCACTACAGGTGTATACTAACACCAGTCCACAACCCAGATCTGGTGTTACCTCACTCACATCTGAGCAAGTACCTCCTCGCTTTCCCTTCTCCGAATGCCTTCCACCCAGACTATCCCTAATTTAAAAAAATGAATAAAATCCTACTGTTTGTTGATTGAGCAGGGATGTCCCCAAAGAATGATTGCCCACACACACTGCGCAATTAACTATTGGGGTATTTACAGTTAAGACCCAGGGATATATGATGAATGAAGACCAGGAGTTGTAGAGGTAGTCAATTGAAAAAAAAAAATACTGAAGAAAGTAGTTTGCAGTTTTATCAGCAGAAGCCAGCTTCACACTCGTGAGGAGTTCGTACGCTGCTCTGCGTACAGTCAATACAGTAGTACCTTAACAAAAATCACTAACGTCATTAGGATTCTGGTTGATTGAAACATAGATGAAAATCTCCACACATGGTCGTGCATATCTCCTCTAATATTTATGTGACAACCGAGATCCGGTTTAGGCGTGAAGTGGCCCACCAAAGACATAAATCAGCACTTCTAGCATCAGGTTGTCTGCAGATGTCCATTCTATCCTGGGAGTAGTTATTCACCTCACTGAAGCCTGGTCCTGCAAACACAGATTCCAACACACACACAACTTCTTCAGAGTGGCTCAGACTCATATTCTTATCAGGTACTCAACATACAGATAATGAGCTCAGTTCCTCAGAGAGAGAGAGAGAGAGAGAGACGTTCTGACAATATTCAACTTTATTCTTTAATATCCAGGGATGGGTAAATGTGTTAACTATGAGTTGGTCACGTAGATGAGGGGCCCTGATGACCTCTGTGACATAGGCTGTCAAAGTGGGCCTGAGGAGTAAATATATTTAGCATATGGAGAGAACCTTCTGAAAACCAAGGAGAGACCACATTCCAGTAACATAATTCATCTGAATGAAGGGGTGGATTATCAGATCTACGGCCGCTTCAACTTATATCCTTTTAATATATATCTTCAAAATATATTTAATCAAGTTAATTATTATTTAACCCATTAGATTTAATTGATTGAATGATGTTGACTTGTTAATTTAAGTTAGTTTAGACTCTCTAACCCGGGGTACTCAGAATGAGGCAGAAAATATAATCTATAGTGCATTAAAGGCTATGTCGATTAGCATTGGATTATAAATATACTTTATTATTATGAAAATAACAGAGATGGCTTGAAGAACACTATGAAGACTTGAAGGTAAACCCTATATTGGGTCACTTCTGAAACTCGCCAAACCGGTTCAAAAACTCATCACAATTTGGTCAGAGAATGCTACCTCAACACTGCAGGACTGCTTTCAGTGCACAGACTGGAACATGTTTAAAGAGGCGGCCACCTACAACAACCACACAGACCTGCAGGAGTACACTGAAACTGTGACTGCTTACATCAAAAAGTGCATGGATGATGTGACAGTCACCAAGACCATCACCACACGTGCAAACCAAAAGCCGTGGATGACAGCAGAGGTTCGTGGGCTGCTAAAGACCAGAGATGAAGCATTCAGATCAGGAGATAAAGTAGCCCTCAAAACAGCAAGAGCCAATCTGTCCTGTGGCATCAAAAACACAAAACGGCCATATGCTCAAAAAATTAACAATCACTTCACAGACAGCAGAGACACACGGAGCCTGTGGCAAGCCATTCAGACCATCACTGACTACAAGCCCCCGCCACAGGCCTGTGATGATGATCCATCCCTCCCCGATACACTCAACCACTTTTATTCACGGTTTGAAATGCAGAATGACACACCTGCACAAAAACTGCCCACACCTCCCAACGACCAGGCGCTCTGTCTGTCTGCAGCCGACGTAAGGAAGACCCTATCCAGGATTAACCCACGAAAGGCTGCGGGCCCTGACAACATACCTGGCCGTGTACTGAAAGACTATGCTGCACAGCTGACGGATGTCCTAACAGATATCTTCAACACCTCGCTGAGCCAGGCAGTCGTCCCCACATGTCTCAAATCCACAACGATCATACCAGTACCAAAGAAATCACCTGTGTCCTGCCTAAACGACTACCGTCCCATTGCACTGACTCCAATCATAATGAAGTGTTTTGAGAGGTTAGTCATGCAAAAAATCAAAACCAGCCTCCCCAACACACTCGATCCGCTCCAGTTTGCATACCGTCCAAACCGCTCTACGGACGATGCAATTTCCACCACCCTCCACCTGGCTCTCACCCACCTAGAAAACAAAGACTCCTATGTCAGAATGCTGTTCATTGACTTCAGCTCGGCATTCAACACAATAATCCCACAACAGCTCATAAATAAACTAAACCTGCTGGGCCTTAACAATTCCCTCTGTAATTGGATCCTGGACTTTTTAACCGGAAGACCTCAGTCAGTCCGTGTCGGCCACAACACCTCGAGCACTACCACACTGAGCACAGGTGCCCCACAATTCTGTGTGCTCAGCCCGCTGCTCTTCACGCTGCTGACCCATGACTGCACTGCCAAGTTCAGCTCCAACCACATCATCAAGTTCGCTGATGACACAACAGTGGTAGGTCTCATCAGCAACAACGATGAAATGCACTACAGAGAGGAAGTGGCACAGCTGGCTGTATGGTGTGGCGCTAACAATCTGTCCCTCAATGTGGAGAAGACAAAGGAGGTTGTGGTGGACTTCAGGAGGAGGAACTCCATTGACCACCCCCCACTGACCATCGACAGCTCGACTGTGGAGAAAGTCAGCAGCACTAAATTCCTGGGGGTGCACATCACACACCTCACGGAGGATCTCACCTGGTCTCCCTCCACCCATCCTCACCACCAACACCATGTCACTCTCCAAGAAGGCACAACAGCACCTACACTTTCTCCGCCGGCTGAAAAGAGCAAGTCTCCCTCCACCCATCCTCACCACATTCTACAGGGGCACCATTGAGAGTGTGCTGACCAGCTGCGTGTGTACATAATCCCACAAAAGACTCCGCAATATACCGTATGTATGTTTACATGCTCATGCACTACAAATCATCTTGTACTGTTCCCCAGCCAGCTGCTTGACTCACAATGTTTCTCTCTGCACATGTACAGTATTATGTGAAGCATTCGTATAGTTTGTATTTTTTATCTTTATTTGTATAGGGTAAACATTTATATATAGTATACTTAGTCAAAATCTGTCAGTAGGTTAGTTTGTGTATAGGTTTATAGTGTTGTATGTCTGTATTTATGTAGCACCGTGGTCCTGTGAGGCACGACATCTCGTTCCACTATGTCCCCACATGTAGCGGAATGACAATAAAGCTCAACTTGACTTGACTTGATATTGTTGCGTCTTCATGTTTCATGTTTGATCAGTTCAAGCATTTATCTTATTTTAATTCAGTCACAGCAGTAGCTGTATACCTTTGCCCATATTAGGGATTTACTGGAGCATAATTTCTTTCACTTCTGTGACGCCTATGTGGAGTTTCCGCACGAGGGCGCCCTCTGGCGTCCAGTATGTATGAAACAGATTATGTGTTTAGTGCTCAGTGATGTGCACTCCGCCCTTTTTTGGTCTTAAATATGAAAAGTAATACTTCTTTCTCATTTGTGAACTATATTTGCTCAAGAATGTTTTGAGTTTTAGTATTTTGAGTTTGTTCAATACTCTTGAGTATGAATGCATTTTTTGTTTGCATCAATATAGCAAAATAAACTTTTAATCCAATTTTTTGTTAATTTTACTTTTTTAGTTTTATTTTCATGTTCAGTATTATTTTAAATAGGAAAAGGAAAGTCAAGACTTGGATAAGTAATAAACTGCATTTCTAAATCAGTAAAACTGCAAACATTGTCTTAAAGTCTGATGATGCAAATTGTAATTTATGGTCCTTCACATTTTAAAAGCGGCTTGAACTTGAGTATCCCAATTAGGCCATGACTGGCCTTAATGCTGTTTGCATGTTTTGAAGGACTAAGACAAAACTAAAATACTGAGAAAGACATTAATAAAAGCACAGTCATTTCATGATAACAAACATCTTCCCATTAAGTAAAAAATGACTTTATTGGTGAACACTGTTTATGTGACAATCAGTTTTTCAAACAGTAATGATCACAAGAACAATGTCACAGGTTATCATTGATGATTATATGACCAAATGAGACAATAATCAATACAAACTGTATGAAAAGCTTTAAAAACAATCAAGACCTTCAAAAGGAATCAACAAATTAGTGTTACGCTTGATAAATATACACATTGAACATGGCAAAATGAATATGAATACAAAAAATAAATATGTGAGCAAGACCATGGTTTGAATACTAATTTCACTGACAGAAAATGGGAATGTATAAGTTCACCAATAACTTGTTTTCTTTTTATTCAAATATTTTTCTGTGGTGCAATTTGTACTTCATCTCAGTTTAAATCACTCTCGAAAGAAGTGTTAAAACTGACTAAAATGGGAAAACCTGAATGTGATGCACTAGACAATTTTTATAGTTGAAAAGGTTTTGAACTTGATGATCTGGGAGTTTGCGCTGTTCTATGAGGTTGGGATGCCACTGCCAATGGGAGGAGTGGAGAGAGGTGGCAGCAGGAGACTCTTGAGTTTCACTGACATGGCTGCGATCTCTGGGTCCTGAGTTTCATACATCTTCACCAGCCGGGCAAATTTGAGAACACCTGTAAGGCAAGAGGCAGCAGTTGAAATGACAGCATTTTGTTTGTGTTTACATGTTTGCACATTTAATCTCACCTTCTCCTTCATTGTTGAAACCGTATGCTTTGATGACCTCCTGTTGGATCTGAGTGGCCACAGGAAGCACAAGCTGCAGCATCTTGCCCATGTCGTTGCAGGAGCTTTCTCTGGCTTCCTCCATGCGTGCTGCGTTCTCAGGCACGGAGAAAGCCTGGATCACCTCACTAAGAACAACTGCAATGGACGGGACAACAGTCTGGCTGAGTCCAAGTCATGCCATGACCCATGAGAATATGATTTAAGGACCGACGTCTCACCTCTCGCCTGCTCTACAGTGAGCGTGGGCTGCTGTGCTGGGGCAGAGGCCATGCTGGCTCACTCCACAGGAGAGATTCACTACCGATATCTGCAAAGGCATTTTTGAGGAATTAAACACTGCTGCAACATGTTATAGGATAATTTATGCATACACTAATCAATGAAGAACACTACATCAGCTTGACAGTTTGTTCTTCTTTCTTTCCGACAGAACACATTTTCACTGGCAGCTCTGTACCATCATTATGGGTATCAGTACATACTATAATCATAAAAATCCATAAATAAATAAATGAATGAATGAAGAAAAACAAAAATTCAACATCATTAATATTGTGTTGTCTATCTGTATTTTTGTCTTCATTGTCATATAAACAATAGAGAGACCAGACGTTCCTATTTTTCAGGAACAGTCCTGTTTTATCGGTTTGAAGGTAGTCACGTACTAACTACGCATGTTAAATTAACGTAATACTATTTGTATGAACTATATAGTAATCCACGGGATTGTTTTGCACACTATTTTTAAATATCCCCAAAAGTTGCGTAAACATCACAAACCAGTTATTTTCACAAACACGTTAACTATATCATATGCTGAAAGTAGACCGAGATATGAATACAAATATGTACGAAACAATTATACAATGACATTTGCTGAAAATCACACTTTTTGCAAAAAAATAGCTTAAACGAGACAGTAATGATCAATTTCAAAAGCACAAACATAACATTTTGAAAAGTTAAAAAGCTGTAATATCTATATACATAAGTTTGTGAAAACATTAAAAACAGAGTTATTTGTCATATGTTCTTCACATTTGTTTTACTTTTGCAATGTGTTTTTGTAAAATCAAGAAAATGTAATAATATAATGTTTTGACCTATTTGCTATTTACAGTATTGGCTATTAAATATTGTTCAAAGTGTGATTTTTCAATAAATCAAAATGTGAACTGTAATTAATAATAGTATATGGAGTCTATTTTAACAAACAAAACAATGTCGAAGTTTTTTTTTTTTCAATTCAGAGATAAATAACAAGTAAGATTTCAATGATGTTATAATATGTAAGAAAATGTCTCCGGTTTACATTTCAGAAATATGATCAATTTTAAAAACAAAACAAAACCGAGGAAATCAACACTTTGGTTCTTTGATTATGGGCTAAAACGCAATACCCAATAGATAATACCTAAATACACTGAATAAATAGCTGCACAGATTATTATATGTTTAATATTGATATTATGTGCAGTTGTTGTTATGAAAAATTAGAGCTATGCTGGTTTCAGCTGTCATCTATCAATGTAACGTTAGTTCCGCTTCACACAAAACCACTGACTGATCATTCTCTCTGAGTTTCAAATGTAAATATATTATTATTTTATACCGAAGTAATATTTTACACATTTATATGCACTTACATCGATGATGCCAGTACCTAACCACAGCCTCTCCTGTGACGCGGACGCCCGCACACTTCCGGTGGGTACAGCCATTAAAGTGTCCGTGTGCAACAACTACCATAGAAATAAGATAGAAACTTCAAGTCATAAAAAATTGGCGAGGCTTTGCGTTCAAAAAATTATAATTGGTGAATCGCGATTGGTCTAAATAGTTATCTTTTTACTGTTAATAGTTAATCTCTTTACTATGTATTTTTAGTCAAATTACTGTTGAAGTGCTGAAGTGTGTCACGTGATACCTGTTGCTTTTCACAGCGCTAGTCAGCCTGGACCAATAACAGTGATTTGCGAGTCCACCAATCACGTGCTCATTTATTTTATTTATGTCTCGTATTATTAATTGGAATGAATAAACGTAAAATAATATACGTTTTATGTGATGTTGCTTTCGCTGAGACAAAAAAAAAAAATAAGTCCAGAAATTGGCTTTTTGAGCCACCAAGCGCCCCCTGGAGGAAATAACCTTTTAGTGTAATAGCAAACAAACAGTCATTAGACAGAAGCATTTGCCGACCAGTGCAAAACTAAGACGGAAGTCTGGTAAATATTGACACGTGAACATAGTAGCGATTTCGACGCAGATTAATTCATTTTTTTCTTATGTTCACAGTTTTCAGGTATGAAATATGGAGAGTAAGCTGGCTGAGTTCAGATCCCGAAAGAAAGCCCAGACTGAAGCTAAGAAACCTGCTGATCGTGTGATGCAGAGTGAAACGACAGCAATAAGCGATGCTTCTCCAGCAGTGTGTACTGACACACCAGAACAGAAGCCCAACACCTGCCCTCAAAGTCCACACACTGAGGTATGAGAACACTTACTACTTTAAAAAACACGGACAGTAACAAAACGACACATAAAACTGCCAATTAACCATGTCATTTTTGTCTGATAAACCTAATCTAATATTTTTGCTGTCATTTTAGGATCACAGTCATTATTTGTTGAATACTACATGTGGTCGTTGGCTTCAGCGAGTGGCCCTCACTCATCTGACCCTGCTTAAAGTGCTGCTGTGGCTCGTGCTGCTGGGGCTTTTTTCAAAACTTGAGTTCGGCCTGCCTTTTTTTGTTATATCGTTATTCTACTGGCTCTATGAGGGCCTTCGAAGCCCAAAAGCCCGACAACCTGGAGAAATGAGTGCGTACTCTGTGTTTAATCCAGACTGTCAACCCATCCTGGGATCTTTAACAGCCGAACAGCTGGAAGGAGAGATGGGATACAGGCCAGTGGCCAATAGATGAACGTTTGAAATGAAGCTAACTTTGCAACTATCTGGACAATAAAGAAAACCGTCTAAATGTAGATCTGTAAAGTCAAGTCAAGTCAAGTCACCTTTATTTATATAGCGCTTTTAACAATACAAATTGTGACAAAGCAACTGCACAATATCAAAATGGGAAAATAGTGTCAATAATGTAAAATGACAAGATTAAACACTCAATTTTCAGTTAAATGCATTTCATTATTGAATTCAGTGATGGCATCGTCCAGCTCAGTTCAGTTCAAAAAGTTTCTGTTCAATCAAGTCGACGATATTGCTGGAAATTAAGTGTCCCCAACTAAGCAAGCCAGAGGCGACAGCGGCAAGGAACCAAAACTCCATTGGTGACAGAACGGAGAAAAAAACCTTGGGAGAAACCAGGCTCAGTCGGGGGACCATTTCTCCTCTGGCCAGACGACACAGCAGTTCAATTCCAACTGCTGCAAAGTCAGATTGGAGGGCTCATCTGGTTCCCGAGATCTTGTCCTGATGGCTGTCTAGGTGACGGGGTCCTCACTGGGGGTCTGTCTCTGGGGCTCATCTAGATGTCCTGGTCTCCGCTGACGTTCAGGGCTGTAGAGGTCGTCTCTAGGTGCTGATCCACCATCTGATCTGGTGAATGCAGTGACCTCGGAATAAGAAACAAACAGACTAATATTAGCGTAGATGTCAATCTTTTTACGATGTAACAAGTACATCATGTGTTATGGGAAGTGTTCCCGGTTCCGGTTGATCTAATTAATGCAGCCTAACCTTTCCAAGTGCACTTGGAAAACTTGTTTGCATTATATTAATGTATATTAGTTTTTAAATGATTTATCTGTATTTACATAAATTAAAATGTTTTATTTTATTAATATATTGGTGATTCTGGGCACTTTTATGTTTTTTGGTCATATTTTTAAAAATACATATAATTTTGGACAAATTCCTCTTTCTTTGTCAAACTAACAATAAAACCACCTTAAAAACTTTTTACTACCTTTCTATTATGATTTTTTTCATACTTTTCAACCTCCTTATAGGTGTCAAAATCACTGTTTTCTCCTTGTCACACACCCAGACTTTAAAACTTCAACAATGAAAATACAGTTTAAAAATATGACATATCTGGTAACTATTAATGTACCTGAATTAAGCACTAGTAAAATAATTAAAATACATTATAGTATTTTATGTGAGACCACTATCAATATTACTTTTTATACAAAATATAGCTGTCGCACAGTATTGGTGTCATTTCCACCACAACACTGTAATGTCCCTTTAAAAAGTTTGTGTGAAAGATTGTTTAGGTGGTTTCTATGGAAATGTTCAGTGACATCAGAGCACATGTTGGACATGGAGGGAATTTAAATTTTCATCAACAACATATTAAGAAAAATCAAGATAAATAGTGCTTGATCAGTTAATATATTTATTCTATGTCATTTCCAAACATGCGGTACCTTCAAGGGTGTTTTTAAAAAGCTCAAAATTTTAAGTTAAATAAGAGTATTTTGCATACATGAAATGCTAAGTATTAATTCAAAGCTAATCAGTGAAGCTATCTTCCATTTTTTCACAAAAAAACTACAGACGTGTCATTTCCACCACACTGCCCTCTGTGGTGGAAATGACATTTATGGTTACAAAGTACAATTGATATGTTTAATGATTTTGTGAATTGAGTTTAGTGAGTGTGATGAGTTTAAGACTTCTTCTAATAAATATATCTGCTGTTTCTCTACATTCACATTAATGCATTGTCATTTCCACAACACCCTGTCATTTCCATCACCACACATTTTTAAAAAATATTAAAAAAGTTCTCATCACACATTAAAAATGTATCCACAATTTATGAGATCATGCTCTACTTAATATAAAAATTCAAGTTATTTATTTTCTAATAAGCTCTTACCCAAATCAATATTAAATTTCAGAGTGTGACAGGTGTACATTTCAGCATTTGGTCCTTAGTGCAGTTTCTCTTGTAATCTAAGTTTGTCCTCTTACAGACCTTAAAACTAGACACATTATTTAAACTTATGAGACTGTTACACGTGACTTTTGAACAAGTTTTTCTTATTCAACTTCACAAGTCTAAAAGTGCCCCTAGTTAAAGAAACGCCCATATATGTATATATTGTATATATAAAGATGTACACCTCCTTCTGAGTTTAATCCCATCCAACAAATGAACAAATCAACAACACTCTTATCCAAACTAATTCATGGAGCTGAAATGTATTATTGAGAGACAGGACTTCCTCTTGGATTCACTTACAAAAAGATATACTTTACTAATTAAAGGTCAGAATCAGAAATAAGACAAAGGCCCTCAATTTGCTCTCAATTAGCTGGACTACTATCACCCAAAAGCTTTGTCAAGGATGACTATAAAATGAATAGGCCTTTACTGTAATCAACTGAATTCCTCTTTGTGTAAACATTGCATTTATTTAAATTATTTTCTACAAAAGGATTCACAGTTGCATGTGACTGCATGATTTCAGATGTATTTTATGCTCTTTGTCTTAAATCAGTTTAGTAATTTGTCAGAAATCACAAGTAGGCCTACACTGATAGTCTACATCACTAAAATAACAATAAGGGCCTAATTGTACACACTTTGGGGGGGGGGGGGGCACTAATGGTTTTACTGAAATGTCTCTAAAGTAAAGTAAAGTACAAAGTCTGATTTTTGTCATATTAACTAAGGAAAACTAAGGAAGCTTGTTCAGCCAGGGTAAGTTAATTGTGACTTCTTACCTCACATTTCAAATTTTCCTCACAATTCTGAGGGGGGAAAGAATTATTGTGAGATATAAACTAAGAATTGTGAGAGAAAAAAGTCAGAACTGAGATATTAAGTTACAATTCCCTTTTTGGTGGCAGAAACACACCAATAAATTAATAAAGCTAATTGCAAGACCGAGGTAAACTCAGAAAAAGTCAGAACTGCGAGATGAAGACAACGAATTCTAAAGGAAATGTGAGAATTCTGAAAAAGTCAGAATTGCAAGTAAATTCTGTACAGTCAGAATTGTGGGGTATAAACCATAGAAAACTATCAACTTTGTTTCTTCAGAAATTCCATAATGCAAACAACAAATGATGAATTTCAGTAAGGTGTAGTTATGTGATTAAGTAGTTCACCCCTCAAAAAAGAAAATCCTGTCATAACATCTTTACATGTAGCCTATCTTTACAGAATGTTGGGTGAACACAACGGGCGCTAAGACACTGCAAGACGAGAACTACGATGTACACGACGCCTTCCTGTCCCGGGGTGCAGTCCGAATCCGATCCGTGCAGAGAACCGGTGGTAAACCTGAACTCTGTGTCGCCCGCTGGACAGACTGCGATTAAAGTAAGACCACAGCTGTAGATTAAACCGATACTCACTGCTAAATCTCCGTCTGCACCGCGACATTGCAGGCGAATAGCAAATCGCACAGATAAATAAACGCTAACGATCATACCATGGTTAAAGAGTTTAGTAGTATGTGTTTTATAAATGTGTCACCGTGGCAACAAGAAAGATACATTTATGAGAGTTTTGGGGACGAATGATACATTATGTGGAAAACAGTCCATTGTTATTCAGCAGGTCTCTTCAAACAGTATGAGTCCTCTGCCATTTTTCATAATTACTCATTAACCACACAGTTCATGAGTATAGTCAAGGTTGATGTGCTTTATCATTGTGTTCTGTGATCAAATAAATACCTGATTCATACTCTTACAACTGGAACAAAACGACCAAACAAACAAAAAAGAAGACAGAATTATGATTATTGATGATTATTTACATTTAGCAGACACTTTTATCCAAAGCGACTTACAAATTATAAAAGATTATTGAATTAATATTTTCAAATGTTTAGAAAAAAATCACCTACAGTCTTATCTCAAAATGTGTTATCTCAAACTTGTCTTTCCCTCAATATGGGTCACCACTGTTAGATACAAAGAGATGTCAAATATTATAATACATGAACCAATCTAGCATGAAAAAAAGAGACTACTTAGCAAGAAGTGCTTAAATCTACAACAAATTCTTTACAACTGACATATCATGGCTGAGACAGAAAATATAAGCACAAAAATAAATTAGATAGTTAAAAATAAAAATATAATAATAAAATTATTATAAAAAATAAGGAAAATATCTAAAATAACATTCAAGCCTGAGTCATTTTTTACAAAACAGGTAAAATATGCCAAGGAAATTAAAATTTCTTAAACATCTGTTTTAATCTACATAACATCTACACAATGTATGTGGACATATTGTTTTAGGGATGCATGATAATGTCAGTGTCATAATGCTGATAAAATAAAGAAAAAAAATCAAATCAAAATCACTGATACCAAAAAGACAGATCAGTACCAAATCATTATTTCAAGTTATACTTTGGCAAGAATTTCATTCCTCGTAATGATCAGATAAGTGACTTTTCCCCTGGTTCTTTGCAGAAGGTGTGTCTTTCTGAACCGCAGCGAGGTGTGCTTTCTGTTTCAGCCGGTGTGATGGCGAGCAGCCCTGCAGTGTTGATGCGGCTGGTGGCTTCAGCCTACACCGTGGCCGAAAAGGCTGGAACTATTGTCCAAAAAGTGCTTCAAAGTGGAGAGCTGGGTATCGTTGAAAAGGTACAGCAAGTAGAGAAGTTACCAACAAGAATATTGATCCATAAACACTTGAGATTATCTCACCACACTTGAGAAATCCTAAGCTCTTAACTTCCATGAAGACCCTAAAATCTGATTGGTTGAACAAAGATCCAATGACACGTCCCACGTCCTTATGAGCAGATAACATTACTGTTAATGTAGTAATTCATTTAGGTGCTAAAATTGATATTTGTGCTTCTTTTGGGCACAGACAGGAGCCAATGATCTACAGACTCTGGCTGACAGGCTTGTTCAGAAGAGTATATGTGCATCCCTGTCGAAGAGCTTCCCTAAAATCACTATCATCGGGGAGGAGGTGTGTGCATCTTGTAATATGAGGACGCTCAGCCTGTTTTGGCTCCAACCAGTGGAACATTATATGTCAATTGAGAATTAATTTTATTTGTGCAGGAATTACCAGCTGAGGATGTTGAAGAGGAGCTTTTAGAGAACGGGCACAGCAGCCTAATTCTACAAAAATCTTGTCCGGATCAGTTTGCCAGTCTGAAGGAGGAAGAGGTAAAGAGGGAGAGGAAACAGAATATGGGCATAATGCTTGAAAAACTGTAAATGTATAATATACTGTTTTTAAATGAACTTATTCTGAACGAGTTTTGAAAGAGTGTCTAATAGAACATAAAAGTAACTCGATTTTGTACTTAAATTAAGTTTAATCTTTATTTTAGCTGGTTGTGTGGGTTGACCCTCTTGATGGCACTAAGGAATATACAGAAGGTGAGCAGATAAATATCTTTCAACATTTTATGTCAGCACATAAAAAAACATCTCTTCCACTTCCATTCTTTAAGTTTTAATCTTGTTTAGCTGAGGCTGTAAACATCATTGTGCAATAAAGCACCTGGTATTAAAGTCTGTCTGGGGTGGTGTGTTCACAAGTGGTCAGCACTAAATGTAAGTCTAAACAATTTTGTCATCTGATTACACAAACCACATTTGTAGGTCCTAAACACCTGTGATCGCAGGCATTTGTAGTGTAAAGGCCCAGGAGATGCAGACAAGCTGCATTCACACTGCCAGCTATTTACAATTGCTCTACGAGATTTTGCGGCCATTTTAATTGGAATCCACGTTTGGAAATTTTGCATGAGGGCAGATATTTCCTTGCGCAGATTTCGCTTACGTTTCAGCTGGTCTCACAAATTTTTGTGAAATGTAAAAATCTCACTATTTACAATGGACCTTTTTCGTCCGGGATATTTTGCTAAATACAGTAATTGTGACCTCACTTTAAGACTTACTTAAAAAAAAAAAAAATTTTGGTGTTGTGCCAGTTAGTCCCATCTATGGAAGCCCGTTTCCACCACTGAATAATAATAAAAATAAAAAAAAAGGTTATTGCAACTTTTTCATCTCACAATTGTGAGATATAAACTCACAATTGCAAGTTATAAAGTCAGAATTATGATTTATAAAGTCACAATTGCGAGATAAAAACTCGCAATTCTGCCTTTTTTTCTCTCACAATTGCGAGTTTATATCTCACAATTCTGACTTTTTTTCTCATAATTGCGTGATATGAACTCGCAATGGCGAGTTAAAAAGTCATAATTGTGAGATATAAACTCGCAATTCTGATAAAAAAGTCAGAATTGTGAGTTTATATCTCGCAGTTCTGACTTTATTTCTCAGAAGTGCGACTTGGTGTCTCGCAATTGCGAGTTTATATCATGCAAGTTCTGACTTTATAACTCGCAATTGTGAGTTTATATCTCACAATTATGACTTTTTAACTCGCAATTGCGAGTTTATATCTCACAATTATGACTTTTTAACTCGCAATTGCGAGCTTATATCACGCAATTATGAGAAAAAAAGTCCGAATTGTGAGATTAAAAAGTCACAATTACCTTTTTTATTTTTTATTCAGTGGCGGAAACGGGCTTCCATACACATCTACAGCAGAAACATAAAAAAATATATAGATAGATTTATATAGTGGTACTGTGCATCTGTTACTGTCTGATTGGCTCTGATTTTTGGCTTTTCCCACAGCATTTCCCTTTCAGTGAGGACAGAATAATTACTTGTCGCATCTAGCAGTGCTGCGTAGCTTACTTACAAATTGTAGTTTGTTACTGATGACGTTACATGATGAAAACTGTGGTTAGTAACAATCTAGGTTACACATTTTAGGTAATGTATTACTTAAATTAACCTTTGGATTACATTATTATCTAATTTATTTTAAACTTACCATCAAATGTACCATATGCAAATACAAAGAAAACATTTCAGTATTATTTCATTTAAAATATTTAAATTATTTTATGTCAACATCATAATATGCATTAAACATTACATTAAACCAGGGTTTCTCAAACTGGCCTTAATGTAAGAACTGCAGTGGGTTTGTGAGTTGATTAAAAAGCTGAGAATTAATTAAATCATAAAAATGTCAAATAAAATAAATTAAACACTTGAACACCAAAAAATAGAAGTATTTTATTTGTTTACCATTATGTCAGTGTGCCCATTTACTGACACTAACCTGTAAACATGCAAATGTGTTGTTAAATTATTAAAATATTAACTTTTTCAGAGATATTTCAAGTAAATACTTCATGTAAAGGGGGCTTGGCTGACAAAACATTCGGGAATCGCTGCATTACATGAACAAACATTAATACGCAAACATGAAAATTACACACCCAAATTCTTCCAGGTTTAAAAAAATGCAGAACTGACAATTAAAGAGGGTTACTGGATATGATGAAGACAGTGTTTCACAGATATACATCACCATTGTTTAGTGACTTGCATAATTATTTCTAATACATGGTCTAATTGCTTTATTCACCCAAATTCAGAAGCATGGTTTGCAAATTTATTTACATGACCATTCTGTATTGTCAATTTAGTCAAAACTAAATGGTATGACACAGTAGGATTTTTAGAAAGGATAATTTAAAAGAGAGAAAAAAGAATATGGGAAAATTAATACATTTTGAATTTACTGCCATTGTGTAAATAATATGTTATCATGTAATCCATTAAAAAGTAGTAATCTAATTATGACCATTATAATGTAATATACTCTAATTACAAGACCTTAATTTTTTAACCTAATTATGTAACCCATATTACATGTAATCAGTTACTACCCAGCACTGGCGTCTAGTTAGGAGATAGTGTTGCAAGCATGTCCACTTCAAGGGCACAGTGATGCATTTTTTATCATTTGCTTCTATCCCTCATTCTTCTCTCTCTCTCTCTAATTGACCTCCATTTATCCAACACATCTGGTGCTGTCACATGGTGATCTGCTCTTTCTTTCCTCCTATTTCTCTCTCTGCCTTTGCTCTCCTGTCTCTGCTGTAGCTGCAAGGGTTTTGTACAGCCCAGTTTACATACAGAAGCCAGAGCAGCCCTACAGAGCCCCTAACCGTACGGTGATTTAATGTTTTTCTTTTTGGGGCATGAGATGTCACTTTGAAATTAGACTAAAGTAAAATGTTGTAGTCAGTCAAAAGAGTTGTTAAGTTGGTTATTTACCATTTCTCAGAGCTGACCAGCAATCATATACACTTTGTTGCTGATAAAGTGCAACTGATCAATGTATTTTACAAGTTATCCAATGTACTTGTTAAATCTGTCTTTACCATCCATTTTTAGTTTGTAATTGGTTGTTTATTCAACTTTATAAATTACCACCACATTATTGGATAAGTACATTGTTAGGGATGGAAAGAATGCACAGGAAATTAAACCAGAAAGAAAGTGGGAATAGGGACATGTTGCAGACCTGACTCAAACCTGCATTACCACTAATAGTGTGCTCACACTTGTTCTTTTTATTTTTTGGTTCTTTTGGTCTGGACCAAAAATGAATATGATCCTTTTAGTCTTGGTTCGTTTAGCGTTCACACCTTCTTTTTTACACCAAACCTAAAAATACAAAACTGAAGGCATAAGGATAAGTTTACAACCAGATTGAACAACTTTTATGACATATTTTATGATGGAACTTAATGTGTAAAGGAGTCAAAACAGTGCCAGGAATTCCTCTGATGCACCAATGTAGATCTGCTGCAAGAAGACAGAAGTTCCAGTGCCTGTACCAAATTCTAATGGGTTTTGGTTCATTTAGATGTCTTAAGTCCGTGTTGTGTTCATATTTCTAGTAAACTGCACTAAAGTTCATTAGGACAAAGACCCCCTGAAAAAATGGGTCTTGGTCTGCTTATTTGGTGTGTACCAAGGTTTGGATGGCAGCGTTCACAGTTATTGAAATGAACCACACTAACAGAGCAATCGCACCAGACTTTGTTTAATCAAACCAAACCTGCCAAGTGTGAACACAAGGAAGGGGTGTCCAGTCCTGCTCCTGGAGGGCCACTGTCCTTCAAAGTTCAGGTCCAGCCCCAATTAAACACATCTGAACCAGCTAATCAAGGTCTTCCTAGGCATACTAGAAACTTCCAGGCAGGTATTTTGAGGCAAGTTGGAGCTAAACTCTGCAGGACAGTGGCCCTCCAGGACCGAGTTTGGACACCTCCGTCCTAAGGTCCCAAACATTGGTGCACACCAAACAAGCAGACCAAGACCCCCTAAAAAGGTGGGTCTTGGTCCACTTGCTTTGTGTTTACCAAAGTTCAGATGGTAGCATTTACCTTATCAAATGAACCAGATTTTTGAACCAGTTTGTTTAACTGAACCAATCTTACCATGTGTGAACACATCCTGAGGTCTTACCCATACAGTGCCATATACAAGAGCATAGTGGGGTTAACAATATTTTAATGTTGGAGCTGACTAAAAAATACTTTGTATAATGTTGTTTTGGTGCCATTTTATTGCAGGGCTTTTGGATCATGTGACAGTGCTAATAGGCATTGCTTATGGAGGGACAGCCATTGCTGGAGTCATCAATCAACCCTTCTACAACTACCAGGTCCAACCTGTTGGTTGCTCACACATGCTAAACTATATTTGGTAGAGGCTGGGATTGGTTGACCTGTTTTATTCTCTCTCTTCATTCAGATGGGGCCAGGTGCTTCTTTGGGCAGAACGTTATGGGGAGTATTGGGTTTGGGTGCATTTGGCTTTCAGCTCCAGGAAGTCCCAGATGGTAAAAGAATCATCACTACTACACGGTCCCATAGCAATAAACTTGTTATTGACGCAGTGCAAGCCATGGAGCCTCATGATGTCATCAGAGTGGGAGGAGCTGGGAATAAGGTGGGTCACTAGCCTTTGATTTGACTGAGTCAGTATTGGCGTAGAAGTTGAACTAATTACATCTTCATTCTGGGCCTGGTAGATCATCCAGCTGGTGGAGGGAAAGGCCTCTGCTTATGTGTTTGCCAGTCCAGGGTGTAAAAAGTGGGACACATGTGCACCTGAAGCCATTTTGCACGCAGTTGGAGGTGACATTAATGTTTTGCATGTCGATTCTTGAAAATGTGCTTGATTTGTAGGCTAAATTTATGTTCTTTTTCATATACAGGCAAACTGACAGACATGCATGGTAATGCATACAGATATGATGCCAATGTGAAGCACATGAACTCTGCTGGAGTGCTGGCAACACTGAGGAATCATGAGTACTATTTAAGCAGAGTGCCACAGGCTGTCCTACAGGCTCTTCCTTCTGACTGAACGACTGCAGGATATGAAGTCATACTCTAAACCGTTGTGCCTCAAAGCTGTGATATGTCCTTGTCATACATTTTTAATTCATCTAAAAACAAAGATGGTTTAGTACGGTTTTTATTTGAACTTTTATTATTTCTTAATTGAACGCAACTAAAATGATTAGGAGTTCATTATTTACTGAGTACATTCACAACATGTTTTGATCCATTTCCAGTAGAGGACCAAATAAACCCTTTCTAAATATTTTTCTGCAGTTTTTATTATTCATAATAATATAACATACAGGTCATTTAAATCAAAATAACTGTCAACATGTTATACATTTGGACGAGAGTGTCCACATGAAGTTAAAGTGATTTTATATTCATAAAATGCATATTAAATGCAAGATAAGTGTTTGTTTAAATGTTTGAAATAAAATGTCAAAATATCTGTGAAATAATGCTCAATCATCATTCAGCATAACAGATTTATGTAAAAATTAAATAACATACTTATTCTAATCTGTACTGTAAAATATATAAAAGGAAAAAGTGATCATACTAAATTTTATTATATTTTAAATGATTGAAAACTTCTTGCTGACAAATAAAAGTAAAAGATAGTGGTAAAGATTTAAAATTACAATCAATTGAGTTTTTTGGGGCTGCACTGTGATCCTTAAACAGTCTTTTAATGTCATCTAATGATTCTAATATGCCTGATGAGATTTTTTGGTATATGAACTACTGTTACACTGAATTACATTTTAGTGGGTGTCTTCTGTCTGATTACATTAAGTATTACATTTAAAATTATTGTAATCACTGGAAATTTGGGAAAGTCTGTACCACCCTGTGAAATGTGCATTTTATTTTTTTTTCATGTAAGGCCATTTGACAGTTTTGAATCACCAACCATAACCAAAGCATTACAACTGACACAACAAAAGTGTGCTAATAAAACGACACTGTTAAACCAGTTTGATTGAAAACAAGACCACAAATTGGATGAGAAAAGCTTTATTAAATAATAGATATTTTATTGAAAATGTGCCATGAAAACAAAAGTACTAATCATATTTTTATTAATGCATGGTATGAAAAAGGCTTACCTGAGGTTATGCTGTCAGAAGTGTCTTCCCATATTTGATAAGCAGACCCGATGGCAGCTTGCAGACCATCTGTTCAGCAATACCAAGACATGGAGACTTAAAGACATGGTTCACTCAAAAAAAACATTCTCATCGTTCACTGACACCTCATGTTGTTCCAAACCTGCATGTTCAATTCAATTCAAGTTTATTTGTACAGCGATTTTTATGATACAAATCGTCGCAAAGCAGCTTTACAGAAAATTTTAGTTTCTATTTTAAAGTTTCTACATTATATTTAGTAGTAGCTTATCAGTGGCGACTGTGTCAAGTTGATGTCCATATGGCAGAAATGTACAGTAAAAATGTGGAACAAAGGATAAATGTTAACGGAATGTACTGGCCAGTGTACTCCACATGATGTAAATGAATGGAGATCCAGCCAGTCATGCTCCAAAATGAAGAAAAGATAAGTAAATAAATAAGATTAAATTAAAAACTACTTAAAATGACTTACAATAGCCATATGTCCAAATTTAAGTCACTATGAACTTAGAATCTAAAGAGAATTGGTCACATCAATGACATGTCTAAATATGCCATATTTGAATTGTGGACAGTAGAGGACGGTCAATAAATGAAATATAACCGATTCATTTATATTGAATCATTACTGACATATCATATCGTATGACTCCAAATGTACAGCACAAGTCATTTTATGGCTAAATAATTTAAAATAATTTACTTTTGTAACAGCCCAGATCCCCATTCACTTTCATTATGTGGAAAAGAGAAGCCAGAACATTATTCCAAATTTCTCTTTTAGTGTTTCTCATTAAGAAGTCAGTCACACAGGCTTGGAATGACATGAGAAAATAAGTAAATCATGTAAATTGTCATATTTAGGTGAACTATGTCTTAAACTCAAGCATTAGTCGGGATACTGCACAACTTATTTGGAAAAACTGGGTTGCCATCATGTTATTCATCATCCTTCAAATAAGAATCAAACAAACAAAATCATTACTGTCTTTATGTATTGCATAACTCTGCGTAAAAGTTTCCTGTGCAGTCTCTCCTGGGTAATATATTTACGCACGAGGAATGAAGTGGTGTTCCTTCAGTTGGCCTTCACGCTTAATTTATTAGAGACAATTAACTTACGCAAAAGGATGTTGTGCAACACAATACAGCACCTGACAGTATGTGTATGCACTACAGCCTCAGTAGGGTGAATTGTAACAGATTCCCATGTGTATGAAATGTCACAAGTGGGTAATGTTATATGGGGTAGGAAAACAATTCCTGAAGGAAGAGTGGCAGTTCATATAAAGAAGCTAACTGTGTTGCCAGGAATATTAATTGTGCCAAAAAAAAAAGTTATCACATATGTTCCAAGTTGCTTACCACAAACCTCAAGCCTGAAAATAACAGATAGAAATATATTTTGGTTATGTAAGTGAACATTTTCTTTTCTTCATGATCACAAGAAACCATTGAAAATAGTGAAAACTTGTATTTTTTCTGTCACATTTTGTAACATTGACAGATTATAACACCGTAAGAATGCAGCAACATTAATTAGTTTCAATGCAGAGTAACAATAATTTATCAGAACATGAATAAAAATAAAGCCACACATTTGTGTTTGGTTTAATAGGACAAAAAGGAACTAATATTCTTTTGATGCTCTTTTTGAAAAAAAAAGCATGAAAGGAAAATGTTTTGGTGTAATACTGTTTTAATATGCAGACTTTCAATTCATTCCTCTACTGATACAATTTTATTATTTTCCAAACAAACAATAAAATGCTTATGTAATTAATATACAGGTGCATCTCAAATTAGAATGTCGTGAAAAAGTTATTTTTTTCTTGTAAGTTATTTCAAAAAGTGAAACTTTCATATATTTTAGATTCATTGCATGTAAAGTAAAACATTTCAAAAGTTTTTTGTTTTAATTTTGATGATTAGATCTTACAGCTCATGAAAGTCAAGAATCAGTATCTCAAAATATTAGAATATTCTTTGAAACCACAATAATGGAGAAGACTGCTGACTTGGCACTGATCCAGAAGACGAACATTGACGCCCTCCACAAAGAGGGTAAGTCACAGAGGGTCATTACTGAAAGGTGTGGCTGTTTACAGAGTGCTGTATCAAAGCATTTTAAATGCAAAGTTGACTGGAAGGAAGAATTTGGGTAGGAAAGGGTGCACAAGCAACAGGGATGACCGCAAGCTTGAGAATATTGTCAAGCAAAGCTGATTCAAACACTTGGGAGAGCTTCACAAGGAGTGGACTGAAGCTGGAGTCAGTGCATCAAGAGTCACCACGCTCAGACGTCTTCAGGAAAAGGGCTACCAAGCCACTTCTGAACCAGAGACAACGTCAGAAGCGTCTTACCTAGGCTGTGGAGAAAAAGAACTGGACTGTTTTCAGATGAAAGTAAATTTTGCATTTCATTTGGAAATCAAGGTCCCAGAGTCTGGAGGAAGAGTGGAGAGGCACAGAATCCATGTTGCTTGAAGTCCAGTGTGAAGTTTCCACAGTCAGTGATGATTTGGGCTGCCATGTCATCTGCTGGTGTTGGTCCACTGTGTCTTCTGAAGTCCACAGTCAACGCAGCCATCTACCAGGAAATTTTAGAGCACTTCATGCTTCCTTCTTCTGACAAGCTTTATGGAGATGCTGATTTCATTTTCCAGCAGGACTTGGCACCTGCCCACACTGCCAAAGGTACCAAAAGCTGGTTCAATGACCATGGTGTTACTGTGCTTGATTGGCCAGCAAACTCGCCTGGCCTGAACCCCATAGAGAATCTATGGGGTATTGTCAAGAGGAAGATGAGTGACACCAGACCCAATAATGCAGATGACCTGAAGGCCGCAATCAAAGCAACCTGGGCTTCCATACCACCTCAGCAGTGCCACAAACTGATCACCTCCATGCCACGCCGTATTGAGGCAGTAATTAAAGCAAAAGGAGCCCCTACCAAGTATTGAGTACATATACAGTAAATGAACATACTTTCCAGAAGGCCAACAATTCACTATTTTTTTTTTTATTGGCCTTATGAAGTATTCTAATTTGTTGAGAGTGAATTGGTGGGTTTTTGTTAAATGTGAGCCTAAATCATCACAATTAAAAGAACCAAAGACTTAAACTAATTCAGTCTGTGTGCATTAAATTTATTTAATACACGAGTTTCACAATTTGAGTTGAATTACTGAAATAAATGAACTTTTTCACGACATTCTAATTTATTGAGATGCACCTGTATGAACAACTTGCAGTGTGGGGGAAACTACTAAGAAATTGTAGCTTGCCAAGTATTTCAATTTGACACTCAAACTGCAGTCAAACAATCTACTAAGTTCAGCTCCAACCTTGATCAAATACTCCTGAACCAACTAAGATCTTAGGAAGCACTTAACAGGGCTGGAACTGAACTCTCCAGGCAGGTAGATCTCCAGGAACAGGATTGGGCACATGAGAATTCCAGGAACATTCATGATTCAGATACATGTGACAGAACACAGCAATGTAGCATGCTGTAGCTGGACCTTGTTACAAAAGCTATAGTTGAGCTCCTGAATACTGAACATTTTAGTTTAGTAGTGTAGCTAAATTTCAGTTAGTTATTCCCCAACACTGCTGGTATATGCAGAACATATTCACATAAACATACATGGAACAAAATCAGCACAAAAATAATAGCCTTACATGGCTTGATGTTTGGACGTCCAGGACAAATGAAAAGCTGCAGTCCAGTTGTCCTCGGTTATCCTTCCATCTGTGAAGACTTTTTGCCCAGTTGGTTGTGGAAATGGGAATGTGGGAAACCGCTTAAAGTGAGATGTGAAATACCTGGAGACCCCCGCAAAGTATGTGATGCGAAAAAATCTTCATGGTCAAACAGACATTTTCACTTCTTCCCTGAGATGTAAACTGCCATGTAACTAATCGCTTTGGAGCTGCAGGGAAATGACATCATGACGACGCTGATTAGCTGACGAACATCCACAATTCCAAGACCTTCACTAGCACCTATTGGAGTAATAACGTGGAGAGGCGTTTGGGGGCGGTTGTTATGCTTTAAAGGGATCATATGATGCGATTTCATATTTTCCTTTGTCTTTGGAGTGTTACAAGCTGTTTGTGCATATATAAGATCTGTAAAGTTGCAAAGATTAAAGTCTCAATCCCAAAGAGATATTCTTTATAAAAGTTAAGACTCGACCACGCCCTCCTAAAACGGCTCATTCAAACATGCCCCCACATGTCTACATCGCGGTGTGGGAAGATTCGCGTAACACCGCCCAAATGTATACGCAAAGAAAGAAGGCGTAACTTTTATTCTCGCTGTAGTATTGTTGCTGCCTCCGCCATGTCGTAGAGATGCTGTATACTTCGTTGTGAAAGTGAAAGTACTTTGTTTGGCCTTCCAAATGAGTACACAACTATAAATCAGTGGTTAAGTTATATTTACAACACTGTTCCAGAATCCACATTTTTGCTGTTAATTGTAATAGACGTGGCCTGTCCAACACATTCTCATGGCAACTTGTAACTTTTTTTTTTAACTTGTTTGGGCAAATCTGTATAATCTCTTTAATAATCTGCTTTTTTCCCTAAATGTCTTAAATATTAGACAAATGTGACACCAATTTGCCAAAACGTGAAAGTTTTCTCACGAGATTGGGTTGGCCTGCCTCTTTTATGGCAGGTTTCTCTCATCTGTAGAGGGAGTGTTACCAGTCCCAACAACTCAAATCCCTGCTGAGCTAATTGCTCTGCCACTAATGCGATAGATTCTTGTGTCTTTGGCAGTGACCAGTTAGCTTCTTTGAAAAGTCACTGTCCTGCTCAGATCAAATGCAAAATTGTCCTCACTGATTGTTATCCATGGTGATTGGGTAACTAATAACTTTAAGAATGAGACACCCCTTATACATTTTTGACTGGCAAGTTACAGTCCTTCCAATGATGACAGGGAGATTTCAGCAAAGACAGTGAGTAGGCTTGACACTTCCAACCAAAACTGGAGTTGATTGGGCCACTAGGAAGACATTGTAATGTACCAGATTTGAATAGTTCCAGTAATTTCCATTTCATTCCCCCTCACAAAATGTATTGCTTGGCCTTGAAAGACAGCATACAGTGACTGTTACAGTTTACTTTCCCCCCCTCCTTTTAGGAGAGCCTTGACAGACACATTCACCATCATTTTTTAATTTTGGAATGAACTACAGATTTTCCTCCTACAAAGCAGTATTTGTTGTTGTTCTTTGCAACTACTGACACTTTCTAATATTTTGTAGCCTTTTCACTCATTCAAACAGAACACGTTTTTGCAACAACTCGCACGTTTTGTAACTTTTTCACAAATTATTCAAATGGAACAAATGCAGTTTGTATTCATTGTTCATGCCATCTTTAAATGGAATTTCCCCTAAAAATTCAATGCATTTCACTGCTAAAAGAGAGTAGTAGAACTGTGACCATTTAAAACCAATCCAGTCTTTGGCTGATGCTACACGGGGCAACTTTTTAAAACAATGTTGCTTGGGAACTTTCCCATTGAGAATGGGTAACAAATTTCTATCTGGATAATTTAGATTGGTCGTGGGCCCTGCGTCTCACCTGGTTGCCTGTTGATGGCAACATTGCTCAAAAAATTGCCCCGTGTAGTCTTTGGATTGTCAAAATTTGCACAGAATACCAGTCATTAAATAAGCTGTCAGGCCTGTGAGGTATAAAAGGTTCAAATTCACAATGATCAGACCCAGTGTTTGGTGTTATTAATGCCATTTTTGTTTTGCCAGCTGTGTATAGGAATAGGGGCCTCATTATTCTTAGGCTTTTTTACTTCCATATAATTGTTTGATCTGATCATTTCCACAAGGTTGTTGGCCAAAACATTACAGGTCCGCAGCTGTGTTTAAAAGTTTCTGTGTGTGTGTGTGTGTGTGTGTGTGTATAGAAACTATTCAAAGCAAGAGTGAGTGAAGAGTCAATCACAGCACTGCATTGTGCACTGCACTTGAATGTAAGCAGGATCCAGCCCTGCATTAAACTCAAGCCTATCCACCCTTTTTCTTCAATGCAGAAGTAAGCCTATGGGTGAGACTTCCAGATCATTAGCTGCTATAGGTAAATAACGAGGAGAATAACAAAGTGCAGTAAACGGTAAATCTGTTTGCACTACAAACCAGTGTGTTCATAATTAAGACACACCAATTTCCAATATCAAGCAGCAAAACGAACAGTTTTGAACAGCTAAAAATCCTGTTTGCGGATGAGACCGGAAGCTAGACCCATAGAATTTACAAATGGCTGCACCCGTTTTTACGGCAAGAAAAAGGTGGATAGGAAAACTTTGTTGATTCTTTTGTGGCATTTAACAAATCATCAAAATATTTAATTTAAGTCAAGTTTATTAATATGTCTGATCCAGACCTACACATTATACCAGCCCTGTTTCATTTTTATTTCTTTTTTTAAGGTATTAGAAGCACTTAACAAAAAATCATGTAAATTAAGGTCTTTAGGTGACCGCAATCAAGCTAATTATATTGTGCAGTCTGCACCGTATACTGCCTTATGGGAAAACAATATGGAAAAGTAATATCTTGATTAATACCAACTTAAAATAGCCAATTTTTGGTTATGACAGACTACATGTGTTGCAATTTAAATGTCAACATCTGCCTCTGAGAAGATGGTTTAAGATGCCACAAAACAAGTAAATTCAATGGTGCAGTGAGGTTTTTCTTATATAAATTATATATTCTTTTTCGTGTATATGTATTTGTTTTGATGCATCTTTTGCAAGTTGTTTAAATATGTAAAATCGAATTTTTTATTTAATTACTGACAACCTATATTATAACCTGTTTTTGTTTTATGTTTATAGATGTATGTAATGAACAACCACAAGTTTCAAGGACAAGTAATGTTAGTAGAAATACACATTTGATGTTAGTGTTTTCTCTCTCTTCATTGCAAAGGTGTGCAAGTCATTTGTTTTGACTGTGACTGTTTTTTTTTATATTGTCAATGACTTCAAACACAAAAGCATCAACTGCATTATCAACTTTGAACAGGAGTAATATTACATGTTTATACTCCAGAGGGAGCAGTTGAACTGCCACTTTGTGCATTCAATGAATAGTTCACCCAAAAATCAGTGGCCCACACATTGTTCCTAAAACATATTCTTTCTTCTTTGCAACACTATTTTCTTTGAAGTAACAGACAGCAGCCCTCAACTGTCAAGCTCCAAAGACAACAAAAGTACCATAGAGCAGTAGTCTATCTCACTATCCACAAGTCCTCAAATTGCCAATAAAATATTTGTAATCATGTAATTAATCCATTAACTGCCAGAAAATTAAATAACAGAAATTAAAGCACCCAATAAATACTGATGAAACACTGAAGATTCATAGATAGTAAATGTATCATGAATTGCGCAGTTTGTTCACACTTACCTTTAATGGCATCTCATTCGTATTGGTGTCTGAATATATACAGGTGCATCTCAATAAATTAGAATGTCGTGAAAAAGTTCATTTTTTCTTGTAACTTATTTCAAAAAGTGAAACTTTCATATATTTTAGATTCATTACATGTAAAGAATGTTTTAATTTTGATGATTAGAGCTTACAGCTCATGAAATTCAAAAATCAGTATCTCAAAATATTAGAATATTTACATTTGAGTTTCAATAAATGACCATCCAGTATAAATTCTGGGTACCTCTTGTTCTTTGAAACCACAATAATGGGGAAGACTGCTGACTTGGCAATGATCCAGAAGACGACCATTGACACTCTCCACAAAGAGGGTAAGTCACAGAGGGTCATTACTGAAAGGTGTGGCTGTTTACAGAGTGCTGTATCAAAGCATATTAAATGCAAAGTTGACTGGAAGGAAGAATTTTGGTAGGAAAAGGTGCACAAGCAACAGGGATGACCGCAAGCTTGAGAATACTGTCAAGCAAAGCTGATTCAAACACTTGGGAGAGCTTCACAAGGAGTGGACTGAAGCTGGAGTCAGCGCATCAAGAGTCATCACGCTCAGACGTCTTCAGGAAAAGGGCTACCAAGCCACTTCTGAACCAGAGACAACATCAGAAGCATCTTACCTGGGCTGTGGAGAAAAAGAACTGGACTGTTGTTCAGTGGTCCAAAGTCCTCTTTTCAGATGAAAGTAAATTTAGCATTTCATTTGGAAATCAAGGCCCCAGAGTCTGGAGGACGAGTGGAGAGGCACAGAATCCATGTTGCTTGAAGTCCAGTGTGAAGTTTCCACAGTCAGTGATGATTTAGGCTGCCATGTCATCTGCTGGTGTTGGTCCACTGTATTTTCTGAAGTCCACAGTCAACGCAGCCATCTACCAGGACATTTTAGAGCACTTCATGCTTCCTTCTGCTGACAAGCTTTATGGAGATGCTGATTTCATTTTCCAGCAGGACTTGGCACCTGCCCACACTGCCAAAGGTACCAAAAGCTGGTTCAATGACCATGGTGTTACTGTGCTTGATTGGCCAGCAAACTCACCTGACCTGAACCCCATAGAGAATCTATGGGGCATTGTCAAGAGGAAGATGAGAGACACCAGACTCAACAATGCAGATGACATGAAGGCCACTGTCAAAGAAACCTGGGCTTCCATACCACCTCAGCAGTGCCACAAACTGATCACCTCCATGCCACGCCGAATTGAGGCAGCAATTAAAGCAAAAGGAGCCCCTACCAAGTATTGAGTACATATACAGTAAATGAACATACTTTCCAGAAGGCCAACAATTCACAAAAAATTTTTTTTTTTAATTGGTCTTATGAAATATTCTAATTTGTTGAGATAGTGAATTGGTGGGTTTTTGTTAAATGTGAGCCTAAATCATCACAATTAAAAGAACCAAAGACTTAAACTACTTCAGTCTGTGTGCACTGAATTTATTTAATACACGAGTTTCACAATTTGAGTTGAATTACTGAAATAAATGAACTTTTCCACGACATTCTAATTTATTGAGATGCACCTTTAGATGTTGAAGGTTTTTTTATGAGCATTTAATGAACATCACTGACGGATGGACCACTTGATAATACAAGTGCACTAATACCCAGTGTGCATTCATTAAAGAACCCAACTATCAATGCAAAAGCCAAAGCCTAATCAAATGCATTACATATTCCAACCAATGAGGTTTATGTCAGAATACATACAACTGCATATTGAACTCTGTTATTAATAAAGCTTATTTCTGGCTCTTAGTATAACTAACAGATTTCTTTTTATCAAAAATCAGAAACATGTTTAAATGGCAGTATTTGCATATAAAAAAGGTTTTCAGGGTCACATGTGGAATTTTATAAAAAATATATATACACAAATACAAATGTAAATTGGGAGGTTTCATGACAAAGCATTGGTCTAGCCAAACTCTGTATAAATCATATTTATTTTATGCAAAATTCATGCTCATGTTTCCTGGCAACTTATGTGGCAAACCAAATAATAAGCAGGCCAATAAAACAACCACTGGAACAGACCTGTCATTCAATATGTTGCCACATGAGAAACCAGTAAACTATTTTGTAAGCAAGTCATGCATCTTGCGTCAATCTGAAGAGTTTCTTTCGAATCTTTAATTACAGCTTAGCCACCAAACCAAAGTTTCACAATTCAGCATAACAGAGATTTTTAATAGCAACAAAATGAAAGATGATTGTTTTATGAGACTTTTTAGTAAGCTTTATTGAGTGTGTGTACATGTGTGTGAACTACAAGAATATTTCAGGCCCAAACACATTAGATCTATGGAATAAAAATAAAGTAAGGATATCACCTACAATCAAATGCACCACTGATGCAAAACCACACACAATGCTTAACCTATTAAAATAAGACTGCGGATAAAAAAAAAAAGGGATTTACATTACACCAGATATCATACGAAGGCCACTGCATGTACTACAGGATCAACCAACAACTAATCGCCAGTTTCTGAAGAGACGATGCTCTTTCTTCATCAGGCAGTACACTTTGGAAATGAAGAATTTCATGGACTGGTGACCTGGAAAAAGAAGATGACTAGTTAAAAACACATGAATAGAGAATTTTAAAAACTTTGTATAATGACAGTGGATCACATTTACTATTACACAGTTATTGAATAAGGCCCAGTAAATCTAAAATTTTTACTTTTTTCCTTCAGAAATACCTGCAAAAGGAATTTTTTTGGGAATCTATACCTAAAACATTCTTAAACTCAAACAGTTTAGGATGTAAATGAGTAAGCTGATGGAAAGCATGTTCTAAAACTTAGCAAAACAGGAAGTACAATTTGTGTCTCTAGCTTTCTATCTGCATCAATCTTGGCTAATCAAAAGAGCCAAATTATTAGAAACTTACCATAAATGCTGTACAAATGTCATTACAAAATCTCCTAAAAATACTTGGTGCGGTTAAGAGCTCTCTGAGCAAGCTGGCCGCTCTCATCCGTGATTTTCTCCCAGTCTGTCTGACCGACTACAAAACCAATCGCGCGCTTTCTGTCGGCATCCTTCTTCTCTTCGAGATCAGCCCAGCGCACCTGGAAGATCAGCAAGTTTAATGAGCAAAACATTTTTGTTTAAATCACGACCCTCCCCAAACTGAACAAGAAAAGCTATTAAAATTTCTGATTAATTCACCAACTAGTGAGTCTCGTTCAGACCAACAAAAAAAATACAGACCAACTATTCAAGCCTTTTCAAAAGAGGGGTCTCAATCTGCAATTCTCAAGAACATTCAAAATAAAAACTGAACAACAGGTGACTATAAACAGTAATTCAAAGCTACTATATGAAATACGTGCAGCACATTACCCTCTTTTTGCCAGGTTCAGACATGCGACTGGCATAGTCATCGGGCAGCTGAAGGAAGTCCTCCAAGCCAGACACATCAGTTTCTCGTTTTCTCTTGCCTCCACCAGCCAGACCATCCAGCTTGTCTGGAAGGACAAAGCAGCATCTAAAGTCATCACCAATTCTAGATCTGATGAACACTTATTTACTAAAACCTGGCAAATCACATACTTATATGATAAAAGCTATTATTGTGTTACGATCGACAGCTGTCGGAAGACGTATATCATGTGCAGTTTCAAGGGCTTTTCACACTGTGCTGGGTTAGCGTTTTTTAAACCAGCCACACTTTATACAAACTTTCATGTGCTCACAACTTGCTCACCAATAGATCCTTTGCGATGAATGGGTGCTGTCAGAATCAAGAGCCCAAACAGCTGATAAAACCATCATAATAATAAAAGGGCATTTTCAAGACACCGTTTTCAACTAAAAATTGAAAACGTTTGTTTTTTGCCATTCATTTACACAACAACTTTTAAAAATGTGTTCCAAAGTGCAAGCCGTTGAAAATGATACTGTTATTACATGTGTAATATTATGGATAGAGGACTCCTATTTTAGCTGAAAGCAACGGTTTAGTTAAAAACATCTAAATGATAATTGTGTTATCAGCAAACATGCAGCTTTTTGCTTCACAAGACATTAACTGATGGACTGGAGTGGCGTGGATTATTGTGATGTTTTTAATCAGCTGTTTGGACTGTATTCTGACGGCACCCATTCACTGCAGAGGATCCATTGGTGAGCAAGTGACGTAATGCTAAATTTCTCCAAATCTGTTCCAATGAAGAAACAAACATCTATATCTTTCGAGGCCTGAGGGTGAGTACATTTTCATTCTTTGGCTGAACTATTTCCTTTAACTGTCTGAGAGCAAAAGGAAAATGTCAAATAGTTTCAGGTGATTTAAAGCACGACACGATTCTCAGATGGAAAAGCAGTTATTGAACCATCAAAGACTAATAAACCCAGAAAAAAGTATGAAAAAGATTACCTATATGATGACACCAAATATAAAAAAAATTATATTAGGTTGTGTTCACACTTGTCATGTTTGGTTCAATTAAAACAAACTCTGGTGCAATTGCTCTGTTAGTGCGGGTCAATTGAGTAAGTGTGAACGCTGCCATCCGAATCCTGGTGCGCACCAAACAAGCGGACCGAGACTGCTAAAAAGATGGGTCTCAGTCCGCTTCCAAACAAACTCTGGTGCGGTTCGAATGAAATATGAATGCAACACGGACCAAATACTTCTAAACGTACCAAAAACAGAAAGGTAATGACAAGGTGCGACATGATTTCACGAAGAGAACAAGCGGTGTATCCAAAACAAAATAAGCAGAAGGCAAACATGGAGCAACGAGGAGGTAAAGTGCCTTTTATGAGCTCGCAGGTGGTGAAAATAAAATCATATACATGCAACAATGAGCGCGCTTAGTCCAGCAGACGGCATTAGGTGTATTCGACTTAAAGCAGCGCTGAGCAGACCTATCAGTGAATGGGTACTTTGATATCATACACCCGCAGCGCCACTTTAAGTCGGCCGCACCTTTTCCTCTTGTTTGGAGTGTTCGGTGAGTTCAGTCACAAAATATACGTCATTCAACCCGACCAATCAGGTTGTGAAAGTATCTCTATGCCTTTAGGTTTGGTATCTTTAGGTTCGGTATCTTTAGGTTCACTGTCAAAAATGCCAGTGTGAACGCTAAGCAGACCAGGACCAAATGTATCATTTCCTTTTTGGTCTGGAACAAATGAACCAAACGAACAGAACAACAAGTGTGAACACACCCTTAAAGACAACCATATATAGTGTATTAAAAATAACAACAACAACATACAGTAGATACATATATTGCTATGAATATTGTGTAAATTACAAATAAATACCCACCAAGCTTTGCTTCTGATGTGTCCATCTCCCATTTGCTTTTCGGAAGGTATCCCTATATTACAGAGAGACACTCCAACGGTTAATCTTCAGGTGATGAGAGAGAGGGGACAGACAGCGTGACAGAGGGAGGACAGGGACAGAATAGGGGCTGGGGAGCAATGATGATGCTTTGGATGATGAGAGAATAAGCTTGAAAAAAGATTATTAATAAGTCACAGAGGCAACAACAAGCTCTCAACAACTGATAAACAGTCCTTATTCAGGATAAGGAAACGTCTACTGAATACAGAAGATCATGCATATTTTAATACACTATGAAATGTATATGAACCAGATTCCTACTAAATTGACTACTTCACACATTAATTTTATAGTAGACCACAAAGCCAAGACACTTTTTTTTTGCAGCTGAAATTGGTAACTATGAGATAAGACAAAAAGCCAACAGCACAATGCACAGGAAATACTCAAGACTGAAACAGAGTCCACTTATAAATCTAAAATTATTCTTCTCTGCCAACCTTCAAGAGTATTTCTCAATCCTACCCTAGAGAAATCATGTTAACACTGGATCTTTGGATTGAGAAACAATATATAAAAATGGTCATTTTTTATTTGAAAATTATTTTTATTTATTAATTAATTTTGAACTGGGAATTTACATTCAATTGATAGAGAAATGATAGATATAGTTAAAGTACAAATCCGTAAAACTCACTTAACTAAAATCAAATTTGTAAATGGAAAACTAAAATGTAACTACTCATCTCTTAATTAAAATTTAAGGGATCAGTATTACAGTTTACACAAAAAACAAGAAAATTACACAAAACTTTGGTATAAAGTCATCTACACCGAAGCCACATTAAATGTTTGTGATAGTACACAAGCCAAAGAGATTTTAATGCACAAATATTAATGTATTGTCTTAATGCATTCTATTTCCTATTGCATATAGAATTATATCCAAGGTTTACAATATTTCTATTTAAGTAGAATTAAAGGTGTCATGAACTGAGAAACCAACATATCCTTGATATTTTGACATGTAAGAGGTCATTGTGCTATAAAAACAAGTTTCAGAACTCAAAACTTTCTCGTTAGTCCAAAAACAGCTTATATTGAAACCAGTCTGCCAAAACAACAGCTTGTGGAATGTTCTACTCTATAGCCCCATTCACACTGCACGTTGGTCCCGGAAAATTGCCAGAAAATTGCCGGAGTGCCTTCTGTGTGAACGCAAACACGTCCCGGGATTAATTCCGGGATTGATCCCGGGTTGGGGACCTAGTAACATTGCCGGGTTCAGTCCCGGAACGAGCGCTGTGTGAACAAAAGCCGGATCAATGCCGTAAAGGGTGTGTCGTAGTGATGACGCACTTTATCGTTCGACTGTTTTACCGGGTGTTTTGAAGGCAGATCAACGTTCACACGACGAAAAATATGTAAACTGGAATGAAGCAGCGATCAGGGAGCTCCTCACTATCCGCGCTGAAGCTGAAATCATTCTCCAGTTTAGTGAAATGGTGAGCGGCGCATTATACACGTCACATGAAAGGTCACGTGTCTTTACGGGATCTTTACGGGTTGTGTGTGAATGCACGCACAGATTACGGAAAATCACTGGCAGTGTGAATGCAGCAAATCTGACGATCCGGGAACAAATGCCGGAACACATTACCCGTGTATTTTCCGGAATCTCTGTGTGAAAGGGGCTTAAGATGTAATAGTGTGGATAAGCACCGCCTCCGCAGAAGATGATTAATGCCTGCTTCGACATCACTGCCTGTTTAACCCCACCCACCAATTCGCACATGTAGCGTTTATGAGAGAGGCGAACGCAGGTCTACGCAGAAATCAAACAATAAAGATGCTCCGAAGACAAGACGCTGTGCAGTGCCAAGTTGTGGAAAAACAGTATTTGCACTGCCTTCCTTCTCATCGCAATGTTAGGAAAAAGTGGATTAACTATTTTTAAATGAAGATCCAGACCGCGTCACTAAGAACTAGGTCCTTTGTTCACTTTACCGCGGACTCGTTTACAAACAAGGCACAATTCGACGCAGGATTTTCAGAAAGATTGAAACTAAAAGACAATGCTGTGACGACTATATTGGATCCGACAGTAATGTCACGTTTTTTTGGGGGTCAACAGCTTATAAAAACGTAGTCCTTTTTAGCTTGTTTGCTGTACACCTTGTCACATAGCAGCTTTTAGACATTTTTCTGTTTTTTGTTATAAGTCAGAAATGACAAGGAGGCAGCTTTCCACAATACAAAGTCCGTGGAGAGGGTTGGATTGTTTTTCCCCCGGTGGGCGTGTTTTTTAGATTATGACACATGTCGCTCTGTCTCTATTGCTTTGGCTGTAAAACAGATTGTTTGATATGCACTGACTCAGTATTTATGTAGTTTTAACCTAAATCACAGCAGCGTCCATCTGTGAAGGATGTAGGCTGTGAAACACAAGGTTCATCCAATAACACCAGTGGGCGTTTACAATTCACCACTCCTATTCAAACAGTGTTCTGATATGGGGGTCAAAAACAGGACAGAAAATAGCCTATTACTTCTAAATTATATTTTGTGATGTAAAAATCTTGATAACATTATAAGTGGACCTCAGAGAACAGTACAAAATAAAAAAAGAGGCAGTTCATGACCCCTTTAAATATTTTCAAGCTTTTACAACCACAAATGTTTGCTACAAAGTACAGATCGCAAGAATAAACAGTCAGATTTCAGATAGATTTAGAACTATATATTTCACTCACCAAGGCACATGTGCTGTGATGTGACAATAAAAGTGATTTGATTTGATATAACTATTAAAATACACATACACAAAAAAAGTTGCAAACAATCATGACAAAGTTTGAAGCTATGTATATGCTCTCTTTGATAAGAGTGTGAACACTCAAAACACCCTTGAACACTAATGTCCCAAGTGATGTTTGTGTGATCATAAAAGGTCGTATCAATTTGTAAAAGGGCATAATTGACCCAGTAACATACACAATTTAAATCACTGAATGAATAAAAAATATTGTTAACATGAATACTGCATATTTTGTAACTGCATATATGTACACATATACTGATTTCCAATATTTTTAAAGATCTGAATTAGTGTTACAAGGCATTGAACTGAACAGCCAGGTTGTTAGAGATCTAGTGTTTTACAAAGAGCTCAACAATTGTCTCTAACATCCCAGGTGTTTTAAATTTAAAATATAATCGGTGTTATCTGTGAAAAGTAAGGAGTACTGAAAATAGCACAGAAATAAAAGCCTTTTTGAAGGTTTACATGACTGCTACCGACTCCAGTAAAGGGGAATGATATGCCAATACGTTGAGACTAAAACAAAGATATTTTTATAAAAATAAATGATGAAAATAGTAATGTAACTGAATTTCTTGTGTTTGGCAACTGTAATGATAAACACTGTGTGCTTTGGCCTTTAATTTCAAAGCCAGGCTTCATTCAGATGCCAAACCAAGTCATATTCTGAAATTCTCACACTTAGTTTACAAAGTCTGTCAGCTTAATTTTACCAAGACATGAAAGAACAAGTAGATGGTCACAAAGCTGAATGTTATGTTATAATGTTATGTTGGATATTATGGACAAAGAAACTATTAATTATTTGTCTTGAATGTGTAAAAGGATAAACTTTCTATAAATGCTTAAGTTTGCATGACCTTTCTCAAAATGTAATGCGAATTATGTAAAACAACACGAGTCATGCTGTCTAAAACAGACTAAAAATAATGTTTTTTTTTACATTTAGAAAAGCTTGGTGTTCCTAATTTGGCCACCATTCATTTCATCTATTATATAACCACAATCTTTAATGAAAAGGCAGACCTATATCTGTTAAAATTCATTTTAATGCCTTATGTAAGAGCTTCCTTGCTTTCTTACAATGTTCTATAACTATCCACTGCATTACACTGTTATTACATTTTTACTGTAATTCCAACTAGCAATGATCAAAGAATAAACAGAAATCAGGCTTCGGCAAGCACTTCTGCTGCCTTTATCATTTATATTATACTGATATTTTATGAACAATAGGCAGGTTGGTTTTCCTGACATGGTGGTTCTTTGGTTTAGGCCTTCACACACTTTGTTTTATTATAAGCCAAAAAGATCAGACTTGTGAAGAGCTTTCCTACAAGACAAAACTGAGAAGCTTTCAGGAAGTCTTGCATTCAAATTCAAGTCCCATGATAAAAGGTCCATATTAGGAACTCAATTATAACATCAGGCAAGACATACCATTTTGGTGTGCTTCTGTGTGAATGTCATAGTAATAGTGATGATGTTTAATGTTCGGCTAAATAAGATGAAGACAAAACAGCTAAATCAAGAGACATTCTTGTATCCATCTAGAATACAGCAAACAAAAGCTGACTTATATATAAATTAAAGCTACATTCAAGTGAAGCCATACCACTGTTTGAGTTCAATTTGGAGGCTTCTCAAAAGCAAAATCAAATATATTCAGGAAGACTTTATACTACAGTCCATTCTAATAAAGTTGTTCCTAATCCATAAATTTGACTAATGGTTAACCTGTTACAAAAACTGCTGTTCAAAAAAAAAAAAAAACTTCTGCAAAATGTGATCAAGCACTTTCAAGCACTTCAAAGAAAATCGAGTCACTGCCTTTAGTGACGTTTGCGGTTGCCAATATATGTGACTGTGAAAGCATTTAATAATCCATAATAAGAATATGGATTGCAATTATACCAAATAGCCCAATCACAGAAATATTATTTTTTTATTTGTTTCACTTTTGTCAACTTGGATTGAGAAAGAGTATCCTGTGACTTTGATGCATGCTTAGAATACTTACCTTGTTTTGTTGAAAAACTGGGTCACGTTTAAAGTAACTACAAAATCAGTTTCAATTATTAGATGAAAGCAGCATGCATGAAAAGAGAGGTCCTACCAGATCAGTCTCGTCGTCATCTTCCTGTTTTGCTTCAGCTTTTGGTTCTTCTTCAGATGGGTTGAAGTCTTCCATCTCCACCTATCACAAAAGCACTTTGTGTTACTATGAGAAGGAAACCACCATAAAGAAAAACATTTACAATTCTTTTATTGAACACAATGGGTGTCATCAAGGCACTTACATCTTCAATCGCAGCGTCCTGCAGTAGAGACCTGATATCTAGTCGTACCATATGGGGTGGTGCAGATTCCCAGCCACTGGCCAGCTGTGTGCAACAAATATATTATTAGCCAGGCTTCTGAACAGTTATATCATATAATTCTGCTGATCAACGGAACAAAAAAAACGACAGGCTCAAACTCTAAATGCAAATCAAGTTAAAGAAACTACCTTTGTAATATCCTTTAGTGTTCGTCCATGTATGTTTCTCTTTGCACATGTTTGGTGATCAGTGGTGATTTCAGCCAAGTACACCTGAGAATAACAAAAAAGTTATACTACAGTTAGGTAGAGATAAAAAGCATAAAAAGTTGCTCTACAGATATGACTAGCCTTGCCATTCATTCCAAGCAACTATCTATATTTACAGGAGATGCCAAAGAAGCTCACCTCAAACCCTTTTGTCTTAGCAGCACTCCAGAACTGATCAAAGTACTTCACTTTATCATTGATGGCATCCAGGATTATGAAGGGAAAAAATCCATCATCCAGTGTTTTCTTCAATGTTTTCAGCATGCTGCTTCGATACGTATCTTCCATTTCTGGTTCATATTCATATTCAAGAACCTGATGAAGATAAGCTTAGCAAGATCAGTTGAGGGAAGTGAGTGGATTTCTCATTTGAAATGAATGACAAACAGATCAAACCTTGGTCTTGATGCGCTTCCCAGAATCAGGGTCCTTCTTAACTTTTTCCACTTCAGTCATGAAATAGTCATCTAGACCAAGAACTCTGGGTGGCGCACCACCGCATTCAACCTCTTTATCCTATATCAACAAAGGCAAATTTACTTAATGGATTAATTTAAATGACAAAGTAAATTGCAAAAAAAGCAACTTAGATTAACAAGGTTATATGCAGTCTCTTCGGCTCATTTCAAGCATTTCAAGCTATGCATGCTTGATTTTGTGTGTTAGCATGTTTATAGCTGAAAAACATACAGTTTAACAATAATAAAGACATTAAAGCAACTCCCTTGTCCACCCTCAAGGCTGAGGTTTGTTTCTACAAGAGTATGTCAAGTTTACCATCAGGAACAGCTGAGCCCAACATGTTTGAGAAAAATAACATGAACGTTAAGCTCAGCAGCAAATATGGAGACAAAACAAGCATATTACCCTAATAAGTTTTGCAACATGACTTTTTCCACTTCCAGGTAACCCACGCATGATGACCACAATCTGAAAAGGAAGAAAATGTGAGTATGGTATTCAGAACATGATTATTCAGAAGGAGATTCAGAAGATAATTGTAGCATACCCTGTCAGGTCGAGCTGAGCGACCTGGCGGTTTGAGGATGTCTTCAGCATTCTTTGTCTCTGGTTTCTTCTCCACACGAGGGGGCGCAACAGGAGCAGAAGGGGGCAGTGATGTGGGTGGTGGAGGGCGCTCATCAGGATAGCTCCTCCGATCACCTGGGTAAGAAATACAGGCATCTTACACAGTTCAACTTTTCAAGCTTAACTATAACTCAGTTATTTATGGTAAACGGCATTTGCTTTTGAATTGGCTTGTGTGAACAGGACTCTTCTAGGCGTGTAATTTCTGTGCCACTAGCTTTACCAAAAAAATATTTTCAAACCGGTTTCCCCAAACACCTTTAGTTAGACAAACAAATGTTCTCATCCCAAGTCACAACATTAGCTGAGCCAATGTTGCTGTGTTGAGTTGGTCAGGTTGCAAACAAACAAAGATTGTTTGATTAAAGGTGCCATAGAATGCATTGATAATATTTTTAATTGTTCTCTGATATCTACACAGAAGGTATGTGGCTTAGGTAATAGGGGTGGGACGATAAATCGATATGGCGATATATCGCGATTCTTCTCCATGCGATACGAGAATCGATATCTGGCGCCAAATATCGATATTTTAAGTAATAAAATAAGGTGCTCTAAATAGATTTCCCTGTTCACAGCGTCTAAAAATGCGTGGAAATAGCGGCTGAGCCATTTCCAGCTTCTTTCCAAAAGCGCTCTCACTCTGAGCAACCATGAACCGCGTTCTCTATGAAGATGGGGAAGCACAAGGAACCGAAGGTATAAACAGATTTCCAGCCACTGTATTAGCTTTACTGCTATATATATGCTTATGGAGATGAAAACTAGCTGCCCCAGAACAGCTATCAGCGTGGACCATAGGCACAATCACGTTATTATAGCAGAACGCATATTCAGTTCATGAGTAGCCTATAACCTCTCTGCTCAGATCGCAGGTGGATTTCCCTCACTATATGAGTGAGAGAGAGCGCCGCCGGTGCGTCCAGTTTTACGTGAACAAAACTGGATGCTCTCCCTCTCTCTCCCAGATATTACAAGTGTGCGTTATGCAGTGTGAACAGAGGGAAACATAAATCTGCACCTATGGGATGGAGGACGAAACAAAACCTTGTCGCCACAAACAAGTGTGCAGTGTGTGTGCTTGCCGCGCACTACATTTGTCAGAGCCAAAAGACGATGTGAGCGGCTATTTCTTCGTGTGGGGCTCCGTTTTTATGATGAGAGGAGCAGAAAGGTTGAGAAAGTACTCCAGGTAAAGAAGTACCCGGTTTATATTATATCCAGCTATCCATCTATCTATCATTTTTTTTCTGTTTGTAAGCAGTTAAATGTGTGTTTACACACAGAGAAAATAAAAGTGCTTTTAATAAGTACAAGAATAAAATGATTAATTTAGCCTACTCAACATGTTAAAATTGATTTACACTTTTTTTTGCCGTTTTCTCAGTTTACTTGAATAAAGAAAGAAAACTTGCACTTAACCTTTTCAAGGCATTTTTTTAGACAGAACGTGATGTATCATTATAGGATTTTCTAGAAATATATCTATTATCGCAGATTGCTGTCAGGGCTCGCAAAATTTCAAAATCCCTGGAGCCCTTCGGGCAGGTACTCTTCGATTTTGGTAGCCCGAAATTAATTTAACTGCCCAAATAAAAAAAAGACCATAAATTTCAATCAAAAACATTTTCAATACACAAATATCAAGGAAAGGTTTTATTTTACTATTTACAGGCAATTTCTAATGTTTTTTTTTCGTGCAAAACTTTTCTCTATTGGGGCATTTCGGGCACCTGAGCAAAAACATTCTTTATACCAGACCCCCCTTTTACACAAAGAATGAAACTTTTAACTTTAATGCTATTTATAGATTTGACCCTTGAGCTAAATTAGAATTTTAGGTACCTGAGAAAGTTTTTTACAATATAAATACACTCAGTTCAAAAGTTTGGGAAGGTAAATTTTTTTTTTTTAAAAGTGTTTTGCTCATCAAGGCTGTAACCTATCTATTTATCAAAAAAAAAATTATACTGTGAAATATTATTGCAATTTAAAATAAATGTTTTCTATTTTAATATACTTTTAAAATATAATTAATTTTGAAGCAAAGCTGTATTTTCAGCATCATATCCAGCTAGTGTCCATGATCCTTCAGAAATATCTAATATCTGATTTATAATCAATGTTGGAAACAGTTTACTCTTAATATTGTTTGGGACTGTTAACTGTTTATTCAAAATAGAGATTTTGTGTTACAATATACACTATTAAATTTTTTTTCTTTCTTTTTAAAGATACTTTAAAAATGTTTAAAGAAAGTTAAAGAAACTTTATTCACAAGGATGTGTTACATGGATAAAATTTATAGTAAAACTTAATTGTTAGAAAAATTTCTATTTTGAATAAATGCTATTCTTTTTAACTTTTTATTAATCAAAGAAAAAAGTAACAGGTTCCAAAAAATTTAGCATGCAACAGTTTCACTGTAAATACATATTAGATCAGCAACACTGATAAAATCAGATTCAGAATGATTTTGAAGGATATGTGACACTGAAGAACTATGCTGAAAATTCAGCTTTGCTTCACAGGAATAAATTATATTTTAAAGTATAGGTATTAAAATAGGAATGAAATTGCAAAACTGTTTTTTCAGTATTTTTTAAATAAATACAGCCTTGATACAGAACTCCATTTTAGGCCTTTAGGCCTAACATAATATAATATATCAAAACAAACTATTTAAACTGATAGAATAGAATTAAATGAATAGAAAACAAACTGAAGCAAAACTTAAGCTAACTGTAAGTAAAATATATTTAAAAAAAGAACATATAAATTCTTTTGGATCCCTTGAAGTTTGCACAATAACCTGTGTGTGAGTAAATATCTCTGAGTTTTGTTACCGTTCTGTGCCCATCCTCCGCTATTTGCACTTAGCCACCTTTTCACAGTCATGCATTTGCGTTGGTTCTCATTTGAGCGCACCGCAACAATTAAAGTATTCGGTTTCTACACACTCGTTTGGCGCACATCATTCTCTTTCTATGAAACCTGTAAACCACATTCACCGGTTCTAACTCTATAGCGACATCAACTATAGCGGTTTGCCTGAGCATTGCGATTCTTTCGCTTTTACTGGCATTCAATCAAATGACTTTCCCAACTAATTTTTGCGTGCGAGCGGCACATTATTTCTTCTGCGCGGCGCGGTTGTAGAAGTGTGCGGCCGCGCGCACGCAGCTTAGAGGAAACATTGCGTGGGAGCCCTGTATTTAAGGTAGCCCGTCGGGCAGGCGCTGATACATTTTGGTAGCCCGACTGGCAAATACAATAGCCCCGGGACGTCGGGCTAGCGATTTTGCGAGCCCTGTGTATCGTGATATTATCGTCATCGTGAGCCATGTATTGTGATTATATCGTATCGTGAGGTACCCTGCGATTCCCACCCCTATTAGGTAAGGGAAAAAAATCTCCAGAAACGGTTTTACTTGTCAGTTTACAACCCTAGGATTTGTCCCTAGAATGAAATGGTCTGTTATTACCTTATTTGGAAGGGTCATGAATAACAATGTTGAGCTCTGCTATGATTTGCTGTTTCACAGTGCGGCTCAATGTTGAGCTTTGCTCTGATTGCACAGTGCGGCTCATTTCAGTAGCTCACACAGCAGGAAGGAAACTCAGGGAAAATATATATATTTCAATACTTTCTCACGCAGTTATATCATTGGGTAATTATACTGTATATAAAATGGGGGCATCAGGGACCACATCCCCTGCACAGCCTGGAACATAACATTTATTTCCATGATCTGCCATTTTCGCTATTATCCTCGCTTGTTTCTTCACAATACCTGCAGAACTTCTGATGATTCGGCTGTGCAGGTCGGCTGGCGGCTGGCATAGAACATGGGCGGGTATATGCAAATGTTGGGGGCGTAACTATTAGTGATCCCGACTGTAACGTCACAGTCGGTGTTATGTTCTGATTCGACTATTTTTCAGTGGTCTTTTGCTTGCACGAGATTAACATAAGGAGGAGGAAACAATGGTGTTTGAGGCTCACGGTATGTCATTTCCATGTACAGAACTCTTATTATTCTATGCCAAGGTAAATACAGTTTTCCATTCTATGGCACCTTTAAGCCAGAAGAGTTGCATTAAAGATGGAATAGAAGGGAGTATAAAAAATAAATAAATACATGCATCAACTTTAAAATAGTGCTGTCAAACGATTAATCACAAATCCAAAATGTGTTTTTTTAATAAATATACACAGTACACACACGTACATTATGAAAACAAAAACTTTTATTTTGAATGCGATTAATCACGATTAATATTTTGACAGCACTACTTTAAAAATAAAGAGATGGATTCTTTTATAATTCACTTACTACCATAGCTTGAGGATCCATGGTCATAATGATCAAGACTCCTTTCATAGGAAGACCTGTCATAGCTCGCTCGGTTATAAACCTCACGATCCCTGCTTGAGCGGCTTGGGTGATCTCTTTCTCTGTCTCTGTGTCCGGGACGAGGCCCAAGTGAAGGTCTGAAACAAGACAAAAATACAAAATAACCAACATATCAAAAGAACATTCCAAATATATGCCGCCACACTTTTTTCCAGTCCAAATTGGTGCTTTTCACAGACATTTTGATGTAGATAAGGAAATGTTTAACAGTAAATTAAATAATATGGGCATAGTATGCATAAAACTCATAACATATGCACAGGGTGGGCGACTCTTTCATGAACACCAGATTCAAGGATCTTATATCACGACTATAAAGCACCATTTATTTTATATCACGCACCTATCAAATTCACACGCCAGCATATATAGTGTCCATGAAAGACCTTATAGTACTTAACATTTCACTTAAACTTAACAATTACATTAAACATTTCAGAGTAATAATGTTTTGAATGTGTAGGTTTCATAAATTTAGACCGTTTTGAGCAGTACGTGTTATAAAGGAATTTTAACGATAATCCATTGAAGTCACCATACTGGTAATATTCAAATACAATGTCTAAAATATGCATCAAACTGGTTTTTGCTGTAGTTCTTGTACATGATTTAAATTTGAAAGAATTTCACAATTTTAAAATTAATAAAAAGTGCTTAAATGTTGTAATAACACGGTAAAACCTGTTAACATTAAAAATTTGCACATTCTCTCAATAGAGACGTTATTCATTAATAAATAAACTCAAGTCAAAATTTTGTAAATCACTTATTGTAAATCCCATTTTTTCATCTTTGACCTAGAGGAATGCAGCTGCTTAAACATGCAGCTGCTCAAAACTTCAATATTTTTTGAAAATATTTCATGAACATTTTTAACCTTGTACATGTGCAAATCTGCAAAAAATAAATAAATAGGACTTCTATTTGCTTTTAAACTGTAAATGCTTTTCACTACGCTGGTTTTCTTATTTTTTCCAAGTTCTAAATTTTCTCCTTAGCTCCATGTTGCAGTAAGTTTTGGGAGATACATACAGGTTTAGTCCATCTCCTATCCTCAAAAGTCTGTCTTGCAGAGAATGACTAAAAATGAGCTTCTAAAACTTACTGCCAGATTCTGGAAGATAAATTCTTCAAACAGTGGTACAAGAGGATGTGATGCTGGTCCTTCAAGAGTCACTCTCAACTTATCTGTCTATAAAGCCTATAAAAAAATGAGTCTTCATATTTTTCACAATACTTCAGCATGTTATTCTTATTGAGGGTTTTTTTTAGGATTTCTTATTACCCAAGTTACAAAGTCTCTGAGAACCTGACACCTTGTAATTCTGGAGACTCCAGGTAGGTTGCAGTTCTGGAAAATGGTGGCTCTGGAGATTTTCTAGCAATGGTTGCTGATGGTTTTACACCTAATTCTTCACATTAATTGACTTAATTATTTTGACAGTTAACATGCCTCTTTTCTTCTCCACCCGTTTCTGTCAGACCCCGCTGACCCAAAGAGCATTTTGCTGACCAATGGTCATGTCTTAAATTTACAATTTCTGTATTACATTATGCGTTTTTAATATTACTCATGGGGATTTAATAATTTTTGACTTTTCAATCTGAGTTAAATCTCTTTTTTGGCTCATTTCATCTGTAAAAGAAAACCTGCCTTTAATAATTCTACACACTGTGCTGAATATAAGGAGTTTTTCACTTGCAAAGACTTCATGGGGACAATTATATAATCTGACGCATAAATGATTAAATACAAAATTAATAGTATCGTTCATTAAGATCAATTGGTAAAATGTGCTTGGAAAAAAAATATGATCAGAATATCAACGTGCCTAATAATTATGCACGCACTGTAAGATGTGCTCACTTTACAGAAACAGAGTACGTGTGATCACGAAATCGAAAGTAATCTGCGAGCGCTCATTCATGTGTGAACACATTCAAATAGCGCGAAAATTATATACAATACTAGAATGTTTGCGGAAGCGGGACACACGCTTTGCGGGAATGGTCAGAAACTCAGCGGGAGCGGGCATAAGAAAACTGTCCCGCGCAGGGCTCTAGGCTGCGCATCAACACACACGCTAAGTTTTTTTTCGCGCTACCCCATCTCCACCCAATCATTAGTGCCGTTTCCTTCTGTCTTTGACAGCACATATAGGACAATTTTTGAAAAGTACCGCCATAAACAAAATTTATTTGCGACACCACAAATTTAATTCAAGCACGATCAAGGACCTATGTTTGTTTTCAAGTACTTTCCATCCTTGAATACATATCGTCTGAAATATCAAGCACAGCCCTCAAGTACTTTCATAGCACCCTGTATGCAACTGTGAAAAAGGATGCAGCAGTATGGTCTGGAAGTACTTACCGTTCTTCTCGTAAGAAACGGTCCCTTTCATATCGGTCTCTCTCATAATCCAGATGTGGCTTCTCCCTGTACGGATCTCTCTCCCAATCCCTGTCATAATCTCTGGGACCACCATATGGGTCACTTCTTCTGTCATAGTATGGGTCTCTGTGGCCAAGCAATTCTAATGAAGGAGAGAGGTTGATCACAGATGTGAATTAAAATAAACCAACACAGTGTTCCTTCGTATTCACAGAACAGAACCAACCTTTCTCATAAGATCGCTCTGATGGCGGTGGAGCAGGCCTCAACACAATCCTCTCTCCATAAGAAATCCTTTCCACTGTTGAACCAGCATCTGCTTAATAAAAAAAACCAAATGTAGTTTATCTAAATACATTTAGAATCAAATCAGTTGAGAGGTAGAACGTGTACTGACCACGGCCATGCCCATAGTCCACTGTTTTACCAATGAATGAGGCTGTAGGGGCAGGAGCTGAAGAAGAATGAAGGAAGCCTGTAGATTGATTTGAATGGGGAAAACCACCTTCCAAAGGCTGATTAGTCTGTCCCGTTTCTGACAATAAATTGGTAGCCTTTAAGAAAAAGAAATGGTCAAGCAATCAGTAGTTTTTCAATAACATGCTCTTGCATATTGGAATATTGGAGATTAGTTTCTGAATAAAGGAGCGTAATTTGAAACTCAAGGTTGGCATACCTGCAGAGCACTTTTAACTTCAGGTGGAATTTCTAATCCAAGAATTCCAGGGGGAAGTTCTGAAGGCAACCCGGCTGACTCGGTGTTCGAAGCTTCTCCCAAAACCTTCTTGCTTTCCTGGAGCTCTCTATGAGCAAACATGTCACCCAAGTTAATATTTTAACCTCAGCCAGTTGGACTATACTATATGACTTGAATGTTGTTTAATTAATGATACACTGATGGGAACTCCTTTTACCTTATCATTTTCAACTCCTGGGCAGCTTTGAGAATGATCTCATGCTGCCTTTGAGAAAGAGCAAGTACAGTTTTAGATTCACTAGGTGAAGACTGCTCAAGTGGAGTATCCAGGGTTTGAGGTGCGGGCAGGCCAGCTAGCTGCTCTGGGTTATGTTCATAATGGGGCTCCGTTTCACCAACTGGATGAGAGTAAGCTCTCTCTGTTGGGGGTGGGAGTGGAGGTGGGCTCCTTTCCCAATCAGAACGAGAGGGATAAGGAGGCTCCCTGTCACGTTCTTGATAAGGTGGTCCTCTTCGCTCCTCTCTATACCGATTCTCATCATCATATGGGAATGACCTTTCTCTTCCCTCTAACCAATGATCCTCTCTAATGTGCTCTGGGGGGTGACGTGGTGGATAGTCTTGGTCAAGTTGCTCCCTGCCCCATTCCTCACGAGAACCATAATACTCATCGTCTTGTTCATAATCTTGATACTCACGAGTTGGCCTTCTGTACGTATCCTCCTCTGCATCATACGGGTATTCCTCCTCATAATTTTCTTCTTCATGGGGTGGAGGGCCATGCCACCTCTCCCTTGGCATTGCGGGTCTCATGGGAGGTCTTCTAATCTCCATTTCATGGGGAGTCATAGGAGGACGTCTCAACCCTCTCCCACGAGGATGAGCCCATCCAGGTTCTCGGTCCATTTCTTCTTCATATTCAAGAGGACCAGCTGGTTCCCTTGCTAAGATTTCATGAGGTGCTGGTGGCCGTCTTATGTCTCGCTCCATCATGTCATGGCGGGGTGGTGGTGGTCCCCATGGGCCTAGACCACGTCTGAACCGTGGTCCCATTACCCCGCGTGGTCCCATGTGAGGAGGTCCATGTGGGGGACCAGGAGGAGGGGGGCGCCTTGGACCATGAAGCATAAATCGAGGATGAAAAGGGGGTCTTCTGGGGCCACCTGGAGGAAAAGGTGGTCTAGCATGCATGGGAGGTCTTCTCTCTGTCCAGTATGGATCTTCTTCTTCCCAGTATTCTTGTGGTTCTTCTTCCCAGGTTTCATCTGGATGAGTGCTCTCTGGGTGCTCCCTGTGACCCACTGGAGGTCTTCTTTCTTTAGGCATTTCATAGTACTCTTCCGGGAAGTGTTCCTCCTCTGGATGCCACATCTCATGGGGTGCTTCCTGGTCATCCATTTCTCCAGGACCTTCCAAAGAAGGGTCTCTCCAAGCCAAATCCTGGTCCTCTCCATGTGTTATGTCATCTGGTTGCTGATGGTCATAGGGATCCTCTGACATAATTTCTCTCTGACAGTTGGGATCAACCATTTGTCCTCCGTATTGTCCTCGGCCACGCGCACGGCCCCTGCCTCTGAGAGGCACTGGCACTTGGCCCCTTCCCCTTCCTCGGGTTACCTGCGGTGGACCTGTTTGATTCATCACATGTGGCCCCCTAGGGGCCTCCTTAGGTGCATCAGGTTTAAACTTATCGTTTTGAGGAGGCTTCGCTTGTTGTGGTGGCCCGTTAGTAACATTGTTAGTTTTAGACATTGTTGGTTGTGAGCTTGGCTTCTGAGAGTTTTTGTTGGTGGTGTTTGGACTTTCTGTACGTAGGGAAGGTTTAGTAGTATCTTCTTTTAACTTATCCTGCTTTGCAGTATCAGCAATAGTATTGTCAGATGTATTATCCTTAGTTTGAGGAATGGGTCCACTCTGAATAAAAAATCCATCCACTGAGTCCAATATGTCATCTGTCAGTGACGGACCAGTGGAAGCCCCATCTTTTTTGATATTTTGATCTTGACCACTTTTGTTTTTTTCTGGGCCCATTTGAGATGGGGCAACTGGTGGTGCATCAGGTTTTGCTGATGGTTGCTTTATTTGAACGCCAGGGACATGACTGGATTGCGCTCTATACCCTGGTTGCTGAGAAGGTACAGGGGGTCTTTCAAATCGTGTAGGTGCATTCTGCCTAGGGGGGTACTCAGGTCTTGCTGGAGGCCCAGGGTGAGGAGGATTACCTCTGGGAGGTCGGTTAAATCGCTGACCAGCGTCAAATCTAGGTGGTGCACTAAATCGTTGTTGGTGTGGCTGTTCAAACCGTGGGCCTCTAGGACCTTCAAACCTGAAAAAGAAAATATATGAAAAATCAGTAATCTAACTCCAGAAAAAATGTGTTAAACTGTACAATCCTGATTCTTCTAAATGCATTACCTTGGGCCATCAAATCTTCCATGAGGCCCAGGAGGTCGAACCCCTAGTCCAGGTGGTCCAGCAGTTTTACCTGTTTCAGAGACATAATTTGACCCAGAAAATGGGGAATGTTCTGCAGGTGATGGCCCCTGTGGAATAACCGGTCCAGATGGTGGTGGGACCTGTGGTGAAGGTCCTGGCATGGCATCCATGTTAACTGGTGGAGGCATAGATGGAAGCCCTGGGTTGGCTAAATGCATGTTTCCATCTGGTCCAGGGAGTCGATGCTGCCCATATGGTCCCATCATGCTCCCATATGAAGGAGCTGTACCATACTGATGCTGCATAGCTCTTAGAGATGTGACTCTCTCTTGCAGATGAGCAGAAGTTGAATTCATTTGCTCTTGCCATTGTCTCCACTGGGCTTCATAATCATGTAGCTGGTCTTTGTGTGGGTATGCCTGAAACTGTTCTAACCACAAATTAAAGTGCCTGTCCCACTCTTGGTACAAGGGAGAAAATCGCTGTTGCTGCATATCATAGTGTTGCAATTGCATCTCCAAGGGCATTGTCTGGTGGATATAATTAAACAACCATAATAAAATGATAGTTACTTTGGTGCTTTTTCTTATGTTTTTGCTCTATACCAAAATATTTTCTAAGCTAACCTACGCAAATTAATGAACCACTAATAGATTTAATAGAACAAAAAAATTGCACCTGTAGATGCGCTGGCTGTTGAATAACCTGCTGGTACTGTTGCAGGACCTGCTGTAGTTGAGCATGCTCTTGCATCAGTGCCTGGTACTGAATGCTGGCCCTGTGATGCTGTACATGCTGCCAATGGGCAGCTGCCGCCTGCAGCTGCTGAAGACGTGCTGCTTCAGCTGGGTCTCCTGTATCAGTGATGCCACTGGGCTGTAGTAAACATCAGTAATCAATTAAATATGAATAATAATTTGATACAGTACATGTTTAAAGGTACAGAATACATAATTACATACACACTAGTCAACATTTGAAGTGGTATCAAAACCTTTCATCAAAGTTGTCCTAAAATGCGTTCTTGTCTTAGGACAACTTTGATTATGTTTTTTGACCCACTTCAAATGTTGAATATTGTACATACAATATATGAACAAAACATTATATATTACTCAGAAAGATATGTGAAGATATGTGTATTCCTTCTGTTGTTTTTAAGAAATGCAATAATGATAAACCATGATTTTCTACTAAATTACGACAGTTAAGGAAGGATAAAGAGGCAGCTTACAGACGTGGAGATAGGGTGTTATACAACAAAGCTAGAAACATCTTAACAAGAGAGATTAAAACTGCCAAAAGACTTTATTCTGAGAAGCTGGAAAAAGGGTTTTCAGCCAAGGACTCTGGTTAGGCTTTTTAAAGGTCAGAATATAAGGCAAGCTTCTGGCCCTGATAAAGGGTCTCCTTGTCTGAAATGTTGTGCAGACCATCTGGCCCCTATTTTTGCTCAGATTTTTAATAAATCATTAAAACGGAGTAAGGTTCCAGTATGTTTCAAGCGTTCTGTTATTATACCTGTTCCCAAAAAAGTTTGTATCTCAAGACTAAACGATTACAGACCAGTCGCTTTAACCTCAGAAATGTTTTGAGAGGCTGGTAATAATTCATCTGAAGGCCATCATTGGCTCACTGCTGGATTCATTCCAGTTTGCATACAGGCCTAATAGGTCTGTGGAAGATACGCTGAATATGGGACTGTATTTTATTTTGAAACATTTAGATACTCCAGGGCAGGGCTCTACAGTGCGACCATTTCAGTCGCATTTGCGACTGAAAACTACTGCGTGCGACTATGAAAAAATATTTAGGAGCACCAGTGCGACTGACCCGATCAGCATAATTGTGTTTGTGCTGAGGGAGCTTTAAAGGTTTCGAACGTACTTACGTGTTTTTGCAGCGTTGAGTAATGTATCACAGACGTATTTTCTCATTATAACAAAAAAAAAAAAGTGTAGACAGTGTAAACAAGAGATTCATTGTGCAGTGTAAGCAGGGCCGGATTTACGCACAGGCATTCTAGGCACGTGCCTATGCTCGCTCGTCCAGGGGGGCCCAAACTCAATGAAGAGATATATAATATTTTTTGTTATGGCTATCTACAACACTAAAAGAACCAAAACCCCAGGAGACATTGAGCAAATAAATATAACAAGTAATAGGGTAAAAAAATTATGTACTGAATTATGTACCAACTGTTTATGTACTGAAATAACGCTTTCTTTCTCCCGTTCTCTCCCACAGACGCACACACAGTACAGACACGCACTCGCACACAAACGCGGACAGAAACTTGTCAGCGCCAGGGGCGCCTGCAGGATTTCTTCGAAGGGTACGCACAGAGGGTTGCAAACTATTTATTTTAGCTACATTTAGCCTAAATAAAAAAAAATATATTGAAAGTTAAAGGTAAGAGTAATACATCATTCAGAACTGTAAAGGGTCTACTTTTATTCGTGTGCACTCACAATATCAACAATGACTCACAATGCTTTTATAAAATAAATAGGAAAACAGAGGATGCGCTGTCTGCCGTCACTTGAACAGGAGCGCTTCACAATTAACTGAAACTCAGTGAATTGCCTCACAGACATGATAAATATATATATACAGTGGGTACGGAAAGTATTCAGACCCCCTTAAATTTTTCACTCTTTGTTATATTGCAGCCATTTGCTAAAATCATTTAAGTTCATTTTTTTTCCTCATTAATGTACACACAGCACCCCATATTGACAGAAAAACACAATTGTTGACATTTTTGCAGATTTATTAAAAAAGAAAAACTGAAATATCACATGGTCCTAAGTATTCAGACCCTTTGCTGTGACACTCATATATTTAACTCAGGTGCTGTCCATTTCTTCTGATCATCCTTGAGATGGTTCTACACCAGGGCTGTCCAAACTCGGTCCTGGAGGGCCGGTGTCCTGCAGAGTTTAGCTCCAACTTGCCTCAACACACCTGCATGGAAGCTTCTAGTATGCCTAGTAAGACCTTGATTAGCTGCTTCAGGTGTGTTTAATTAGGGTTGGAGCTAAACTCTGCAGGACACCGGCCCTCCAGGACCAAGTTTGGACACCCCTGTTCTACACCTTCATTTGAGTCCAGCTGTGTTTGATTATACTGATTGGACTTGATTAGGAAAGCCACACACCTGTCTATAGAAGACCTTACAGCTCACAGTGCATGTCAGAGCAAATGAGAATCATGAGGTCAAAGGAACTGCCTGAAGAGCTCAGAGACAGAATTGTGGCAAGGCACAGATCTGGCCAAGGTTACAAAAAAATTTCTGCTGCACTTAAGGTTCCTAAGAGCACAGTGGCCTCCATAATCCTTAAATGGAAGACGTTTGGGACGACCAGAACCCTTTCTAGAGCTGGCCGTCCGGCCAAACTGAGCTATCGGGGGAGAAGAGCCTTGGTGAGAGAGGTAAAGAAGAATCCAAAGATCACTGTGGCTGAGCTCCAGAGATGCATTCGGGAGATGGGAGAAAGTTGTAGAAAGTCAACCATCACTGCAGCCCTCCACCAGTCGGGGCTTTATGGCAGAGTGGCCCGACGGAAGCCTCTCCTCAGTGCAAGACACACGAAAGCCCGCATGGAGTTTGCTAAAAAACACCTGAAGGATTCTCTGGTCTGATGAGACCAAGATAGAACTTTTTGGCCTTAATTCTAAGCGGTATGTGTGGAGAAAACCAGGCACTGCTCATCACCTGTCCAATACAGTCCCAACAGTGAAGCATGGTGGTGGCAGCATCATGCTGTGGGGGTGTTTTTCAGCTGCAGGGACAGGACGACTGGTTGCAATCGAGGGAAAGATGAATGCGGCCAAGTACAGGGATATCCTGGACGAAAACCTTCTCCAGAGTGCTCAGGACCTCAGACTGGGCCGGAGGTTTACCTTCCAACAAGACAATGACCCTAAGCACAGCTAAAATAACGAAGGAGTGGCTTCACAACAACTCCGTGACTGTTCTTGAATGGCCCAGCCAGAGCCCTGACTTAAACCCAATTGAGCATCTCTGGAGAGACCTAAAAATGGCTGTCCACCAACGTTTACCATCCAACCTGACAGAACTGGAGAGGATCTGCAAGGAGGAATGGCAGAGGATCCCCAAATCCAGGTGTGAAAAACTTGTTGCATCTTTCCCAAAAAGACTCATGGCTGTATTAAATCAAAAGGGTGCTTCTACTAAATACTGAGCAAAGGGTCTGAATACTTAGGACCATGTGATATTTCAGTTTTTCTTTTTTAATAAATCTGCAAAAATGTCAACAATTCTGTGTTTTTCTGTCAATATGGGGTGCTGTGTGTACATTAATGAGGAAAAAAAATGAACTTAAAATGATTTTAGCAAATGGCTGCAATATAACAAAGAGTGAAAAATTTAAGGGGTCTGAATACTTTCCGTACCCACTGTATATATATATATATATATATATATATATATATATAGAGAGAGAGAGAGAGAGAGAGAAAGCTTTAAATTACTACTTTAAAACGAAGTAATTCAAATCGAAAATAGAAACTCTTTCAGTAATCCGTAAAGTGAGGAGATGGAGAGTCTTTTTTTTTTTTCATCATCATAATTGATGGATGTCTAAAATATAGAAATAAGGAAAGGCCTAAAACAGGCCCGATTATAATTTGCGTTTTGTTTTATAATTCTATATAATTTAAAAATAAAACACAAATTACAATAGCATAGGCTATATGTAAATCTTTCTCCTATAATTGTAGCTGCTTATGTTACTCTGTTCTGAATACCTTAATATTTAAAAGATTTGCAGATTTTTTTTTTTAATCCATGCAGCAAACCTTTAAAAACCGCTTAAAAAAAATACTTTATTGCATTCCAGATGCTTTTAAAGAACTTTTCACTATACATTTTACGGGTAGCATAGCTTGAATGTAAAACATTGTTGTGAATTCGTTGTATTCCCATTTGAAAAATAGCCTAATTAATTGTTGTAGGTTAACCCGATCTCATGATAAAGGTGCGTACAGCATGAATTTCTGTTTTTATTTGGCGTGATATTTATATGTAGAAATTGACTTTGGCGTGCAAAAGACTGATAAATTCATAATTAATGGCATGGCTGGTTCAGTTGACAGAGACACAGGACACATAGCTAATTGCTGAAATGTTTGCGAGGCAAATCTCAGGTCAGTCTGAGCGCTCATGGTGCGTACAGCCATACACCTGCAGGCGCCACTGGTCAGCGCTGCCCCGCGAATTTATCAATGAAATAGTTTCGCAGCTGAAACGCTACATGACATTTCTCAGTAGTGAGGTTCTTGAAGCAGTTCAACTTAAAGATTCACTATTAGTAGACTCTGCTGCTGAACACTGCTGAGAGACGCACAGACGCTGGTATTCACACGCTCTCTCTCTCTCTAATAACTGCATTAATGACTGCATTAGCCTGCATATCAATGGCTCAAGCCTCTGTTGTTAGCTCTAAAATTACGTTTTGGTTTCTGAGGTGCCTAAGAAATTAGTTCAACACACACAAGATTTCAGGACGGAAACGTGACAAATGTCTTGAAATAAATCATCTGAACAATGGGTCTCATTCACTAATAATTGCGTACGTTTTTCGTATTTATACGCACATTTGAACTTCTCACGAAAACTTTCTGCCTAATTCACAACACGTGCGTACGCACATGAATTTGTTCTTACCTCGTTCTTATGTTAGTGAATTTGGAGTAATTCTAAATGAGCGGCCGCGTGCACGAGGTTAGTCATTTGCATAAAACACGCCCAAATTATCTCCATATAAGGGCTTTCTGCATTTATTCAGAGCAAACGCGCTCTCGCCAGATCTTACTTTGAGCATTCAAGTGTACAATTCTCACCAGTTCAAACACAAAAAAAACTTTCATACAGACCCAGACTACAGACCTCTCGGGAGCCAGCTCTACATACGGCTTATTCAGAGAAACCTTGCAGCTGAACAAAACGCAACTTTTATTACACTTTCACTATATGAATGAATGAGGCATTTATATAGCGCTTTATTGTGTATTGTTGTACACCCAAAGCGCTTTATAATCATGTGGGGGGTCTCTCCTCAACCACCACCAGGAGGTGGTGAAATGTATGATGACAAGATTAAATTGTATTATTAAATAAGTTTGTTATACAATTTTGTTACATGGATTATATAACAATTATTTAGTAAACATGCTTTAATATAATCATAGTCATATTTAGATGAAATATAATATCTTAACATGATTATAAGGCCGTGCAGAGTAAGTGCTTACTGCGTACGTGTGGTTTCAGTTGTTCCTATAATTTTTCGTAAATGTAGAATAAATTTTAGTACGAAATTTTTGGTGAATCGTGATTTGTTCTTAAAATCATTCGTACTCACATTTCACGCACAAATTAGTGCGTACGCATGCTTAGTGAATGAGACCCATTGTCTTGAGGTGTGGTCGTGAATCCAGGCCGTTAAAATTATTAGAGAAATAATGCACTCCTGAAGTGGCAATGTGACCACGACGCCAAAGCCTATTAACGGAACGTCTTTCTCCATTCTCAAACGAATTTAGAACTTCAATCGATCTTTACTGACTGAACGCAAGCGCTTATTGCGATAGAAAACAATGTAAAGGTTTCCACTGATTACAAATTATTTTTGTTTGCTGGTGTGGTTATATATTAATAGGGAAGGGGGGGGCCCAATTTTTTTTTGCCTATGTCACGAAAAGAGGTAAATCCGGCCCTGAGTATAAGGAGCTTCGTTGATTATAATGGAGTTTTGTGAGATCGCGATGAACTAAGATGAGTGACAGCTTTTAATGATTATTAAGGGAGTTTGCAAATGTGATATTGATTTAATACAACAGTTCATTAAACAAGAAGTTAATATTAAGTGACTTATATTGTCTGACTACCACACTATTGCCTTATTTTGCTCCATTTCATCAACGAAAATCGCTTCAAACAAAGTCCCAGCCAGGCCGTTGCACATCTCCATTCAAACACAGCGGTGTTTCGTTTATGAATGAACGATTCGTTTTAAAACGAATCTAGTGAGTCAATGATTCAATTACCCATTCATAAAGACAGACACGTACTTCATTCCTGAATGAATCAGATGTTCGAACGAATCAATTTAAGAATGATTCAGTGATAAAATCAGTGACATACCGCCTCCTACTGGCAGTTTTAGTTTATTTTTTCTTTATCTTTTCTGTTATTTAAATGATTTAATATTTCTACATTCAAAATTGTATATTTAAAACATTAACCTCAACATGAATTTATGAATTTAATTGCACTTATGCAACCTCTGAGCCTCATTAAACATCTGAAAATACACCTACAAGCCACTTGTGTGTTCTTCTGTGCCTCCTCTGTAGTACAAATTTATTTCTTAAATACTGATTTAATTTGATTGATTGAGCTTATTCTACTTGTTTTTATTCTGTTGTTTTAATTAGAAATGATAAAAAAGCTTATTAATATATTTTTCTGAATTTGACATAAGATGACATACTTTTAATAAAGTTAGAAAAATGCCATTACAAAGGTAAAAACAAAATTCCCTGTAAATCACTTTAAGGAGTCAAATATCACCTCGTAATGGGGAAGGTTAATTTTTGATCAGAATTTTTGATTATTGATTTGAAGGTGCTCCTAAATTTTTGACCGTGCTCCTAAACGAGCACAAGCGCTACTAAAAATAAAAGTAAGCGTAGAGCCCTGCTCCAGGGTCTTATGCATGTATTCTTTTTGTAGATTTTAGTACAGCTTTCAATACTATTATACCAGACATTCTTCATTTCAGACTAAGAAAGCTTTCTGTGCCAAGTAATATTTGCAGCTGGATCATCAATTTTCTCACTGACAGAGTGCAGCAAAAAAACTGGGGGTATTTACATTTAGAAAAAGGTACCCTCAGTATTGGTGCCCCTTCAAGGGTGTGTGCTTTCCCCATTGTTATTTTCTATTTATACGAATGACTGTACTTCCTCAGATTCTACGGTCAATATTTTAAAATTTGCTGATGACACTACAATCTTTGGCCTTATCCATGATGGAGATAAGTCAGCATACAGGCAGCAGGTGGATCAGATTGTCTCATTGTGCAGTCATAATAACTTGCATTTAAACATCGGCAAGATTGTAGAGATGATTGTTAATTTTACAAAGAATTCTACCTGCTTTGCTCCATTAAAAATCAATGGGTGTACAGTAAGCAGCGCTGATTCTTAGGGTGCTTTCACACCTGGCCCTTTGTTTCGGAACCTGGTGCGTTTCCCCCCTTAGTTCGGTTCGTTTGGGCATATGTGAACACGGCAATCGCGCTCGGATCCGCGCCAAAACAATCGGTCCGAGATCGCCTGAACGAGGTGGTCTCGGCTCGATTGAAAACGAACTCTGGAGCGGTTCGGTTGTAGTGAGAAAGCAATCCGATCCAACGGACCAACGAACCAGGCTATATCACGCTGTATAATGGGTAATTACGTAAGTTCCGTTAAAAGCAGTGGGTGAGCACGTCTTCGCCATTCAAAATCAAAGCGTGCCTTTTCATTTTATAATGCAGTCTTAATGCTCTTCGTATAGGTGCATTTTAACAATGTTTTGCCGACGAATCCTGGACTCCTGCTCAAAATGAGAAATTAATAAATATATTGACAGCTACAAAAAACAAAAAAACAACAACAACAAGCAGTCCTCAAAGCTGTTGTCGTTCCATCCTGACGCGTGTGTGTGTGTATGTGTGTGAGAGAGTTTGTTTGCCTCTCTTTCCAAATGAATCATTAATTGTCATTCCAGCTCCTTGGAACTTTGACCAATGAGAGGACAGTTTACTCCCATGTGACAATTTTGGTCAGTTTAGAAACTTTGCCGTGTGAAAGCAAACCGCACCAAGAATAAAAAGCAACATTGTAATAATTTTAATCCCTGTTTCGGAATAAAGCAATCGGTACAGGTGTGAAAACACCCTTATAAGTTTCTTGGCACTACCATCTGTAGTGATCTGAAGCGGGAGAACAATGTTATGCGTGTGGTTAAAGGGGTCATCGGATGCCCATTTTGCACAAGTTGATATGATTCATTAGGGTCTTAATTAAAAGTCTATAACATACTTTGTTTAAAATTTCTCAATGGTAGTGTAAAAACAACTTTTTAAACCTGTCAAAATCAGCTCTGTTTTTATCAAGCCATTCTAGTCAATGTTCCTTTAAATGCTAATGAGCTCTGCTGACCCAGCCCCTCTCTTTAGTGGGGTGAAGAGCAGACTGTAAACATCAGCCGCGAAACTGGCTAACTAGCACATTATTAGGAAAGGCGATTTGCAAAGATTCAAATATAAATGCATTTAGGCAGATTGGGGATCGGCGCATTCACTTCAAAGCGAAAGTAACGTTAATCCTCTGCATCTTCAGCGGCTCAGATGTTGGGAGTAAATGACGACTGCTATTTTCATTATTACATCCAACAACAAATACCAGCTCATACCAGTATACTCATAGCGGCAGAAAATTCCTTGTATGTTATGCATACCTGGCCAATAAATGGTGATTGATAAAAAAAAAAATTACCTTAGATTCCTCTGGTGGTGGGGGAGGAGGGGGTTCTTCTTTGGGAGGTGGGGGTGGAGGGGTGCTCTTTGGGGGTTCAACTGGAGGCGGTGGAGCAGGAGCATTGCTTCCATTAGATGAATTTTGATTCTGCTTAGCCTTCTCGTTTTTCAGCTTCTGCAAATTTTGACGGTGCTGCTGATACCAATATTCCTGCTGCTCCTGTACACAATAAATACAAATGCTACAAATATTTCTATAAAGTTTGACTAACAATATTCCTTGAATTCAAATAAGAATCACATGATATCTTACAATACAACAATGACAATAATACTGAAACCAATTTGATTTGAATCTGAACAAACAGGCAAAGAAGCTAACTTGTTAAAATAAAATGTAAAAATAATTAAAATATAATTAAAATAATAAAAAAGTGAGTTGTACAACACTTCTCTCTCCCACAGTTCTGATTTCAAGCAAGAAAAAAATATATAGGCTATATTTTTTTACCGATGAACAAGCTACTGATTTTCTCTACAATATGGAAGGAATAATTGTAGCGTAAATTAAATTTACTGAAAAGGGGAGTGTGTATATGAGGACGTTAACTACGATATGATAACTGACAGGCCAGTTTACAGTGAAAGGATTCACATAACTATGCAATAGTGCAGTTCAAAAGACAATTATGAAAGTAGCGTGCCCCATCACTTGCCTACTCTTCTGCTACACACTTCAAGACTACATACTTTTAAGGAATAGTGAAAGCAGGCAAACTGTGACGCATTAACAGTGAGTATTTTGAAGTGAAAAGCTGCATGTTTTGTAATAGGTGTTTTAACTTGAAACCATTGCTCACATTTTTGCCGGAAACAATGTATTAAAGATCTTAATTGATGGAATTATTTCCTAACAAAAACAAAGTTTGAAACTTTACAAGACGTTAACTGATGGACAGGAGTTGTGTGGATTATTGTAATGTTTTTATCAGCTGTTTGGACTCTCATTCTGTCGGCACCCATTCACTGCAAATCCATTTGTGAGCAAATGTTTTTTTTTTTTTCAAATCTGTTCTTTGATTTTTTTGACAAATCAAACAACAAATGTAGTCAGCTAATATAAAAACATATTCTACCATATTCGTATGCTGTATACTAATTAGTAAAGTGATGTTTTAGATGGTGTATGATAATATCACATCAGGGACATGACATTCAGTAATTTAAGGAAGTCCCAACTGACGACATGTGAATTATGTTAATAAGAAATATGTTAATTATACTGTATTATCGTGATCTATAAAAGCTGGAGATATAATGTGCTGCATAATAACATGAGATTAATAATAAACCATGCCACAGAAGCTTGCCTGCAGAGACATCGACGAAAAGTCGGGCTTTTCATCCGCCATCGGTGCACTGGCTTCGCTAACCTGTGGTGCTGGAGCGGGGGTCTTCACTGCAGGTGAGGAAAATGATGAAGGCTCGGGAGCTGGAGGCTTCACTTCTGGCGGAGGAGGCTGAGGCGGGCCAGAAGGACCTCTCAGAGCTGACGGATCTTGAAAGCTGCTGGGGCCTGTCTGCCATTGCGGAGGCCCGCCGCCGCTGGCGTTGCCGGAGTGATGCAGCACCGACTGCAGCTGCTTCTGATGGAGCTGCTGCAACTGCTGCATTTGCTGTAAATGCTGTTCGTGTAAACTAGAAAAATTTGACGCCGCTGGTAGAGACGGAGCTCCATATCCTCCTCCTGATGCTGCTGCTGTAACGTTAGCTGCTGGAGGCTGAGCTCCCCTAAACTGATGAGGCCCCGGGCCGAAGTGTGGAGGAGGCTGGTGTCCACCTCCGTAAGCGCCCCAGGAAGGATGCATGCTTGAACCGAGACACTGAGGGCCAGGAGAGGCCTAGCCGCCTGATCGCATAAAGCCGGTTACTTTGTAACTATCGCTACTACTTTTTGCAAATAGGATCACAGTTATTAGCACGGGCTCCAACTAGCTGAAAGTTTTAAAAATAATCTATCTTTACAGATGTGCAAAAAACAAGACGTTTAAATTTATAATTATTGTTTGAATGCTATTTGCTCGACGAGCCTGCGTGCGTGCCCGACTGCGTCTGAGCGTCACAATGACGCTCACTTTGCGTAATACGTCATAGCATTTCTTTTACTCTTCCGCATGAAAGGCAGCCGGCGCATTAGCACCACCTGTCGCACTGGTTCGGCGATACGCTTTTCTCAAGGAGAATTTTATTCTTAAAATTTGAAGTAATACACTTTAAAAATTCATTTTTTTTTTTTTATTTGGTTGTCAATGAAAACCATAAAAAACAGTCCAAAGTGCTGCAGCTGTTGTGGAGATGGTGTTAACATAATGTAATCTGTACACTGGATAAAAATCATGACAGTATCAAATTAATACATTTACAAATATATAATACAAAATGATAAATTTTCTGAACAAAATTCCTGCGTACATGTGACAGCACCAAAACAAGTGAGTAGTATTTTCTATTAAGGAACTGACAGTAAGAGCAATTTACTTCATAAAGAGAATCATAGCCGGGCTATGATGCAGTGATGTAAACATGCTGGCACAGCAACCACAATGCATTCTGTTTCCTTTTCCACCTGTGGGCCTTATTGTCCTCTTGTAAAGGACACTCTGTACACCCAAAGTCCCTTTCAAGGTACAATCTGTGGTATACCACAGGAGATAAATCCGACATTGCAACAGCCTTGAAAAGCACTTTGAAATTAGTCCAGTACAGGCTTCTTTTCGCAGAATGGAGGCATAGGTTCAAATCCCACTTCTGAAAAGATCCTAGAGTGATTAGACAAAAAGTCAAAACTCAAGAATGCAAACCAAAAAGCAGTCTCCACTGATAAAATGGCTCATCAAAAAAAAAACTGAATCAGTTTTGTCTAAGTGGTCTAAGGCACCAGACTCAAGGATTATCAATATTTTCAGGACATAAGCTTTCTGGACTTTGATGGAGCTGTGGGTTCAAATGTCTTGAAAGTTAGCTTTTAGAGTGACTAGATAAGAATGTACATGTATGCAAATGTATAACTTGCATGCGACACAGTACCACAAGCTACGCTGATAGGACAGATCATCAAATAACTCGCATCAGCTGTCAGGATGGCCAAGTGGTATAGAAGGTGCCAGACTCAAGGATTCCCAGGCTTTCAGGACATGATGTTTCTGGTCTCTGAATGGAGAACTAGGGTAAAATCCCACTAGTGACTAGACAAGAAATGAAACCTCAAAGAATGTAAATTCATTAAGTGCTATCATTGTCATTCCATACTGAAGGTTCCACCGATTGGACTCAACACGTTAGGCACCAGACTCAAGGTGTTGCAACCTTCTCAGGTAATGAGCATTTCAAGTAATCAGACAAAAATTCAAAATTAAAAAACTGTAAATGCATTAAGTGCTATCATTTGCATTCTACATAGTGTCATATTGAAGGCTCCACTGAAGTGATCATTAAAAGCAAGCTGCTAAGTGTCAAAATTATTTATAGAGTGACTAGATGTTAAAACTCAAAGCATGTAAATGCATTAAGTGCTATCATTTGCATTTTACATATTTGCATTGCATAAGGCAGGCTCCACTGTTATGACTGATTAACAAGAAAGCAGCATTAGGTGTCAGAATTGCATTGAGTGCTGCACTCAAGTGCTTTCAGCCTTCTCAGGACGTGAGGTTTTTGATCTCTGAATGGAGGTATGAGTTCAAATCCCACTTCTGGTGCCAAGTTATAGAGTCACTACTCTATAAACTGCAAAAAAACATGCAGTAAGTACTATCATTTACATGAAGGTTCCACTGATAGAAGTGATCATTAAATGCAGTCCTCTAAGTGTCAGAATAACAGTTTTAGAGTGACTAGACGTACAAACTCAAAGATTGTAAATACATTAAGTGCTATCATTTGCATTCTATATAGTCACATTTCAGACTGCACTGATATCATTTAAGGCACCAGACTCAAGATGTTTCATTATTCTCATATCATGAGGTTTCTGGCCTCTGTTCAAATCGCTCTTCTGACAAGACGACAAGAGAAAGTCAAAATGATGTTTGTAAAGTAAGTTCTGTCATGTAAACAAAATAAAAATGTAATGAATCAAGTTGCATTATAAACTGCTTTGCAGATTGCATAAAGTAAAGCAAGTAAATTTGTCTACAGTACTTGTAAAAAAAAAAGTTTTACATAGTGCCATACTTCAACTTCATTTCACTGTATTTTTAACGCTTCTGTTAACCACTCAAACTAATATTTCAAACCAATGCAGACACTTTGAATCCAGTGATTCAGTTAAGAGATCAAGTTAATAAATCACCTTCTCTGAGGACGCAATTGGCCACTTTTGAATTATCAGCCCAAATATTTAACCACTAAGTTAACTCATTAACCCTAAAAGTAAAATCGAATCTAAATGTGCAGTGTTTTATGAGCTTGATCCATACTGATATCACAACTGTGTATTTGTGTTATGTTTCATGTCACTCAAACAGTAGAACACAGTGCTAGTTCTGCCAAGGTCTGATTCCCAGGGATTGCATGAATTGCTAAAACATACTGTACTTTGAATGCAATGCATGTTGCATTGGATAAACGTGTCTGCCAAATGCATAAATGTAAGTTTCACTCTCATTATTTGCAGCTGCTTACCTATAATATTCAACTGCATCTTGTCGCATGTTTTCTGAATCAAATCCAAGCTATATGGAAAGAGACTGCAATGCTACTATGTAATTGAGAGCTGGTGGTGTTGCCAAGCGACAAGTTGAATGCAGGCTTTGCTAATGGATGCATTAGCGTTTAATTATTGTATTCATGCTAAGAATCATATGAGCTACAAGCAGGCCTTTAAGCATGCATGAAGAAAACACTATTTCCCTTTCCTCTACATCTTGCTTTTCCATTATCTTCGTCCATCCTTCTTTATCTTATTCAAGCTTTTGATCTACTTGGGCCTGCTCTTATGCCTACTTACATATCCAGCCTCTTGTGCTCTTTGTGGGTTAATTAGGATCTATTTCACATATGTCCTTCAATCCCACACATGCTTTCATTATATCAGTGTGTCTTTAACAAACAGCAAAGTATATACCAGAAGTCCCACGCTTTGATTTGTCCATTAAAATAAGATTTAATTCAATGCAAAACAGCACATATGAGAGCTGTATAAACCAATAACGTAACACGTTCACAAAAATGTTGCAAGATGTGCATAAGCTGAATTCTCTTGGCTCATAGGTTTATATTTTACACCATAATATTTACACAAACTCCTTGTCTTGTGTGTAATGCATCTCAGTCTGAAGGTAAGGTAGTCTGAATCTCTAAAAGGCTATTGAGCAAGAAAATGTCATCTGAGCTGCAGATATTATTATGTGATAATACTGAGCCTTGGAGAATATCCTTGTGTGACATTCACTCCTACACAACTGCGGTAGTGTGGTCGAGCACATGCTGTTCCCTGCTAAACACACACTTAAAAACATACACACACATACATAAACACACTCAAGCGCTCACAGATGCAGGCAAAGGTCTCTGTGTTTAGTCTAAGAACGCTCTGTGCTTTTGCTCATTAACTCTAGCATGGCTATAATATGGAACATATAAACCCAAGCACGGCTACATGCTAATTATGATTCAAAGAAACATGTTTGTCAGATTCAGTTAGTCATAACTTTGCATGACATGAGTCATAACCACAGTCTATGGTCATAACCCATCATGGCACTATTGCTAGGCTCTACCTAGAAAAAAAAAATCAGAAATGAAGGCAAAAGATCCGGTTATGTTTCGATTATATATATATATATATATATGGTAGATTACAAATTGTTAGGGATGTGACGTTAATAATTAACCGTGAGCCGGTTGAAAATCGATTCAAATATGTGACGATTTAAAACGGTTGCGATGCTAAACAAATCGCGATTCAATTAGAGGTAGGAGTTTATATAAATGTCTGAGGGGAACTTACTGTCTTTAGAAATGTTTAGATGGTATTTTTTCTTTTCATCTTGCCTCTGTATAATGCATATTAAAGTTCATAAGTTCAGCGCTGCTTTGTTTACAGCGGAAACCAAGGAAACGCTTAAAGCGCCACCTGCTGGCAGAGAGTGAATCTGCGTCTCATTCAGCTCGTCTGCAGTTTCATTTCATGCAGATATTTTTTGTGTATACAGTAGTTTCACAAAACTGAACTTTCTGTTTTTGCTTAAAATTTCGAAATGATACAATCTAATTTAGATTAAAAACTGCTCATGTTGCATGCATGCAGCATCTTTTTTTGGATCATGATTAAAATGCAGTGGTTACCTCTAATTTTAAATGGAAAGAGCACAAACAAAGACTTATTTTGTTTATATGAAGATATTTATTTTATTTGTGTTACTTATTTATTTGATGTGGAGCTTGTTTTAAAATTTCAATTTAGTTTTGTTATTTACATTTACATTATATTTACATTTTGTTATTTAGCAGACGCTTTTATCCAAAGCGACTTACAAATGAGGAGAATAGAAGCAATCAAAACCAACAAAAGAGCAATAATATGCAAGTGCTGTATTAGTATATTATTATAGTGTTATATTTCAATTTCACAAAGAAACGTGCAGCATTTTGTCCAAGCAATAATAAAAGGACACATTTAATTTATAATTAGTCTTAAATCTCATTTTGTAAAAAAAAAATTGTGAATCGAATCAAATTCTGAAATCAAAATCGTGAATCGAAGTTGAGTGAATCATTACATCCCTACAAATTGTAATCCGTTACTGATTTCAAATTACATGACAAAAATTGTAATCAGTTAATCAGTAACGTAATCCATTACATTACACATTTTAGGTAATATAATCAGATTAGTTTTTGATTACTTTTAGATTACTTTTGACCTAACTCGTTTATCACATTGATTTAAACAGGATAATCTTGTACCATAATTATGTAAAAATACGTACCATAATGATGTAAAAATCCAAAGAGTGAGAAAATATATTCCTTTCATTGTAATTAACAACATGAAGTGCATTAAACATTATTCTACATCAAGGTTTCCCAAACTGGGGTTTGTAAAGGAACTGCAGGGGTTTATGAGTTTAATGAAAGGCTTACAAGTAATTAAATCATAAAAATGTAAAATTAAAATAAATCATACACTTACTAAAAATGATGAAATATTTTATGTTTATCTGCATCCCATATGACCATTAACCAATGTCAGAAAACCGTCAACATGCAAATGTGATACTTAATTATTAAAATATTTATTTTAAAATCTCAGGGGTACTTAAAGGGATAGTTCACCCAAAAATGAAAATTCTGTCATCATTTACTCACCCTCAAGTAGTTCCAAACCTGTATGAATGTCTTTGTTCTGCCGAACACAAAGGAAGATATTTTGAAGAAAGTTTGTAACCAGGCTGTTTTGGGGCACCATTGACTTACATAGTAGGAAAAAAAAAATACTATGGAAGTCAATGGTGCCCCAGAACTGCTCTGTTTCCCACATTCTTCAGAATATCTTCCTTTGTGTTCAGCAGAACAAAGACATTCATACAGGTTTGGAACTACTTGAGGGTGAGTAAATGATGACAGAATTTTCATTTTTGGGTGAACTATCCCTTTAAAGGGGTCACTGATTATGATTTCACTTTTTTAACTTTAGTGTGTAATGTTGCTGTTTAAGCATAAAAAACATTTGCAAAGTTACTGCAAAGTTGCTCAAAGTTCAATGCAAAGGGAGATATTGTCTTTTACAGAATTTCTGATTGACCACCCCTTTAAAGTAAATATATTAGATGAATGAGGTTCAGATGACAAAAAGTTTGAGAATGTCTGCAAATTAGAAATAATGAGAATATGTGCATTTTAATGAGTTTGAAAGACGAAAGACTTTCAATAATACATAATAATACATGGTTAAATAACCTACTGAGTGATAATTCAAATAAAAATTAATGTGTTCATCAGTAGATTGCAATGTTGAAACACTTCTTAAACCTGAAAATATTTTCATACATCATTGGTCAAATCCTCTGTCACCACCTGAATAATGACTGATCTCTGTGTGAATGTCCTCAAAACTGGAAGACTTTCTGAGTGTATACAAGCGGTAGACTATTTTAGAAAGGAACATTTAAAAGATAAAACATAGGTATTAGAGAGAATCAATAAATTATTAATTTATTTCTATTGTGTGAATAATATGTAATCATGTAATCAAAAAAAAGTAACTGTAGTATGATTACGAGTATTTTAAATGTAACTTACTCTAATTACAAATACTACATTTTTGGAATCTGATTACGTAATCCAGATTACATGTAATCAGTTACTACCCAGCTCTGTGTATATATATATATATATATATATATATATATATATATAGTTTCTTTTTTTTTTTTTTTTTTTACTCAGGAAGTTCTTTCTTAACCCTGCTGAGGGAAAAAAAACTGTAAACGACTTAATGATGGTTTAAGACGTTATAAATACTAAGTTTAATAACGGTAAGACTTTAAAAGAGCATGTGTTTATATATTATGTATGCATTTTTTTTTCCTGATGGAGCATGTGTTTATATATTATGTAGGCTATGTATTTATTTTTATTTTTTCCTGATGGAGCATGTGTGCCGCTCGTGCGTGGAAACACATGACGTAACACAGAAAGGTAATTCCACATCCATGAATCGCTTGCGCTCTGACGCAATTGCCCTTTTTAGGAGACATTCGTCATTCAGATGATTACAATACTAGGCCAGTGAATGCCTGTTGCTGCACTGATTGAAAAGTGCATGGGTGGAACTGGAATATCAGCATCTGAACCAGGATAAATCCATGGCAAAATACCATTTAATTTGGAGATAGGATTTGGAATGAACGCAAATGAACGAAACTGCATCTCTGGAGGCGATATCTCCAGTTCTATCAGGTGAGTAATTATGATTTAGGTCAATGAATTCGCATGTTTTAACCATATATCTAACCATGTGTACGTAGAAACGAAATATTTACCATCTTTACTAATTTAATTTACCGCATGTTTCTTTTTTCCTCTCCTTTTTTCAGCCAGGTCGAGATGCAGATTTCCAAAAACCCCTTTATCGCCACTGTCAGTGCAGTCTCATCGAGACAAGAGCTGCGCTGGATAATCGAGCCAGTGCTGCCCAGTGAGAGTCTGGACCAGACCAGTGAACCTACAGCAGCTCAGAGAGAACGCTTCAAAAGAAATATACAGGTAAAATACAACATATTATAACATATTATTTCTGTATAGACTTATGCATAAAATAAACTCATAAAATACCAAAAAAGATCAAATGTAAATGTTTTGGTTAATAAATATTGTCAGTAATAAATAATAAATAATTACAATAAAGCTTAACAATTAAACAAAATAAAAAACTATCTTCAATAGATGGTTTCTGCTCGAAGGAGTCTTATAAAGCTATAGCAAACTATAATGATATTGATATATTGAATTCACAAAAAAAAATAAAATCGTATTTAAGATGTTTAAACCAGAATGCAATTCATATGTTTGTGTTTAACTTGCACTGACATACAGTGACAACTTCCCAGTGTGACAACTAGCCCCAGTCTCATCTCTCTAACTGCATTTATCTTTAAAAAGTAACAGATCAATAAAGTAAAGATGGACAAAAATATGTTACTCCAATTTTTTTAAATAATATTGTCATATTGATTTATTATTAGCTCACGCCAGATGAAGAGGAGAAGATAAGACGAAGAAGAGAGCGCAACAAAATGGCTGCTGCCAAATGCCGCAACCGCAGACGAGAACTTATTGACCTTCTTCAGGAGGTGAATAATAGGGCTGCACTGCCATTTTTATTTTCATATTGTGTTCAGGGCGGTGCACCTTTCTGATACATCTTGTTTGTCCAGTTTTTACTTGAGACTTATGTAATTATACAAAGAGTCTGGTAAGAATTACATAAGATGAATGAATCAGCCAAGTATTAAGAACACGTAAATGAATGTTTCCATAGTTTCAGCTGGAAGATCAAAACAAGAATTCCACTGGACAGTCACACTCTCAAAAACAATGGTTGTTTTTTTGGCATCAGTGTTTCCATGAAGAACCTTTAAAGGAATAATTCATCCAAAAATGAAAATGAAAACATTTACTCACCCTCAGGTCATCCAAGATGTAGATGAGTTTGTTTCTTCATCAGAACATATTTGGAGAAATGTAGCATTACATCACTTGCTCACTGATTGATCCTCTGCAGTGAATGGGTGCCGTCAGAATGAGAGTCCAAACAGCTGATAAAAACATCACAATAATCCACAAGTAATCCACATGACTCCAGTCCATCAATTAGCATCTTGTGAAGTGAAAAATTGTATGTTTGTAAGAAACAAATCCATCATTAAGACGTTTTTAACTTCAAACTATTGCTTTCAGCTATCCATAATATTACTTTCTTCAGTGAAAAAGTCGTCTCGTCTGAATCAGGAAAGAAATATGCACAGATCAAGTACCATTTACAAGCAAAAATAATCCTAAACTGTACTAAACAAATGAATGAATTTTGATATGAGAGGACAGGGGATACATTTTTCAATGGAGAGAAAGCAATATTATGGATTATAGACTGGCCAGAAACTACGGTTTAAAGTTACAACGCTTTAATGATGGATTTGTTTCTTACAAACATGCACCTTTTTGCTTCAGATGTTAACTGATGGACTGGACTTGTGTGGATTTATCAGGAGTTATCAGCTGTTTGGACTCTCATTCTGACGGCACCCATTCACTGCAGAGTATCCAATGGTGAGGAAATTATGCTAAATTTCTCCAAATCTGTTCTGATGAAGAAACAAACTTATCTACATCTTGGATGGCCTGAGAGTGAGCAAATTTTTGAATGAACTATTCCTTTAATATTCATGGAAACTTTCCAATGCACGAAAGGTTCTTTAGTGGAAAACAAATTCTTAAGAATATTAAAATGTTCTTTAGACTGTTAACTTAAAGATTCTTTAGGGAACCAAAAATGGATCTTCTATGTCATTGCTATGAAAACCTCCCTTTACACCCTTTATTTTTAAAGAATGCAGTACACTCGGCTTCGGGGAATCTGTTACGGAATTACTAGCAGCACATTCTAATGGGAACCAGCTGTGAATTTGTTTTCAGGAGACTGAGCGCCTGCACATGGAGCAGGTCGTGCTGCAGAGGCAGGTGAGCTGCCTGCAACAGGAGAAAGAGCAGCTGAAAATGCTTCTGGCATCCCATGCATCCATCTGCACACTGGCACAGGACAAACCTCATTCCTTGGACACTTTTATGTCAGGAGAGCCCCTGCCATCCAAAATGTCCATCACAATAAAACAGGAACTTCTGGATGACGTAAAGGGCTCTGGACAATGACATTTGGCGCTCCAACAGACAGAGAACGACTCTGAATTACACTAAATTCAATGAAGACGATGACGCACCAGCGCTTTTTGTAAATCTTTGTAAATACCTCATTACCACTACTAAAGAGACATTCTGTGTTCAACATCCAACTTTTCCTGGGGTAAGAAACCCATTGCAAACGAGAGTGAAATCAATTCTGGTGCTCTGTTATAATTATTTTGTACCTGTTCCATGTAGTAACCGTGTCTATTATAACTGTCTTTGAAATAGCAATGCTATTTTTTAACAATAGCTGTAAATGAGTGGTATTTTTAATTGTGGTACGTCTAATTCTAAATGCACTGACCTTATATGTTTAACAAATACATAAAAAGGGCTTGACAATAAGAAAAGAACGGCCTGAACATATTGAACATTATTGTGAAAGGTTAAATTAGTGAAATAAGTTACCAAGGTAATGTTATCTAGCTGGCTTTAAAGTTAATCATTTGGAAACATTTAGATTTGTTTGAAAATTTTCAACAAAATCAATATTGTTTAACACCACATCAAAATATTTTCTAGCTAAAGTGTGTTTATGAATTTGTAACTGTCATTATAGCTTTAATAAAAATGAAATGTTCTGTAAAGAATTAAAATGTGTTTAAATTTGTTTAACAATTAAGTAAACTAAAACAATTTATTACATTTATCACAGACACATCGATTCTTGTGTTGGGTAAATGTTATTTCATTTGTATGTGTGCTTTAAATGGTTCAGCAAATCTCTGTTTTGAACAGAAAGCAAAACAACTGCTGATAACATTTTCAGACTGTATGTAACTTCATAATAATACAAAAGCATTCTTGCTCATTCTGTCTAAGAAAATATTACAATGTATTTTGCATAAAAATATGAATGCAATTTACTTTTTTCATTGATATTTGAGGACAAGTAAAAGGATGAACTTCTCCAGAATGAAAATTCAGTTATTATTTCCTTACCATCATGTCCTTCCAAACCTGTATTTCTTCTTTCTTCTGGAGGAATCCAGTAAAAATATTCTGTCCATACAATGGACCCATTGTTGTATACTTAAAGTACAGGCATAAAATAAATAAATAATAAATAAATAAATACAAAGCAATTCATTTAAATAAATAAATAGATACACTGAAATATTTTTTCTAAAATATCTCCTTTTGTGAAGGGCTCGGAAAAAATTAATAAACGATGATGCAATTTCCATTTTTGGGTGAACTATCCCTTTAAGCAGTAAGCTTAGAGGTAATCAGTGGACCCGTAGACCAATGGACTCTATCAGTTAAATCAAACCTACCATAAAAATGATAAACCCTTCTTCTTTTTTAAGTGGGCAAACTTACAAAATCAGCAGGGGATCAAATAATTATTTTCCCCACTGTACATGCAACAAGATACAACATGCCACATAGCATGCAATAAAAGGAGGATATTTTGACATCTGCACAGGAGTGGCAATGCTCAGGCATGCACGAAGAGCCCCCCTTCCCCATCCCGTTACAAAAGGAGGAGGATTTCCACTCTGCTGTGGGCATGAGTTCCTGTTTGGGATTTGGGAATCTGACTTTCAATTCACAGAGGCCTTTGTATTTGCTATTTAAAGGTCACAGGATATTGTGAAAAATCCCCAAACTTTTAATAGCTTTCTTCAGGTGTGAAATCGGAAAAATGGTGTTAGGTGTCCGGCGTTCACACAGAGAAGAAACCTTGACTCATTTCCTTTTAAAAACAGATATGTTGCTCAATCAGTAAGATGGATATCTACCACTGTATATAGTATGTCACTTGGTAAGAAGGAACAAGAGAACTGTATGAAATGTGTCTTGTAAACCTGTCTCGCAAACGCTATTGCATTTTTTTCATTGTTATGTTGATTATCTTTTGATTTTTAAGATTATTAATTTAAATTTAGAAGCAATGTAACAGAAAGCGTCGACCAGATGGGAAACTGCTGCCGTCTGGTCGACGCTACAGAGCTCTGAGCACCAGAACGACCAGACACAGGAACAGTTTCTTCCCCCAAGCAATCCATCTCATGAACACTTGACATTAACGTGGAACACACACCACGATTTTACAACTATTTATTCACCACACATACATATATAATAATTTTTATTTTATTTTTTTCCATTTCAAATTTGCACATGTCAGACCTGTACACACATGATTGTCTGTATTGCATAGTGTTTTTGCTATTTTGTACATTGCCTATTTGTATATTGTTCTTTTGTTGTCTGTGTCCTGTCCTGTTGCTGTCATTCTGTTGCACTGTGGATCTTTGTCACTATAACAAATTCCTCATATGTGTAAACATACCTGGCCAATAAAGCTCATTCTGATTCTGATTCTGAAATAAGAAGACAAAAGCCTTGACTGAAACTTGGGCAAACTACCACACATCTCCGATCTTTTATCTCAACAAAGGGATCAAGACAAAAGTGACAGAAACGTGAGAAATGTAAACACACAGATTCCAAAGTAATTGGACCTTTGCCACACTTAGAAATGCATGAAAGGCATTTCATTAGATAACAAAACAAAAATCTTTAGATTATTAAAATGTTCTAGAAAAATGTTCTTTTAAGAACTGTTCCCTAGATGGCTCTTTAGGAAACATCAAATGGTTCTGTGGCACTCCTGTGAACAATCCTATTTGGAACCCTTTTTTTATTATTTAAGTGTGTACTCTGCAAGGGCACCTGCGTGAACTTGTGGGAACCAACGTAATACTTCCATTAAAAATGACTAAGAATAGTGGGTATAAGTTCTGAGAAAAGATCTCGGTCTTCTAATGATTGTAAGTGTGTTGTTTCACTGAGTCTTTCCTTCAAAACTAAAATGCAATTTAAAATCTATTAAAGACCACAAACCAAAGAAAAGTTCACAAAAACTGTAGCCTCTAGCAAAACCAGCAGTTTACAGCCAGACAAGGCACTCCTCGCGTTCACACCTACAGGCGTGGCTCCGAATTCCACTTCCTCACCCGCACCATTATGTTTAAGTAACACCACCAGAAACTTAAGAGACTTTAGTAGTGGTTGTTGTTACTTGATGTAGCACAGAGATCTACTTCAGTATTATGGAAGATAAAGGATCTCTTCTGACTTCAGTCATCATTTTCTACTTGTCCATCGGAGCCGCGATATTTCAGATCCTCGAGGAGCCGCATTTAAAAGCAGCTCTGGACGATTATAAAAACCACACTGACCATTTATTACAGAAATATCCCTGCTTAGAAAAGGATGATTTGGACCTGATAATTGAGGTAGGCTTTATAATTTGATTCATCAAATGGTGTTTAGAAAAACCGTTTTTTTTTAGGTAAACATTTCCAGAAGCTCTTGGAAAAAAGTTTTCAAGTGTTTAGCGTAAGTATCAGCTGTTGAATACATTTATCGTTACTATGGTGCTTCTCACACACAAGCGACTATTAAGAAGTTTTCGTCTGAATTTAATGTTTAGAGCATTTTAAACAATTTTACCTAGTGTGTAACAGTTTCACGCATTTGCGTGTGAACAAAACAAAGCGAAACTTTGTCCTAAGCGTGTCAAATCTCTGGAGGTGACGGGAGTTGGCGAACCGAAAAAAGACTGAGGCGCGATTGTTCCAAGTTTGTGGACTTTTCCCCCGTGGGCAATAAAAGTGACGAAGAATGTGCTTTTGCCGTCGGACTCGATCAAACGCGACTGTACCGCGAGAAAACGCGCACACGTGCTTTATGCGTCGAATATGAAAACAAAGCAAGCTGCTGTTTCGCTTTGGTAGGCTACTATTTTCAAAATTGGTACCTTCAAAGATCTAATCTTAGCACTATTTCCCCCACTTGACTTTACTACACACAAAATCACCAAAAAAGTTTTAAATCCACACAAAACATGCATTTAAACTATGTTTTTCTGATTCATTTGACCCTATTTAATCCAGCTGATTTTAATGATTAATCAACAAACCAGTTCTTCTACACATTTAGCTAACTGGTTCATGATATATCATCTAAATTGAAATATGTTTTAATTGTGAAATATAATAAGTAGTATTGAAATAGCTATTATCTCATATTGTAACCACAGATGTTTACTATATACACACACAGGTGTGTGAGCATTTGTAATTTGTCACCAGAGAGCATGATATTGCAAATGCCTATAACTCATCTATCTGAAAACATCAACTATTAATTCAGTCATTCTTGAAGAACATTTTATGAACAACACCAGTAAATATGCAGGATATACTGTAAATCACATTGCTGTGTTCATTAGTGCCTGTAGGGTACTTGTTTTAGAACAATGTAATTTCTAGTATTGATACTGACAGCAGCTATCCCATAAATGCCATGAATGGTGCCACAGCCTTTTAAACAGTAACACTTGGGATGATTGTTATTGTGGAAATAATTTTTCTTTTTTATTAATTTATTTTAAAGTCTTGGTATTATGTTTTCTTTGACACTATGGTATACTAACATGACAACTGTACTACTGCAACATTCAAAATCTGAATGTTGAACTGTTTCAAACTGAATTAGCTGATTTTTTTTATTTTTTACCATGTTAAAATTAAAAAAAGCTTATTTTTTTTTTTTCTATTGTTAATCGTGCCAAATTGTACCTTGACTGACATTCATTTAAAAACTGTAAAACCCCTCATACTTATGTTTACGGAGCATGCTGTAACATGATGTGGCTAAGAAAACCTGTTCCTCGGGTTTTCAAACAACACCATTGTGGTGGCGTACGCTAAATACTGATATTTACATGAACAAGCTGAAAGATAGTGTTTTTGTTGTTATTCAAAGAGATAGGAAAAGTACATTTAAAGTAAGTTGTTTCAGTGACACATAGGGCGTCCTATACTCAGTCATTTTGGGTTGGGTGTGTTTGTTTGTATAGTCACTAATTTAGTGTATTTAAATAGCCATGTTTACGGTCACGGAGATGGGCTGACTAACTAGTGCACATGAAGACAAGGGTTTATTTCGCTGATATCTCCACAAACACTAAACACTCTTCCTCTTTTCCTGTTGTTTTGACTTATGTATGGAAGCCTGTTTCCACCTCGGAGTAAAAAATATAATGGGTAATCGTGAGATGAGATGAAATGAAGACGCATTCATGAAATATAATTGCTTATTTTAAAGTCTTTCTCCAAGATCCTTTGTTTACATGCATACGTTGTTTATGTCTCCTCTTGTTTCATGCTATGTTCAAATATGCTCTTTTGGCATTTGTATTTATTGTTAAATAACATATTTAATAGTTAATAATTAGTTTTATGTTTCAACATCAGGTTGTGGCTGCGGCGGCTGGAAGAGGTGTGACTGTAACAGGAGAAAAACAAATCAACAACTGGAGTTGGGAGAACGCAGTTATTTTTGCTGCCACAGTCATCACTACTATAGGTAGACACATTGTACTGCTTAGAAGTATTTCAAGTCTCTTTATTATAAAAAACTCAGCTGACACATATAATCATATAATTGACCTTCAATGCTGAAATGTGCGTTCGCGAAATTGAAACATTAAACAGTGATTCAACCACATTTATTAATTAGACGTGATTAATAGACAATCACATCTATTAATTAGTGACAATGTTAAGAGCACAATTCTCAAAAATAACAATTTTAAAGAGCAAATATTATATATTTTTTTTAATGTCATAGCATTATTATCAATAGAAGGCTGAATGGAATGCCACTTGGATTTAGTAATACAATGGTTCACAGACCTGTAGGTGTCCTATTTATGGAAGCACGTTTCCAACACAGAATAAAAAATAATGGTTATTAAAATTATCATTATTATTGAACAGGTTAATCTCATTTTTAGACCTGTTTACTTGGAAATCTGAGGAAAAAATCACAATTGCAATGGGTTTATATCTCACAATTTGGACTTTTCAAAATTGAGACTTTATATCTTGCTTATTTTGAGTTATGTCTCACAATTCTGAGATTGTATCTCATAAATCTTGACACTTTTTTTTTTTTTTTTGCAATTCTGAGGAAAAAAAAGTAAGAATTTTTGATTAAAAAAGATAATAATAAAAAAAAAATTGGTTACCTTTATTGATTGATTGACTGATTGTGGAGAAAAAAAGGTTTCCATACATAATGATCTGATTTTAGACAGAATAAAAATATTTTACACAGACTTGTCTACTCAATGTTTTCAGGTTATGGCAATGTTGCGCCGAAGACATCTGGAGGCCGTTTATTCTGTATTCTGTATGGGCTCTGTGGCATTCCTCTTTGCCTCACCTGGATAAGTGAATTGGGTACATTTTTTGGTGGCAGGGCAAAGCGCCTGAGTCAGGTGCTCCTCCACAGAAGCTTCACTGTGGTAAGAACATCATTAACAAAGCTTTCACTTTTTAAAAAGACAAACAACAATATTATTAACATCCCTATTCATGTTTTCTCTTTCACTACAGAAAAAAGTACAGTTCACCTGCACAGTTGTTTTCCTTTTATGGGGTTTCCTGGTTCACCTGATCTTCCCAGCCTTTGTATTCAGTCACTTTGAGGACTGGACTTACTTAGAAGGCCTGTACTTCTCTTTCACCACCTTGACGACTGTTGGTTTTGGTGACTATGTAGCAGGTAACTGAACAATTGCAAACAGATTTTAACATTTGTGCTGAAGAAAATGTGAGTAAGGGAGTGCAGGGCTATACTAAACTGTGGTCTGGGAAACACAAAGAGATTGCAAAAAAGTGCTTTGTAGTCTGAGGAAAATTTGACATTAAAAAAAGTTTGAAATGTATTTCTATACATTAACAGCAAGACATAAATGTTTTCATCACCACTGCCTAACTAATAGTATGACACTTTTTTTTTTTTGTTCATAGTAACATTTTAAACTTATGTGGATTCTTCTTATTATTATTTTTTTGTTTATTCTTTTTATTATTGGTGTTATATTTCATTACCTTAAATGATATGCATGTCTGTACTTTCTGCACTAGAAGCTCCTGTCACCAAGACAAATTAATTGTGTGTAAACACACTTGGCAATAAAGCTCTTCCTGATTCTGATTCTAATTAAAAGTGATATGAAAATACATTTCTCAATTATTTTGAAAATGTTTCTTGAATATTTTGATATTGGCTTGAAAAGGATACACTGTTAACTTCATAAATAAATAAAAACAATATACATTTAAAACAAAAAATATTTTCCAGATAATATTTCAATAATTCATCATGGTTTTCAGTGCAAAGTCAAATAAAAGCTAAAAATTTAATTAGCAAACATGCTGTCTTTATTTATAATAGTATGCTTACTATAAGTGTCATTTTAGTATAATTTATAAATAGTTTTTTTAATATTTTGAATTGGATTTTTTTTTCATGTTAATTTTACTTAAAGCTTTAGTAATTTTGTGTGGTATTGTCATTTTCATTAGTTTTTGTTGTTTTTAAATATACACTGCCCTCCAAAGTTTGGAAACACCCCTGGCAAAGTGTGGTTTTGGATGATATCAGCATAAATCCTTATCATTTTTTGGTGCAAATACATACATTATCATTGAAGACCAGCAATAATAATTTTCATTTTGATTACATAATAATGGCATTATCAAAGTCAGACATGCCCCTTTGCCAGCTGTGATGCCTGGTTACTGGTTTAAACTTGGCCCAGGTTTTTAAAAGATTTTTGGGTCAGCACACCTTAATAGCTTCAACAATTGATTGTCAATTCAAAGTCAATGTTTGAATAAACTGACAGCTCGGATGCCCAGATTATGCAAAGCTGTTATAGCTGCTAATGGTGGATATTTTGATGAATCGGAAATTTTAGTTTTTTTTACGTATAAACTGTTTATGTAATAAAATATGTTTTCGTAGTTTGTGTTGTCCCTTATCAGTGCAAAATTATCACAAATTAAAAAGGATTCATGCCAATATTGTCCAAAACCCCACTTTTCTAGGGCGTTTCCAAACTTTTGGAGGGCAGTGTAGTTTATATACATTTTTATTTCAGTTTTAGTTTTTAGTACATCAAGTTAAAATAAAAAACAACAAAAATGTTGCTTTGGAAACCATCTGAAATCTGAATTTTATTTTATTTCTGTTAACAATTTTTTCAATTAACATTTTATTTTATGGTTTTAGTTAACTATAATAACCCTGCTTACTATTTTCCATACACAGTACGACATTCTGTGTACATGAAACTAGCTGAGTGAGTATTCATCAAATTTGGTGGTCTTTGGTATAATAAAGTCTAAAAAAAAACTACACCTTGAGCACAGTGGAGAGAAGGCATACGTTGAAAATAGAAAATTTAGCTTGTTGCTCTTTTAATCTGAGATAAGGTGCAAATCTCTTGGCGTGCATCTTTCTGTCCGCTGTACACGTGAACCAACTTATGATGCATCGTTTCCTGTGATTGTGATTCTGTATAAACACATACTGCTTAAAAACCGCTTCTGTGCGGTGTAAAAATACCTCTAGATAGGCAAATTTAACTATTGGCTTGTCACGTTAAATAAAGGAAATTCACTTTGTTTCTCCATATAGGTGTGAGCCCAGATAAAGATTACCCAACTCTCTACAAATTCTTTGTGCAGTTATGGATCTGCCTGGGTCTTGCCTGGTTGTCACTTTTCTTCAGCTGGAATGTGCATATGGTGGTCGAGGCTCATAAAGTCCTGAAGAAAAGAAGGCTGAGACGCCACAGGCTGCCCATCGATGATGTACCGATAAAAAAAGAAGTAAAGAAAGCCCCAAAGCCACCACCTCTCTCTGGCGTCATTGACATCTTTGAGTTCATGTCTGAGAAGGTTGAAGACTACAGCGACATTATCCAAGCCATCGGAACAGATAAGAGAAGGAAGAAAAAGCAGCAGGAGGAAGAACTGGCACGGTCCAAGAGCTGTAGTGACCTATTGCACGGCCTGGTCATCCCACTCGATCACTCTCCTCGTCTGAAACGCCGCTTCAGCGTCAGCGCGAACATGTGCATGGTCATGTCTGGAGAGTCAACGGATGGCCTCAACAACAACAACAACCAAGAGGAACAGACACTACTGAAAGAGCACCAAGGAGACACTAACAATAAGAGAGAAGAGAAGCCTAGACGTTGTGCATGGGACTCCAGAAGATCAGACCCATCAGTCTTTCAGAGCCCTGTTCAAAGCCCTACCCTTACCACCAGCAACGGAGGATCAAGATTCTCAGTGTCCAAAGTATCAGAAGACCATTTGTTAGAGAGGAGAAAAAGCATTGGTTGACAGAGTCTGATCTACAAGATCTAAAACCAAAAATGTCCTAAAAATAATTCAGCACTGCTTTAAATCATGATTTTTCAGATGAAGGTCACTATGGCCGAGCGGTCACAAGGAGGAGCATGTGAAGAACTCTGAAGACATTTCAAGACCAAAGAATGTTGCTCTGATATGCAGACAGGCGCTCTACCTAAATCAAGCTGCAAAAGTGTTCATTGGTTTCCGCAGTATTGGAAGACATTCAGGTATCACACAGGGTTGTGCAGCCAGTCTGTGACCAAGATAAGGATGTTAGGGTTGGCAGAGGAAATGAAACCGATTTCCTTCACAGATGTTGGAAAGATTGGGTGTGGGTACTGTGGTTTTAACCATGGGTTTTTCATTCTTTCTCTGGATTTGTTATCAGAATGACAGCTAGGAGAAATCCTGGGATATGTTTGGAATGGAATACTAGCGTATTACTAACTGTGCCGTACGAACTGAATAAAGCACTATTTTTGAAGTAGTCTTCCTGGTTACATCCTTAAGCTTTTTAAGCTCCAGCAAAGGAGTTGGAATAATAATGGCAGTTTTCCAACCGGTTTCCCAAACACTACCCCTGGATTGGTCAGATAACCAGATTGTCTTGACCCAAACTCACACTATTGGTTGAGCCGATATCGCTGTGTCGGGATGCTGAAACGGAGCAATGTTTTGATACCATAAGTGTTTTACACCATCTTCAATTTAATAGTTGAGACTGTGTGTATATGTGTCTATATCCATATATATAGCTGGAATACAAGGTCATTTAAAATATAAAATTACATGCATCACCTTTAAGTTGTACTGAACCTGGAACATCCCTTTGAAAATAGATTGTGAAACAGTATGAAAATAATGCTGTAATGTTGGCACATGACCTCTTGTATCTATAACTCAGTGATTTATAATTTCTGAAGAGAAAAAAAATATTTTATCCAATTTGGAGCAAAAATTAGCAAATTTTGGCAGTTTGACCAAATGACTATTTAGAAAAGAGTTGATAGTGTTTCCAGTTTATTTCCAGTCAAACTGGAAATTAATGGTTAAGTTGCAGAACACACTGCATTGTAGGACTGAGTATCCTACACAGTGTTGTTTTGTTGTTCTGAACATTTTGGCAAATGTCGTAGGTTGCAACATGCCAAGGAGTAATATTGTATATTATAGTCTGAGCATATCTTCTGTCTTGAATGCTGTAACAGTTCTGTGGCTGTTCTTGGGTTCAACTTGCACTTGGGAAGCATTTTAAGCATTGTCCTGCTGAGGAAGCACCTACTCAGGCTTCCAGAAAATTGCCTCCTCTTGAAAGATTTGTGGAGGATGTGTTATGGGACGTAACTTGATCTTACCACCTGATTTATGGAGTTTGCTTAAGAATTTTGCCCTTTGTTTGAATCTTTTGATTATCATTTGTATATTTTTTTGTACTAGGTTTTGTTTTCAATGCCACTTTTGGTAATAAAAAGTATTTTTTTTTTCACAGAATGTCTCTATCTGCTGTTGCCATACCACTTCCGGTCTGTTGGCAGAAGTTATGAAATTAAACATGACTGAGCATGATGAACAACCAAGTTCTTCTTAGTTTAGTTAAGTCCTTCCAAACTGCATTGAGATATTTCTAAAAACACATAAATTCGCCATAATATATGAAAGCATACTTGTGAATGTCATTATTATCAGTTTTTCCAAGCTACCATAGTGACGCTCATAACATTAGTAATGATTACATAAATGTTTGTAAATTTAGATTTTATTAAATGTAGTGTTCAAAGATTAAAAATGAACCTGAATCAGCATTAACATATGCATAATGCAGCATTTGCTTACACAATATGAAAACAGATGACAAAATCATGAGTTAAATTACTCGTTAAATTAATGAGTTAAATTTGCATCAGTTACATTTAGACATCAGTTACTTGTAATTAGATGCATTTAGACAGTCTTCAGCAGCCCTACTGTTTGTACATTTTCATTTTAAATATTTTTGCAATATTGCTGGTGTGATATAGTCCCTATATCCCTTCATAAAACAGAATTATGTTTATGGTCTTGCGCTTTGGTCCGATATGTATTCTGAATGTTTCTCTTGATGCTTTAGCTGTTACCATGCAGTGCATATTTGTATGTGCATATTTGCAAGTCAAGTACAAAGGCTAAACCTCAAGAAATTTGAATTCTTATGCAACTGCCAATAATACAGCTCAGTTGCAGTTATGCTTTGATGGGAATAAACAATTGGTATAGATGGCAGTGCCAATGGCAGTAGTTCATTGTTCTATTGTCGTCATAAGGCGTCTTTTTCAGTCAGTCTCATGCCTTCCCATCCCAACACTGCAAAAAACAGCAGGTCCATTACTGCTATCCAGAGGAACACAGTCTTTCTAAGAAGTCAACAGCACCTCCAACATGGAGGATTCCGCTACAATACAAATTAAGGTGCGACCACATTTTCCTTTAAAGGGATAGTTCACCCAAAAATAAAAGTTCTGCCAGTAATTACTCACCCTCATGTCGTTCCAAACCTGTAAGACCTTCATTCATCTTCGGAACACAAATTAAGATATTTCTGGTGAAATCAAGGCCCAGAAAGGTAGTAAGGACATTGTTAAAATGGTCCATGTGACATCAGTGGTTCAACCGTAATTTTACAAAGCTACAAGAATACTTTTTGTGTTCCAAAAAAACAACAACTTTATTCAACAATTTCTTCTCTTCCGCGTCAGTCTTCGACGCGTGTTCACGACAGTACCACGACACATGCGTGACGCTGCTGATGCAGGAGCCGGCGTTCTGACGTAGAACGTGCATACGCTGCACCTTATTTACAAGCAGAGGAAGATGTACGCTTTACATAAAACAGTCTCCGTAAACATGTCTGAAGATTTCGAAAGAGGATGACTTTAAATTTTTTGCCAAGCCTTACTTATTTGAACCAGACTATACAGACAATGAACTAAGAGAGATGGATGTACTACGTCAGAACGCCGCAGCACCACCACACACATGTGCATGTGCGTCGAAGACTGACATGGAAGAGAAGAAACTGTTACTGACAGTTTAAAAGTATTAAAACCATTTTTTTAAGTAAAAGTTATTTTTGTTTTCCTTGAGCACAAAAAGTATTCCCATAGCTTCATAAAATTCAGGTTGAACCACTGATGGCACATTTTAACGACAACTATTTTAATGATGTCCTTACTACCTTTCTGGGCCTTGAACGTGGTAGTTGCATTGCTGTTTATAGAGGGTCAGAAAGCTCTCGGATTTCATCAAAAAATATCTTAATTTGTGTTCCGAAGACAAACGAAGGTCTTATGGGTTTGGAACAACATGAGGATGAATAATTCATGACAGAATTTTCATTTTTGGTTGAACTATCACTTTAAGGAGGAATTCCATAGGGCAAAATGCAGTCATCTCAGTAGGAATCGATACAATTGGGAACTTCGGTTGAATGAAAATTTCCCCATTTCACATCAGTCAAGTCCGTTGAAATTTTAACACACAAATTTGCAGCAATGACAATATAAATTTGTATGTTTAGGAAATAACTGCTGAGTAAGCGGTGCTTCATGCATCGCTACGCTATTGATAATGAATAATGGACCGAATTTGCCCATTTTTTTTTGCAGAAGTTTCACAAACATGACCGCAATTTTGCACTCACTACTTTAGGAATAGTTCACTCAAAAATCACTCTTCTGTCATCATTTACTCACCCTCATGCCATTCTAAACCTGACTTTCTTTCTTCTATGGAACACAAAACATGAACACTTTTCAATAAAGATAGTAAATAAGGGCTGTCAAACTCCAAAAATGACAAGTTGTCAGTCTTTTGAAGCCATATGATAGATGATGTTTCATGAAGAAAGCAAGTAATATAGGCTCAGAGCAACATGAAGGAGTAAATTAGGACAGAACTTTCAATTTAGTGTGAACAAATCCCTTAATTTGTACTTATATTGTCCTACTAAACCTTCAGATGACCACAAACCGCATTGCATTGTTTCCCTGCACCCCTAAGAATTGAGGAGGGTGTGCCACTGGCAGACCTGCTGTCCCTCTGACTCTTTCATCTGGGTCCAGTGCTCCTCTTGTTCCTCTGTGGTGCTGTTGAGGCCCAGAGCGACCCAGCCAACCTGCTCTCTCCTCTTCATGCTGCTCCGCCGACTGTACACTGACACCTGCAGGGTGACCTCGGACAGTTGGAATAGCGCCACCTGGAACACAAATGTCTCTTTGTAGGTTGGGTTGGGCTGGCCACGGCATACGGAGGTCTTACATTTGGACATCTCTTTCCCTTTAGAGTCCAGCATTGTAAGCTTCACGTAAGTGTCTAATGGAAAGGAAAGGGAAAACAGTGAGTTAACACCACCTGGTGGTGACAAGTCAAACACATGGGCTATGTTCAGAAAGGAATAGCATCTTACTACTTATTGTATACCATGCAGTATATACTGTGTTCTACTTTTTTAAAGTGAAACAGTTGGCGTTATTCCATGATAAACATTACAGTAGTATGCCATATCATCACATGACCTCACAATTTGTATCATGTGACCTGTATACAGATTCGTCTACTGGGCATGCACACATCAATATAGTATAATTTTTTGTCACACTGTACAACACTGTACTGTCTTTGCATTATTGTAAGGGGTAGGTTTAGGGTTGGGGTAGGTGTAGACATTAATAAAACAACCTAATAGGTAGAAAACTCAATTTATTGTTAACTTCTGGCTTTAGCTGTATCTCTTCTAGCCACAACCTTAATTTTCATGCTGTGCACAGTTTACTCAATATTGCAGCAATAGTAAAAGTAGCATGATAGTATACTACTCCTAACATAGCCATGGAGATACTGGGTGAATACTGGCCAAATGAGAGCACACTGGCAATCAGCACCCAGATAACACTTTTTCTGGTGGATCTTTATGAATGCATTTTGAGCTAACACTGTGTAATGCCTTGTGCAACAAAAGTGTTCTCAGAGGTATGAAACAAGCATTTGTTTTGTTGAAAAATGATAAATGAATACATGGCAAAGCTGCTTTTGTAGTGTTTACATGTATGAACATTAAATCACTATGAATTTTTAAGGGTAATAAAGTTAGCAAGATGCTAACAACCAGAATGGCAGTAAAAAAGTTAAACTTACTTTGACATCACCATTGCGGTATGTAATTAGTACAAGCTGAAGACTTATAATAAGTATCCAAACTGGGATTCACCACTGGTGAGGTATGATTGTTAACCACTCATAAATGTCCCTTATGTCTAATAACCAACTAATATATATTACTGAAACAGATTCCCAAAGAAATCACACTTTGTGTTCTGCATGCTCTGGCTAATCAGATAACTGAGAAACCTAAATAATTCTAACTGTTAGCATTCTCATTCTTCTTGATGGCAGTTTCTTGGGACCCTAAAGTATGTGATTAAAAATCTGCCCTCTTTGCTCCTTGCGGCTCATGGGCACTGTGTTCTGCAGCCAAATTGTGCTGAGACAATCAAATTAGCCATAAAAGCCATGTGACATGATTCTATAGCTAGAGCCACAGTTAAATATTGTCCAGCAGTGGCTAGCAGGACCATAATAACTAGCCAAACCTTAACCCGGTTTGCTGACTTTGGGTTTATTGACATGTCTTTGAAGGGCTACTAATGGTATTACCCTTCCAGCAAGACATGGTGTTCATTTACTATTGACCGACTATTTTCAAAACTTTTTAAATGTATTCTATAGGATTCTACCCACATATCTCTGTACAATTCACAAAAATACAGAGCAAAGAGACTTGACTGAACACACAACATCAATAAAATGCAGACGCAGTGGAGTAAACCAGGTAAAGTAGGAGAGTGGGTGGTTTTGTACTTTCGACATGGCAGTAAACTTACCTCTCATGATAAATAGTTGCCCACTAATGAAGTGTTTTACACAACAAAACAGGCCAACTACAAGACAGGACACAGAAAAAAGGAATGTGATAGAAAATAGAGTTGACAGATAAAAAGAGAGCAGTTAAATCACAAGGAGAACACAGAAAAAGCATTAAGAATGCACATATGCATGAAACAGGTTTGCTTTTAAGAGGATTGAGCAGGTGGAGACGTGGATTTCTTACCGGGCAGTTTATCGGTGGCAGAGTTTTTAAAATGGCTGCCTTTGATAACCTCGGCAGACAATCTTCCTGTGGTGGAGTTGTAGAGGAGACCCAGCAGAAGCTCTGGAGTGGAGGATTCACCTGTGGAGCGGTATGACAGGGCTCCCGCACTACGAGAGACACTCACCACTGATCCACAGCCCTGAGGAACAGTGACATTAAAGGATTACCATTATAAAATGGATAGTTCTGACTCTGAAATCGGATTGGCTATGGACAATATGTACTGCATGCACACAAACACTGCTTACAGGAACAGATGTGCCAGGCTCTAGTGTAACAGGCAGAGCAAGCTTGCCCTGCAGATTGAGTTTGGTTAAGTAGAACACCTTCTCCCCTAGGACCTTCTCCTTCTTCATGCGCCTCACACTGTAGAGACGGAACCGGACTGCATAGTCCCCTAAGGCCTCCTTCTCCACACATGAGAAGCGAAATGTCTCCGTGAAGACGGGACAGGGTCCCTTCTGCACTCCTGTCTTGGCCCTCTGCTTTTTGGTGGGCAGTAGAACCAGGTGGACCTGCCAGGAAATGTTTCCTGTGCTCTTAAGGGTTGGAATATCTGTGGCAGCGGTCACTGTCACCGCAAGCCGTTGTTCACTAGGGTCATATTCAAATGCCACATCCAGTGTGCCGTATTTCCCCAGTGCCTCTGGTTCATATGTTTCTGGAAGGGGTGGGAGTAAGCTATCCTGTCAGAGAAAGGGAAAGATGGGGCAGGTGGGATAGAGGAAATGGAGGGTTCAGAAATGGTAAATTATGCATATGGATTTAAAATGAATAGCTCAAAATTCTTGAGGTTGCCTGTGTTGGGGACAAGGTGGTACAATAAAGACCATTAAGGAAGTCATATCATAGAGATTTTTTGTTGTATCATATTGTAACAGCGTACCATAATCCACACTGAAATGTAACTGAAAAGATCGAACATAAATGATCAGGAACCTTGTTAAGAATAAAGGTTAGCAGGTCTTTCCCATTATTAGGAGCCCTCGGAAGGATATGCAGAGTTGCAGGTGCTACACACATCCAGGAGAAGTGAAAAGTCTGGCTAACTTTCCATTTTACAATAGTAAAATTAACATGAATAGTTTCGAAACACTAAATAGTCATCATTGGTATGTTGACAGTCATGTTTTGAAATGTATTCATTTGACATAATAAAATTATTAAAGTTTAGAATGTGCTGTTTTTGCAGCTTAGTTTCAGTAAAAGCTCTTTTTGGACTGGGAAGTAAGTTTCAAGTTCTACTATGATTTTTATCTCCAAAAATCAAGCAATAAGATTCCTTATGATATGACACCCACTGAAGTAGCCTGGCTTCTCGTATAGTGTGAGAAGTATATGTAGGTATTCAGGCTTTCAGGGTCTCCAATTACAGGCAAACTCAAAGGCAAACTTACCAGATGTGGCCAAAATGAGCCAAACCCCAGCCTGAGAATCCTTGAACTGTCCTCCTTGCTCCTCATAATTAAAACCATCAGTGATATGACTCATTCATGTGACAATGAAATGAAATTTTAATAATCAACTGAAAATATTACTTCACAATGTTCTAAAAAGAGGACAATAGTGAATGGGAATCCAAACATACAGGAATGGGGAAAAAGAGAAATGGATGACAGGTGTCTTGTTTATCAGTTTGGCGTTGCATACTTTGACTCAAAGAAAATAAAATGGATTTTAAAAAATCTCATGTCAAAAAACATGGGATTTGTGAAAAAAAACAAAAAACATTTACAAATATTTGTCTCAACATAAACTGCAGTGAACAGCTCTCTTTGAGACATAACAACACTGTAGATTTTGACAGTTTCATCGGTGAATCTGAAGGTGGGGCCGTGTTTCTCATAGAAGAACACATCGGAAACGACGGGCCGAATCGCTCACCTCCGGGCCCAAAACAGCTGTGCTGTCACTAGGTGCGTCCTCCTCATAGCCCTTATTCAGGTAACTCTCTGTGTCCTCAGGGTCTTCACTGCCCTCACTAATCTCACTTCCACTGCCCTCTGCTGAGTCACTGCGGCCCCTTGAGCCACCCTTGAGATCATCTTTGTCCTGGTACGGTGGAGGCTGAAGTTCATTCAGGGAACTTGAACCTTTTTTCCTTTTAACTGGATAGGAAGACAGAAATACAATAAGATTACATCCCGATTACAGCATAATTATGAGTATTTCATCAGTCAGACAGTGTACAATATTTACCCTGCTCAGCAGAGGCCTCGCTGCTGCAATCTTCATTTTCAGCATTCCTGTCTCTCCACCCACTGCTCTGCTCATGAGAGGATGAGTCCTTGTGTCTTTTTGCTGTTTCATCCTCACTCTCAGATGATCCTTTTTCTGGACAACTCCCATCTAAGAAAGAACGGAGATCTACAAATTCAGATTCTAAAATGCCCTAAAATATCTTACAGTAAAGCTTTTGCAGACCAGTTGTAGGAAAGAGGAGAAGGAGTCCTTATTATTTTTTCCTACCCTCTTATAATTTAAAACCCATGTGCTGGTATTTTAAGACAAATGTTTAAAGAATCTTTACACAGATTTCATAGCTACCAGCTTCAAAAAGAAAAAAAAAACACACAAAAACTTTAGTTTATGTAAAGTAGAAAACACGAAAGACACCGAAAGAAGAGATAGAAATGTAAGTAATTAATCACTTATAATCTTGCAAATTCTCCCCAGATGCTTGTAACTAGCCTGTATTTGCATGCAGTATTTAAAAACTCCAACTTTTGTATTTGATGAAAAAAGAAACAGCTTTAGCAAGGTTTGGCACAACATGAGACTAACAGAATTTTTAAAGGTGAAGTGTATAATTTCTGAGACACTGGCGGCACCAAACAAAACTACTGGTATCAAACACAAAAGTAATGATTGTTTCCAAACAGGTTTCCCACACACTCAAACCTTCACCACACTCTGAACCCACAATGTTTGAGCTAACAGGTAACACCACCACAAAAGTGATATGCTTTGTTGAGCTGGAAGTTGACAAGTTGGCTACAGTGTTTTACTCTTCGAGATGTCAGCCAATAAATGGCTTAAAGTTATCTCTAAATGTCAAATTGGGATATGAAAGTATTTTAACAGTGAAAACGTTACACACTTCACCTATAAATAGGAAAACACCAGTAAAAGAAGGGCCGTAAATAAAATACACAAGCTCTGGGATGTAATTTTTTATAGTTCTGCCCCATCTTTCCTGGGTCCAATGAGTAGGTCAGGGATGCTCATTCCTGTTCTTGAAGATCTGTCTTTCTAAAGAGTTCCAAGTCTGCTATAACATGAATGTTTGTAATTATCAAGTGTTCCTGAAAGTCTTCAGTAGCTGGTGCAGGTGTATTTGATTAGGGTTGAAGGTTAACTATGCCAGAAAAAAAAAAAAAAGATCTTCAGGTACAAGTCTGAGCAGGAGTACCCCCAACTCTGCACTTTATGGCCGCATTTACATCACATGGTTCAAGTGACCCAATTACGATTGGCGATACAGCGCAGATTGGATATCACCCATGAACATGTAAGCAGTAAAAAATCAAATGGATTCTGATATTCTCAGATCGGTTTTTGGGTTGGGGGTACTCAGGGACCAGGGATGGGAAACACTACCATAGAGAACCCTAGTGGGCCATCCTGGTCACAAGACAATTTTCCTGGTAGTTCTCCCATGATGACAGCCCTAGTCAGGAGTAAGACAGCAAATATTATAAAGAGAAAGATTCATTTGTGTGTCCTTGGTTGAAGACTAGTGTAGAATAAAGGGAGCGATGAAAAAACAAAGAGAAGCAGTGATATAGATCCATCTCGTCAGAAGAGCATAACACGGCAAGTCCGGCATACAGTCTCACCTTTACCTCCTTTGTCTTTTCTTCTGCCTGTACCATCTTCTTCAACACTATTGTGCTCTCCATTCTTTTCATGCTTAGATGCTGATATATCAGTATCACCAGAAATTTCCTGAGAGTCCTGACTATTTGGGTGCATGCCATTAGCATTTTCATTGTGGTTATCACCTTCATTCTTGTGTTTGCCAGATGAGGAAGCATTCTCTTCCTGAGCGACAGACTCTGCCTCTTTTGATACTTGGTCACTGTTCTCTTTCTGATTGTCTGAGGTAGGAGACGAGCTTTCTGGTTGGTTTGGGTCCCTCTTTTTACGATACCAACCTTTAGAGGGAGCGTAACACCACTCCCACTCCTCCTCCTCAGCTTTTCTTGCTTCCTCTTGTCTTTCTTTCTCCCTCTGGACTTCCTCTTCATTTATTTCAATAGTCCACATAGAGTTCTTTTTTGATTTTCGGCTTTTTCGACCTTCTCCTTCTCCACTGTCTGCAGCATTACCTTCTGTCTCCTGACGCTTCAGCTTGCTGTTCCTCCTCTCCTTTTGGACTTCCTCTGAAGAACCTTCAGCATCCTCTTTCCTGGATTTGTCATCTTCTTCGGTCTGTACTTTGTTGATGATTGTATTGACCTGCTCCGTTAGTTGGTCACTGACAGTGTAGGTAACATCACTCACCGCAGAGGACAAATCGTCCACGGCAGTTGAGACTGTGTTTGAGACAGTGTCCAGGAGGGAACTGACAGAGGGGAGGCTTTGTTGGAAGCTCTTGAAAAACGCCATTGCTTTGTGCCTTTGGAGTGTCTGCTAACCGATCACAAATTCTGTTGAAGAGTCAGCTCGTACATTAATCTTTAGGATCTTTCTCCAGTAACATTTTGCTTATAAGCATGTCTTATTTAAGGAACAAGGATGACATACAAGTGTTTTAAAGCCTAGTGAGCTAACTTGATATCTGCTGCCTATATTAAGATGACCAGACGTGCCACTTCCCGGAGACATGTTCGGCACAGGATTTCTAAATTGCCTAAAATAACCAGATCGATCGTTGTATGACATCAAAGTACTGCGAGAGCTATAGAGAGCAGAGCAGATGGCTCCATGCTTTCGAATCGCTCTCGCTGTACTTTAAAGTCATACAATGATCAATCAGCGCAACACAAACAACGAACACCTGGTTATTTTAGGCAATTTAGAAATCCTGGGCAGAACGTGTCCCCGGGAAGTGGCATGTCTGGTCACCTTAGCCTATATGGCCAACATTCTAACCTAGGGGTGTACAAACTCGGTCCTGGAGGGCCACTGTCCTGCAGAATTTAGCTCCAACTTCCCAACTTTTTTAACTTCTCTACTCTGCTCTAGGATCAGAATTTGCCATATTTTAAATAGTTTTTTGCAATTTCTTGTAATTTTTTATATTTACAATTTTAGATGGACCTTAGAAATGCTAGAAGGTCTGCTCACTAGGATTTGATACACAGCCATACCCATGTGCACATTCATTGAAAACTCTTTAAGTATTTACCTTGCAAACCTTTGTTAAAACCTTCAAAACTTGGCAGATCACTGCTTGGGCTCTCCACTGAAAGCTTGCTGCTGAGGTAAAGAAAAAATAGAGCGATCACGGCCATGAAGACAGCAATGTAGGACAGGACACCTAGCAGTTCAGGAGATACTAAAGGAAAAAATAGAAACAGAGAAAGAGAAAGCATAGGGTTGGAGGACAAAAGCTGAGAAAGTAAAGGTCAAGAGTTAAGAATTTGATCTACCTAGATAATAGACAACATTGATGGTGATGGATGCTATCATGAGTTCCTCCAGTAATGACAGAGCAATAAACCTTGGTATCATTTCCTTAAAGGAAAAGTTAGTCTCAGTGTCAATATGGCACAAATCACACTGCCGTTGTTGTATTACTTTCATGTTTTTATAAATACATACAGATGACTGATGCCCTCCATATATTGCTTAAGATCACTGAGAGCATTTTTAACTACTTTTAAACCTGTACAACTGCAACTCACTACACTCTGTACAGTATAGACCAAAATAATGTGGGGACCAACATTTATGACCACTAATGAAGATGTTTCTAATTTGCATTGTTCAATTTAATATACATTTTAAAGATTATATTGTAACAATTTAAGTGAAACCTTTAGTTTAAAAAGTACAAAGCAGTAATCTAAACTTTTGTACAGAAGTTAGATCGGTGCCAAATTTCCTTATTTTATTAATGAAAATATTTTATCTAAATTACTTACTCAGTTTATGTCATAGCAAAAATACTATATTTTCAAAGTGGTCTCAGACTTTTGGACCCCTTCAAAGATAGACTATTAAGAAACTTTCACAGTAATAAACTGGTCAAATAGATCTTTCATGTATCTTTCATGTGTATGTTTCAAGTCGACACTAAGATAAGATTTGAATATAAACTTTCAAAGAACCTCATACTTATAGTAGAAACATGAGAGTAAAGCACAGACTTTCTCCGCTTCTTCAACAGACCATGAAATATACATTGGTCACGGTTTATTTAAACTTGTGCGTTACGATCAGAAAAAACTTTAAAAGCACTCAACACTCCAGAAAATATTACCACAATCTGCAGATAACAAGGAGTCCTTCGATATCGCCTAAATCCAATAATCTCTTCTTTAGTCAGTTTGTGGACCTTTATATCTCATCTGCCAATGTTCCTTATTCCTCATCAGTTAGGCCATATTTAAAAGGTTTGCCTTCCATCTCTTGCAGTGAGTGAATCTATAGCACCCGTCTTCAATCTATCTCTCCCTGTGCTGAATAATTCACTAGTCTAAGGTAACTGGATGCCCCTTCACACTTTGTGCACACAATACCACTGGACCTTCCATTGGAACCTAACCTACATTAACCTGAAGCTGGATTGACTAGTATATAAGTGGCAAACACATGTCCGCATGCTAACTGGACCATAGATAGACAGAGATATCATGAGGCTGACAGATTATACAGAATAATTTGGAAGATATGTTTCAGAGACACTGGCATTTACTTAATACACGTCCACTAATTAGTGCTCACTTGAACCACCAACAAGTTTAGACTATAAAGCACTGAATAGCATTTTGTACTATACAGAGATCGCTTTACTACAGAAAATATCTTTATACATGTACTTAACAGTATACTTTTCAGATCTATGAGTTACCCCATAATGTGATAATTTAAGCAAATGCGAATTTGTTAATCCAAATGAACTCAAATCCCATAAGGCAAAGCCGCTACGCTCAATTTTTGACATTTCACTCATAATCTTCCACTGCTGCCTACTCTTATGTAACAAAATCTTCCCCTTTGCTCTGTGGCTGTGATAGACGGAGACAAAGACATGCTTATTTAAATATCAGCCACTAAGTAGTAGAAATTGTTTTGTTTACACATAGGTCTTCCTGCTCATAGTAACACAATCCTTTGTCGTGAATTAATAATGACCCTTGTTTTTGTTCACTAAACCTGATAGGTCATTCATAATTGATAGAAGTGCGGGACCAGGGAGGTGAGGGGGTACAAAAATATTCTATCTATTAGAAAGTCTAAATTTGTAATACAATAAATATTCAGGAGCAATCGGTGCATGTTATCGTGAATGAGGAAGGTGCTCTCACCTCTTCTAGCGCAGATGAGTTCATGAACACCACAGCTCCGCCCCCCACCTGAGGACAGGAAACAGCACTTGCAATCAAGAAAGTGCCTACTAACTCTCTTTGACACTCTCTTCTATTTATGTCACTGACTTGACAATTCATATTCTACAGGTGCATCTCAATAAATTAGAATGTCGTGGAAAAGTTCATTTATTTCAGTAATTCAACTAAAATTGTGAAACTTGTGTATTAAATAAATTCAATGCACACAGACTGAAGTAGTTTAAGTCTTTGGTTCTATTAATTGTGATGATTTAGGCTCACATTTAACAAAAACCCACCAATTCACTATCTCAACAAATTAGAATACTTCATAAGACCAATAAAAAAAAAATATTAGTGAATTGTTGACCTTCTAGAAAGCATGTTCATTTACTGTATATGTACTCAATACTTGGTAGGGGCTCCTTTTGCTTTAATTACTGCCTCAATTCGGCGTGGCATGGAGGTGATCAGTTTGTGGCACTGCTGAGGTTGTATGGAAGCCCAGGTTTCTTTGACAGTGGCCCTCAGCTCATCTGCATTATTGGGTCTGGTGTCTCTCATCTTCCTCTTGACAATACCCCATAGATTCTCTATGGGGTTCAGGTCAGGCGAGTTTGCTGGCCAATCAAGCACAGTAACACCATGGTCATTGAACCAGCTTTTGGTACCTTTGGCAGTGTGGGCATGTGCCAAGTCCTGCTGGAAAATGAAATTAGCATCTCTATAAAGCTTGTCAGCAGAAGGAAGCATGACGTGCTCTAAAATTTCCTGGTAGATGGCTGCGTTGACTGTGGACTTCAGAAAACACAGTGGACCAACACCAGCAGATGACATGGCAGCCCAAATCATCACTGACTGTGGAAAGCAACATGGAGTCTGTGCCTCTCCACTCTTCCTCCAGACTCTGGGACCTTGATTTCCAAATGAAATGCAACATTTACTTTCATCTGAAAAGAGGACTTTGGACCACTGAGCAACAGTCCCATTCCTTTTCTCCACAGCCCAGGTAAGATGCTTCTGACGTTGTCTCTGGTTCAGAAGTGGCTTGGTAGCCCTTTTCCTGAAGACGTCTGAGCGTAGTGACTCTTGATGCACTGACTCCAGCTTCAGTCCACTCCTTGTGAAGCTCTCACAAGTGTTTGAATCGGCTTTGCTTGACTGTATTCTCAAGCTTGCAGTCATCCCTGTTGCTTGTGCACCTTTTCCTACCCAAATTCTTCCTTCCAGTCAACTTTGCATTTAATATGCTTTGATACAGCACTCTGTAAACAGCCACACCTTTCAGTAATGACCTTCTGTGACTTACCCTCTTTGTGAAGGGTGTCAATGTTCGTCTTCTGGATCATTGCCAAGTCAGCAGTCTTCCCCATTATTGTGGTTTCAAAGAACAAGAGATACCCAAAATTTATACTGTATGGATGGTCATTTATTGAAACTCAAATGTAAATATTCTAATACAGTGCTTCCTAAACCTGTCCTGGAGGACCCCCTGCCCTGCACATTTTGTATGTCTCCCTAATCAGACACACCCAATTCAGGTCTTGCAGTCTCTACTAACGAGCTGATGAGTTGAATCAGGTATGTTAGATAAGAGAGAGACATACAAAATGTGCAGGGCTAGGGGTCCTCCAGGACAGGTTTGGGAAGCACTGTTCTAATATTTTGAGATTTTTGACTTTCATAAACTGTAAGCTTTAATCATCAAAATTAAAACAACAAACTTTTGAAATGTTTTACTTTACATGTAATGAATCTAAAATATATGAAAGTTTCACTTTTTGAAATAAATTACAAGAAAAAATTAACTTTTTCATGACATTCTAATTTATTGAGATGCACCTGTATATGCGCACTGCTGGGACACAGTTTAAAATAAGTAGTTGTTAAAATGTTGCCGGTGACATTCAGATTAAAGGATGATGCATATATCGCTTACACACACACTTTTAGTCAGAGCTTTCTCGAAGGAGCATGATTTTGTATAAAGTGTGCTGGTTGGCAGAGCACTATGTCTTTCTGGCGCAAGCTCTTTCATTTTCTTTCCATTAATATTGTCACATAACATTTTTAAAGCAATAGTTCACCCAGAAAAGAATGACTGAATAAAAAAAAAAGATAATTTTCTCATCCTCATGTTGTTCCGAACCTATATAACTTTCTAATTTCTTTGGAAACACAAAAGTAAGCATTTTGAAGAATGTCCTGTTCTATCTTTTCTATGCAATTAAAATGAATAGTGACTGAACTGCAGGCCTACCGGATTTGTTAACAAATCATTCAGATCGGTTTTGTGAATTTTATCAGTTGATTCTTTGATAAATTTGTCTAAACAGTGACAGATTGTTTATTCACAAAATAACACTCCAAGGAGAGCTAGAGCAGATGTCAAGAACTTAAGAACTTAAATTTCAGTTTGTTAAAGCGTTGTTATTAAAACTAAAGATAAAAATCATTTTCATTAATTGAAATAAAGCTGAAATAAAATAAATATATATTTTAGATGATTAAAAAACCACATGCAAATTAGTAATGTTGCAACTAATAAAAGAAGTCAAAGTACTAAAAATACTAAAAATAAAACCAAAATAATAAATTACAGCTATATACAAACATTAAAAAATAATTTCTAAACTTATAACTTACATAAAAGAAAAAAAGAAAAACAAACAAAAAAATAGTACATAAATAATACTAAAACCATTGGTCTGTTGCTCACAAAATCACTAGTGTATCAATCCGGAGTCATGTGGACTACTTTAATTATATTTTTACAGTAATAACTGATGCCTATATATAGCATCTTCATTCTATGGTCAATCATGGCTTTCTTCAAAATATCTCATTTTGTGTTTCACAGGACAGGGTCAGACCGGACAACATGGGAGTGACCGAGTTGTACTTTTTGACTGAATCGCTTTAATTTTGCCATACTGTATAATTGATGGCTTCTTTACTTAGAGTTGATACTCTCAGGCATTTCCACTTCTGTTTTTTTTTCTTCAAAATTACAAGTTATTTAGCTTAGTGAAAGTGTCCTCAGATTTTAACAAAATGTGTTTTCAGATAATTATCTGATTATGTAAGCTACTGCTCTTCATAAACACACTAAAGACAAAAAAGTGTCATGCATGATTTGGATAGGGTAGAATGTAATCTTTAAATTGGAGTAGCATGTCAATCATGTTATCATTCAGTACCATGTGATACCATGTTATTAACATATCCAATATCCTTCAGGTGTTTTTTTTTTTAAAGAGACATATTTTTCTTGTTTGCTAATGTCAAACTCACACCAGATGACAGTGTATCAGTGAGTAAGCCATCTTGTAGTTTTACTAATGCTACAACTTCATAGGACCACCTGGCGGGTCAAAGACATGAATAACAGATGGAGACCTTGAGCACATGCTGCTATTAAAAACACTGAGCATTTCATAACGCGACGACATATCAACAAACAAACAAATCAAAACTTAAGCGCACTATGAATTAAGGATTTTCCAGTCTTTGCACATGCATTTTTTTTCATAATTAAATAAGCGTTATTGTGTTTATATTTTAGCATCCAAGCAATACGGTTACATTACTCTATATGGCTGGGTCCGCATTGGTGCAGTAGCACATAAATAGCTATAGCCAAGTCAAAAATGCATTAGAACGTATTAAAAATAAAACCGCTTACGTTTAACATTCCTCATCGTCTCGCGTAAAAAAGTACGTTCAGACCGACCCTGTCATATGTTGTTACCTATAAAGATCACGGTGTACTCTACCCACGCTGGTCAGTGATGATACTCACCCTCAAACGCCATGATGCTGTGAATGGGACGTGATAAGGGGTGGTGTAGAGAGAAAGTGTTTCCATGCTGTGACTGTGAGAGGGAGGAGAGATGCTGGGACAGTGATGCATGCTGCAGCACGCGTGACACAAACATACACTGTAAAAAAGTGGCAACGTACAGTTATTTCTACACGATCTTAGGGTGAACTGAGGCGAGCTGTTGATATCAGACGCGGTTCCGAGTATCAGCACGTCTGTGATTCAGTCATATGCAGAAGGTTGCAGTGTTTAGATTCAGAACATTCCCCTCTATGTCCTATTGAAATGATAAGGTCCCAGGCTGAGAAACAGAGTTGAGCTGAGCTCTGATCTCGCGCGGTCACGTGGTTCATAGAGCTCTCAATAGTTCCAAACAACTCCGCGCTGTCAATATGTTTCAATAGGGATGGGTTTGAGTGAGTTAGACAGCAGTTTCACTATATTTGCAGCAATTTCTAGTGATTATTAACACATAATGTGCATTGATTGTGTACTGGTAACTACTCTGACTACGTTTAACAATCGCGTTTTATTCTGAGGAGTGATGAAGAGACAGCATTAATATTTTTTTCTAATATGCTTATTATTTATATTACAATTAGCGTAGTATTTAGGGTTAAAATAGAGAAAATGTTTTTAAATTACAGTGCAAAGAGGCAAATTAGAGGCGTTTGGTGGCCAGAAAAATAATATTCCTATGCCATGGTTTAACCACTAGATGCCCGTATGGCTGTTTAATAAATATAGTCTACATATATTTAGCTCTACTCTAGTTGCTGTAAAGAGTTTTACTCTTATTTATAGCTTATTTATTTATTTAATGTTTTACATTGTATATTTAGACATTATCAAACACTCAATGTTTATAAGTTTTGCTTTTTTTTAAATGTTGAATTTAAAAAGAGTATTTACTCACATCCCAGTATTATAATATGACATTTATGTAGGAAGACAATATAAGTGAATGTTAAAAAAGGCCAGCAAATACGGAATTTAACCCGATAAAAAATTAAAATAATGTTTAAAAAACACAAGGCAACCAACTGCATTCAGGGAAACTTTTTCTTGTATTCCTTTAATGGGCAGACTTCACTGAAACTCATTCAACTTCCTGCAGGGAGAGAAAAAATTGCAGAAAGACAAAAAACTTAAAAATATGACAACTAGCATCTGGTTATGATCGCTATCAAGGTGTTTCTCATGTTATCTAACTGCAAATATAGCATAACTGCCTATTATCTAAAAATAAACATTAGCTATAATGCCTTTCATTAAATACAACTACTGGCCAGATTGATGCGTTAAAATGCCAAAAACTGCTGTAATGCAACCATGATTTCAATGAGCGAGCTGTAGAAGAGCAAGGAGTGTCAAGAGAGATTATTAGATTCTTGGAGATTGCAGAGAGTTCTGTCAAGCTTGAGGACAATCATTATACCTTGAAGCTGCCATTTAAAAAGGAAAATGTGTATCTCACCAATAACTTCTCTTTGGCAAAACATCAGCGATTTGGCTAAGATCATGCTACAGGAGCTATGCCGGAGGAACGTTGGATGGGATGAGACTGTGCCCCATGATATTTTTCATGGCTGGACGCGGTGGTTGAAGGAACTGAATGCACTCTCTGAATTCAAAGTTGGGCAAGGTCAGAGTAACACCTTTTTTTTTTTTTTTTTGAACAACAATTTTTTTTTTCAAAGATTGTCATACAGGCTAAGACAACAGTTCAATTTTTTATTATAACTGAATAAAAATAAATAAATAAATAATAATAATAATACATAAATGAACTCAACAATAACTCAATACTCTTAAAAAAATAAACAGTAATAATAATAATAAAATGAAGTAAAATAAAGAATACAGCAATAACATACTTGTCTATATACTTTCAATGTCCATCAATTCCACAAAAGAGTCACCATCTAGACTCTCCAAATGTAATAGAACACTTTCCAGATGGACCAAAATACATGACGTTTGTTTTTGAAAAAATAGATAATCTTTTCTAAGGCAAGGCATGAGGTCATCCCCTTTTTCCATTGAGACATGCCAGGACTTTCTTCTTTTTTCCAAGAACATGCAATTATGCGTTTAGCTTCCAGCAAACAGAGAATTAACAACAATCTTTCATGTTTGGTCATTCTAAAGTTCAGAGGACAAATATGTAATATACACAACCTGGGATCAAGAGGAATTACTTTACCAATGATTTGACTTATAATATTTAATATTTTGACCCAAAAACAGTTAACTTTAGTACATTCCCACATACAATGGAATAAAGTTCCCTTTTCTTGTGTACATTTGTAGCATGTATCAGGAATATTCGGGTTGAAGTGATGTAACTTAACTGGAGTGATATATTGTCTACTCAACCATTTATATTGAAGCAGTCTCAAATGGGTTCTCATTGTCTGAGTTTGGGCTTTTAAACATGCTATTTGCCACTCTTCCTCAGTTATATCAGCCTGCAGGTCAGACCGCCATGCGTGAAGTCTGTCATTAAATTATTCTTTAGATTTGCCACAAATTATTTATACAACACAGATACCTGACCTACATTTCAAACAGTTAAGTGTAATATTTTCCAAAGTAGAAAGAGGAGGCTCAACCACACTTTGGCCTTGTCTTGATCGAATGAAGCTACGTAATTGCAAATATTTGAAAAAGTGCTTTTGTGGAATTCCAAACCTTGTCCTAATTTCTTCAAAGGACATAAAGTTTCCTTCATTATAGAGATCAGACACCTTACTGATACCTTGAATTGACCAGAATTTAAAACCTGGATCGGCTCTACCAGGATGGAAATTTTAATTACCAAAAACTGGTGAAAAGCACAAGAGTTGTGCTAATTCACCTAGATGAGCAAGAGCCTCAAACCAAACTGTTATAGCATTTCTGGTATATGGATTTTTAGTACCTTTAACTTTTTAGCATCAGCTGAATACAAATATAAATTAAAAGGCATTGGAATAGAGTGTGCCTCTATACATACCCAGGTTGGAGGATAATCGTTCTCAAAATAAAACATTGCTGCTCTAACTTGAGCTGCCCAGTAGTACCATTTTAAGTTTGGTAGGTTTAACCCCCCTCTGTCATAAGGCAAGTACAGCAAGGAGAGCCTGAGACGAGGGCTTGTTGTTCCAAATGAAGTTTGTGAAAGTTTTTTTCATTAGGACAAAAAAAAGAGGAATGTGGAGGGAGGGGGATGGATTGGAAGAGATATAACAATTTGGGTAAGATTGACATTTTTAATATATTAACATGGCCAATGAATGAAATGGGGAGTTTTGTCCATCTGTTCAGCAGACCAGTTATAGAATCTGATATGGGCTTATAATTTGCTGATACAATTTCATTTATAATTTGTAATTTTAATCCCAAGGTAAGTAAAACCTTCTTGTGAGATTGTAAAGGGTGACTGAACTGGGGGGAGAAGCCTTTCTGCTTCATGGAGGAACAGCAGCACAGATTTAGAATTATTAATTTTATTTCCTGAGAATTCTCCAAACATTTCAATCAAATTTAGCAATGCTGGGATAGACTGTTTTAGATTTGAAGAGAATATAATTAAATCATCTGCGTACAATGAAATGCTGTGTTCTGAGGAGCCAATTGTAATACCTGAAATATGTGTATGATTATGAATTGCCATAGCCAATGGTTCGATCGCTAGGGTCAAAAGCAAGGGAGAGAGTGGGCAGCCCTGACGTGTTTCCCTGTAAAGCCTGAAAGGGGCAGATATTGTTCCATTTGTTTATATCTCAGCTGAAGGGTTAGCGTACAGGATCCGGACCAAACCCCATTCTTTCCATAGTTTTGAACAGGAACTGCCACTCAATCCTGTCAAATGCCTTTTCAGCGTCTAATGACAGTAGTGCATTATCACAAATATTAGATTTCTCATGTAATATATTTAATACTCTACGAATATTATGCAAACCTTGCCTCCCCCAAACAAAGCCATTTTGATCCATGTGAACAAGCTTGGGCAAATGTATTTCTAATCTCTTTGCTAGCACCTTGCAAAGAATCTTTAAGTCATTATTCAGGAGAGAAATTGGTCTATATGAACCACAATCAGTTGGCGTCTTGCCAGGTTTTAACAGCAGAGTGATCACCGCAGTATTCAAAGAGGGAGGCAAAGCCCCATTATTCAGGGATTCCTGGTACATATCCAAAAGGGGCGAATTAATTTATGATGGAAATTTTATATAACTCTATTGGTATGCCATCGGGCCCTGGGGTCTTCCCTCCTTTCATACTGATAATGGCCTCAAACAGCTCCTCAGACTTTAGGTCATCTTCAAGGGATACCATGAAACACAAATCTGTGGCCTTAAAGTCCAAAGCATCCAGGAAAGCTTTTAGTCTCTCTGCGGCACTCTCCAGATATTCAGAGCTGTAAAGAGTCTGATAGTAGTTCCTAAAGACCTCATTTATCTCAGTTTGATCAAATATTATCTCACCCTCCTTTATCTGAATGGAATTTATGGCTCTTTCAGTTTGTAACTGCTTAATACGCCAGGCTAGTAACGTACCCGCCCTCTCCCCGCCTTCATAATAAGTCTGTTTTAGTCTCATCAAACTTTTCTTTGCATGTTCTATGAAAGCTCATAGAAGATCAGGAGTAATTTTTGGTATATTTCAGATTCAACTTTCTTTATTTTGCTTTCAAGGTCTACCATTTCTACTTGACAGTGCTTATATTTATAATTTGTGTAACTAGTCTTCTTATAAAAGCTTTAAATGCTTCCCACCTGACTGAAGCAGATGTTTGATTTGTGTTTATTTCAAAATAATAATCTATCTGTTTATCAATGAACTCCAAAAATTCGGAATCTCTCAACCAAGATGTATGTAAGCGCCATCTTGGGTATCTGCATAAAAATTAGGAAAGTTTAATGTAAATGAAACTGCATCATGATCTGAGATTAATATGCTATCAGAGTGAAGAGGATCAGCACACACCAGTGTGATGGTGCATTTACTAACTTTGGAAATTAGATCAGTAGATAAAAAAAAATAGTCTACACAAGAAAATGTTTTACTAGAGTAGCATGAATAAGTCAAACTATCTGGGTGTCTGTTCCTCCTGGAATGATAGTGGTATGAAGCATGGGGACAACATCTATTAAATTAGTTCCAAATCTTGCATGTTGTCAGGACCCGGAGCTTTGCGTAATCCTGCTGATCTCCTTTGCGGGGACAGCGTAACTGGAGGAGGTGGAGCTAGTGGTGCTGTTTTTCTCAAAGCGAGCAAAGAAGGTCTGTATGGTGCTGTCAAGGTCTGTGACAGAGAGAGGTATGATTTAGTTGATCTATCTAATTCTGGATAGTATAAGAATAAGTATAAGTACCCCCCTGGAGTATGAATTAAAGGAGGCAGAAAACACTTGTCCTGGCCATCTCTTCCTCACCATAACCACATCCTCTGGAACTAAGTGAGTTCCCTGAAGGAACACTATTTTAGCTTTCATTTGCCTAATTCTGTTCAACACTTGTTTTAACTTTACAATTTTGTTTAGACCTCTTACATTCCAGGATGTAAACTGAATATCAGATAGGGGAACCATTATCGTAAATACAGTGTATTCCCGTTCTTCCAAAAAGTGCTAAAGTAAGTATATAGACTATTATTGTGAAGAAGAAAATGTGAAAAAAAAAAAAAAAACAGTAACACATAGTAAAGGCAAAACACAGCCATACAGAACAACTGGCCAACAAACAGGTATTTCCCCAAATGAAATACCATCACTCCTCCTCCCCTCCTACGTTATACACTTCCCAAGGTCTTCTCGAAAGAGCCGGATTATGGTGCCGGTCCACCCGCAATCTTTTCACAGTGAGGAACAGCTTGTCTGATGGCTGGACGGGTCTGATGGCAGAAGTGTAGCTGGATGCAAGATGCCATAACGCAATTCGGGAATGTTGAGATCGCGAAGATCCTTCTTCACCGCGTCAAATCATTTCCGTTTCTTGTGCAGTTCAGCTGACACGTCAGAAAAGAACATAAGCTTTCTTTTGTCCAACATCACTGTGGCTTTTGCTCGAGCTGCTTTCAGAGGATGGACTTTGTTAGCGTAGTTTAGGAATTTCATTATCACGGCTCTCGGTGGAGAATCAGAACGATCTTCGGAGAATCTGCCGATTCGGTGAGCTCTCTCAATTACAAGAGGACCAGGAAAGTTTTCCGGGCCGAGGATCTTAGGGAGTAATTTCTCTTAAAAAGCACACATATCCTTCCCCTCGATTTTTTTCTGGAAGTCCCACTAATTGTAGATTGGACCGAACGACTGCGATTTTTGACATCAACTTTTAATGAGAGAGATTCTATGGCAGTTTCAGTTTTGCGTTCTACGTTTGCATCTCTGAGACATTATCTTCTTGAGTGCCTATTCGATCCTTGGCTTCTGTTTCCCGTGTTGTGAGAGCTTTAAGATCACACTTCACTCCGTTGATCGCCTGAAGCAATCCATCAAATCGCACAGCAAAGTCCAATTTCAGTGAGTGGATAGCCTCAAGGATTGCAGATTCTTGGCTAACACCTGACACTCCCTCTTCACTATTAGCTTCATTAGATTTAGCATCTGCCTCGGCCTCTCCAGGTACGGTCGATTTAACTTGTTTCTGTGTAATTTTCATTGATTTTGATGGCATCTTGGAACGTTAAGATATATCCGAATTTAAAATGGAATCAGTCTGTCAACGTTTGTTGAGTTAAAGAAGAAAATTTAAGTCAGTATTTGTTGCGGAGCTCCGATTCGCGTCCACTCAGAACCGCGCCATAACCGGAACCTCTCCCTGTTGTGAATAATTAAGCGAAGCGTCTTCTCATAGGATAAGAACAAGCAGTCTCATGAATAATTTAATAGACACTGACGCATCATCGATGTACTATAGTCCATTGACACGTCACAAATTGTGACGTCAACATGATGTAGATTTTAAACCCGGAAGATGAAAATAGCGCAAAAAGCTTAAAATTAACCAGTTTTCTCTAAGAGTTAAAACGATCGGATGCTAACATTGTCTTCTATGGTGTGCAACACAAACACCTCTGCTAAAATCTCAGAAAAAGTAGTCTGGAGTTTCATGACCCTTTAAAGGCCATCACTATTCCCCGCTTAGAGCTACATGCAGCTGTCTGTGTTGATCTGATGCTAAAGAAAGGGCTGAGGCTCCAGTTGCAAGAATCAGGTTTCTGGACAGACAACACATCTGTGCTCAAGTATGTCATGAATGAGGACAAGTGGTTTCATACCTTTGTTGCCAACAGAGTCTCCATTATCAGGGAAAGCACAAAGACATCAGTGGCGATATGTTGGCACAAAGGCGAATCCAGCTGATGATGCATCCAGAGGAAGGAGGGCTGGAGACTTTATTAAGAACAACAGATGGATAGAAGGCCCCAAGTTTCTGTGCAAACCAGACGAGGATTGGCCTGTAAATATGGTGGACAGTGCAGTAGGGGTTGATGACCTCGAGATCAAGAAGGAAGCTTATGTGAATGTGGTAAATACTCAAGGCTCACTGAAAGGTACAAATAGGTTGATGGTTTACTTTTCAGATTGGAGGAGATACCGAGTATCAGTTGCCTGATTGCTTAAGTTGAAGAGGATGTTGTTCAGAAGGATTCGCAAGAGGAGAGATTTAGATGCTGCTGTTGCCAACAAGCAGAGTGCCCTGGTGCAAGGGAATCGAATATCTGAAGATACAACAAGAGAACAAACCTTGTCGGCAGAGGATCTTATGGAAGCAGAGTTAGCTATAATCTGCTATTGTCAACAGCAAAGATTCTCTGAGGAGATCGCTGCTTTGTCTTCTGGAAAGGATGTAGTGAGCAAACAGAGTGCCATTTATAAGCTGGATCCATGGTTGGATAATGGGCTTCTGAGAGTCGGAGGATGGCTGACATGGGGCTCATTGCCAGAAGACACAAAACAAAACATACTCCTCACTAAAGATCAGCATGTGGCTGCCCTTACACTGAAGGATTTACATCAACAGCTTGGCCATAGTGGGCGTAACCACATGTTGTCTGTGTTAAGAAGGAGGTATTGGATCACGGGTGCCACCTCAGCTGTGAGGAAGATCATCGCAGAATATTGCTTTTGTAAAAAGTATAATGGGAGGATGATGGGGCAGAAGATGGCTGACCTGCCCCAAGGAGAGGATTCTGCACCTTCCCCCATTTACCAACACAGGCATTAACTATTTTGGACCAATAGAGGAGAAGAAGGGAAGAGGCACAGTGAAACCTAAGGTGTTATCTTCACCTGCTTGGCCAGTAGAGCAGTTCACCTAGAACTGGCCAATTCCCTTGACACAGATGCGTGCATTAATGCTCTGCACCGGTTTATCAGTAGAAGAGGGCAAGCATCTTCTATCAGATAATGGCACAAATTTCATTGGAGCAGAGAGGGAACTTCGGGAGGCACTTTCATCATTGAATCAGGCTTAGATTCAAGGAGTTCTAGGTCAGAAGGGCATTAAGTGGAGTTTCAACCCTCCAGCTGGATCCCATTATGGTGGGGTTTGGGAGTGGTTCATCCGCATGTTGAGGAAGATCCTCACTGCAGTTCTCCAACAGCACACGCTTGATGATAATGGTTTCCATACAGTCTTGTGTGAAGCTGAGGCCATCTTGAACAATCGACCGATCACCAAATTGTCTGATGATCCAATGGATCTTGAAGCGCTCACTCTCAATCATATCTTGTTGCTGAAAGGAAAACCATCCTTATCTCCTGGATTGTTCGATGTGCACGACTTATACATAAAAAGGAGGTGGAAACCGGTTCAGTACATTTCAGACCTCTTTTGGAAGAGATGGGTGAAATAATGCCTGCCTTTGCTGCAAGAGAGGCAGAAATGGAACAAGGTTAAGAATAGCCTCAAGCCTGGAGACATTGTGGCCATTATGGATCCAACAGCACCTCAAGGCTCCTGGCTCCTGTCTTGGAAACATTTCCTGACAAGAAAGGGCTGGTGCGCTCTGTTCGCTTACAAACTAAGACAAGTGTTATTGACTGGCCTGTAGAAAAACTTTGCTTTTTAAATGAGTCTATGGGTTAAGGGGTTTTGTTACAAGCATCATGTGTTTATTGTACTCACTAATTGTTTTTGTTTTATGGCTCTTGTTATGTGTTGGGAATTGGTATGTTGATTCATCCCAACTAGGGGCCGGTATGTAAGAGCCATTTTGGTCTTTACTTTAAATTATGTACATGTATGTCCAATAAGGGTCACTCTTGGGTGATTGCTCACAGAATATAGATGGGAACCTTCCCTCAGGTAACAGGTGTCGCTGGAGGGAAGGTGCACAGTTTTTTGACCCCTACGCTAGGCTGTTTGTACCACACTATGCAAGTCGTGTAAAGGTGAGTGATTGGTGGATTTATTGACTGTTTGTTTGGATTCTTGCCTACATGGAAATGAAGACCAGTAATAAAAATCTACAACAGTGAGAATTTTAACATCTGTAGAAGATTTTTATTGGTCAAGATGTGAATTAAATAAGTATAATCAATGTGAATATAGCCATTTATGTATCAAGTTATTCTACTATTATAGTCATGTATTTGCTTGTGTGTATAGAGGCCTGCATGAGAATGGAATGTGCTGACATACATGTTATGGTAAAGCTGCATCATTCGATAAAGCTGTGTATGGGGCCTCTTCCTTTACCTTAACATACATTGAAGCCACCTGTCTGCTTCTTGGAAGATAATGGAAGATAAACAAAAACAGCTATGTTGGAAATGTATTGAACACACCCTAACGAAAAACTGTATAAAAGAGTGTACAAACAAAATCTCTGGAGATGCTCTGCAGAGTCTCTTGGCTTCATTGTCTCTGAGAAGAAAGTATCTTATATGGCATCAAAACCTCAAGACGCCAAGAGTAATGTACCACAAAAGTGGTAGAAACCACCACATCTTGTGTGGACATTCCAGTTAATAGTATTTCAAGCGTGCACGTCCATTTTCAAGCACTGTCCAGCATCCCTCAGCTGCTAAAAAAGTATTAGACTTGACCACTTACAGTATATGTAAATATAAATGTACTGTAAAGTAAATATAAATACCATGAGCAGCCAATTTTCATCTTCTATAAGCCATTTGTAGTTGAAGTACTTCTAAATCTATACAGTATTTATTTTCATATTACATGGCTGAGTAAAGAACAACCAACATACTGATAAAAAAAAATGTATAGCCTGAATGCACTGTAAGTCGCTTTGGATAAAAGCATCTGCTAAATGCATAAATGTAAATGTAAACATAAACCCACTGACTCCCATTAAAGTTGCACTTGACCCCTGGGCAGTTTTAGACAAGAAAACATTCAGGTATAGGATAAAAAAAAAATCCTACTATCGCCTTCTCACCTTGAATATTCTAGTGATGCGAATAAAATATACCAAACACAAATTCACCGGTATTTACATTACTGGTATTTAATGGAGTTTAATAGTTAAACACAAAACACACACATACAAATAAAGAAAAGATTTCAATTGGGTAAATTCTCATCTTAGTACTGTGAATATTTCATGTGGTTTCTTGGTGTCATTGATCAGGTGTCAGTCTCTAGTCTAGCGGTTGTAAAACTGCGAGGAGACCCAGGCCAGACCCCACTTCAAGTTAGTGAGCATAAATTTGAGGGCTTTGGTCCATTGTTCCTCTGAGTTAAACTGAGTCTTAATAGAGTAAGAACCTCCACTGCCACCTGTGTCCTCGATCTTTCCTTTGTCCACATCCATTCTAATTACAGAAGAAAAACAGAATCTTAAGTACAAACACAAAAAACATGATACGGATCATCTCAAAATAACCAAATATTAGATATTAGCAGATTAATTGGCCCAATCAAATTAATAATAGCAGCCTGACACTTGGTCATTTTGGGATTTTCTATATTACAAACAACTATCCACCACTTGCAGGCTCGCTTACAGCAACGTGGCGGTTGCCTGGGTGCCACCAGCTGAAGTGAGTGCCAATGAGCATCTCAACACCTCCGTTAACACTTTAACATACTGACACTTCATTTGAGCAAAACATTCACAACGTGTTAGGTAGTGGTGTAGTCCTACAAAAAAGTGGTTTTGGAATTACATTCATTGTAAAAAGTGCTTTACTACGGAAGCCCTGAACCACAACATGTCATGAAAGAAAAACAACAACAACAACAACAAAAAACATTACTGGTGTGGATCTTGAGACAAAACAAAGGCACTGATATATTTTAAGATCAGTCAGTGCAAGTTTCTTTCAGTTGAAAGAGCTCAGACTTGCATTTTAGTCTAGGACTAGGCTTAAGCCCTGTCTGTGAAACCGGGAGATAGTGTCTTAGATCCTTTCTGAGCCTAAGTCCTAAGATATTGTGCTTCACCCTTTTTTCTCTCTCTGATTCAACACGAGAAAAAAAAAACAATGGCTAGTGAACGTTAGCATGTACGGTGACCTGGAAGGGACATGTTCGGTTCACTTACGGTAAATGGGAAGGGATATTCTCGGTTCACTAAGGCTAGTTTTGTCATGGACACAATCATTTTGTCAAGGGAATGACATCCTTATGTTGTGGCCACGCGATGTGAAGTTGTGGAGTCGTGGCCAAGAGAAACAAACATGTAACTCACAGCAATGCGTAAAAAAAACCTGCGTGACCATAGCAACCTGGGGTTATCAGAAATGGATATTTATTAATGAATATTTTATTTTAAATTAAGAATGACAAAGTGATATGTTCTGTTTATAGCACTGGCCACTTTAAGAAAATCTGTGCATATGCACGTGAAAAGGCATGCTGACGTGCACAGATAAAGTTCAGTAAAGTGGATTCTGGGTTACAAAATGTCAATAGACTACTATGACCCGTGACAGCATTGTAATAAAGTCTGAATAAATTATTATTGTTATTAGGCTAAATGATATAAGAATCAGTGATCTCATGCCAAAATCCATAATAGCTATGTATCTTGTTTTTGTTTAATATCTATATAGCCTATAGCTTATTTATTTTACACTTAATTTTATGTAGGCCTAACTCTTTATCCAGTTAACGGTCTGCATTATCTAATAGTACCATATAGCCTTTGTTTGGCAAATATCGTGTCAATCAGGGCAGCGTTATCCTAATGGGCAACATGGGCTGCAGCCCAGGTCCCCGAACACTACCCCCCCCCCCCCAATTCTCTTTTACATTTTATATAGGGTTGCCAACCGTTCCGTATAATACGGAATCGTCCCGTACTTAAGGCATCAGTTTGCAGGCATACAACGTATGACCATGCACCTAGACCATACAAATAACAAATAAATTATTATTTTTCCAAATCATTGTTTGAATTGCGAGCGTAGCCGCTCAAGGATGGTTTTAAGATCAAGTGGAAGCCGCTTATCGCTCCCGCTTCACAGCGAGTGAGACTCGTGTTTTGATTTCTGTAAATCATTTTGGTCGAATGCAAAGACGTGATTATTGATCATAAGCACAACATCCAGCTAGAAAACATACTAACTAGGCTACCTTTTCTATTTGCAATAGTTGGACCGAGGCTATGGAATAACCTTCCTTTATCTGTGAAAGCTTCAAATTCCGTCTATGAGTTTAAAACTAAATTGAAATCTTATTTTCTTACCGTGGCTTTTTAAACTTTGTTAAATTATCTTTTGAGTTTACTGATGTTATTCTTTTTACTGGTTTTTATTTTATTTGTACAGTATGGTCAACTGCTGTTGTGTTTATCGGTGCTTAATAAATACAAATACCTGAGGGAAGATGTCTTTCACTATTGTAAGTTAATGTTGTTAAATAGAAAAACAAAATTATAGCCTACATTTTTAACATCTAGCGCATTATAAGAAGAGCAGAAAGAAGCCCTTTTAGTGGTGAGTGATATTTAATTGCATTTGCTTGGCTGATGCTGATTTGTAAGATTACTACTTGATAATATTGTTTAATTTATGTACATAATTCTGACGTGCGCATTGTGTTTGTTTATTTTTAATTTCACGAATAGCCTATATCGTGCGCGTCTTTATACAGTGTTTGATCGCATTTTTGATTTTGATTGGCGTGTAACGAAAGGGGGGCCCCCAAAGCTGCGTTAGACCAGGGCCCCGCAAAGGCTTAACATGGCACTGGTGTCAATACACTTTTGGTTCTAGTATGACTCTATATGCGCACTTACGGGAAGTTACAAGAATTGAACACAGGCCACGAGGTGCATTTAAAATATATTTTTTTATTTCAGCTAGTAATTACTATTATTAAATAGGTAAAACTGCAATAAAACTGCGAATACATTAACATTACACAGTAGTTAGCCTACATTAATTCAGCACCAAAATAGCAGTAAACTGATGTCAATCATTGGAAATTATGCTGGGCTTGAAGAGAGAGAAAAACATTTTTAAAGCGAAAAAAAGTTTTTAGAAGAGATGAAAAATGTTTTTGAAGAATTTTTTTTCAACTTTTTCTCTCCTCAAAATATATATTTTTTCTCTCTTCAAAACCATTTTTTCTTCAAAAACTTTTTCTCTTTAAATTTTCCGCACTCCAGAAACGTTTTCTTTATTTTTTTCCTCTTACCAAAATCTTTATCTCTTTAAACTTCTTTCTCTATCGAAAAAAAAAACAAATGGCCAATGAAATGCGAATAACATTGGCGTGTGAAATTTGCATGCGAAGCCACGGGCAGGCACATGCATATCACACTTCAGCATTGTTCTGAAGAGCCGAGGTAGCGTCTCGGCACATCAGAGGTTACATTACGAGGCGAACAGAGCACTAACCTAACCCTAGCCTAATATCCATTTCTTAATGCCGCACTGCCTTTGTCATTCTTTATTTAAAATAAAATAGTCATTAATTAATAATATCCATTTCTGACGATCCCAGGTTGCCATGTTCATGCAGGTTTGTTTACGTGTTGCCACGAGTTACGTGTTTGTTTCTTTTGGCCATGAGAAAACATAGGCTCAGGGCCCGGTTGCATGAAAGCCCTTAAGCTAAGAAATCCCTTAGTTATAAGGTTAAGGGAACACTCAGTGAAACTTGGGTTGCAAGAAAAATCCTAAGGGTCAACTTAAGGAACCTTAAGTCTGTCATTAAGTATTCCCCTTAATTATCCAAGTGTTCCCTTAAGCATTACTACAAAGTCCTTAGTAACTATTTCACCTTGATAAATTTAAGGGACCAAAACTGGGACCTTTTTTTAAGACCTGCACATATAAAATATCATATGAGCGTAGTAGGGCAATGACTATGGTAACATATTAAACTGTAAAATGACTGTAAAAAGCATGACTTACACGTTTTCACAAAACAATTTTTTTAAATATAATTTTTAAAGAAAATGGATGAGTTGTATCAATTATTATATTAATTTAAACAATTATTATTAATCAATTATTACACTAATTAAATAACAATATAAATGCAATGTGTGTCTTAATTGTTTAGATTTTTATAATGCATTATCTTCTTGTCAATCCACCTGTTCACATTTACAACTCTGCGTGTTTGAAGCGTCAAAACATGGGTTAATTTTCACATTTGGTAAATTTTCCCTCATTGGTCAGCAGGAGGCGCTTTCACTGGAGAAACAAAGCGGTTTCCTCGGTAACGACTGCACACAAAGCAGCGCAGAAACAGGCAGCGCTCGTTTATTTGTTCGTGTTTTAGTTGGTTAGGTTTGTATTTCGTTATGTTCTGTTTATTGTCATAGATATACATATCTATGTTTATTGTGAGATGTAGTAACTATAGCAACTGCGGCGCCCATTGCCGTATGTTGCCAGGAACTACCGTGAAACACTTAGTATAAACACTTCCAGGGAACCAGGTGCTAGTTCAGAGCCAGTGCTATTGCCGGTTCTTAGTTGGTTCGACTGGCGAGCCCTTTAAGAACCGGTTGCTTTTCCACAGGCTAGAGAGCAATACAGAGCCAGGTCTTACGTCACATGTTTCGGTTCACTAGTGCGGCAGCGCCAAACACAACAGACTTGTTCGAGGTGCATCGGCGCCACGCAGACCGATCGATCGATCGGCACACAACACACTAAAGCACCGCGAGAGCGATCCAAAAGCATAAAGAGCCGTCTGCTTTCCAGTCGCTCCCGCAGCACCCCGATGCCTCGCACCGACCGGTCCGCGCAACGCCGATCCATCCCGAACAAGCCTAAACAAACTATCAACAATGGCGGACGTTGCGTTGCTATTGATGTTCATGGCTTTGCGAACCTACATCGGCATCCAACACGGCGAATCCAACGTGTTCGTGTTTAGCTGCTATTTCAAATATGGCGGTCCAATGTTTCTGTTCGTCTTGTTCGTCTCGAGTCCACAACTTCACATCACGTGGCCACGACATAAGGATGTCATTCCTAAAATTAACTTGTGTCCACGACAAAACTAGCCTAAGTGAACGGAGAATATGTGCTAATTAATGAACTAGGGCTAATTTAAGTGTTAAAGTGTAAATTTAAACATGTTTAGGTTTTATTGGAAATAATGACAAGTACTGTTGTATTATTTCTTGTTTTATTATATACATGAGATTGACATTATTTAAAAATACACTAAGATAATTTTACAGTGGAGTGTCACTGAGAGCATTTGCCATGGAGTGAATATGGAGTGAGGTTTTTGATCGGTTGGTCATCGAGTGGTAGGGAGAGAGAACCCAGAAGTGTCTACTGAAAGTAAACTGAAAATGAAGATTTGCATACTGCAAACTTCTCAAACTAACTAACTAAAAGTCTACATACAACTAAAAGACTTCACATTGGTTTTCTTAGTATTATGAAGAACTAAAGAGACTGGGTTATTTAGTATAAACAACATTTTTGATGCAACATGAGCAGATCTAAATATATACTTTTTTTCATTTATTTTCACTTCAGCCAATATGGACGTGCAAATGCTGTATAAATAAAACAAATCATTAATGTACAGCCGTTGGTAAATAATTTCAACGCTATTTGAATATATTTTAAAATGTAGTTTATTCCTTGAACAAAGCTACATTTTCAGCATCATTACTCCAGTCTTACTCCAAGTGTAACAATATACACTATACCAATCAAAAGCTTGGAGTCAGTATACATAGAAATTAAAACTTTTATTTAGCTCACAAGTGATGATAAAGACATTTATAATGTTACAAATTATGCTGTTCTTCTGAAATTTCTATTAATCAAAAAAACCTGAAAAAAAATCTTCTCAGATCTTTTCAACAATAATAATAATAAATAATAAATTTTTTGAGCAGCAAATCAGAATATTAGAATGATTTCTGAAGGATCATGTGACTGGAGTAATGATGCTAAAAAGTCAGCTTTGATTGTTCCTAATAAACTGTTTAACTGCACTCGCAAGTGAATCTCAAGTTATTTTGTGTGATAGCTAAATATATTCTTAATAAACTACAAACAAAAACAATTATACATTTATTTTGTCCTCATATTTTTTCTTGTAACTCTTCCCTCTCAGTCACATACCTGACTGAATGGCTCATTATGAAGCTCATTATGCAGGTCATTATGCGGGCCTTTGTCTTCTCAGGTGTGAATGTGAAGTTTAATGCCTTCTCGCATAGACTCTTTCTACTCAAAAAGTGTCTTAGAAAATTTAAATCAATATATTGTTTTCTGTGAGCAAGTAAACAAGATGATTTTCATATAATTTTGAAGCAAAAACTCTAGGCTACAAGATCCAGTTATCAAAAGGCTTGTGAACAAATGTTCTGTATGTGTTTTATGGCCTTATTTCAGTGACTTCAAAATGTTAGTTTTTCACTAACCACGCATAAACGTTTCTTTCTCAAAAACAAAATCATGTACATAAATGTTGCTAACATAATATTGTAGCCCAGCTTGTGCTGTTTACAGTGTTATTAGACTTTAGCCATTTATATGTTTAAAAGCAACTGAAAAAAGCACAAATGTCAGGGCATGACAAAACATTTCCAGGCCCCAAAACACCCTCAGACCCCAGAGGGTTAAGAGACAACTTATTTAATCTAGTCATCAGCTAGATAGATCTTGCAAAAGCCTGATGATCTATAATGACATGCCATTTTTGTTATATAAATTTGTGTTCTGGACATTCTTACCTATATGGCAGACAAAAGCCTGTATCACCCTTCTCCACCTCGTCTTTAAACTGCTGGACACAGTCAAGGAAGGCCACCATAGCATGGTCAAATTTATTATCCCAGAAAAAGCGGAGACCACCTGAGCAATACAACGGCAACTCCTACAACAGGAAACAAGCAAAAATATGCTGATGTTAACAGTACATTTCCTCCAATACAGTTTTAAAGGAAAGTATATGTCTTCCTGATAATTGAATTTAGCCCACTAGGAAATGCAAATAATCTCTTCATGACCTGTTAATTTGTTTTACTGGCTTTGTTTAGTTTTTACTTTCAAGAATAGCACAGTACTTTTGGCAAACCAGTTGATGATGTACATTCACACAAGATAAAGACTATATAATCTGTCAGATTACCTTGTGTCTCATTCACCAGTGAGAAAACATTAAATCTCAAAGCACATTATATTATAATAATAACACCTTCCATTCTTGCTCAGTCAGCAATAGCATAATAACGCGCTGATGACGCATCATGGCTGTGTGATCAGAGGGGCGCAGAGGTATGGAAATAAATACATTGACAGGCAGGTAGGACAGCCTATCATAGCCCTCGGGAGGGATATGATTGGACGAACATTTTATGGTCCTACACCCTCCACAGATGATATAAATCTAAATACATTTAGACCACTTAACTTAGTGACTGCTATCAGGATGTGAAGAGACTTTCAACCAGCATAACTCTTTTTTTTTTTAATCAAATCACCTTGCCAAGACTCTCTCTAGAACAGAGGTGTTAAACTCAATTCCTGGAGGGCCGCAGCCCTGCAGAGTTTAAATCCTACCCTGCTCCAACACACAAACCATGTAGTTCACTTTCATAGGTTCACTTATGCTGCGATAGCGGTCACTATGTGAACACCTTCGGTGTGACAAATGTCTGAAGCCCTTATACCATCACACCATTTCAGTGGCCAGTAGCGCTTATATTCGATAATCCGATCTGTGACTCAAAAAAAAAAAACACAATATAATGCGTTGAACCTCTATATAATGCTATTATAATACTATATAATAGAATAATCTTTATATATTAATCTCTATATCTATCTATATTGAATTCTTGCACAATGCGGGCACGTCTGTCTCCCACATGTGTTCAGTCATTAAGAGCCTGTCTGAGTCAGTTCAGGACAGGGTGCCTAGTCCAAGTAGGTTTGTGCCGCAGACTGATGGGTCTTATGGCAGCAGCGTCTCCTGTGGTTCAGCTGGGCCTGCTTCACATAAGACTATTCCAGTGGTGGATCAAGAGCCAAAATATTTCACCGCAGTGTCATCCATTCCACAGAGATATGATGACACGTGGAGGTTTTTGCACTCTGCATCTATGGATGAGGCTCCATTTCTTTCACAAGGGAGTCCAGCTAGGACCGCAAGACGATCATAACAGAAGCATCCCTCACAGGTTGGGGGCAGTCTATCAAGGACGCAGTGTTGGGGAGTAGCTAGCTACAAGAAGCAATGCTACTAACGTAACTACATTTTTCAATAGCGTGACAGTAGCTAAGCTACGTTTAAAACAGTGTAGCTTTTCCAGTAGCTAACTACTTTTTCCAGCAAGTAGCGTTCTCAAAACTCTGGCAATTTGAAAATACCTAGCGTATCAAAATCAACTGTGGGTGGCAGATCCTTTTCCTATGTAGCGCCCAAACTCTGGAACAATCTACCTAACATTGTTTGGGAGGCAGACACACTCTGTCAGTTTAAATCTAGATTAAAGACCCATCTCTTTAACCTGGTTTACACATAAAACACTAACACATTTCTATTATTCAAATCCGTTAAAGGATTGTTAGGCTGCATTAATTAGGACAGCCGGAACCGGGAACACTTCCCATAACACCTGATGTACTTGTTACATCATAAGAAGAATGGCATCTATGCTAATATTAGTCTGTTTTTGTTCTTATTTCGAGGTTCACCATAGCCACTCAGATCCAGACTGTATCCACATCAGATGGTCACTGCAGTCACCCGGTTCCAGTCCGTATCCAGACCAGATGGTGGATCAGCACCTAGAGATGACCCCTACAGCCCTGAATGTCAGCGGAGACCACGACAACTAGATGAGCCCCAGAGACGGATCCCCAGTGAGGACCTCGTTGGGACCTGGAGGGTTTCTGCAAAAAGCATGCTGCAAACTGCTACAGCGAACACTAGTTGTATATTTAAATGTTGAGCAGTGAGCTCATTGGCTACTGATATAGGAGAGAACCAATCAGCTGTGCCATGTGATAATGATGTCATTAGGTCAGATTGAGTTTGACCTATCGGACTGCGCCATCTAGAGTTTCATGCCAGAACTCTATATTTCTGTCATGACAACTCTAGGAGGGATTGGCATGGTAACGTACATTACAATGTTAATGTATTTGGTCTTGGCTTGGTGGAATAGATCTGCTACGCTGCTGCTGCGGCAGAGCAAGTACCGAGACTTGCTACGACTTGCTACTGCCAATACATCCACAACATGCTGCTGTGAGCATGTAGGAAATACTGTTGCTGCACATATGAATAACCCCATATAGCATACATGAATCACCTCGTAGCAGATCTATACAGGTGGAGCTGGGGAAGGTGGAGGGTTTCTGAATTGCGCTGCCAAACTGCTACAGCAAACGAAAGTCAGGTATTAGAATATTGAGCAGTGAGCTCATTGGCTACTGATACAGGAGAAAACCAATCAGCTGAGCCATATGATAATGATGTCATTAGGTCAGATTGAGTTGGACCTATCGGACTGCGCCAACTTAGGCCGCATTTACACTGCATGGTTCAAGTGACCCAATTCTCGTTCATATGTAGAAATAAATTTGCGCCTGCCGCGTAAGCGGACAAATCGGATATTCCCCTGTAAATGCGACTCCTACGTCATTGAAAAGTGAGTTTTTTAAAAATATTTCGTGGTACGGGACTACTGCTGTGTTCAAGTCCTTCTGGGACATTCGTACGAGTTGATAAATCCTAATTACGACGTCAGGTGCATTCAAGTCACCTTGGTCGGAATAAGATGGCGATTTAACTTTTCTACATAAAATTGACGGCCATTCCCGTACCTTCGATAGCGTTTCCTTCGTACTTAATCTGATGAAATCACGCATAGCACGCTGATATGAGCATACGTGACATATTCTCGGGGCAGTACTACGTGCTACTGGCCAATGAAATGGCGTGATGGTATAAGGGGCTTCAGACATTCGTCACACGAAGGTGTTACCATAGCGACCGCTATCGCAGCATGTCATTCCTTATTCAGGGAAACCAGGTTACATCCATAACAGAGATGTTTTCAAATAAGCCTGAAGGACTTTATTAGCTGGATCAGGTGTGTTTAATTAGGGAACCTGTCATGCACTTTTACAACATCGCACCAGTATAAAGTCCAAGATCACTGTTGTATTCACCAGAGAAACCCTTCACCAGCTGCTCAAAAACTCACCTTGTGCACTTATAAAATAATTTTTCCTTTTCCTTCATATATTGATCAAAGTTTATATGTGGCACCCACCTTGGACTTATCTGTGAGAGATTCCAAATAGGAATGGTTTCCATAAGGAACTAGTCGATATCTGCAAAGAGAACATAAACCATTTTTCATAATTTATGTTAATCATGTTGGCTTGGCAATGGCTTGAAAATTATGCTGTCTTCACTAGATGCATTGTGTCGGGTTTGCAGACAGTAAATTGATATTCATTTCTATTTCTGATGTACTATACGATTCTGAGCTATTAATTTGACAAATGAGTCTGGAATGTGTAAAGCTTTCAAGTTACATCTATCAAACTTACATCAGACCTTACAGAATTAAAAACAAGCTAAAATTCCAATAGACATAAGACCTGTTTGCAATAAAATGATAACTATAATGATAAAGCTAAAGTTATAACTAAGAGACTTCTAACTCTAAGAGAAGTCCACATATCTATTATTCACAGAATATAATTACAGCACCAGCTTAGTATAAACAGAGTTGTTAACATGAGTGTGGATGCTAATGTAGTTAACATTATAGTTATCATTTTTGCTGTGAATGGGCCCTTACATTGACAGAATGCTGCAACAAAGATGTTACAAATGTAAACTGAAATAGATTTTTAGACTACTTTGTAACGTTCGCTGTAATGAGCGTAACATTGTAACAAGTGGGTTAAAACATGTTCTGTGTGACTGTCACAACTTTAAGCTGCTATACTATAAAGTAGCCAATACACCCTACATAAGTCCTATCGTCCGCCATCTTGGAATAATTTCAGATGCTTCTCATCACTCACTCTAACAAACCAATGAATTTTTATGGAAAATGCCATAATTTACCATATACAGAATTATCTAACAATAAACTAAATCCTGAGAACATCAGCAGCTAAAGATCATTGCAGATATATTTATTCATACATGATCTATATAACACAAGCAGAAGTGTGATAATGATTTTATACATAAGTTCCATGGGAAAAAAATTACATAACCATGGTCTACTCTTCAAACTACAGGAAAGCTGATCTCTATGAAGTGATACATCAATTCAAGAAGTTGACTGCTATCCAGACTGTTATCTGGATTAAAGAGGTAAAGCACTGCTGGAGATGTAGTTTGGTCTATGTGGTAGACACCTGCAACCTCAAGCATCCATGAAAGGACTGCAAAGAGATTATCATGACTCCACTGACATCTCCAGGGCTTATGGTAACTCTGCCACCTTCCCAGATTTACAGAAGCCCATGCTGTCCCTGACGACAGGTCAGAGAGTGATTCTACTATTAGTGCTGCAGCTCAAATTAACGAGTATTCCTGAGTTGCTTCCCCTGCAGACAATTCAGCAATATCACACCAAACTTTGAAGGGTCATCACATTCTCTGAGGTGTTCTCAGTCTCTTAGCCCAAGAAGTTGTTTGCTATACACAGCATATTCAATGCCACAGGTCTGTGTTTTGTGGAGCACAGCTACACGGTGACTGCTCTGCAGAATACTTATCCACACCTGAAGGACTTGCTATTGCTTCCTGTAAGGAAAGCGATGAAGACATTGCTCAATATTGGGTGAGACCTGATGCCTCACATCCTAATAACAATTCAGTCCATATGCAAATGACTAATAAGGGGACCCACTGCTGTCCACAACACACAGCTTGGGTGGTCTCTCCAGGAAAAGATGGATCCACTGCAGCCCTCATGATCTCTTTCAGCATGTGATGTGCCTTTATCTGCCTCCCTACCAGACGACCTCAAGACATTCTATGCTCGCTTTGAAACAGCCAACACATTCCCTGCTATGAAAATACCTGCTGACCCCAACACCTACCATCCGGCCCTAACATACCTAAAGTGAGCAGGGCCTTTAAGAGAATGAACACTCTGAAAGCTCCAGGACCTGAGTCTGACAGTGATCCCTACATGCTTCAAGCGGACCAATATCATCTCCGTTTCCTTCCCCTCTCAGGGATGTGTACTCAACTCTCTCTTGTATTCCCTGTTTTACCTATGACTGCTCTGCTAAACACAGCTCCAATACCATCTTCAAATTTGCTGATGACACAACCAACCTAGGACTTATCACCAATGGCGATGAGACATTCTACAGAGATGAGGTCAGTGCACTCTCAGAATGGTGTGCTGACAATAATTTCTCTCTAAATGTCAACAAGATCAAGGAGATGATTATGGACTACTGAAAGTCACAGAGAAGCGGTCACATCCCCATTCACAGCAATGGAGTGGAAGTAGAGAGAGTCAGGAGCTACAAGTTCCTTGGTGTACACATTTCCTTTCCTTGAGTCTCCACTCAGACACCATAGTTAGAACAGCCCATCAGTGTCTCTACTTCCTGCGGAGACTGAAGAGGTTTGGCATCTCCTGTGACATCATGTCAAACTTCTACCATTGCATCACAGAGAGCATTCTAACCAGCAGTATCACTGTATGGTACAACAATTTCTCTTCTTCTGATCACAAAGCTCTTCAGAGAGTGGTGAGAACAGCTGAGCTCATCACTGGACACAAACTCCTGGGCTTGCAGGACATTTACCAGACACACTGGTTGAGAAAGGCCCGCAGTACCATCAAGGACTGCACTCACCCTGCTCACGATCTGTTTGCTTCAATGCAGTCCAGCAAATGCCCATGTTCAATCCGATCACGGACAACCAGGCTGAAGAACAGCTTTTATCTTCAAGCCATCAGACTGCTTAACAGCCAACAGTCCTTCATCTAGCTTTGCAACAACTGACCTTCCGACACTAATTGCCACCTCGGACACTGTAACTTCTGCCTCACTGTTCTCACTCAGGTCTACATACTACTTTTAATACTTTTTACCTTCTGTATTTGTTGTATTTGTTACTGCTGCCTTTATTGTATTTGCTGTATTGTGTTATTGTATTAGTTACTGTCATCTATTATCATTTATTATCATTTATTATCTCAGTACTCTTACTCAGGACTCTCAAATATTTACTGCCACTTATTTGCATTTATTGTACCTACAAAATAGCACATCACTTTGATATACCAATGCCATCCACCTGTCTGTACCTAATTGTACATGGTCATGTTTACTATATTTGTGTATAGTCCTGTTAAAATTACTGTAAGTCTGAGACTTGTCACAAGCATTTCAATGCCCAGTTCCCCAGTGTAACTGTGCAAAGTTACACCCCCTTAGTGAAGGACAGATGGCAAGGAACTAACAGTAGGTCATATACTGGTTATTGTCAATCTTCCCTGTTCACTCTTGCCTGTCGGGACAGTGTTGGAGATATTAACTGAAGCTGATGGCAGAATTTGTGATTTGTGTAGCCAGAGTCAAGCTTAAAGGTGGGGTATGCATTTTTTCAAAAACACTTTAGAAAACGAGTCAGGACAGAGTACCAAAACAAACTTATAGCCAATCAGCAGTAAGGGGTGTGTCTACTCATGATGCAGAGGAGAGAGCGCTCATCAGTGCACATGACTGACATTAGCCGAGCCGAGCGATGACAGAAAGATAGAGATGACGGCTAAAAAAAAAAAGAGGAAAACATCTGCGGAAACAAAAGAAGGCTTACACAGTGTCTACACCGGACGCGACAGTTGTCCTGTCACGGTCTGTCTACACTGGATGCGACAAAGCAACTGTTGAAAATCATTTGAAATTTACTGTCAGGGATTTGTTGTGTCGCGGCGCGGCATCCAGTGTAGACAGCGTCACTGATTATAATGAGTTCTATAGCTAGTTCTATAGCTATATCGCTCGCGTCTGGTGTAGACACGGTGTTAGGATAAGGCAAGAAGTAGGACCCGTGTAAATATCGGATCAGCTTTCCAGCGCTGGAGAGAACTCTAGGAGTGGGAAAGCCTGCGATGGGGAGCCGAAGTTGCTTTGATTCTTCTCGATAGGTGAGTAACATTGGTTTTGCTTTGTTTCACAGAACTAATCATTGCCGTACGTATGTGTGGGGCGGAGCTATCAAAATAGGGGTGAGACCCTTTTGGAGTTGGGGCGTGTTTGTTTTCAAATGTCAACATTGGCGACCAGAAATCGCTTACCCCACCTTTAAGGAGAAAACGTACACTCATCCAGTTGTCCGACTAATCCAATATGCATTATGATTTTATTTAGTGCATTATGAATTTATTTAGTCTTACCTAGAGATTTAGTTTCTTTCAAATATATTTTTTATTTCAGCAAGCTAAACAGTAATTTAATATAAACTAATGTTAATGTTCCAATAAAACATGTTGACCCTTTTCTCCTAGTATTGTGTATTTGTTTTTCATTTAATATATGTTCCAGACAAAATTTTGTGACATTTCAAAACCTTTGCAGTGGAGCAAATGCAGAAGCTTGTTTCTTTTATGTGAGCGAGGAGTGAGCGGGGAGCGGAGTGATTATTTAACGCTTGGATTAGAGATGAGAAATTGTTGCTGTTCCAATCTACTCGCATACTCTGTTAGAGTTCTGCTTTGACTCTTCCAATATGGCGGACAGCTTATGTATAGATGTCTGTAGAAACAATCACTAATGAAACGCCTACATATATCTATGTTAGATTATGTTAGAACATGCTAGTAATGTCTACCAACATGCTAACAAAACATGTTAAAACATATCAGCAATGCCTATCAACATGCTAGAGCATTTTTTTTTCTCAAATCAGTTAAGTCTAAACCCTATCCCACCGATCAGTGCAGGTAGTATTAATGTTTTGTCGCAATCTGATTTATCAGGATGTACTTCCAACACTATTTTAAGGTTAAGTTAGGGTTTAGAATTTGTTTCAGTGTTTTGTAGTCAATCAGCAATTTAACTGACATGACCAACAAAATCTTTAGAATCAGCTGTGGGGCAGGATTTCCACTTTACTTGTTCGGGAAAAAAAATCATGCCATTCCTAAAACACACTAACACCACCTAGGAACATGGCAAGTCACACTATTGATATGCTATATGAACATGCCAGCAACACCCAACAATCAACAGAAAATTCTGTAACGACTCATGTGGTGGCTTTTTCTTAGGGCTTGTTTATACTTGGCAAATTATGTGAACTTAGGGTTTATGTGTACTTATTAGACAGATAGCTAGTACAGATAGTGCACTTATTAGATAGATAGTATACTTATTAGATAGCTTTCATGAAATGACCAGGTGTAAATGCCCTCTGAAATGCATTTGAGATTAATCGGATCACTCAAACCACTTCAGGAAGTGGATTGAGATACATTACAGATGCAACTTGGTCAAATTTAAAATTGATCAAGTGTCTAAAGGTGATGATACATGGGGCAACTTTTTGAGCAATGTTGCTGAGCAATCAAGGTCTAATGCAGTTTGATGTTGCTTAATCTTGTACTTTCAGACAAGGTTACAACATCAGCGTTCGTCTACAAGCTTTATCTATCTAGTAGTAAATATTTTTTTTCTTATCTGACCACCTCTGAAAGCATAGTCCCATCTTATTTGCAAGTGCATGCAGCAGAAGTACAGTTTGACCCCAGGCTGCATTGATCTCATTCCATTCCACTGGTACACTGGGTAATCTGCCTAGGCGGAAGTTATTTATTGTTCCGAACTGCCCACTGTGCCTGAGAAAAAGGTAGAAAAAAGAAAAAAAATAATGTTTATATGCACAATTTTACATCATAAGCGGGTTAAGCAAAACCTGATTTTAAAGGTTACACAATTCTGTTTTGAAAATAAATGTTTATTCAATATGTACATATTTCTGTTTTGATGGCGGTCTTAAAGGGGGTCATATGATACGATTTCATGATTTCCTTTGTCTTTGGAGTGTTACAAGCTGTTCATGCATATATAAGATCTGTAAAGTTGCAAAGATTAAAGTCTCAAACCCAAAGAGATATTGTTATAAAAATTAAGACTCAGCCACGCCTTCCTAAAACGGCTCATTCAAACTCGCCCCCACAAATCTATGTCACTGTGTGGGGAGATTTGCATAACACCGCCCAAATGTATATGCAAAGAAAGAAGGCGTAACACTTATTCTGCTGTAGTATTGTTGCAGCCGCCGCCATGTTGTGGTGACGCTGTGTTTCGTGGCGAAAGCGCAACTACTTTGTTTGGCCTTCCAAATGAGTACACAACTAGAAATCAGTAGTTAAATTATATTTACAGCACTGTTCCAGAACAGTGATGGAGGACTGTTTTCCTGAACCTGGGAGAGTAGCCTACAATGCTGGCTTGCACAAAGGCTGTTTTTATAAAGTGGGGGAATTCCAACTTTGCAAGGACAGTCTGGCTCTTCTGACTGTAAGTACATTCTCATATTTAAAGAATTGTCTACTGACTATTCAAACGCGAGTTTTGAGCAGTGTAGAGTAGTGCTTGTTGTTTGTCATTTCTACGATCACAAATGCAGACATAGTTTTATGTTTACGTGGTGCGGCGCGGCGCAATGCAACGTGGCGTGACGCAACGCGTAAAAAGATAGCATAAGTCATTATAATCAGTAATTATGTCCCCACTGGATGCAACAAATGCCTCGTTTATAGTGGGTTTCATTGTTTCTGTCTCGTCGCGCTGGGACACGGCATCACAACATGGTAAGGGGCGTAACATTTCCGTCATACACTTGAGGTATTCGGCCAATCACAACGCACTGGATAGCTGGCTAATCAGAGCACACATCGCTTTTTAGACTGATGAGCTTTGTAAAATTTGACGCGTTTCAGAATGCCCAGAGAGGAGCAGCAATAATATACAGTATGTGGAAAATAAAGTGTTTTTGAACCTTAAACCACGTAAACACATTGAATTACAAAAAATAATGTTCTTTTTAGCAACATCATATGACCCATTTAAAACACTAACTAAAACAAGTTTATAAAAAGAGATATAAAAACCAGATATGAAAGGTGGCATTGAAAACGTTGGTCTTCTTGAGTCTGTCCAGCTGAATCTGACAGTAACGCATTTGATTGTCCACACTCTTAAGATCATCATCCAACTCCAGCTGCTGTCTTTTAAACTCGCAGTACTCCTTCTGATACCTGAGACAGAAAGAAACAAACAAACAGAGATGACAAATGCATTTACCTGGAAACTAAAAAAAAAAAAAAAAAAACAGCATTTAAAAATGTCACCATGAAGAATCAATGTATCCGTAATCTCCATAGAATCTTTTTTTAATGGACTACAAAAATGCTACAACTACAACTATAACTGCAAATCATGTATGACATACGAGGACTGATTGGAAAGTATCCAGCCATTTAACATGAAAAATAGAGATATTTATCGAAGAAGATATAAGAAACATTGTACATATAACAATGACGCCTCAGTAATCTTTAAATTAGGTACCTTAGGACCTCACACAGTTCTCCAAGCATCTCTTCCACTGTTCAAAACACTCTGCAAAATCCTTGGTTGGAATTGCTATTGGCTGCCTTGTCATATTTTCCTGAATCTCACTGATGGTCTGAAATCTTTGACTTTCAAAGGTGATCTTCTTCAATAAATGTCTCTATATTTCATATTACATGGCTGTATACTTTCCAGAGAGCCCTTTTATTTTTGAATAAAAATGGCTAGCTTTACCTAAAAGTTGTCAGTTTCTAGCACTGATATATGTCTGATCTGAACAGTTTGAGAAGTACATTTCAGCACAGAATGCTTTATGAATATTTCATAATGCAAGCAAAGTAATACAAGCGTTGCAAAGAGGCTGTTATTAAAAGACATATTATAACAGCAAATCTGTAGCTCATGTTTGAGCAAGGAAAATCACTGTATGGTTGTGTGCCTTTCACATACTATATGTTATTGTCATCCTGGGGAACAGGGATTTACCTATTACGGAGCCAGGTGGAGCAGCACCTGTCACCATTGAACAAGATCTCAAAGAGACTAATAAAATGGCTCTCAGAGCAAACACATAATTAAGCTGTTTTTAAGATGCTAATGGCAATGTGGCACAAAGGGTAGTGTGTTGCTCCAATATATAAAGAACTGTAATGCTCATGGAGACCCTGGGTTAAGTTAAGCCTGGGTCATGTCTCAGTCCTATACCCCCTCTCTCTCTCCCTGTACTTTCCTGTCATTTCTCTAATATCCTGTAAAATAAAGGCAAAAATAATAAAAAAAATAAAAAGAAGAAAGAATAATATGACTTAGTAAATATTTTAATTCATATGTACTGAAGTTCTTCAGTGTCCATCAGCTGGCTATGGTTGCGTCCCTCGGCCAGCTCTTTGGCCACGGCTTCACGCTGCACCTCAATGCTCTCCAGCTCCTGGATCAGAGATTCCTCCTCTTGTTTCAGCTGCTGCAGTGCATTCAGTAGACTGGCTTCCTCCTCTTCTGGTAGTTGAGACAGCAGCTCTAAACAGCTCCTAACAATTGAGTGATTGGCTGAAGTCAATGATGTCAGGCATGTATTGACTAAAAATGTTTGACAAAAATAATGATATAAACCCTCAAACCAGGGAAATGACACATACCACTCAGAGAATAAGAAAGAAAAACATCTGCAGGTTACTTGAGATGAGTGTGAGTGATACTAACTTGTAATTCTGGCACTCATTTTCTGTGATGCTGAGTTGTGTGTCCAGATGATCCAGTAGTGTGTCTGTGCACTCCTCACACAGTGGGTGATCAATGTCTGTCTGACCAGACATGATATCAAACAGATCACTTGTCACCTGCAGGAAAAACACATACATGAACCCTCTATTCTGATCCATCCATCCACTATGCTACCTGTCCTTTTCATTGCCGTTATTTATAGAACTCTAGGCCTTTAAGCCTCGTTCAGACTGTCAGCCCAAATCCGATTTTTGTGCAAATCCGATCATATTTAGATAGTCTGAACGGCAACGAACTACATGAAATCCGATTTGTGCAAATCCGTTTTGAGCTACATTCGTATGTGGTTTGGAATCCTATTCAAATCGCATTTCTGGAAATCCGTTTCAGTCTGGACGGTCAGATCGGATTTAGCGTTGCTTTTTCACGTCCTCACGCCACGTAAAACGTAAACACGTCAGATGTTTTTGCAGAAAACATGCTGAACATCTTTGCAGAAACAAGCTTGTGTCGTTGCGAAGTGCAAGTCAAGCGTGAAAAAACAATATACCGCTAGTACACGCACCTCTTTGTGTTTTGAAAGTATCTGAGACAAAAAAAAAAAGGGAAAATAGCGGCGACGGCAGCACGGAATAAAGCCGAACAGCTTCCTGCATTTCTGCCGCTGCCTCACAAGACGAAATATAACACTACAGCGCAACCGCGACGGTAAGACATCTGTATTGCAAACTGTATTGCTGTTACTGTTGATTTTAGCGTAGGCATAACAACGCAACGGCATTACCATAGAAACCAATGCACATTCAGTAAAAACGAATGAGCGCTTATGAATCTGCATTAATTCAGCCTGTCTGCAATTTTGTTTCATACAGATGGTTTATGTAGAATAGTTTCACAAAACTAAAGTCAGACCATTTTGTTTTTGCTTCAAATTTCGAAATTATTCAATCCAATTTAGATGAAAAACTGCTCATGCTGGATGTATGCAGCCTCTTTGTTTGGATTGTGTTGTGTTTAAAATACAGTGGTTGCCTCTCATTTTAAATTGAAAAAGAGCACAGACAAAGCCTTAGTTTGTTTATATGAGATTTATTTAATTTGTGTAATTCATTTGATTAATTGGGGTTTGTTTTAAAATTTAGTTTTGTTGTTTGACATATTTAAATTTTACAAAGAAATGTGCAGCATTTTATCTGACAATTAATAAATGGACACCTTTTCATTTCTAATTTGTCTTAAATTTTGTTAAAGTTTTTTTTGTTGTTGTTGAGAAAATCATATCATGAAATCAGTATTTCAAAACTGATTTAGCCTCAATAACTAGCTGAAATAACTGTTGCTAATAAATAGAACAAAGACTTGAGACGTGACTTGGACTCCGCTTTAAAGACTTGAGACTTGACTTAGACTTGACCTCAAAGACTTGAGACTTGACTTGGACTTGGACCTCAAAGACTTGTGAACATGTCTGCAAATTCGTGATCGCATTATTCCCCTTTAAAACTTTTTAAATGGATACAAGTTTGGGCTCCTCCCCATCTTTTAGTCTGCATTATTCAGTGCGAGCGCGTTTTTCAATCCGATTCGGCGGAGTGCCAAACTGCCAGCGTCAGAGGAAAAGGTGTGTGCGTTTATTGATAGATTCTAATGATATCTGCATCTGTTCAGTTCTTTGTCGTAAATGCAGTTTAATGTGATGCGGGAATAATACACGACAGTTTCCCATCCACTCATTCAAACGTCTTGTCAGAGTAAATGACAGAGACAGAGAAACATCGTGGAGTTATTTCGTTCAAATAAATAATAATGACCCAGCATCTGATTGCATCATAGACCTATATTTATTAGCCTTAGAAAAAAAGATTTGCGTTATGTCATTTTTGAAGTGTTTAGAAGTGGCAAAGTGACTGATTAATGTGCTGTTATTATTTTTTTTTATTATTATTTTTAAATAGGTTTAATATGGGGCACATCAAACATTATGCCAATCTAGACAATTACTGTAATCTAGGTTTGTCTATATTCTAAATTAATATTAATGAATACGATCTGATTATTTTAAATGATTTAAAATTGAATTATTCAGGGGTTGACTTGATGAGCATGTACTGTATAGGCCTATGTTTCTGCTTATTTTAGTATACAAACAATACATTAATGCCCAGTTTCACAGACAAGGTTTAAGCCTAGTTCCAGACTAAAATGCATGTTTGAGCTCTCTTAACAGAAAGCAACTTTCAACTGACATATCTTAATAAATAAATAAATAATATACGTATACGTAGGCTACATACATACATACATACACATATGACACGAGAACAGAGAAAACATTTAAATAATAATAATAATAATGTGGTATAAATCTGGAACAGAAGATTTATGTACATACTTGTGTATATATATTAAAGGGCACCTATTATGCAAAATCATACAAGATTTGTGTTTGGACATAAATGTGTGTTGGCAGTATGTGAACACTTTGTTCTTTGGTTGTATGCTGTTCTCCATGTTCTCTGCACTCGAGCAGCTGTAACCTCAACAATGTCTCGTAAGTAATCCCAGTGTTCTGTGTTTGGATCTAAGACTGAACATTAAAGTCTTAATTTTCTCCCAACAGCTGAGCCACTGAGAACGCAGTGGATTACTTTTATTTTTCAAAGTCAAAGTCAAAGTCTGCTTTATTGTCAATTCTGCCACATGTACCGTACATACATACAGAAAATTTAAATTGCGTTACTCTCTTACTCCCAACTGCTTACATTTTCAAAACTTTGCCTCTTTTTTCAAAACTTTACACACAAATCCAAGAATTGCACTCACAAAATGCAAAATGCCTCACATCTCTTGCAAAATGAAGCACTGCATTCAAAATTTATTCAAAACTTAAAGCTCTTCTTTCATAAGCTCCTATGTACAATTCTGTACAAGACTGAAAGTAATTGGCAGAGAGATGTTGAAAAATTCACGGTAAACAAGAAAGCAAGATTGAAACCAAACTTTTTACTGTAAGCATTTGTGGTTGTGAATACAGTATTACACAGTACGAAAGAAAAGAAATACGCTACCAGTCAAAGGTTTTTGAACAGTAAGATTTGTAATATTTTTTAAAGAAGTCTCTTCTGCTCACTTATTTGATCCAAAGTACAGCAAAAACAGTAACATTTTGAAGTTTTCTATTTGAATACATTTTTAAATGTAATTTATTCCTGTGATTTCAAAGCTGAATTTTTATCATCATAACTCCAGTCACATGATCCTTCAGAAATCATTATAATATTCTGATTTGCTGCACAAAAAAAACATTTATTATGTTGAAAACAGCTGAGTGGAATTTTTTTCAGGTTTCTTCGATGAATAGAAAGTTCAGAAGAACAGTATGTATCTGAAATTGAAATCTTTTGTAACATTATAAATGTATTTATCATCACTTTTGATCATTTTAAAGCATCCATGATAAATAAAAGTATTCATTTCATACTAACTCCTAGCTTTTGTTATAGTGTTTAATGTAACAAAAGCTTTTTATTTCAGATAAATGCTGATATTTGGATCTTTCTATTCATCAAAGAATTCTGAAAAAAATGTACTCAACTGTTTTAAATATTTATAACAATAACAACAACAACAATAATAATAATAATACACGTTTCTTGAACAGCAAATCAGCATATTACTTTAGAAAGATTTCTGAAGGATCATGTGACACTGAAGACTGGAGTATTGATGCTGTAAATTTTGCCTTTGATATACATTACAATATATTACATTTTAAAATATGTTCAAATAGAAAGCAGTTATTTTAAATAATAAAAATATCTCACAACATTACTGCTTTTGCTGTATTTTAGATCACATAAATGCAGGCTTGGTGAGCAGAAGAGATAAAAAAAAAAATAATAATAAACTTAAAAATCTTACTGTTCAAAAACCTTTGATTGGTAGTGTACATCAACCATGTGTAGTTGGACAGAAACCAAACATAATTTTGAAAAAGGTGATTATTCCAAAGTCTATTCCAAGGCATATTCTAAAGCCATGATTGGTTGGTGTTAAGTAAAACAATGAATGTTTGCACAAGTGAGGACTTAGTGTGAGGCACTGATAAATTAGTGTGGCATTTTGATTTGTAGTGTTTTAAAAAGAAAATCAAGCTACTTCCTGTTAGATTTTTGTGTGTTACATGGAGAACTGTGTGTTGTGTTTTGCAAAAAGTGTTTTATGAAATTGAAAACTGAGTCAAAGGCTGATAATTAGTTTATGGTTTTGCAGATTTGGTGTGTGGTTCTGGTGTTTGAGTGTCAGGTTTTGGAAATTGTGTGACAAGTAAAGATTTTGTGTGTAAGCAGTTGAAAAAAACTAAACGTAAACACAGGTTTGAGTATCAATCAGCTTTTCTGCATATAGCCTACATACTGGCCCTGATAATCATAACTTTTATGTACCTCTTGCTCCATTGCTGCAAATCAGTTTCTGTAAATGAATGACTTGCTCTACCTGTTGCTTTGGTCTTCATCAACACCCACTTGCACCACCTGCTGGTGAGCGACTAACAGCAGATGGAGATCATGCATCGGTACTCTACTTCTATTCCTGCAGTTCCCGGATGTGCAATGCTGAATTTTCTGCTGAATTTGAACCACTGAATTTGAGGATGCAAATTTGTAAAGGGAACTAAAATGGACCGAAAATTGCCGATTGAATATTATACATCGTACTTTTAAAAAGTTTTAATTTTTCAGAAGTTATTATGAAAATGTGTGTTGTCATGCCTGTTTTGGGTTTGGTTTCATGTTCATGTTTTCATGTCTTTTATTTTAAAGTTTAGTCATGGTCCCTGTTTGTGTCATGCTTCTCTTGCCCTCATGTATTCCTGCTCTTGGTTCCTTCGTTCATTGTGTCATGTTCTGATTGGTTATTGTCCTGTCATGCGACTCTCAGTTCTGTTTGGTCATTGGTTGATTCTTGTCATGTGACCTGTATTGTTTGCTATAAGTAGCCATCATGTTGCCATTGTCTCTTGTCGTGTATTGATGTTGTAACCTGCTGTTGGTGAGTCAAGTCAAGTCTGTTCAAGCCAAGTCTCTGTTTGGATTTTGGATTTCACCTTGTTTAAATAAAATTGCACTTGGGTTCATCACTGCGCTCACCTCCAGTGGACTATCATTACATGTGTTGACTCACAGTGAGTGCTTCTGCTATGGCTTTGTAATGTGACAATACTGACGCTAGCACATTTAATATTCCGATGTAGCACTGTATAAACTCACAGTTCATAGATTTGCTTCTGTGAATATGAATTATTTTAACTACAGTGTTTTTCTTAGAATAAATTGTTGAATCTGTGTTTAAAACGCCACTTAGCGATCAAAAGCGCAAATGCATTTTGCCGATGCGGTGGCAGTGCCCACAGTGGTAAAATAAAACTCATTCTGGTTGTAGATGCAGTCAGGTCAAAGTGACTGGTATGTCTTGTGGCATCTCTATGTGGTCCAACTTGGTATCACACCTTAACTTGTTGTTTGTATTAAAAGAAGAAGAAGAAGAAGAAAAACAACTCAAAAATATAGCTGCAAGCAGCAATTAAGGGGCTAAGCACAAAGAAGGCAACATAAGTCATGCAAGCATGTCTGGCAACATCAGACCAACTGCATCAATGAGCAATTAAATATGTATTTATTATTTTAAGCAAAACAGCTGAAAAATCATATACAGTCACTATAAATATGATTGAAAGATTTATCACTGTTGAACAGTAGGTGTTGCTGTTACGCAACTGATGTGGTGTGGTCAGTGTGAGGTAACAATGTCACAAATAAAGTTTGGTGTCAATATGTCAAAGCTTTGTAGAGATATAGCCTCAGAGTCATTTTGCATGACACCTCACATTTGTTGCAGCACTATCTACATGACATATAAGAAATTATGATCCGCACTCACGAGAACAGTCTTCTTTTTCCGTTTTATTAAATGTTCATCACCAATGGGGAAAAGACAAACGTTTCGGCTACCAAGCCTTCCTCAGTGTGTAAAGCAATTACATCCCTCCACCCACTTTTCAAATCACCAATTATGTCAACGTCATCACTCACCAGCCAATGTTGAATCACCACAATCATTAAAGTGGGTGGAGGGATGTAATTGCTTTACACACTGAGGAAGGCTTGGTAGCCGAAACGTTTGTGTCTTTTCCCCATTGGTGATGAACATTTAATAAAACGGAAAAAGAAGACTGTTCTCGTGAGTGCGGATCATAATTTCTTATATATAGTAACCTAATAGATTGACGCACCAAAATAAAAAGATCTAGTAACGGAAGAGTGTGGTGCAAACAACGTTGTTGAACTGAATTCTCATTAAGCACCTGCTGCCAGCGTTCAATAAAGATGTCTTTCGACGAAATTAGTAAAATGACTGATGAAAAAGCTTCAATATTCACATTCACCATGGGAGACGTGGAAAAGATTTTACTCCCGGGCCAAATACTCACGTCCTCAATATCTACACAAGAAACGATACAACAAATGGAACAAAGACTGTTGGCACTTCAACAAAAAGGAGTTTGAATGGAGCTACATGCCCAAACATTGAGTGAGTACTTCAGAAATTGTCGGATACCACGGGGACTGGGAATCCAAAAAGAACCGACAATTGGACGAGACAACTCTGAGTTCTGCAAAAAGTGGTGCGAGATTCTCAACCATTGTTCGATGAATCTAATGCTCTTGATCAGGGGTCACCAAGTTCGGTCCTGGAGGGCCGGTGTCCCTGCAGAGTTTAGCTCCAACCCTAATTAAACACACCTGAAGCAGCTAATCAAGGTCTTACTAGGTATACTAGAAACTTCCAGGCAGGTGTGTTGAGACAAGTTGGAGCTAAACTCTGCAGGACACCGGCCCTCCAGGATCAAGTTTGATGACCCCTGCTCTTGATCATTGAGTTTACTAAGAAAGAAACAAAGTCATTATCTGAAAAAATAGAAAGTCATAAGATGGAAATAAATCACAAATTTGATAAGAAACAACTAGATGATCTTCAGAGACAAATGGAAGAAAAACTTGATAAATTCAGAGTGGAGTTACTCAACGTCAAGATTCACAAGTTCTAGAGAGACACCGTGGACTATAAAGACCACAAAGTTTACACCTGGATGTCGGAGAGATCTAAACCTCAACAACAGCGAGGAGGATTGAGATACACAAGCACCTCTGAATCAGATGATTCTTACATGTCGTCTTCTCAAATCACTTCTCGACAGAGAAAACCTTTTTTGGGCCAGCCCCGTCGCTCCAAACGCAATCAAAATGGAAGCAACCAACGAGAAGAGGGCGATGGGGAAAAGGACTTTGGGAGGTAACTTCATCCAAATGTACTGTTTCAAATGATCAAGACAATATTATCAGACAAAGAATTATCCACTGAACAAACTACAGTATTGAGTAAAGGACTATCATTTGTACCATATAATGTTTCAAATCCCTTTATGGTCAAGGTTGAATTATTCAAATTTTTTAGAAATGTGAAATTGAGAAGTTTTTTAATTCGAATGTGAATGCAACTCCATATGTAAAACAGTTTAAACCGAAAAGTACTTTCACGCCAGTAATTCATAATCATTCAGTGAATACTTTTTGTAAACTTGTAGAAGACGATGTGGAAAAATTAGCACAAGAACCTCATAATGAATTGCACAAGAAGAAAAATTTAACAAGAGTGCAAAGAGAAGCATTATCAGTATTAACTAATGATCCGACATTGACTATTCAATGAGCAGATAAAGGTGGAGGAATTGTGGTTATAAATACTAGTACATACATCAAGAAAATAAAAGGGATGTTACATGATGAGACATTTTATAAGAAACTTGTATTTAACCCGACTGAGCCCTATAAAAAACAAATTGATGACATTTTACAAATAGGATTAGATAGGAAATGGATAAATGAACAAGAATTTAAACATTTAAAAAATGAATATCCAAGGATTCCAGTTTTATACACTTTACCAAAAATTCATAAATCACTAGAAGATCCTCCAATGCAACCAATTGTTTCAGGGAATGGGTCATTGACAGAAACTATATCTAAATTTCTTGATTCTTTGATTCAACCGATAGTGAAAAAACTGCCATCCTATTTAAAAGACACCACTGATTTTTTTAATAAATTGAATCGAATTCCTTGCATAAGCACGACGGACTGGCTTGTAACACTAGATGTCACTTCACTCTACACTAATATACCTCATGAGGCAGGTTTAGATGCACTAAATGTTTACTGTAAAGATGATGACAGCAGAGTACCATCACAATATATAGTGGACTTTACAACATTAGTCTTAACCAAGAACTATTTTTTATTTGAGAGAGATTTTTATTTGCAAGTACAAGGTACAGCAATGGGCACTCCAATAGCACCAAACTATGCGAATTTATTTATGGGTAAATTTGAACAAGATTATGTCTATAATAATAATCCATTTCAGTCAAAAATTAAAGTTTGGATGCGTTATATAGATGATTGTTTTATGATTTGGTCAGGTTCTGAACAGGAATTAGATTAATTTGTGTCCCTCATTAATTCGAAAATTCCATCAATTAAGTTTACAATGGAAAAAAGCTGTGATTTCATAAATATTTTGGACGTTAAAGTAACAAAGATCAATGAGTCATTACATACAACAGTATTTCGAAAACCAACGGATAAAAACACAATATTATCTATTGACAGTTATCATCCAGCTCCTTTAAAACGTAGTTTACCGATCAGTCAATTACATAGATTAAAACGTAACTGTAGTACTGAACATGAATTCGAGGACCAGGTAAAACTGCTATTTCAACGATTTCGTTCTAAAGGGTATCCACAAAGTTGGTTAAATAATGCATTGGATAAGGTAAACAAATTGAATAGACATGATCTTTTGAAAATAAATAAACCCAATGAAAAACAAATATTATTCAGTAAATTGTTTATTGACATACAATGAGCACAGTAATACAATAAACTCGATCATTTCTAAATATTGGCACATATTATCATCTGATGAATCTTTAAATGATAAATTTAAATATCGCCCATTGTTTACTTTTAAAAGATCACGAAACCTATCAGATATGATGGTAAATTTAGATGTAGTAAGGAGAAAAAAGACTGCATATATACAGGGCTGTCTTCCGTGCAGAAACTGTGCCGCATGCCAAAATTTAGTGAAGTGTAAAGAGTTTATGAGTCCAGTAACAAGGAAATGTTTTAAAATTACATCTTGTATTACCTGTTCAACTCGTAATGTGATCTATATGTTAAAATGTCCCTGTCAAAAGATATATATAGGAAAATCATAGCGTCAGTTGAAATTACAAATTAGTGAACATAAATCAAGCATACGATGACAAGATATAACCTCTTCAGTAGCGAGACATTTTAATGAAATGGGACATGACATCAAGCAATTGGAATGTATAGGAATAGAAGAGGTTTTTAGGTCACATCGAGGAGGTAATATAAATAAAGAACTATTGAAACGAGAAGCATTTTGGATTCATAAACTTAAATCACTGACGCCAAATGGCATGAATGAAGAACTAGAACTTTCTGTTTTCCTTTAATGTACTATAATTGGTCGAATTCATCCTTAAGATGTTATATAATAAATCTGAATTATTTACACTGTGAAAACAATTACTTATGACGATGTATTTCTGATGTTTCTAATTGTTGAATTTTCCACTGTTATACTATTTAAAGTCAATTGGTGGAGTACATATTGTTGATTGTTTATTTGAACTGTAGGCTTGTATAATAGTGATAAATGAATAATCCTAGATAATTCTTGCCTTAGTCATGGATGTGTAGTGTGATGTACTGGTGAATATGATCGTTTGTGTTGTGAAGGTTGTTTGGTAGTTAAAAGGAAATGTTTTAATGATTGTGGTGATTCAACATTGGCTGGTGAGTGATGACGTCGACATAATTGGTGATTTGAAAAGTGGGTGGAGGGATGTAATTGCTTTACACACTGAGGAAGGCTTGGTAGCCGAAACGTTTGTGTCTTTTCCCCATTGGTGATGAACATTTAATAAAACGGAAAAAGAAGACTGTTCTCGTGAGCGCGGATCATAATTTCTTATATATAGTAACCTAATAGATTGACGCACCAAAATAAAAAGATCTAGTAACGGAAGAGTGCGGTGCAAACGACGTTGTTGATCTACATGAAATCCATATGTTGTTGGCATGACCCAAGGAATATTTTGAGACCAGTTGCATTATAATAGGCTAATGCAATCAAAAGTTATTAGCATTTTTGGAAATTTCATAATTAATTATTAATGAATGGTTTATCACTCTTGACCAATAGGTGGCGCTGTTACCAAATTAATGTGGCATGGTCAGTGTGAGGTGACTATGGCACATACAAAGTTTGGTGTGAATATGTCAAAGCTTTGCAGAGATACAGCCTGTGATGCCTTTCGTTAAAAACGAAAACCGTTTCGTATTTCTACACAAAATCTATACATTTTTGCCAGAATGGTCCTGAAGATGATCCGAGTCAAATTTGGTGAAAATCGGACCAACGGTCTAGGAGGAGTTTAAAAAAGTAGGTTTCAACTTTAATCAAAATGGCGGACAGGAAGTTTGGCCAATTTTGGCATAATTGGTATTGATGTTCTCGGCATGACCCAAATAATATATTGAGATCGCTTTCATTACAATTGGCCAATTTAATCAAATGTTATTATAATTTTTTATTTATTTCTTTATAACGTTTGGCCACAAGGTGGCGCTGCCCCAAAACTTTTTGAGTACTGTCAGGGCATGGTGCCGAAGACACATACTGAGTTTCGTAACGATACGCCAATGCGTTCATAAAATATAGCATTTTACAAAATTCAAAATATCCGACACCCAAAATGGCTGACATGGGAACATTGGGTATGGTTCGACTCGGCCTGCTCCACCGAATCTAAAGAGACCAGTTTTGTGATTTTTGGCCAAACCATTCAGAATTTGCCAAAATTGCAGGTAGCCTCAGGTCATGGTTGTTATAACACCCACCAAGTTTGGTCTCAATACGCCAAACCGTTGCAGAGATATAGCCTCACATCCATTTTTGTGCGCTCTTCGTAGAATTAGTCCACGTGTTATTCAAGAATGGTTTGACTAAACTTGAATTCCATAACTTTTTGTCAGCATGGTCTGAAGATGATCTGTGCCATTTTTGGTGAAAATCAGACAAACCGTCTAGGACGAGTTCGAAAAAGTAGGTTTAACAAACTATTAAAAAATAACGGAAAAAAAACCCAATTTCGACTCTGCATGAGCCAAGGATTCATAGGAAAAAATATTTTCATTCTAGACCTTACGGTTCAAAGGTTATTAGCATAAACATGAGTGAAACTTTGGACAAGTGGTGGCGCTAAAGAGTTTGAGTTAGAGACTCCAAACTAGTTATGGTTAATGTTGAGACTGTCTTCTATCTGTGTGCCAAATTTCATAACTTTCCCACAAGCGGTTCTATGGGCAGCCATAGACTCAAGAGCAGAAGAAGAAACCAAAGAAGAAGAATAAGAACGCCAACGGATACAATAGGTGTCTTCGCACCTTTGGTGCTTGGCCCCTAATAAGAAGAAATCTAACGGATACAAGAGGTGCCTTCACACCTTCGGTGCTTGGCCCCTAATAAACATTTATTTTTAGGCTGAAAGAATAATAATAAGAATTCCAACGGTTACAATAGGTGCCTTTGCACCTTCGGTGCTTGGCAGCTAATAAGAAGAAATCTAACAAATACAAGAGGTGCCTTTGCACCTTTGGTGTCTGGCCCCTAATAAACATTTATTTTTAGGCTGGAGAAGTACAGTTAAATAAGTCTAAATAATAACAACAACAACTTTAATGTGTTAAATTAATATATTGGTGTCAAATAAATAACTTAATCATGCACGTCATCCTTTAACTGCTTTTTGTTTCGACTACTGTTTTAAAATAGCAACATCAACAGCAATCCAAAAATGTATCATATATCAGTGAAATCAACTCTAATAAATAATCTGCTTTATTGTACTGCTTTTGTGTCTGCCAAGAACATAAATGTAAATATGAAATTGTGTATAGTTGTATAGTGCTGTTTTGTATTAATGAGTTCATACCTTCAGCCTGCGACTCAAGTTCTCCATAGTTCCTCCATCTGAAGCTTCTCCAATTAGAGTGAAACTATTTGCGCTTTCAGTTGACATCATCCTACAGAACACAAACAGCTCATTACTACACCGCCATACATTTGTAATATTTACCTTCAGCTCAGCACGTTGTTACAGTTCATAAGAGCTGCATATAACACATTACATAGAATAAAGAGATAAAAAAATATAAACCAGAACTAAAGATAAACAATTCTGTATTAACTGAGTCACAACTGTGATTTAAAAAAAGTGATTTACAGAACTAGAACATTATACTACTGAAGAAAATAGCATGCAAAGATTTGTGGATGTTTCAGTTCATAATAAAAAAAAAAAGAAATACTATAAACATGGCGAAGTGTGTGAGACAGACAATGCAGCAACACTATTTGACTGTGTACTTGTTACGTTACATGTACTTACTATATACTTACTAATAACAATAATTTATGCATAATTTGGTTACACTATATTTTAAGGTGTCCTTGTTACAGTGTAATTATACATTTAAGTACTGAGAAATATTAAGTAACAACATGTACTTACTATATGGTTAGGGTTAGAATTAGGGTTTTGCTTAGAGTTACTTGCATGTAATTACGCATAATTAATTGTTATTATAATAGTAAGTACATGCAACGTGTAACAAGGACACCTTAAAATAAAGTGTTACCCATAATTTCATGCAACTAACCCTAAAAAGGTGTTTAAAAAAAGTTTTGTAGGGGTACTGTTGTGTCTGTCTACAGTATTTTGTCTATACTGGAACCATTATTGCAGCAGTTTGTAGTATGCAGAATGCAGTAGGCATGTGGCACCAAATTAATTGTGAATTTTGGTCACACATCACTTAAGGTGAGTGTGAGAGTATCAAATGACTTGCAAAAAAAAAAAATACGTTGTGCTTGGGCTTGGCCGTGGTCAAGGGGCTCTACAGTGCCCCCAAACACAGGCTATGGTTAGGATGACATTTCTCTGATGTGCACTGAAATTTGGTATGGTCTCTTATTATTTATAAAAAATATTCACCATGTTGGATGGAATGTGTGATTTTTAAATTTTCTCGTACTGTACCATGGTTAAAAACTCATGAAAGCTAACAGACAAATTTGTCTTAAAGTATTTTAAATTTGATAATGCAATTTAGGAGAGACGTGCCTCATCAGCTCCACAGCATCCACTGCATATTTCTTGTCTTTAGAATACATATAAACTCATGAAATTTTGCACACTTGTAGAAGTTTAGCAAGACTTAGTCATTCTTTGGTCATTTGTTTTAATAATAAATATGTTTTGGTGTGGCCACTGGACTCCTTAGCACCCCCAAACATGTCCATATATATTTATTACTGTGTTTGACACAGATTTTGACTAATATTCACAAATTTTTGTAGGGACATTGTCCTCAACATCACAAACAGATTTCTCATGAACTTTTATTGGCTCCGGCCAGCAGAAAGCTAACCAGATTTTGATTTTTGACTTTGAAGTGTGCTGCCATGGTGATGTGTTAAAACTGTAAAAAATGGGAAAACAGAAATGGTCTCATTGTCTGCATCCATCCTGTGATTTACATCAAACTGGACACATATGTTTGACTTTGTGGGCTGATGACTTTGATGTGGCTAGTGTGGGTCACGGTTGTAACACCACCACCTGGCAGAAGGAAGTAGGGCATTTTTAACAAACCTTGAATATCCTGTATTGCTCTTTTTCTTAAGGTGACGCATTGCTGCTACACGTATTATTTTGTTCCACTCAATTATGTTGTAATTTTATGTCATTTCAACGACATCTTTTCTCGTAATAACGAGATGTCATTATACAACATCTTTTCTTGTAATAACGAGATATGTCGTTAAAACATCATCTTTTTTTCTCATTAAAACAACATCTTTTCTCATAATAACGAGATGTGTCGTTAAAACTACATCTTTTTCTCGTTAAAACATATTTGTTCTTGTAATAATGAGATGTCGTTAAAACGACAATTATGATCAGATCAAACCAGTTATTTTGAATAATCGACTCGGGGCTTGGAATATTTCTTTATCTGAATGACTTGCATTTTGAGTTAACACTAATTTGAAATACAAACATTTCTGATCATTTGATTTAAAAAAACGGTTTAATTTTATTATTATTATTATTATTTGTTTGAGAAATGAAAAACGAAAATAAAATTTTCGTATTTGTTGTTCTTGAAAAAAAAAAAAGCAGCTTATGCTTTAATATTTGTTTCACATGTGCAGGCGGCCTTGATACTTTAGTCGGATTATAAGAATATACTGTATAGGTGTAACGTGGGGTTTTGGGTTATGTTTTATGTTCATGTTTTCATGTCTTTTATTTTGGTCATGGTCCCTGTTTGTGTCATGCTTCCCTTGCCCTCATGTATTCATGCTATTGGTTCTTAAGTTCAATTTTCATGTTCTGATTGGTTGTCCTAGTCATGTGTCCTGTCTCTCACTGGTTGGGTCTTGTCACGTGACCTGTATTGCTTGCTATAAGTAGCCATCATGTTGCCATTGTTCCTTGTTGTGTATTGATGTTGTAACCCGCTGTCGGTTAGTCTAGTCTGTTCATGCCAAGTCAAGTCTGTTTCAAGTCAAGTCTGTTTCAAGTCAAGTCTGTTTCAAGTCAAGTCTTCATTTGTTTGGATTTTGGATTAACCTTTTGTAAATAAAACTGCACTTGGGTTCTTAAACTCGCTTCCAGTGGACTGCTGTTACAATAGGCTGCGCTGCGTGTGGGTGTGAGCACAAAACAGAGCTCAGACGGGAAAGACTGTACATCTTGTTGGATTTATATGAATTAAACACAAATTTGTTTTGGATCGTTTCATTTAAGTAGACCTTTCAAGCTAGACATATTTTACAAAAGCAATTTGTGACGTTTTGTTCTTATTGTGGGTGTACACAAAATAGTACACAAAATAAAGCAGACATTTACATTTCTTTCCGCTGTTATCAAAAATGCAAGGGATCGGGATCGCGCCAGTGCCGCTGACCAGAGAAATGCAGTGTTGTTGTGCTCTATATGAGATGTATATTTGCAAGGAATATAGCCTATGCAATAACCAAACAGTATGAAGAAACGTTATTGTGGCTAATTTGTAGAGAGGTAAATCAAATAAACTCTTATTCTGCATGATGGGACAGACAGTAAAGACAGGCTTACAGAGTTGTAAAGTGGTATTTTAGGGCCGTCCTCACATGTGAAACAAATATTATAGCATAATCTCATTTTATTTTATCCACAAACAAAAAATATGAAACATGTAGCTTAACTTTTGTTTTTTTGTTTATCGAACAAAGCAAAATAATAATATTAATAATAATAATAAAAAACATTTGTCATTTCTCTATTTATTTTTGGTCGTATTTCGATTTGGTGTTAAATCAAATTTAAGTTATTCAAATAAAGAAATATTCCAAGCCCAGAGTCGATTATTCAAAAATAACTGGTTTGATCTGATCATCTAAAACGAGTCATATCCTTTGGGTCTGAGTGCAATTATTGGATAGCATTACTGTAGACAGATTGGAAATTAATCCTAATAAACATGTCGCTATAACAAAAACAAAAACATTAAAATATATTTAAAAAAAGTGTATTTCTATTATCCCTCCAGCAATAACTTCAGCAGCATGCAGACCCTCGTTTATCTCAGGACTGTGGCGACAGCAGCACGGACAATCACTTAGTTATTTTACATAATGTAAGCATATCTTCTATAACAGGAAAAACATATAGTTTTTATGACATAATATGTCTTTAACGAGAATGTAATTTTACGAGATAATTATGTCGTTACGACATATCTCGTTATTATGAGAAAAGGTGTTGTTTTAATGAGAAAAAGATGTCGTTTAACGACATATCTCTTTATTACAAGAAAAGATGTTGTTAAACTACATAACATCTTATTACGACATGATTGAGTGCTAAAGAAATTGTGTGTGGCAGCAATGCGTCACCGTATTCTCTAAATTGCTACAGATGTTTAATATAATGATGTCAAGAAAGTACAGACTTAAAATTATTAAGGGATTGTTGATTGACATGGCAGCACATTAAAAATGTTATGATCTTTTGCACATTTGTCAGAGTCCTCTGGTATTATGGCTTGGCAAAGGTTCATACTTGCATATGAAGAAGGGGGTCTATAGCGGCACCTATAAAATTGGCATGCTCAGGGGACTCTGTAGCACATCCTTTTTCATCTACAGTCACCAAGCTTCACACATATATACAGCTCATCAAAACTTTCATATCAAAGACATTAGCTCCGACCAACAGGAGGTCAGCCATTTTGAAAACAGGAAGTGTCTCATTACATTACAGTTTACACAAATGTTGGCCTTTTGGATGTCAGTGGAGAAGCGCTATTGTTTATGTATTAGTGTTGTCACAATACCAAAATTTTGAGTTCGATACGATACCTGACTAAATTATCTTGATACTACTACTCAACCAATACTAAGACAAAAACATAAAACAACAGGAAAAGTCATTGAAAAGGATAAGAGGGCATGAGCTAGGGGTGGGAAATAGGACCAAAATCTTATTTCATGATTGGAGTAATTATAATTTTTTTTTTTTTACAATAACAATTTATATCATGATATAGTCATTTTTGTTGTTTTAACAAACAAAAGTAACAAATACAATGAAACAAATTAAATAAACAGTGTTTTTAGGTACAGTTGGTCTATGTAACGGTAGCATTCAAGTAAGACCTAATACCGAAACTGAATAAAGTTATCAAAATGTAAAAGTAAAGCACTCATAGACTTCGCTGTATGAATTAAACATGTATACAATGATCCTTATTAGAGCTACTAAAGTTAGTCAGTTAAGATCAGTGACTGATTTTCTTTTTCTTTTGTTGTTTGATTAACATTATAGATACAGACAGCGGGAGGAATATTTGTCTGTCAGTTTAAGAGCTGCATGGATCCAATTTATTGATAGGCCTACATATGCATTTTCTTTCTCAGTTGTTTATGTTCACTTTAGTCATAAGCCAAGGCGGGCATTTTAATTGTGTGTATTTGACTGTAACTCATGAAAGAGATCTGATTTCACGATCGCATGCTGTCTGAGAGGCAGCTTTCAGTGCATGCACATCAGGTGTGTGATAGCGTGTGAGTACTGCACTGAGTTCTTTTTAAAGGTTTATTGTGCTTAGTATAACTCTTCTTTAGGAACAAAGTGCATACGTGATTTATTTTCTCATTCATACATGATTCTTATTCACTTTTACATTGTCAGTAACTTTAAGCAAGTCACTGATAATCTCTGGTTTTCACATTGCCACTGCTTCCTTCAAATTCAACCAAATATTTTCAATGAGAATTAAATATGGAGACTGAACAGGCCACTCAAGAACATTCTATGACTGACCCCTGAACCAAGCATAAGTAGATTTGGATGTATACTTTGGGATGATTGTCCTACAGGGAAGTCCATTGATCATTAGCTTCAGTCTTTGCACCAAAGGCATCACAATTCTTGCCAAAATGGCTTGATACTTCAAAGAATGATATCCTTCATACAGTCATGTTTTCCACTTCCTGCTACAGTAAAACAAGCCTATAACAGGACTGATCCACCTCCAAGTTTGACGATGGAAATGGTGTTCTTCTGCTTATAAGCTTTGCCTTTTTTGCACCAGATACCGCTGATCAATGTTCCCTTTAAGCTGCGTGTGTGTGCGCGGGGCCGCACAGACTAATTGAAGGTCCCACGCAGCACAATTTTATACCACGCACACATCGCGCACTCGCTCAGTAGTCAGCAGCAATAGCAAAATGAAAAGAAGAAAGTTTACCTCAGCAACGTCAGAAAAAGGTTTGTTTGATTTTCAAACAAGAATGGTTAAAAGAAACAGTTCAAACGGATACAGCTGATGGTCCTGGAAAATCAGTTAAATTGTCTGAAATATTTAGCTACGGAGCAAATGGCGTTGTGTGCAAAATTTGTAATGATGTGACTTTCCATCGCGTCCGTATTATCATACCCTTAACCAGAGATATTTCTCATTTGCCAAGGTGTGCAACGCATGTGCCCCACAGACACAACTGTGCCCTTTTGAACAATCATTCCTTGACTGGCAAAGAGACACTGCTGATTGACATTATAATTGAGAGAAATCTGGATTTCCTTTTTCTAACTGAAACCTGGCAAATGTCTGATGACTTCATTGCACTTAATCTATTAACCCCTCCTGGATATAGCTATCTGACAAAACCTCATCTCACTGGCAGAGGTGGTGGTCTGGCTGTGGTATTTAAGAACAATTATAAAATGACCAAATATGATGCTCTTGATGTTTAAAGTTTTGAATGTCTATCATTTAAACTTGCTGGTCCTTCTCCACTTCTGATTCTGTTGATTTATTGACCGCCTAAATATAACGCAAGCTTCCTTTCTGAGCTGACTGAACTTCTAACTCTCGCCTGTGCCTGGCATGACAGAATCACAATGCTAGGTGACTTTAACATACATGATGAATCTGATTGTAATTCTGCAAAATACTTTTTGTCTGTTTTGGATTATTTTGATGTATCACAGTATATTGATTTTCCCATGCATTCACATTCTCATACTCTTGATTTGCTTTGCACTGTTGGTATTGACAATGTTGGTGCTGAGGGTCATGAATTGGGCACCTCTGATCATAAAATTATTGTCTTTTGTTTTCCTCTCCTTCTTGTAAAACCAAAAACTAAAACTACTATATCTTATCGTAACCTGAAATCTGTAACCACAGACAATTTTTCTGTTGCTATTGCTGCCTCCCCTCTCTCATCCGCACTCAACCTCCTGAACCCTGATGAGATACTCTCAACCTATAATGAATCTAGTAATGTTTTGGATGTCCTTGCTCCACTAAAAACTAGAACTATCCCGTCCACTCACTCCTCTCCTTGGTTCACCCCTGAACTTAGAGTAATGAAAGCTAAATGTAGGCATCTTGAACGACTTAATAAAAAATCATTGTTTGTAGTGCATGCTATTGCTTTTTCAGATTAAGTAGTGAAATATAAAGAAGCATTTAACACTGCACACTCTACCTATCTCTCCATTGTCATTAAAGTGCCCCTATTATGCCATTTTTAAGGATGCTAATATTGTTTTATGAGTCTCCTAAAACAGGTTTACATGCATGCAAGGTCAAAAAACACTTTAGTTTTCTCTAAAAATAGATTTAATTTGACCTCATTTCTAAATGATTTGTAAACCCAATCCCCTCTCACCTTCTCCAAGCAATCTCTCCCACACTCTTACTGGAGCTCACACACATTATCAACACATCTCTCCGCACTGGCATCTTCCCCACAGCGTTCAAGCAGGCCCGGGTAACCCCACTGCTCAAAAAACCTACATTAAACACTTCTCTTTTAGAAAACTACAGACCTGACTCTCTCCTTCCATTCGTAGCGAAAACACTCGAACGAGTTGTCTTCAACCAGCTCTCACTCTTTCTTTCACAGTACAACAAACTGGATGCTAAACAGTCAGGTTTCAGGAGTGGCCATTCAACAGAGACTGCGCTACTCTCAGTCACTGAAGCCCTGCGAATCGCAAAGGCCGATTCCAAATTATCAGTCCTCATTCTGCTGGATCTTTCTGCTGCTTTTGACACTGTCAATCATCAGATCCTCCTGTCTACCCTCTCATCGCTGGGCATCACTGGGATTCCACTTCGCTGGTTTGAATCCTATCTCACCGGTAGGTCTTTCAGGGTGGCCTGGGGAGGGGAGGTATCCAAAGCACATCGACTGGTCACTGGGGTTCCTCAGGGATCGGTTCTTGGACCCCTCCTCTTCTCCACATACACTACATCACTGGGACCCATCATACAGGCACATGGCTTCTCCTACCATTGCTACGCCGATGACACACAGCTCTATCTATCCTTTCAACCAGATGATCCAACGGTAGCTGCACGGATCTCAGGCTGCCTGGCGGACATCTTGGCATGGATGAAAGAACATCACCTACAGCTCAACCTGGCAAAGACTGAGCGTCTTGTCGTCCCTGCCACTCCGACTCGATTCAGTTAGGCACATCAATAATTACCCCATCAACTTCGGTCAGAAATCTTGGTGTAATCTTTGATGACCAGCTGACCTACAAAGAGCACATTGCAAAGACTGCTCGATCTTGCAGGTTTGCGCTACACAACATCAGAAAAATCAGGCCCTTTCTGACAGAGCATGCTGCACAACTTCTTGTCCAGGCCCTTGTCGTTTCTAGGCTGGACTACTGCAATGCTCTTCTGGCTGGTCTTCCATCAAACACAATCAAACCTCTACAAATGATTCAGAATGCAGCGGCACGACTGGTCTTCAATGAGCCCAAAAGAACCCATGTTACACCTCTCTTCATCTCATTGCACTGGCTACCAGTGGCAGCTCGCATCAAGTTCAAGACACTGATGCTTGCATACAGAACGACCACAGGCTCAGCACCCTCCTACTTCCACTCACTATTACGAATCTACATCCCTTCCAGAAGTCTGAGATCTGCTAGTGAGCGACGCCTTGTGGTACCATCACAGAGAGGCTCAAAATCACTCTCCAGAACATTCTCATTCACCATTCCTGGATGGTGGAATAATCTTCCCACCCCTATCTGGAATGCTGGATCCCTGTCAATCTTCAAGCAACAACTGAAAACTCATCTCTTTCGGCACTACTTGACTTCATCCTAAACTTGTTCTTAAAAAAAAAAAAAAAAAAAAAACTTTCCCTTTATCTTTCTCTCCTTCCCTTGCTAGCTTGTACTTATTTGAACAATGACTGAGACTTGGTGTTACGAGCACTTCCTCTGTCTGATTGCCTCTTCAAGATGAATCACTTTATGTATTCCCCAATTGTAAGTCGCTTTGGATAAAAGCGTCTGCCAAATGACTAAATGTAAATGTAAATGTAAACGACTCGTGCGAAGCAGTTCGAAGAATCAGTCTCTCTAAACCCCTCCTTTCCGTGAGCCCTCACTGCTATGATTGGTCAGATGGCGCAGTCCTTTGTGATTGGTCTACCGCGTACAGCGCGTGTCGGAAACGAAACGCCCATTGCCATAGCGGAATGACTGGAGACTTGTCAATACATAGAATAGATGGTATCGATTGTACCTTACCAATTCGAGCTGGAGTCTGATGATGAAACGGTTGGAGTGGCTGATCCACAAGAGCAGGAGCAGGACGTGTCTCAGTGGTAAGTGTCAAGTGTTAACAAGTTTGTGGTAATAATAAGATGTGATAGCAAGTTGTTCGCAATGTAGAACGTGGGCGGACATTATGCAAATGTGTTACTTCGTGACGTACAGCCGCAACAGAGTTAGACTCAAATTCCTGACGACTCATTTAGGCGATTGCGAGCAGACTCTTTTTTTTGATAGACAATAACTTCATTTATCGTGCACTGTCGGCTTCACAACTTTGCAGATAGTTTATGTTCACATACAGCTACATGACACACTGCATGAAAGGTAATATTCGAAAAGGCATAATTGGGGCACTTTAAAGGGGTGGTTGACTGTTTTTTTTCTAGGCTTGATTATGTGTATGGGGTGCAGTCAAACATGTGTTCATGCTAAGTTTTTAAAAAAACTTATTATGTTTCACATAATTTACCTTTATTCCACACCTCTCTGTCCCTTCTGTTATAAATGCCCCGATTATTTACTGGTTTTATAAAGCCCTTCCCTCAGAAATACGTGATGGTCTCTGATTGGTAAGCTGGTCCAGTGTGTTGTGATTCGCTAAACCGCCTCTACTGCGTGTCTAAACGTCCCGCCCTTCGCCTCAGTGGCATGTGCTCCGGTTGTATTGTAAACAATGGCGTAGTCTATATTGCTTATCAATTTGAGCCAGAATGAGACGCAGAGGATATTAGTGAAGAGGATCGCGCAGAACCTGTGCAAGCACGGCTTTTAATGGTATGTTTTTTTGTTTGTTGTTGGTTCACACTTTCAGATACGCTGTTATTTGTAAGTGCTACTGCTTCTGTTAGCTTTTAATATACGGTTTTATCCTAATTAATGCCTCAATACAGCACGGCAACCGCACGTGCGTCCATGTATAACGCTTCTCATAGCTATGTGAAAATAAGTGTATAATTGGAACAGTTTGCTGGAGCTGATCTGACGATCAGAATGAGAGAGAGAGAGAGCAAGAGAGAGTTGCAGTGCGTGTGCAGAGCAGGGCGACAGTATTAAGTAACAGTATTAAGAACCGCTGCTTTAAAACATACTTTTTTAAACTTGTGAATCCATTAGAATCATTAGAAGACAGAATCGCGATTCATATATGAATAGATTTTTTGCGCACCCCTAGTTTTCTCTTCCTTTTCTCTAAAGCAGCGCAGCATGGCCTCGCCCCCTTCGTTGTGTGTTCCCAGGGGCGGGGTTTATCTGGGTCCGTGACGTATCGGACCCGGGAAGTGACTGTAGTCACTTACCAGTCATTTTTGTAGGCATTAAATTGCCAGAATTTTAAAAGACTTTCAGCGTTGTAACTTTGCAGATATTGTTTATGCTTAAACAGCAATATGCTTACACACTATTCAAAATTGAAATCGCAATCAACCACCGCTTTAATAAATCCAAGTGCAAACCTAAAGCTCTTTTCTCTGAGATCAACAAACTTGTTAAACCATCGTCTGTAGCTATTAATGGCCCTGTTGATCTTTGTGAAAGCTTTCAGTCATTTTTCCTATGTAAAATTGCTAGCATTTACCAAGCCTTTTCTCCATCTGTCTCTCCCCACCTTTCTCCGTGTCTGATAGGTCACCCACACAACACTTTCTTACCCACAAATATATCTGCGGTTGAACAACTGATTATGAAATCTAACTCTGCCTCCTGCTCACTTGATCCCATTCCAACATACCTAATCAAAACCCTTTTGCCTTCACTAATCCAACCTATTACTCATATTACAAACAGATCCCTTGCCACTGCTATGTTCCACATGACCTAAAAGTAGCTGCAATCACCCAAATCCTTAAGAAACCTGGTCTTGATAACATAGTTCTGAACAATTTTAGACCAATATCAAACCTCTCATTTGTTGCGAAAATACTTGAGAAGGCAGATGTAGCACAACTGCAGTCTCATTTAGAGAAACATAATCTTTGAGCGGTTTTAATCTGGTTTCCGTCTCTCTCACAGCACAGAAACAGCACTTATAAAAGCGGTTAATGATCTCCTCCTGGTTTCTGATTCAGGTGCCTACAGTATCCTGGTTCTCCTTCATCTAAGTGCAGCATTTGATACTGTTTGCCACTCTGTACTGCTTTCTTGACTATCTGCAATAGGCATTGCTGGTGCTGCTCTTCAGTGGCTAACTTCATATCTATCGGATAGACAGTAATTTGTTAGGATAGATAAGAATAGATCTCGCACTGTCACTATTTCCCGTGGTGTACCCCAAGGTTCTGTACTTGGTCCACTTTTATTTCTCATTTATGTGCTGCTACTGGGTCCGATCATCAGTCGTCAATTTTGATAGTTATGCTGATGACTTTCAAATTTATTTTACGGTTCAACCCAACTCAGTTTGTCCACCTCTTTCTATTGTTTCCTGTCTTCAAGAACTTAAAACCTGGATGTCAGATACATTTTTACAACTAAATGCAGACAAAACTGAAACGCTGCTGGTTGGCCCTAAATCACAGAGCTCCTCCCAGAACGACATCTTCATAGATATCGATAGTGTCCAGATTAGGCTCTCAACTGTGCAAAATTTAGGAGTACTGTTTGACTCTACGTTGTGTTTTGATTCACATATTGGTCAGATTGTTAAACCATGCTTTTACCAATTGCGTAATATTGTTCGTATACATCCCTCACTTAATTTTGGAGATGCTGAAACTATTATCCATGCTTTTATAACCTCCAGACTAGGTAAACTCCTTATATAGCGGCTTACCTGCCAAAGTTATTAATTGCCTCCAAATGGTACAAAACTTTGCTGCTCGAGCCCTTACATATAACAAAAAATCTGCACATATCACTCATGTCCTTCACCAACTTCACTGTCTTCCTGTGGCAAAACGTATTCAGTTCAAACTCTTAGTTTTAGTTTATAAGGCCTGTCATGGCCTCGCACCTCAATGTCTAGCCGAGTAAGTGCAACCATGTATGCACAACCATAATTATGCGTTTGTTATGCTCAGTTATGCTATGCAATTAGAGTATCTTACAGTATTGAAGGACACATTTGATTTCATTCAATGGCTGAACCTAAAATTTGATCCCTAAAAATTGTCTGATGTAGAAACATCATTGTGGCGTGATAGAGCATTTTTCAGTGTAATTGTTCATGATTGACCATTACTGATTTAGAAAATGGTAACGCAGTAATGAAGGATGTATTTCATTTTGCAGTTTGTTAAAAGTTAAGTCAACTTCTGTTGATCTTTGGAACACAATGCAAAATATTTTTAATGACATTTGAGAGATTTCTGTCCCTCCATTGAAAGTTTATTCAACTCTGATGCTTCAAAATGTTCATAAAGAGGTAGTAAAACAAATCCATATGAATGGAGTGCTTTAAAAGGGTCATATGATGTTGCTAAAAAGAACATTATTTTGTGTATTTGGTGTAATTCAATGTGTTTATGTGGTTTAAGGTTCAAAAACACATTATTTTCCACATACTGTACATTATTGTTGCTCCTCTCTGCCCCGCCTTTTTAAAACGCATCGATTTTTACAAAGCTCATCGGTCTAAAAAGCACGGTGTGCTCTGATTAGCCAGCTATCCAGTGCGTTGTGATTGGCCAAATACCTCAAGCGTATGACGGAAATGTTACGCCCCTTACCATGCTGTGATGCCGTGTCCCGGCACGACGAAACAAAAACAATGAAACCCATTATAAATGAGGCATTTGTTGCATCCAGTGGGGACATAATTACTGATTATAATGACTTATACTGTCTTTTTACGCGTTGCGTCACGCCACGTTGCATCGCGCCACGTAAACATAAAACCATGTCTGCATTCGTGATCGTAGAAACGACAAACAACAAGCACTACTCTACACTGCTCAAAACTCGCGTTTGAATAGTCAGTAGCAAATTCTTATGAAAATGTACTTACAGGCTGTGAGTCAGAAGCACTAGACTGTCCTTGCAAAGTTGGAATTGCCCCACTTTATAGAAACAGCCTTTGTGCACAGTCGGCATTGTAGGCTACTCTCCCAGGTTCAGGAAACAGACCTCCATAAAATGTGCTGCACACACATGAATATTTGCGTTGTACTATTCTGGAACAGTGTTGTAAATATAACTTAACTACTGATTTCTAGTTGTGTACTCATTTGGAAGGCCAAACAAAGTACTTTCGCAATGAAACACACAGCATCTCCACAGCATGGCGACAATACTACAGCAGAATAAGTGTTACGCCTTTTTTCTTTGCGTATACATTTGGGCGGTGTTATGCAAATCTTCCCACACAGTGATGTAGATTTGTGGGGGCGTGTTTGAATGAGCCATTTTAGGAAGGCGTGGCTGAGTCTTCGTTTTTATAAAGAATATATCTTTGGGTTTGAGACTTTAATCTTTGCAACTTTACAGATCCTATATAAGCATGAACAGCTTGTAACACTCCAAAGACAAAGGTAAATCGCATCATATGACCCCTTTAATCCAAGTCTTCTAAAGAGACACAATCACTTTATATGATGAACAGATTTAATTCAAGCTTTTAATCACATATAAACATTGATAAGCGCACAGTTTACATTCAGTTTTGGTAAATAGAAGTTTAAGCATGCTTGCTTGATGCGTGAGAATCAATGACGTTCATTCTTGTTTGTTACTCAGCATATTTGAGCTTCCATAAGAATCAATGAGGTTTGTTTATGCACATCAAGCAAGTGCATTTAAGCTTCTGTTTATGTCTGCTGATGTTGGTTTTATCATATAAAGAGAACATGTCTCTTCATAAAACTTAAACTGCTTGTTTCATATGAATTTATTTTATGATCTCTTTATGAAAGTTTTGAAGCTTTGAGTTTTTTGTGAATAGACTCTTAATGAAAATTAATCTAACAGGTTTGATTAAAAGTATCTTCATTTGTGTTCTTAAGATGAACAAAAGTCTGAGTTTGGAAAGAAGTAAGGTTGAGTAAATGATGACAGAATTTTCATTTCAATTTTCATTTAATTTCATATGTGACCTATCAGTTTAAGCGGTTTAGTCTCTAAGAACTTTCATTTCTAAGAGACCTAGGAAACTTTCTCTCTATTAAGAAACTTGTTTACAGAGGGATGTTGATTTTTGTTGTTGATTTGATAGTATGCCTTAAATGTAATGACTTGAAGTAACATTGATTTATTATCAAATAAATGTCCTATTGTTGTGCCAACAATTTGTTGTCTGTCTTTAAAACTTTAAGTTTTGAGTACAACTTGCTTGAGAAATTTAAGGCAATCAGTTTCCACACATTTTTCCAGTAATGTCAACAAAGAAGACTTAAGTGAACTGTTTTGTTTGAGTTCTGTGCACTAAGCTTAACTTAAATCTCTAAGTTGGCTGAACTTGTCAAATTGAGTTACCAATACTCAAGTTTTCCAGTAACCTACACATACTGTATACTCAAGTTACCTATGCAAAGTTGTATCAACTCAAAAATTTGATGCAATCAGTTTCCACAGGTTCTCTAAGTAAATTCAATGTATTACTTTTTACAGTGCACATTGGTGGTACGTTTCTGAATAAATTAACATTTTGAACAAATCTGAGATTGAGTGAATGATTCAAAGACCAATTCAAGAACCAAGTCAGTCACTTGCTTTGTTCCTGAATGAATGATTCATTGACTCACTTAAGACAGTGACTTGTCACCGCCTACTTGCAGTTTAAGTTTTATATTTAAAAATACAATTACCTTTTTTCCATCATTTCATATTTCTATATTCGAAATATAACACTTAATAAAATATTAATCTCAAAATATTATTTATGCAATTGTAACTGCAGAGTAAATGTGCTCATGACTTCTGAGCTGCATTAAACAGTCTGTGTAAATACATCTGTCATTTTATATGCAGTTACTCATGTGAAAAAAAAGTGAAATAAGACAAATATGGGTTTTGGGTAGACAAGATTAACTGAAATGTTAATCAATAATATATATTAATACTTAATAAAACTTATGACTAAAAATGTCCACAGTTTTCAATGACTAAAAATGCAGCTGACAAAGCTAGCACAAATTAATAGAAATGTCCAAGAAATCACAATATTTTGTGTTAAATGATGCACATTATTTGTTGTTTGTCACATGTAATAGAGTTGACCATTTTTGAGCTAGGAGAAAATGCCAGCCTTTTCCACTGGCTACAATCACAAGCATATTTCATACCTGTCGGAAATTCCTGTTTTTAAATCAAGATTGTAATCTTTTAACAGTAATCCTACAGGTCTAACCAGAACACATGTGTTTGTGTAAAAACAGGTGTCATCAGGGTCATCATACCTTGCAGGTGGGATGTATTTCCGAGCCACACCATCCTGTTTGCTCTCCAAAAAGGTCTCCTAAAATAACACAGACACTTCTTTAAAGAATTCAAAATTTAGTATATTCAAGATCACAAATATATTTTTAATATTCTTTACAAAATTAGAAGATTAAAGTTTGGAAACCTTTGGTGTTAGTTTGTCAAATCCTAGTTTTAAAGTTTAAATGTAAAAAAAAAAATGCTAGGTTGCTCTAAGTCATTGCTAGGCGGTTGCTAAGGTAATCTGAATGTTTGCCAATGTGTTGCTATGCAGTTACTAGGGTGTTCTGGGTGGTTGCTAGACAGTTGCTCAAGTGTTCAGAGTGTTCGATGAATAAAAGGTTAAAAAGAACAGCATTTATTAAAAATAGAAACCTTTGTAACAATAAATCTTTAAATTTAACATATCCTTGCTGAAAAAAAAAGTATTAATTTATTTTGGGGAAAAAAGTACTGACCCCAATGTGAGGGAAACAAAGGAAATAATTATTATTAGGGCCCGAGCACCGGTGGTGTGAGGACCCTATTGGAATTGCTCAGTTTCTTCTTCTCCAAAATGAATCACATTTTAGAGAGCCTAAAGTTGCTCAAAAGCTCATGAAACTTTGCTCGCCATGTTCCGGGAGAGCTCATCTGACGTCAGCGAGTTCACGGATGTAGCATTAAGCTTTGTAAACACGCTAACCGAGCAAGCAACTGAAACAATAACTATAAGGAGCTTCTCAAATCAGAAACCGTGGGTGGACAGAACAATCCGTGCTGCGGTAAACAAACGCACTGCCGCTTACAACACCGGTCTTTTGCCGGGGAACATGAGCGAGTACAAAGCATCGTGCTATGCTCTCCGACGCGCAGTAAGAGCCGCCAAACTCCGATACAGGGAGAGAATTGAGTCTCACTTTCAGCTCAATGACTCCCGACTCATGTGGCAGGGACTAAAATAAATCCTCTGCTGAGGTGAGAGCAGATCCGTTGCTGGCTGATGAGTTAAACACTTTCTATGGCCGCTTTGAAAGCAATCGCGGCTGCGCGACTCTGCCGATCAGCGCGTCAGAAAGCGGCAGTCAGAGTAGAGATAATCATGTAATCACCATGACGGAGGACGAGGTTCGGAGGGCCCTAAAGCCTGTGAACGTCAGGAAAGCAGCCGGACCTGATGGGATTACTGATTACTGGCCGTGTTCTGTGGTCCTGCGCTGATCAACTCACTGGTTTGTTTACTTCCATCTTTAATGAGTCCCTTGCTACCTCTGTGATTCCCACCTCCTTTAAAAAAACTGTCATCATCCCAGTGCCTAAGAACAATAAACCCTCTTGTCTGAATGACTATCGTCCAGTTGCCCTCACATCAATAGTCATGAAGGTCTTTGAGAGACTGGTAAAGAACTACATTTGCTCCTCCATCCCTGATACTTTGGACCCTCTTCAGTTTGCCTATCGCCCCAATAGATCTACTGATGATGCCATCTATCACATCCTGCACTCTTCTCTCACGCACATTGACAGCAAAAATGGGAACTATGTAAGGCTGCTATTTATCGACTATAGCTCAGCTTTCAACACTATTGTCCCCAGCAAGCTAGCTTCTAAACTCATAGACCTCGGCCTTAACTCTTCACTCTGACTGGATCCTGAACTTCCTCACCGGCAGACCTCAAGTGGTGAAAGTAGGCCAGTTCACCTCCAACTCCTTTACCCTGAACGTAGGAGCCCCACAGGGCTGTGTCCTGAGTCCCCTGCTCTACTCTCTCTACACTAGGGATGGGTACCGAAACTCGGTATTTAATCGGTCTCGGGGCTAAATTATGAAAGACCGGAGTATCGATAAGCTCTGACGTTATCGGTTCTGCTGTCGGTACTGGAGAAATTATGAAAACACACATTTATTGTTGCTACATATACACATTATCTTGTAAATTCTATCTCACCAGAGTTGCCAGCTGTTTTTATATGCAATAATATTCAAACATTTGTCTATGATGCATTTTTGCTATTCGTAATTCAGAAGCGAGATCGCGCTCACGCAGAGGAGCTTCAGCACGCGCGACATGAAAGCCCTGTTTAATTATGATAGAATAGAGAACTAACTGCCTGTGGCTGTTATATTAAGCTACGTTTATTTATTTATTTTTGATTTTGGCTTCTAAGGATTATAGCCGTGTTTCTTCTAGCACAACTTCCAGCCCTTTACAGCGGTGCGCATTCGTTCCTCCCTAAACAAAACTTAACGTCTGAATCAGCTCAATCGGTGATTGTTGTAAAGTGCCGTCTTTACTGTTGCTAAATTGCGGGACATGTTTGATAATAAAACGTTGAAAGTACAATCCGCGCGAGAGATGCTTCTCCCCAGGCTGAAATGTGTGTGTGTGTGTGTGTGTGTATGTGTGCGTGTGTGCGTGTGTGTATGTGCGTGCCTGCGCGGAGCAAAACGGACAGGCAAATTACAGTTTGAGCTTCGGGCGTCCAAACGATCAAATACACACAAAATATGTCACAATGGCCAGCTACGAGAGTATTCACTTAAACAGTTTGTCTTAAGTGGACCAGAACTGTTCGGAGAAAATCCGATGTGTCAATATATTGCCTTAAAGTGACAGACTGGCGCTTCAATGTTAATCAAAGAACAAAATGCAAAGAGAAAATCCCCCACAGCTCTTAATCTGAATAACGGTATAGCTTTAATAAGCATTAATCTATCAATACATACAGTGAAAACTATGCAGTGTTCATTTACATTTGATTACTTTTAGATTTCTTTTGTAGGCTATTACTTGCCTGAACAGTAATGTTAGTAGACCTTCATGGAAAAATGAAGCACTGTTTATTTCATTTAATTTGTATATTTGTTTTATTGTATTTGTCAGTTTGTTTTTACTCTGTTTCTTTGTTCATGTTCTTACTGTATCTTATCTTATGTATATAAAACACTAAAAATGCCTGCATGCACTGGTGCATTTACAAATTGATGTTTTATATTCATTTAATTAAATATTTATTTTACATTTCAGAATATAAAGTAATGTTAATTCAGCTCCTAATTTGTTATAATATATATATATATACAGTATAACAAAAAGTACCGATAAGAATACCGTTAAAGTACCGGACCGATAAGCAGTATCGATAAGAGTAGTAATACCGTTAAAACCTTAACGATACCCATCCCTACTCTACACACACGACTGCGTGTCTTCCCACAGCTCCACATCTATTATCAAATTTGCTGATGATACTGTGGTTCTGGGCCTCATTTCCAATAATGATGAGACCGCATACTTGGATGAGGTAAAGAGACTTACATCATGGTGCCAGGACAACTGTCTCTCTCTGAATGTGAGCAAAACTAAAGAGCTGATTGTTGACTTCAGGAAGAGACAGCAGCGGCCCTACACTCCTCTTAAGATAAGTGGGACCCCTGTGGAGAGGGTGAGCAGCTTCAAGTACATCGGTGTAAACATCTCAGAGGACCTGACTTGGACTACACACATTCAAACACAGGTTAAGAAAGCCAGGCAAAGGCTGTACCATGGAAATTCAGGGTCTCAACAACAATCCTGAAAACTATCTATTCAGGGACCATAGAAAGTGTATTGACTCAGTGTATTTCAGTGTGGTATGTGAACAGCTCCAGTCAAGACAGCAAAGCCCTGCAGAGAGTTGTGCGCTTAGCTGAGCACATCTCAGGGTCTGCTCTCCCCTCCCTGCAGGACATCTACCTCAAACGCTGCAAAAGCAGAGCTGTCAAAATCATCAAGGACTCAAACCACCCTAGTAACTGTCTTTTCACTCTGCTGCCATCTGGTAAGCGCTTCCGTTGCCTGATGGCAAAACTGAGAGACTTAGGAGTTTCTTACCCCAGGCCATCAGGCTCATAAACTCTAACTCAGCCTCTTAACATCAACATGACTCCACTTAATAATCACTTAACAATCAGTAAGATATTCAATATTCACTACCTCACACTGACAGTGTCATTTGCACACAGCACTTTGTGTTTTGGTATTTTTTTTAAAAAAAAATTTGGTATTGCTGCTACATGACAACCATGTACAACCTGTTTGCACATTCCTCTCTTGTACATTCCTGCTTATCTTAATATTTAAGTCTACAGTATACTGTCATGCACATTTTTATATTTTGTTCTTTATATCTTATTGTTTACTTATTTAATTTTATGTATATTTCCTCTGTGTTTGTATTCTATAATATTTGCACTGTCCATGGAGCGGACCTGACTCACATTTCACTGCTGGTTATATATTCTCTATATAATCGTATATGTGACAAATAAAAATCTTGAATCTTGAACATGCCCCAGAGGTAGCGAAAATTTACATCTGCTATGGGTTTCAGAAGTGGGTGTTGCAAAATGGCTCGACAGCGCCAAAGATTGTCTTACTACAGGGAGATGAGAGGGTCTGTATTACTTACTATTGGAGAAAGCGTAACGGCTAACTTGGATCACGTGTTAATAAACAATCACATTACAGCCTTGATGTCATTGAATTTCAGTCAGAGTTGTGTGACACTCAATCGCCGTATACGGATACTATAGGAATGAATGATAAGTGTCATAAGCTGAATCACACCTGTCGCAAAAAATCAGTGACTTCTTATAAAACAGCATTTTCTTCGTGTAAACTCTAAAAATAGTTAAATCCAAAAATATTGTTTAGTGTAAAACATGTTGAAGATTAGCAGATAGGCTGTCGATTCATTAAATGATAAGCTGTTTCCTCTAAAAAGCTGTTTATTCAGCATAGTGAAGCCTCTCCTCCATTGACATCCATTCAAAAAAAAACAAAAAAACAAGTCGTCTGTTATTTAGAATTTTCTCTGCAAATGTTGTGCCGTTTTTGCCATTTTCTGGCATTGTATTTAAACAAACTCCTCCTAGAGATTTAGTCAGATCCAACACCAAATTTGGTGAATGTAATCTAAAGCCCTTTTTGACGTTAAAGGGTTCGTTCACCCACAAACGAAAATTCTGTCATTAATTACTCACCCTCATGTTGTTCCAAACCTGTAAGACCTGCTTTCATCTTCGGAAAACAAATTAAGATGTTTTTTATGAAGTCCGAGAGCTCTCTGACCCACCCATAGACTGCAAGGGTACTACCAACATTCAGGGCTCAGAAAAGTACCAAGATGATCGAAAAAGTAGTCCATGTGACATCAGTGATTCAGATGTGGCTGTGACTGCTGATGGCTGGACCAGCATTGCACAGGACCACCTGACAGTGTCAGTCCACTATGTGAGAGAGGGCTCCATGAAAGAGAAAGTCCTACATACAAGGGCAGTATACACATCCCAGACAGGGGAGATTGTAGCAGAAGAAATAGGAGATATTCTTGATGAATTCAATATAAAGGACAGAGTAGTTGCTGTGACAGTGGATAATGCAGCAAACATGGATGTAGCAGTAAAAAAGATGAGTATTAAAACAATTTGCTGCTTTGCTCACACTCTCAATATTGCTGCTCAGAAGCTTTACACTATACCCTCAGTCTCACAATGGGCAGGAAGGATCAGAGCAATGGTGGTGTGGCTGAAAAGGTCCAGCCTGGCTAAACCTGTCCTTAAAGACAAGCAGCGTCTTCTCGGTAGGTTGAAATCACAATAGATCAACCTTAGTGCAAAACTCTTTGGAAAAATAGTTTAGAAAAATACTTTGCTAAATAATGCAGCTCTGCAAATGAACTACCACTTTGATAACCACACACATACACAAATTTCCTCTTTCTCACTCTAGGTCTTCCAGAACATGTTGTCATCCTTGATGTGAGAACAAGGTGGAATAGCTTGTTCCTCATGGTGGAGCGATTCCTGGAGCAGTTCCCTGCCATCCAGGCCACCTCCATGGACCCTCGGCTTAAGAAATCAATGGAGAAGGACAGGTAAAGAACTCTGTAATTAGCTTATACCATTTTCAGTGTGAACCATTGTGCTCATAAACCTATAGTCCAGTTAATGAATCTGATTATATTTTACAGACTGCAGAGAGTTTCTGATGGGGTTTTCAGAAAAGCAGAACAGTTTGTCAAAGTTACAAAGATACTTAAACCCTCTGCGTCTCTGCTGAAAAGAGCCCAACCTTGGGTCAGATTCTGCCAATCTTAAATAAACTCCAGCACCACTTCACAGTTAATGAAGAGGACTCCTCCTTCACAAAGACCATCAAGGACACTATCTGGAATGACCTCTCAAAAAGATACCAGGTGTGTAGTGTAATCCTGTTGAATTCTCACTTGTTTTCATTAGAATTATTCAGGGACTCATACTGTTTTTGTCTTGAAGGATGGCAATATCAGACAGTTCTTGGAGGAGGGCACAGCCTTGGATCCCAGATTCAAGTCAAAAGTGGCAGATGAAGTGTGGACCAGACTGGAGGATGAGCTGATGAGAAGGATCTCAGAACAGGTGTTTATTCTTATTGGTAATCTTCTACTTCTCTTGAATTGTAGGTCAATATATTTGACTGTCATATTCCATTGAATACAGACTCAGACCGAGCAGATAGAACAGGGGCTCAAAGAGAGAGCAGGTGACCAAGATGACAGCTCATCTGATGAAGACAGTGCATATCTGCAGCAACAACACTGGTAAGAAAATATAAAGACATCCTATTTTTTCCCATTTAATTTTAGAAGAAATTTAACTTGTTTGCATTTACCTTTATAGTGTTTTATATTTTTCTTTATTTCTTTACTTATTTGTTCATAGAAGAGGTCAAAGCTCTCTGCCCTTGAGGAGCTGTTTGCTGTGGAGGACATGACACAGACCACTGTCAGCAGCACTACTGAGAGGATTCAGACAGAGATAAATCAGTACAGACTGCTTTCGTCTACACTGTCCTCAGTGAGTCCAGTAACCTGGTGGTGGGACATGAAGGACACTCTGCCAATGCTTGCCAATTTGGCAACAAGGTATCTCTGTGTGCAAGCATCATCCACACCCTCAGAGCATACATTTTCCACTGCGGGGGACATTATCAGTCAGAAGCGGGCTTGTCTGTCTCCTGAAAAAGCAGACATGCAAATTTTTCTGAAGAAGAACTTCTGAGTGAGTCAAAGACTAAAGCAGCAGTGAGCTTCACATATACTGACTTAAAACTGCTTGAACTTTATTAAAACTGTGATTAAAACTGTTTGCACTGATATATTGTGTTGATTACATTTTGTTCCTTTGTGCTTTTTTGTTCCTTTGTGTAGTGGCTCAGGAGATAAGCCTGTAAAAATTGTCAACAACCTGAAAAAATAAAACCAAAGTTTATCTGAGATAATGTGTATTGTAATCTTGTTAAAACGGATTTCTTAAAATTGGTATCGAAAAAAGTATCTTTTAGGAACCGGTATCGAATTCAAGGTATCGGTATCGAAAATTTTTAAACGATACCCAGCCCTACATATAGCGTGATCTGAACCCTAAATACGTTTTGTCAAAAAAGCCGTTATTGTCCACTTTCAAGGCATCTCGAGTTCACGTTGTACTACAGAAGCCAACAAGCGCCCGATAAGTCCATTTTAGCGAATCAGCGCGCTGTATTCAGGTCAGGTGACAAGGCTACTTTCACTTTGGAAAGACGTGCTAGCTGAGAGGAGTTTCGTCAAAGCTGACTTTAAGTGATCGAGGATGGATAATTTTGCAGAACTTGATGAACCTGTGATATCTTCTTCAGGGTGTAAAAGGAAAATAAAAGCTGAAACATATTCACAGGCCTTGCAAAAACAGCACGTTACAATGGTGAGGGAAAAGCTCTGTGTATTGCGTGTAATCATATCCATACAGTTTATGATCACAACAACAACAATGTTTGCCAGGCATCTACATTGTCATCTGAGGAGATTACAAAGATTAAACGAGTGTTTTTTTAAACTCTAAAACATGAAATGTGGAGTTATCTGCTTTTGCCAAAAATGATGCTCCAGAAGGAAATACGATGCATTAAGAGCCAGGGGGTGATAACTTAAAAGTTGAAGATCAAGGTAAATTGTACTTAATTTGTCTTCCGGGAAACATGCAAGTATCTTCTGTTGCTTCCGAAGGGCAGTACTAAATGGAAAAAAAAAATATTTCTACAAAATAAGAAAAATTTGGACATCCTCATCCTGTTCAAAAGTTTTCACCCCCGGCTCTTAATGCATCGTGTTTCCTTCTATAGCATCAGTGAATGTTTGAACCTTTTTTAATAGCTGTGTTTGAGACCTCAGTGTGAAAGGATGGATCTCAAAATCATACAGTCACTACTGGAAAGGGTTCAAATATGCAAAAGATGCTGGAAAACTGAAGATGATCCATCGTAGATCATCCAGGTAACCACACACAGTATTAAGAACCAAGCAGGGCTCGCAAAATCGCTAGCCTGACGTCCCGGGGCTATTGTGTTTTCCAGTCGGGCTACCAAAATGTATCACCGCCCTGCCCAACGGGCTACCTTAAATACAGGTCTCCCATGCGATATTCCCTCTAAGCTGCGTGCGCACGGCCGCACACTTCTACAACCGCGGCCGCTAGTGATGCGCGGGTCGTCTCATAACCCGCGGACCCCGCGGGGCGGGTAAAGAAATTGTCACTTTATTTGCGGGGCGGGTTGGGGCGGGTCATTAAAAAAAAAAAAAATCCATGTATGTTGCGTGCAATTCCCTATAGCCAATATTACATATTTGGGAATATCTATTTTCATATTTTATTAGGTTCTTTGATAAGGTTACAATACGAAGGCCTACGTAGCAACGTAACTTGCTTGATGTCCCCAAACCTTTGGCGTCACGTGACACGTCACGAAAGCGCCAAGCAGCTCTGTATCCCATTCCCAGCCACAAGCGCATCAAGTGAGCGCACATTCAGCTCTGCTGGCCGGGTGCTGGAGTCTAGGTGTAATAGATTAAACCCCGGTACAGTGGATGCACAGCGAACGTAAAAAAGCTAAATGAACATTTCCGTGTGTTAAATAAAACAAAAGTTCAGTGGTTATGTAGCGTAGGCTGTAAACTGTAGGCCTATACAAATCTGAAATAAAAAATAGTTTAGCCTATTAGATGAATACGAACGCTGCTTTGTAAATGTTGAAAATGTTTATCATTATCTTGTTATTAATATGACCTGATTTATGGTTCATATTCATAATCGTATGTTGTTGCCAGTTTACAGGGCGATGTTTCCAAGCACTTTCAGGCTGAAATAAAGGCTGTTTTCATTTACATTACAATGCCTAGTATGTCTATTTAATGGTCGCGGGTGCAAAAATAGATACAGTGGTGTGGGGCGGGCCAAATAATTTCATAGAAGTGGGACCCGCGGGTTGGAAAAAAACCCGACCCGCGCATCACTAGCGGCCGCGCAGAAGAAATAATGTGCCGCTCGCACGCAAAAATTAGTTGGGAAAGTAATTTGATTGAATGCAAGTAAAAGCAAAAGAATCACAATGCTCAGGCAAACCGCTATAGAGTTGATGTCGCTATAGAGTTAGAACCGGTGAATTCGGTTTACAGGTTTCATAGAAAGAGAATGATGTGCGCCAAATTAGTCACTGTAGAAACCGAATACTTCAATTGTTGCGGTGCGCTCAACATGAGAACCAACGCAAATGACATGTGAAATAAACGTCATCATGTATTAAAGAAGAGTGGCTTGATTAAGTGCTGGAAATAGCGGAGGATGGGCACAGAACGGTAACAAAACTCAGATACATTTACAGTCACACACAGGTGTATTGTGCAAACTACTTCATAGGGATGTTTAAACAGCTATAGAATAATTCATATGTTCACTTTTTTTATATATTTAACTTACAGATCTCAGCTTAAGTTTTGCTTCAGTTTGTTTTCTATTCTATTCTATTCTATTCTATTCTATTCTATTCTATCAGTTTAAATAGTTTGCTTTGATATATTATATTATGTTGGGCCTATATTATAAACCTAATAAATAATTGACCTTGTTTTTGACCTTGTTTTTTGACCTTGCCTTGTTTTTGACCTTGAGTCTCTTGCTCATCAAGGCTGTATTTATTTCAAAAATACTGAAAAAACAGTATATTGAAATTTCTAATATTGGTTTCCTATTTTAATACCTATACTTTAAAATGTAATTTATTCCTGTGAAGCAAAGCTGAATTTTCAGCATCATTAATCCAGTCTTCAGTGTCACATGATCCTTCAGAAATCATTCTGAAATGCTGAATTATTATCAGTGTTGCTGATCTAATATGCTGGTTTACAGTGAAACTGTTGTGCTGCTTAATATTTTTTGGATTATTAATCCAAAAATCTTTTAATCTTTTTTATTTGATTCTTTGATTAATAAAAAGTTAAAAAGAACAGCATTTATTCAAAATAGAAATATTTTCTAACAATATAATTCTTTACTATCAATTTTATCCATGTAACATCCTTGCTGAATAAAGTTTCTTTAACTTTCTTTAAACTCTTTTAAAATATCTTTAAAAAGAAAGAAAACAAAATTCTGACGCCAAACTTTTGAATAGTGTATATTGTAACACAAGATCTCTATTTTGAATAAACAGTTATTTTTAACTTTTTTTTTTTTTTTAAATATCACCGGTCCCAAAAAATATTAAGCAGTACAACTGTTTCCAACATTGATTATAAATCAGCATATTAGAATGATTTCTGAAGGATCATGTGACACTGAAGACTGGAGTAATGATGATGAAAATTCAGCTTTGCTTCACAGGAATTAATTATATTTTAAAGTATATTAAAATAGAAAACATTTATTTTAAATTGCAATAATATTTGACAATATTATTTTGTGGAATAACATTCAGGTATTTTTATCAAATAGATAGGTTACAGCCTTGATGAGCATAAGACACTTCTTTAAAAAAAACTTTACTGATTCCAAACTTTTGAACTGCAGTGTATACTGTAAAAAAATGTTTTCTCAGGTAACCTAAAATGTACATCATTTAGTTACATCAAGGGTCAAATCAAATATAAGTAGCACATTAAAGTTAAAGGTTTCACACTTTTTTGTGTGTGCTCTGTACAGGTCTGGTATAAAGAATGTTTTTGCTCAGGTGCCCGAAATGTCCGCCCAATAGAGAAAACTTTTTCTCAGCAAGAAAAAAAACATTAGAGGGAACATTGCCTGTAAATAGTAAAATAAAACTCTTTCCTTGATATTTGTTGATATTTGTGTATTGAAAATGTTTTTGATTGACATTTATGGTCTTTTTTTTATTTGGGCTAGTTAAATTAATTTTCGGGCTACCAAAATCTGAAGAGTAACTGCCCGAAGGGCTACCAGTGATTTTGAAATTTTGCGAGCCCTGCCAAGGGTTCTCAAACTTTTGAATGGTGTTATTTGAATAATTTCAGCTATTTTTTTACTGTACTGTATAAGATTTCTATTCGAACTGAAAGCATAATTCTAGTCTTTTCACTGCCGTTTTCAAAGCACAATGCAAAAATGTGTAATTTCATTCGCTGACGCTCTTCACTAAACGCTCTTCAATCGGAAGCTCTAAACCCAGGAGTGGGTATACATACTTTCCAACAACCCGCCAAAATAAAAGCTTGCTAACTTTAGGTTTGAAAATGATGAAAATTCATTAAAAAAAACAATAGATTATATTTCAGAATTTTACTGTTTTTGCTGTACTTTGGATCAAATAAATTCAGGCTTGGTGGGCCTGAATTTAAAAAAAAAAAACTTTTGACTGGTAGTGTATCTAGAATGTGTTTTGTTTAAAAATAATTGCATGGAATTGAAGAGTAATAACGCTAGAATATAAAGGTTTTTTTTTGTGAATAGAAAAGGTTGGGGGGCCTTGCAGTATTGATTCGGAGAGGAGGTGGGCCTTGGAGTAAAAAAAGTTTGAGAACCACTGTCCTAGGGTAATCATGCAATTCACACCAAACTTTGTCTACATGATGCCAAAACATTGAGGAAACTAAATTGTTAATGGTTTTTGGATATCTCAAATGGTGTTGCCATGACGATTTATTAAAGTAACATAAAAAAAAGAAGGAAACATATTGCATGTCTTATATCTTTAAAGTGCATTGTCCAAACTCTGCAAAAAAATAAAATAATAATAATAAAATAAATAAAAATACATATGGGGAACATGTCATTCTGGGGTAACATGCTTAGTTTCATGAATTTTTGATGCTCATGGGTGTGACAGCAAATTAAAATCAGACACTATAACTGACAGATTCAACTTCCACTAGACAGTCATAGGATAAGATAAGGATCCTTTACCACTCAGTTTTCATATACATAGAATAAATTGATATGTACTGTACTGGTAATATACTTTCATATAATTTATTTCACAAAAGCTTATAGATCATTAACATGATTTAATGCATTAACTAGCATGAACTAACAATGAATTTTATATATAGTTAAATATATAAGTATGTAAAATATATCAGGATGTTATCCAGTGCCGATCCTAGACTTCTGGGGGCCCTATGCAAAACTGTGTTTTGGGGGGGGGGGATGAGAATGGATGAGATGTACTTGTCTGTGTTTCACTCCGTCTCGATTCGCGCTCGCGGAAAGCGCTCGAGGAGCAGTATCTCTTCCGCGGCTCATATAAGCTCTTGTTTTTGTTTTTTTCTTCAGTAAGAGCAAGAGACTGGACGACATTCACGTTACATGATTTGGCTGATTTGTACATAGAGAGCGTGACAGCGCACCACATTAAGAGAAACGATCATTCATGTTTTCAGAACCGCTGGCCAAATTTAAATACAAAACTAAAATTAAAACATCTTTGAGAGCAAGGGGGCCCCCTGGTGTTTCGGGGGCCCTATGCAGCGTGCATATTCTGCGTATAGGGAGGATCGGCTCTAATGTTATCATAAGCAGGCATAATTGTTCGTTACCAAAGCAACCACTGCATCCACGCCAGTTCTTGTTTTCATGGAAAAGCATATGTACACATAAGAGCCAACAAGATCACAAAGAAAGCTTCCTGGTGTGATACACTCACCTCAGGAAAACGGCTGCCCTCACTGCTTTCCGACTGTTTATTGGCTGTCACCGTCAATAATGGAGCTGCACAAAAAAAGACTAATTAAACTCAGTCTGCTTCTTAACTGATTAGCTCTAGCTCTCTCTGTCTGTGGAAAGAGACCAGTTTAAAGTGGTGTAGGGCTGTATGGTCATACCTGTGAGCTCATGGATAGTCATTCTGTCTAAAACGTTGAAGGATGTGTCGAGTTTCAGAGGCTGACTGCAGCGCTGACACACAAAACTCACCTGCATGGTGTTGCTAGAAACCTTCAAACCCTCCATGTTTCTGTAGGGAACATAATACACACACCATTAAAGGAGTTTTTAGGATATTTATAGACCAGTTCTTTCTGGTCCTCGAATCTGATTGGCTAATAAGAGTGTGATATTAGAGTCCAATAGAACTCCAACAACCGTTTCATCTTTTGTAATTGTATCACTCCGCTTGGATTGACAGCCAAAATCCACTAAAACTGAAAAAATATTACTGTTTTTGTTCCCAGGAATGTATTTTTAAGAGGTTTTCAGGTGAGAATGTACTTGTTCATAGTTCAAATATGCAGTTTGTTAATAAAGATATCGTCTATTTGAAAATTTGCATCAACGTTTTCCGACATGTGAGCTCCAGGGCGTCAGCGGCCGTTCAGTGATCATGAACTCACCTCAGCCAGATCTTATGGAATTTACCGCTGGCTCTGATGGTTAAACATGAGATATAATTCCTTTTGGGTAAATCTAACGGCAGTCTTCGGTCTCATTAATCTAGTATTTGTTCCAGAGCAAATAGTTTTGGCAAAATCTCATCATGATTATGTAAATTCAATGCTGTATATCAGAGCGCTGCCTGTGTACTTTTGACTGAATTGCCTAGCAACTTTTATGATGGCTGTTGTTGTTGTTTATTAAATATTATTATTCAATAAATAAATAAGTTTTTAAAATAAAAACTGCCTTTATTTGTGATATAGCCTCGCTTTGCGATAATATCATAATTGTTGTTTTAACGATGTGCGATTTGACATTATCGAGTATATTGCAAGAATCAAACAAAACACACCTACAGAGTGCACGCATACATTACGTAAAGAAGTCTAGTAACATAGGTTAGACTAGCGCATGTGCGAGTGCATTCTTTCACTGCATGATTCAGTATTAAAATGCATGAAGAATCATCAGAAAATTCAAGATATGGGGGCAGAAAATGCATATATTTATATCATTCCATATAGTTAAACAATATCACACAAAGATCGAATTATTATTATTTTTTGCTCCAAAAATCAGCATGATTACAAATATGATTTTATACAACAGTTCAATAAACAAGAAGTTAATATTAAGAGACTAACACCGTGTCTACACATAGGTAATCTTTTACACTCACGTTTGTCACTCTTGAAACAGAATACATAGACGTTCGGCCCTCTTAGAAAAACAAAACTTTCCTTCAAATTGTCAATGGATTATGTAGAGATTCTAGAGAAACAGAGCAAAGCTCTTATAGTGCAACTGACCGTGTTTACATGAAAACTCCTGATAAACTCCTGACGCCATGTGTATTAAGATGGCACCGCGTATGGCTGCTGTGGTGTGGAACGCTCCCATTCTTTTAATGTTTTTGTTTGTTTGTTCTATGTTTAGTCATTCTATTACTATCAGTTTTACCAGAGACGAACTACTGGACACATAAGGCAACACACACCGGACAATTTTTTTCCGTTTTTTGTTTATTCAGACGCTTTGTTGAATGTCTTGTTCGGAGGGGCAGCGGTCCTAGTCAAACGCACGCTCAGACGGAAAATAACTTCCGAACTACGCTCCCAAGCATTCATCTCCTGAATCTCCGATCCCTTCCTAACAAAACGGATGAACTACTTCTCCTCACCTGCACAAACAAAGACTTTTCAAACTCTGCTGCATTGTGCTTCACTGAAACCTGGCTGAGTGAAGCCATCCCGGATAACACGCTTAATTTGCAGGGCTATCAGCTGTTCAGAGCAGACCGCATCATGAAGCTAACGGGGAAAACGAGAGGTGGTGGACTATGTTTCTACATAAATGAAGGTTGGTGTTCAGACGTAACAACTCTGAAGAAGATGTGCTCTCCTAATTTAGAGGCGCTCTTCATAAACTGTAAACCGTTCTGTTCGCCCCGAGAGTTTTCCTCTTTCATTCTCGTGAATGTGTACGTGCCTCCGGACGCGTGCGTGAGCGCTGCGATGCAACAGCTGGCCGAACAAATAACTGAAATGGAGCAACGGTACCCAGACTCTCTTTTAATCATTCTTGGAGATTTTAATAACGCAAATCTCTCCCGCGAACTGCCAAAATACAAACAGCACGTTACATGTCCCACCAGAGACAGTAATATATTGGATCACTGTTACACAATAATTAAAAATGCATATCACTCTGTCCCACGGGCAGCTCTAGGACTCTCTGATCACTGTTTGGTTCATCTTATACCGACCTACAGGCAAAAACTTAAATCTGCTAAACCTGTATTAAGAACTGTTAAAAGATGGACTAATGAAGCAGAGCAAGATCTAAAAGCTTGTTTTGACCTCACGGATTGGAGTGTATTTGAAGCTGCTGCCACCGATCTGGACGAGCTCACAGAGACTGTAACTTCATATATCAGTTTCTGTGAGGATATATGCATCCCCACTAGAGCTGCCACTAACGACTATTTTTATTTCAATTAATTTATCGACTAATTTATCGATTAATCTAAACGATTAATTTCCTGCAAAAAATCAACAATTTTACTTAAGAATATTTTATTAAACCAAATTAAATCCAAATTTCTATGAAATCCTTTTTTAAAGCAAAAGTAAAGTGCAACATAGAGTGCAAGAAGCAAGTGTCCATCTCATCTCAGTCCAAATCACTGAAATCAGTTCAGTATTATAGTGTAAGAAACACAACATATCCACGTGTTCTAGTCTAATAATACAATTATAATCAGTATTTTAAATAAAGGAGTATTTACCAGAAATATTATTTACCAGAATTTATTTAGGAGAAAAATGCAAACGTGCAGTATTTCTGAAAAAATAAAAAAATAAGAGATGCTTTTGATTATTAAAATTTAATGGAACCATTAAAATGGAATCCAGAAAATAATGGAAAACAGAATTTGGTACAGATAAAAGTGTAAAACTCAATTAATTAAACAGGCTTTTTGATTAATTTAATTTAACCATTAAAACAGAGTATAGAAAAATTTGAATGGAAAAAAATGAAATGGAAATAAAACGGATTTCATAGGGCCCTATAATTATAATATTTTTTTGTGGTAATAAAAATAGATGTAAGTGAACAATAGCTTTTAAAATGACTTAAAATACATATATAATAGCAATGATGCAATAATAATTAGTTCATATAAAGTATCAAAAGCAAGAAATCATATGGTTTTATTGAACAAAACTGTTAAAATACATAATGTATTATAAACAATAGAGCTAATGTAGATTACGCATAACAACAAAGGCCTGCAGGGGGCACCTGATGATTATTTTTAAACATTACTGCGCGATCTAATCCTTGTTTAATATTGACCAAGCACCATTTAATTCAAATGTCCACTTAATCTTTAATATTTTGCCATTTCTTTAGGACAGAAATGCTATAGCCACTGTAATTAAATGAATATGTGGACATCAAAACGTGTAAACTCAGAGTGAGGGTTTGAGCTTTTATTTTGAAACCGCGATGTATTCTCCTGTGTTTGCACAGGTTTATAAATGATTTACCTTACACATCTGATGAAATGGCGCACGTTGCGTTCCCAGATGAACGTTATAATAAACACAAACTCACAACAACATGCAGAGATGGAGTTTGAGATGCTCCACACATGTACATGATAACAGTTTCTGTGGAACTACTGTGAACGGAGCCGCTGTGAGACGCTCGTACTTAACCTACACGCATGTAAATTATTAAAGTGCATATACTGTGTTAGAACTGCATCGCATATAATTATTTAATTAAATCATAGCTTTGGGAATTCACAATTATGCTTAATTATGATTTTTAAATGGGTTTAATATCATGCAGCCTTGGAAAATAGTCGAATAATGTGTTTTACGGATTCTCGTCCGTGAAATGCGGCACTTCCAGTATTTTGCGGTTAGTCGAGGTGAGCAATGATTTTTCAAAATCGACTAGTCGACTAAAATCTACGAATCGCGACAGCTCTAATTATCAATAAACTTTTGTACAATCTTTCAAAGTTTAAAATGTATCCCTTGTTTTTGTTTTGTTTTTTATTATTCGTCTTGGTTTGTATCATTATGGCATTAATCATTTGTCTTTATCAAGAGGTACATTACCTGCTCATAAAATATGAATGTCTTTAATATAGTAAGGAGGTACACTTATTTGATCAGATTGTTTTTATTGAATCAAAACACAAATACAATGTTACAAAGGTAAAAATATAAACAGAAAACCTACTCTGAAAATATACAAAGTGCAAAAAGTATATATATATATAAGGCATAAATAAAGTAAGTTTAAATTACAATATAAAAAGAGCAAACTTTAAACAATGTGCCAATGTACCTTGTGCAAGAACTGTGAACAATTGGCTGATATACATAAAAAAAAATTAAGTGAAAATGTAAACAGCAAACTTTGAACTTCAAAAAATGAATTTTACAGTAAATAGAACAAACTGTTAACAGTGCAGACATGTAGTGTAAACATTATCAAAGTACAAAAAAAAAAGGTGCAAAAACATAATAAATGCCTATGGTATTAGTCGGGCAGAGTTTTATTCCCGTCGGCCACTCATTGCCTGGACAAGCATCCCCATAACGTTGAGGAATGCTTGATTGAAAGCAGCCATTTGAGTGTGTTCCTCTGCCCTCAAGGCCGCTTCCTGCTCCCTCACTTGTCTGCTCTCTTCAAGTGCCATCTGCAAGTGGTGCTCCCTCTGGGCACGGTTCAGCTCCTGCTGCTGAATGTCTGCCACCTGCATCTCTCTTAACACCGCAAGATGTTCCTGATGGTGCAGGCTCCGTTTCCTCTTGCCTGGTCCAAAATGAAGAAAATAAAATTAGAAATGCGAGTAATTCTTTTTAAATGAAGTTTTTTTACTGTGAATTTTAAATAAATTAATTTATAAAAGTAACATCCTTAAATGATCTAACTCATCACATTTACAGTAGCTACCAATAATGTATTTATGGAAAGCAACAGGAATTCATGACACACGTTATATAACGATATAAATCCTATATTGTGACATCCTATATGTACATATCAGGGGCGTTTCCTCCGAGGGGGCAAGGGAGGCAGTGTCTCCTCTCCTCAAAATTGGATAAGAAAATAATCGATATTACAAAAATGAAACAGCGCAAATATGACTAAATATGATATTAAATGTCTAAAAGTCACTTGTTTTTATAAAGTAACACTGTCCTACAGCGACACCCGCAGGTAAAGTTACAGCAAGGGATGCATCGATCCGATACTCAGGATCGGTATCGGCTCCGATACTGGCATTTTCTGCTGATCAGTTATCAGTCAGACGAGACCAATCCAAATCCGATATTGTGCGTATACTATTCTGTGTTACTGTTAAACTCCACGAAAGCACAAAAACATTATAAAGCACCATAAAGTCAAAGTCAAAGTGTTCTGAAGCCGTTTCATAGTTTAATGTGAGGTACAGATGAATAAAGTCGTTAAACTCAAGTTCACTTAAACACTTCTCCCCGCTGCGTCTGTCTGTCATCCTCCGTTCAGCGTTCAAACTGCATGTCACATTCGGTTACGGCAATCAAAACGATGAAAATCTCTTCAAGAGCGCTCAATAACAAAGATGCAACACTGTTAAAAGAAAAGGCTCAAACTATTGCACAGATATAATACACTACGCATCAATATCTCTTTCCGTTGTGCTTTGAACTTTTCTATGCTGCGCGATGCGACGCCGTGTTGTTTCAAGTGCATCATTCTGCGCACGGGATGCGCATAAGTGCTTTGTGCCGCTCTGTAATGGAGCCATACCTTTTCGCATTATAATAATTTTGCGCAATGAAATATTATTAATAGATTTTCTTGTTTTGCCCTATCTATCATATGTTGCTGCCTTCATTACTGTGCAATACATTTAAAAAAAATTTTTTACATTTATAGTATATATATATATATATAAATATATTAACTTTTTTCATGAATGTATTTTACAACACAAAGAGCAATGTGTAACATTTTACCAGATTCAGTCATACACATTAACTTTTATTTGTTCCCCACTAAATGTTTAGATTTTTATAAAACTGACCACCCATGATTCTTCTAGACTAGAGTATCATTTGCTGCTGGATTATCCACTAGCTTATCTTATAATAGTATTTTTTTTGTCATAAATTATGATTATTTATTTTTTTCATTTGTTATTTTTCATTGAAATGAAGTTGTCTACATTTAGTATATTGTGTGTTCAACACTCAAAATAGTGTTGATCAGGTCACCACACAGAGGTATAGAAATTCTGCATTGATTTAAAGAAAACTGCACTGGTATCGAACCAGATCGGTATCAGCAGATACTCAATTTTCTGTATCGGATCGGTTCTGAAAAAAATGGTCTCATTGCATCCCTAGTTATGACTGAATGTGACTGGTTCTTCGATAAATCCCGCCTCTTGTTTTCGTGCGAGCTCTCGGTCTGAATGAAGAAAATGATGGCGTTATTGACTAATTATAAAGTAAGCAAGCAACTCTCCCGCTTAGATATCACTGCTTTGTGTCACGTCAAAATGAAACATGAAAAGGCTTGAAAACGTGATGACTGTCAGTTTATAGTGCGCATTCGGCTTGATGAAATGAAAGATGTATCTTCGTGCCTGTGACAATGTTTGTGACAGGGCTTTTATGACGATGACCCGAAAATAAGTAACTATTAAAAAGAACAGGTGAACATCAGTTCACAAATAAAGAACGGAGTGTCTATTTACAAGTCCAAATAGGCCGTCTTGTTGGCAGAGGTTACTTACACTAACTCCACCCACCAACGTGTTATTACAAAGCATTACAGAAGACTATCTTTCAATAACAGCTCCAGTGGTGCAGATGGTGAAGTACGTGTTGAAGTTGTTTTTGACGCGATCAACCGGGGTTTTTTTTTCAAATCAGATATCACATCTGAAAGGCATGCATTTTCAATGATAATGAAAGAAATAATCTAAAAGTTGAACTTAAAGTATCGGGCAGGGTTAGGGTAGGAGTAGGGAGGGATTTATTGTCCCAATAAGGTGACATTCATTTAATAATCTGAATTAAAATTATAATTTACACTCAATATGTTATTATTGCATACTGTTTTATAATGCACTACAATACTGAGGTGCAGACAATTGCCACTATTTGCAATAAGTAGTATAAATAGCAGAACATCCTGCTAGGTGTAAATAGAATCTATAGCTATTTGCACTTAGTTTAAACATTAAGGTGTAAAAGGGATATGAATTTTATACAGTATATACTGTATATATAAAAAAACTGCCTCCTCATTTTAAAACACCACCGCACGCCACTGGTACATATTATGAAATATATAAATTCTTTTTATACTTGTGACCACACGCTGCGGTGTCGTCGTGCAGCTGTAGATTGATGTTGATGGTGTTGGTGGTCGTGGTGGAGACGCTGCTAGCACTGGTTGAGAAGAGGAGTCGTCGTTGCATGGAGAAAGTGCAAGTGAATTGTTCGTGGACAATGAGTCTGAAACGCAAAGTTTGTACAATTAGTTGGGAATGCACAAATTACTGCAACAAAGTAAAACAGCAACAACAACTCCAGAACATCATGAACAATAGCACTACCGCTAACTGTTAGCTACTATGACTTTGTGCTTCATTATGCCATGATTTTACAGTGAAATTGAAAAATAAAATAGGAATCGACGGTCAATAAAATCAGTAAAGTTAAGCTTTCAAGCGTTATATTTAGTTAACATAACAACGTACCATCCTCGATCGTGTTCTCCAGCAACGGCGTGGCCGAGTCCAGGGCACCCTCCCTCCCAATGCTCGTTGGTCTACCTTCGTAGATTGCGTCCATTTGGTCGAACCACTTCCACGATCGTCTGTTTGAACCACTCCGGCTGTTGTGGTCCTTAATGCTTCTGTAGTCGCTCTTCAGTTTTTTTTTACTTTATCCCTACACTGTTTGTAAGTCCGGTGGTAGCCGTGTGCGGCCAAGAGCTGAGCGACCTCCTGAAAAACTTTTTCATTCCGCGTCGCCCCATCAAGCTCTTGCTGGATCCGCTCCTCGGCTATCAACGAGAGGAACGTCTGTACTTCCTCAACAGACCACAAAACAGACATTTCTTTAAAAAAAAGGTGCGTTTGTTCAAACAAAAGTTGCATTCGATCATTCGCTGGCTGCGCTGATTTAAATCTAGCGGGTCTGTTGTGTCTCGTGTCGCAAGTTCAATGACGCAGGCAGTGACGATTTTCTCCGGCCAATCAGTGATCAGCAGAGTTTACACGTCACGTTTTGGTAATGGTGCGGTTCACTTGGAAACTCAACTGAGGTGGTACTAAAAAAAGTACCAGGTACTGTACCCAGTGGAAAAACCCCCAAAAGTGAGCTGCACCGAACCGTACCATACCATACCATACCATGCAGTGGAAAAGCACCATTAGATGCATACCACCACCTACTATATTGTAGCATGTTATATGATAGATTCTTTAATCAAGACTTATTCGCTTGTTAGATTATTTTGATTAATCACATTTTATGTAAAAACAAACTAAAGCCCTGTGCCCGGTTGCATAAAGCACCTTAAGTTTTTCCCTTAAGTATGATCTTGGAAAATGCTAACATTAGCCTGATAGCACTGAAAGCGAACATTCCACCCTCCCTGCAATCGCCGTCCAAAGCCTCGCTTATACGCTCACAGACCAGAATACCAGAGGCAACATTACAACAATAGGCTACATAAACGGTTCCTAATTCCAGTCCTCGCACCCCCCCGCTCTGCACATTTCATATGTCTCTCTTATCACGTGCAACGTTTGTTCTATTTGACCGCAAATGCCCTGCAAAGTGGACACCACCGGATATTCCGCCATGATTCCAGTTCGAAGCAAGTGTATATGTTCCATACAAAGGGCATTAAAGTGTGTGAGACATAAATTTAAATAGTATTTATTTACAGAGGTATATTATATCACACTTCTCTAGTAAGTTTCGTCTGTGTGTGAAGACGTTGCAGGCAGCGCAAATCCGTGAATGAATGTTCCAAAGTGAAGTAAACTTCAACGGATTTCCCCTGCTCAGGGAGTAGGGAGCATGTCAATCGGTACACAGTTCATGCATTTAGCTCTCTTCTAACGAGCTGGTTATCTGAATCAGGTGTGTTAACTAAGCGAGACATGCAAAATATGCAGAGCGGGGAGGCGCAAGGACTGGAATTGGGAACCGCTGGGCTACATCATGTGTCATTCACCGGTGAGAAAACTTTATATTATAGTTAGTAAAAGTACTACAATACCAGGAAGGAAGATCGGGTTGTTGATGTTTGTCTGCCATTCTCGCTCTGTCTGCACAGCGTGCGTTACCGCACTGATGACGTATCTTGTCAGAGGTATGCTAATACATACGTTGACAGGCAGGTAGGAAAGCCAATCAAAACGCTCAGACCGAGCGTTATGATTGGACAAACTTTTCTTGGCCCAAGCCTTCCACAGAATATGTAAATACAGATAAATGCATTTAGACCACTTAACTTAATGATTGCTATCGGGATGTGAAGAAACTTTCAACCAGCATAACAAAAAATGTTTCTGAAGACAATCACCTATTGCACCTTTAAGGCATGATTTCCCCTTACCTAAGGGGAGGACTTAAGGGTGTTGCATATAATCCCTTAAACACTTCCCTTAGTAAAGGGAAACGGTTAAGTGTTTTATGACAGTAACCCAGGTTTTGCCATTAAAAAAAACAATATAACATGGATAAGGAAAACAAAAAAATATGACCGATAAGGACCAAGCAATTGATAATTCACTCAAAACGAAAAATTCTAAAAAAATAATTTACTCACCCCTATAAAACTTTCGTTCATCTTTAGACAACAAATAAAGATCTCTCACAATTTCTGTCCATGTATTAGTTTTCAGGGACTAGTGTGAATAAATCTATATTTAAATGCAAAGAGACAAGATAGTCTATGCATGACCTGATATTTTATTCGTATCCAAAAAATTACACTTAAGGTGCTTTATGCAACCTGATCATTTCCATCTGTTTAATTCTCTCTATTTTTAGCAATAATTAATTTCAATTTATTTCTTTTTTTCTACATTCTGTTTTTACTTTTGATTCGTATGTTACTAATTTTCTTTATATTTACGCAGCTCATATTTACGTGTATTTTATTTGTTCATGTGAAAAACTGTATTTTTTATTCTTGAATGTCCTAACCATAACCTTGTAAAATGGTTTTCACTTCTGTTTCTACCTCTGAAAGATTTAATTTTGATTGTCTGTTGACTATTATTCTCTACCCAACTCTTGGTTTGTGTTGCTTTTAATTAAGGATTTACCTTTACTTTTCCCCAAGGGTAAATCATTATTATTTCCCAAAGCTGATTTTGATCTTGTACTTCCTTTCTGTGTAACACTATGTTTGTTTGTTTGTTTATGATTGATTGAGACATACCCACACATCCAAGTTTTCTAATTTTAAAAATATTGTCTTTCTATTAAAACATCTCTCTCCTTTTTCGCATAAAGTAATGCTATCTTTTAAACTGCTGTATATATTGTCAAATAAACTTATTTGACAATATCAATAATGTCTTTTGAACTACAGATATTGTAATTTTAAACAGGCTTGTATAACCCCACTTCTTAAGAAACCCACTCTTAACCCAACTCTTTTAGGGAACTATAGACCAGTTTCCCTTCTACCTTTCATTGCAAAAAACACTTGAACGAGTTGTGTTCAACCAAGTCTCTGCCTTTCTAACACAGAACAACCTCCTTGACAGCAACCAGTCTGGCTTCAGAAGTGGACATTCGACCGAAACTGCCTTGCTCTCAGTTGTTGAAGCCCTAAGACTTGCTAGAGCGGCTTCCAAGTCTTCATTACTTATTTTGCTGGATCTGTCCGCTGCTTTTGATACGGTCAACCACCAGATCCTCCTGTCTACCCTATTGAAAAAGAGCATCTCAGGATCCGCACTCCAGTGGTTTGAGTCTTACCTCTCAGATAGGTCCTTCAACGTATCTTGGAGAGGTGAGGTATCCAAGTCGCAACATCTAGCTACAGGGGTGCCTCAGGGCTCAGTTCTTGGCCCACTTCTCTTCTCTGTCTACATGGCATCATTAGGATCTGTCATTCAGGAACATGGCTTTTCATATCACTGCTATGCTGATGACACTCAACTCTACATCTCATTCCATCCTGATGATCCGACGATAGCTACTCGCATCTCAGCATGGCTAACAGACATTTCTTGCTGGATGAAGGACCATCACCTTCAACTCAACCTAGCTAAGACAGAACTACTTGTTGTTTCAGCAAACCCATCACTTCATCACAATTCCACCTTCCAGTTAGGCTCATCTACCATAACTTCTTCAAAAACTGCCAGAAACCTTGGAGTTGTGATTGATGATAAGCTGAATTTCTCAGACCACATTGCTAAAACTGCCCGGTCCGGCAGATTTGCTTTATACAATATTAGGAAGATCAGGCCCTTTCTTTCGGAACATGCAACACAACTCCTTGTTCAAGCTCTTGTTCTGTCCAGACTTGACTATTGCAATGCTCTCTTGGCAGGTCTTCCAGCCAATTCCATCAAACCTCTACAATTAATCCAAAATGCCGCTGCAAGGTTAATCTTTAATGAGCCGAAAAGAACGCATGTCACACCTCTGTTCATCAATTTGCACTGGCTACTAGGGCTGTGCAATTAATCGAAATTCAGTTTCGATTTTGGCCTCCAACGATTATGAAAATACAATAATCGAGATAAAACGATTATGGCGCCCCATTCCGCCCCCTTTCCAGCAGTGCGCTTTCACTCCTCCATAAAAGCCCATTTTCACATGTAAATCAGTAAAATCATGAAACGTTACTTTTGCAAAATTGGACGTGCTTGAGTTATTAATAGAGCTGTCGCGATTCGTCGATTTTAGTCGACTAGTCGATTTTGAAAAATCATCGACTTCATTTTGCTTGCGTCGACTAACGGGCAAAATACCGGAAGTGCCGCATTTCACGGACGAGAATCCATAAAACACATTATTAGACTATTTTCCAAGGCTGCATGATATTAAACCCATTTAAAAATCACAATTAAGCATAATTGTGAATTCACAAATGCTATGATTTAATTAATTATATGCGATGCAGTTCTAATACAGAATATGCACTTTAATTATTTACATGCGTGTAGGTTAAGTACCTGCGTCTCACAGCGGCTCCGTTCACAGTAGTTCCACAGAAACTGTTATCATGTACATGTGTGGAGCGTCTCAAACTCCATCTCTGCATGTTGTTGTGAGTTTGGGTTTATTATAACGTTCATCTGGGAACGCAACGTGTGCCATTTCATCAGATTTGTAAGGTAAATCATTTATAAACCTGTGCAAACACAGGAGAATACATCGCGATTTCAAAATAAAAGCTCAAACCCTCACTCTGAGTTTACACGTTTTGATGTCCACATATTCATTTAATTACAGTGGCTATAGCATTTCTGTCCTAAAGAAATGGCAAAATATTAAAGATTAAGTGGACATTTGAATTAAATGGTGCTTGGTCAATATTAAACAAGGATTAGATCGTGCAGTAATGTTTAAAAATAATCATCAGGTGCCCCCTGCAGGCCTTTGTTGTTATGCGTTATCTACATTAGCTCTATTGTTTATAATACATTATGTATTTTAACAGTTTTGTTCAATAAAACCATATGATTTCTTGCTTTTGATACTTTATTTGAACTAATTATTATTGCATCATTGCTATTATATATGTATTTTAAGTCATTTTAAAAGCTATTGTTCACTTACGTCTATTTTTATTACCACAAAAAAAAATATTTCCAAATTCAGTTTTTTCCATTTTAATTTTTCTATACTCTGTTTTAATGGTTAAATTAAATTGTATTAATCAAAAAGCCTGTCTAATTAATTGAGTTTTACAGTTTTATCTGTACCAAATTCTTTTTCCATTATTTTCTGGATTCCATTTTAATGGTTCCATTAAATTTTAATAATCAAAAGCATCTCCAATTAATAGATTTTATGTTAAAAAACTTTTTTTTTTTCATTTCTAGAAATACTGCACATTTACATTATTCTCCTAAATAAATTCTGGTAAATAATATTTCTGGTAAATACTCCTTTATTTAAAATACTGATTATAATTGTATTATTAGACTAGAACACGTGGATATGTTGTCTTTCTTACACTATAATACTGAACTGATTTCAGTGATTTGGACTATGAGATGGGCACTTGCTTCTTGCACTCTATGTTGCACTTTACTTTTGCTTTAAAAAAGGATTTCATAGAAATTTGGATTTAATTTGGTTTAATAAAATATTCTTAAGTAAAATTGTTGGTTTTTTGGTGGGAAATTAATGGTTTAGATTAATCGATAAATTAGTCGACAGATTAATCGAAATAAAAATAGTCGTTAGTGGCAGCCCTAGTTATTAAAGTTGATTAGATTTATTAATGTTTTTAAAAAGCGCGAAAGAGAACTTGCACTGTTCCTCAGGGGGATATTTGTGTATGCGCTCAGAGACGGAGCAGAGCACAGACATGTATAGTCATCCTTTAGCTGAACGTATGCGCCTAAACGGTCAAATACATGCAAAAATGTGTCAAAATGTGGCATTTAGTGATTATTCACGTAAACCCTCGTTGGTTATGTAATAAATGAATGTAAACAGATGATACTGAAAATACGCGTGTAACAGTAAATTGGATCCGTGCAGCTCTTAAAGTGACAGCGGGCTATATTCCTGCTGTCACTATATTCAACATATGATAGAGGAGTCCTGCCTCCATTACTGTGCTATACATTAGATTATTAATAGCCTTGATAGGACATTACAAGAAACGCTATAAATAATATTTCATTGCGCAAAAGTATTATAATACGAAAAGCTCAAATAGAGAGCGGCATAAAGCGCTTATGCGCTTCCCGTGCGCAGAATGATGCGCTTGAAGCAGCACTGAGTCACAGCACGCAGCTCCGATCAGAGAAGTTCAAAGCACAAAGGAAAGAGAGATTGATAGTTTATTAAATCTGCGCGTTAGTTTTTTGAGCCTTTTCTTTTAACGGTTTTAAATCTCAGTTATTGAGCGCTCTTGAAGAGTTTCATTGTTATGACTGTAGTAACCGAACACAACACACAGTTTGAACGCTGAATGGAGGGTGAAAGACAGCCGCAGCAGAGAAGAGTTTACATGAACTTGAATTTAACGACTTAAATATTCATCTGTACCTCACATTAAACTATGGAACGGCTTCAGAACACTTGGACTTTGACTTTATGTTGCTTTATAATGCTTTTGTGCTTTCGTGGGGCTTAACAATAACACAGAATAGTATACACACAATATCGGATTTGGATCGGTCTCGTCTCTCCGATACCCGATCTGCAGAAAATGACCGGATCGGAGCCGATACCGATCCTGAGTATCGGATCGATGCATCCCTACTGGCTACCAATAGCTGCTCGCATAAAATTCAAGGCATTAATGTTTGCCTACAAAACCACCTCTGGCTCTGCACCTCTTTACCTAAATTCAATACTTCAGACCTATGTGCCCTCTAGAAGCTTGCGTTCTGCAAGTGAATGACGCATTATTGTGCCATCCCAAAGAGGCACAAAATCACTTTCACAGACTTTTTCATTAACTGTTCCCACCTGGTGGAATGACCTGCCCAACTCAATCCGAGCAGCTGAATCCTTAGCCATCTTCAAGAAACGGCTAAAAACACATCTCTTCCATCTTTATTTGACCCTCTAACTCTAGCACTCTCTATTCTAATTCTATTTTATCTATCTGTCTTCTTTTTATTTAAAAACACACACACACTTGACCTTGAATTCTGTAACTGCTAGCTTTTCTTGAAAAACTAACACTAGCTGTCTTTATTCTATTCTATCTACTTGTTTCTTAAAAAAAAAAATATATATATATATTAAAAATAAAAAATACCTTGCTACGTGTACTGCGTTAGGCTAACCAAGACTTGTCATAGCACTTGCATGTTGTTGCTCTTTTGTTGGTTTTGATTGTATCTATTGCCCTCATTTGTAAGTCACTTTGGACAAAAGCGTCTGCTAAATGACTAAAATAAATAAATAATTTCCATCACCTAACCATTCCTTTCTTTTCTTTTCTTTTATGACTACATTTATTTCAGCTATTTTTTTTTTTATATATAAAATCAGTTATTTAACCTATATTTAATGCAAATACTCTGATTATACAGTATATCAATCATACACCTATAAAATACTTTGGGAACTTTGCAGAAAATGTATTGCTTCGACTTGCGATCATAACCAATATGCAAGTGCTAATTTCTCAACAATCAAATGGCATTATCATTAACTTCAACTAATATTACATTTATTTGGATTTTATAAACTCCTATCTAGATTATTAAAGTTCTATGTCATATTCTGTCTAATTTCTCAAGAGGTGCGTTCCATTAGTAAGAGGACTGAGAAGAAGACTTCACAGGGTATTCCACCATCTTAAAGGGATAGTTCACCCCAAAATTAAAATTCTATCATTAATTACCTTATTTCGTTCCAAACCACTAAGACCTTCGTTCGTCTTCAGAACACAAATTTTATGAACACCGTCATTTTATGAAGCTATTCTCATAAACCACTGTTGTCACATTGACTATTTTGCTGATGTTCTTGGGAGCTTTCTGGACCTTGAACATGGTAGTACCCTTACTGTCTATGGAGGGTCAGAGAGCCCTCGGATTTAATCAAAAATATCTTAATTTGTGTTCCGTAGATGAACGAAGGTCTTACGGGTTTGGAATGACATGAGAGTGAGTAATTAATGACATAATTTTCATTTTTTGGATGAACTATCCCTTTAAGTGAGATTATAATCCGAAGGGAGCTAACATGTTCAGTTCAAAGGGCACTGCGAACTGCATAGGGAATAAGGGAACATTGATACATCACTTCACAGAAAGTGGGGAGGGAAAATACCCCGACTGTCATTCCACTGCGTCTCCAAATAGAAATAATGATGGAGCAGAGCCGTTGAAAGAGTTTTTTAAAGGTGCTGCAATGAAGAGGTTGCAATAAATGTTGTTATTATTATACAATCTAGATTAGACTAGATAGTATTTACGATTGGTTATGGCTATGAATATTACATTTGCATAATGTATTGTATGAATAGGTGATACTAAGTAAAAACAGCAAGAAACAGCTGAGGCTCTGTCATTTTTATTTGACTTTATTTAAGTTACCTCAGGAGAGTTAACTATGAGGCTGCGTGTGGGAAAGAAAGTGCACGAGATGAGACCACTACAATCTGTTAATAGTCTAAACATGTACATTTTAACTATATTTAGTAGATAAATAATTGTATATGCATTTTAGACATAGACTGTAAGTATTTTAGATGTATTTAAATTTGAAAGTAAAATAAATTACAATATTTATTTATGTTAAATCATAATCTGCGTGCCCCAGTCATTGCCTTTCTTTGATAACGTTCCAGGGCGTTTTAAATGAGCGATTATTGTCAGCAAAGTCCACTTCAACGGATATGCCGTGCATATAGGGAGTAGGGAGCAGTGAACACTGCGTATGTACCCTGTCAATCGGAACGTAACGTTATCTAAATTAAGGTTTGTTTTAGCAGCTCCATTCACTATGCAACCATAATTTATAGCTTCAAAGATCTCAATAAAGTTCGATGGATAGCTAATAAAGCTTATTTTCCGGCCCCATGCTAAAACAATTATAGTTACATTCTAGACGAAACTATTATTCGATTTTATCATATTAAAAAGTACCTTTCAATTGCCGTCTCCTTACGGGATCAGTGTACTTCCTGTTTACTGCTAGCAGGGGAAATGACGTATGTTGCGTAGTGACGGTGTTGTGAAATTCCTGTAAAAATAAATCCTCTCCGCGGCGGGCGTGTCTTTTGAACTACTAACAAACAAATGGAATGGAAATTGTTATGCTATTTATGGATCATTTCGATCGTGTAATAAAGCTGAAGCGACACACGTTCACTTAGATGGATAACTCATACATTGTTCGTACGTAAGTCAGAGTGGTTTGCTTCAAGCGTGTGCTTTTATCAGAACTATGATTAGATGTTTGAAGATGGATATTAGACAGACATTCAGCCGCAAAAAAAAAAAAAATCCTTAGCGGATGAGTATAATTGTATATTTTTTATCTTATCTGAAAAGTATTAGAACGTAGAACTGAACACGCATCGCAGTTTTTGTTGCAGCCCCTCGCTGCAGAACAAAAATCCAGGGGGCGGGGTTGGATCCACATCTAGGGGTGGAGATGGGTGGGTTTCTGGATCAGGGGGTGGAGACGGGTAGGTTTAGGTATATGTAAGGTGGAAGGAGTTGGATCTGGATCCTCGCCCCCTGGATCTTGTGTTCCGAAGTGAGGACCATTTTGCGACGAGGCTAGTTAGGGAGCGTCTGCAAAGTACATGTGGAAGGTTAAAACGATTAATGGTTTCCCATGGAATGGTGTACCTTGTAACTGGTTCCTAAAAGAACATTTCCATTCGGGTTTTATTCTCCTCTGTAATTCAGGATATACACTATATTGCCAAAAGTATTGGGTCGCCCCCTTTTAATGAACAGGTTTGACTACTTTAGTCATTTCTATGAGAACAAATCTTTAATGTTAAAGCATATAATGATATTCTAGGAAATTGTGTGCTTCTAATATTATAGCAACAGTTTGGACAGGACCCTTTTCTATTCTAACATGACAATGCCTCTGTAAGGCAAGGTTCAAAAAGAAAATGATTGATTCAGTCAGTGTGGAAGAACTTGACTTGTCTGCATAAAACCAAGTCCTAATCCCAGTTTAACACCTCTGGTGTGACTGTTAATGCAGACCTTGAGCCAAAAACTCATCACCAAACACCATTGACTTGTACATACACTATATAGACAAAAGTATTGGGACACCCCCTTCTTTAGAACAGAAAAATGCACTTCCAAATCTGTGGCAACAACGATGGGAACATAATTCATGTATTTAAAAATTGTATTTCCATCTCTGTTGCAACAGTTTTGGAAGTGTCTAAAATGACTGTACCCATATGTACAAGTCATTGGTGTTTGGTGATGAGTTTTTGCCTCAAGGTCTGCATCAAGGTCACACCAGAGGTGTTAAACTGGGATTAGGACTTGGTTTTACGCAGACCAGTCAAGTTAAATGTGAAATTAATACTGCCAGTAGGTGGTAGGTGGCAGCAAGTCATTGTTAATAAATGAGTCATTGTGATTGAACCGAATCATTTAAATGGTTGAGTCAAAACAGGCTCATGTTGCTCAGAGATGCAAATTGGAATAATATTTGTTGGCGAAATAGGGCAAAAACAGTCAATATTGTGTCTGAAGTCTCTTAAGATAAAATTTATTGACCTGCTGTATAAAATCAATATCACATTTGTAATCATGATGCTTTTTGGTGGAAAAAATGCCAGCCTTCGTGTGATACTGATTAACTATATGAAATGATATACAACGTACATACAGTATCTCACAGAAGTGAGTACACCTCTCACATTTTTGTAAATACTTTATTATATCTTTTCATGTGACAACACTGAAGAAATTACACTTTGCTACAATGTAAAGTAGTGAGTGTACAGCTTGTATAACAGTGTAAATTTGCTGTCCCCTCAAAATAACTTAACACACAGCCGTCTAAACTGCTGGCCACAAAAGTGAGTACCCCCAAAAGTGAAAATGTCCAAATTGGGCCAAATTAGCCATTTTCTCTCCCCGGTGTCATTCGCTAGTGTTACAAGGTCTCAGGTGTGAATGGGGAGCAGGTGTGTTAAATTTGGTGTTATCGCTCTCACTCTCTCATACTTGGTCACTGGAAGTTCAACATGGCACCCTATGGCAAAGAACTCTCTGAGGATCTGAATAAAATAATTGTTGCTCTACATAAAGATGGCATAGGCTATAAGAAGATTGCCAAGACCCTGAAACTGAACTGCAGCACGGTGGCCAAAACCATAAAGTGGTTTAACAGGACAGGTTCCTCTCAGAACAGGCCTCACCATGGTCGACCAAAGAAGTTGAGTACACGTGCTCAGCGTCATATCCAGAGGTTGTGTTTGGGAAATAGACGTATGAGTGCTGCCAGCATTGCTGCAGAGGTTGAAGGGGTGGGGGGTCAGCCTGTCAGTGCTCAGACCATACGCCGCACACTGCATCAAATTGGTCTGCATGGCTGTCATCCCAGAAGGAAGCCTCTTCTAAAGATGATGCACAAGAAAGCCCGCAAACAGTTTGCATGGATTACTGGAACCATGTCCTGTGGTCTGATGAGACCTAGATAAACTTATTTGGTTCAGATGGACTCCAAGATGACCACTGCCTTGCTAAAGAAGCTGAGGTTAAAGGTGATGGACTGGCCAAGCATGTCTCCAGACCTAAACCCTATTGAGCATCTGTGGGGCATCCTCAAACAGAAGGTGGAGGAGCGCAAGGTCTCCAACATCCACCAGCTCCGTGATGTCGTCATGGCGGAGTGGAAGAGGACTCCAGTGGCAACCTGTGAAGCTCTGGTGAACTCCATGCCGAAGAGGGTTAAGGCAGTGCTGGAAAATAATGGTGGCCACACAGAATATTGACACTTTTTTGGACATTTTCACTTAGGGGTGTACTCACTTTTGTGGCCAGCGGTTTAGACATTAATGGCTTTGTGTTGAGTTATTTTGAGGGGACAGCAAATTCACACTGTTATACAAGCTGTACACTCACTACTTTACATTGTAGCAAAGTGTCAATTCTTCAGTGTTGTCACATGAAAAGATATAATAAAATATTTACAAAAATGTGAGGGGTGTAATCACTTCTGTGAGATACTGTATATACATTTCTGCCCCCATATCTTGAATTTTGTGATCATTCTAAATGCATTTTAATAAACTGAATCATGCAGTGAAAGAACGTGCACTGGTCTTACCTACTAGCTTAGACTTCCTTTTGCCATAGCTAAACTTTAGCTAACTTACATGGTAGCTCTCATGAGTCATGGATGTTAGCAAGACAAATTAACTATATTTGACTTTTGTCTTTTGGATAATTAGCTGTAAATTCGAGGCACAGGTAGCTTAGTATTTTGTTCATCACCACTCACCTCCACACCAAGACAAACACAACTGGAAAGGGAGGGAGTCTCTCTGCCTGTCTGTGATGTGCATGTGCCGATCCTGCTACACTGCTTTGCTGCGCGGAGAGGAGAAAGGCATCGGAACTTGACAGTCTCGTTGCAATGTAAAATATTATTATTGTGTAGGCTACATAAATATATAAAAATGCCTACATGTCATAATGGATAGTCATTACATGTATCAGAATTAGGCTACCTCATGCACGAGCAGCTCATTTCCTCAAATTCCGCCGTGTAAATAGCGAATCCGCCATTGTGTGAGCGCAACTCGCTCTTAAAGGAATGGGAGATGAGACTATAATTGGTTTATTTACATTACGTTATGCCCAAAACACACACATTACTCATTAAGAGAATAGGGACAACCCTTTTAGACCATGCGCCGGGCGCACCGACCGTTTTTCCCGTCATGAAACTAGCAAAAGTGGATTCGGACATGCCCAGTGTTGCCAACTGCTTTCAATTGAAAGTAGCTAAAACTAGGCTTGTTTGAGATGCGCCTCACCTCGCCTGAAATGTAGGCGAGAGTAGGCGGCTGCAGTGAGGGGAGGAGTGAAATAAGTGCAGTCAAGACAGACAGTTCTGACCTCTCGAAGTGGAACAGATACCTACGAGATCAAGGGCAGATAACGCGTTATTCTCACTCATGTGCTGTGCAGTTCTGTTGCTTTTATATGAAAATAAATATGATGAACAAGACACTCATTGCTATTTAATTCCATACGATATGAGTATTTATCATCCATTTCTACGTTACTACAAACATGTATTTTAAATTTTTATAGAAATATGACAACAATCACATATCTCACACAGAGATTGCACTGACATAGTGTTTGGAAATATTCAAGCATAATTTAAATACATAATCGCATGAAATCAGATAAAAAAATCAAACATTTTAGAAGAGAACGCAGCATCACAGTTGTCTGAACCAATGAGCATTAAGCTGTGTTGTCAGTCAGTCGTTTCCCATCATGCTTTTGATCAGCGCAGTCGGTGGAGAGCAACTGTGCGCGACTGCACAATCCAACACAGTCACCTCGCCATCGCGAGAGTTTTTTGGCACACGTTAGCATGACATCAGAGCGGACACTTTTCTAACCGGCATGCATCTCAAGGTGATCGGTTCTGCATTTTGCTCATCTCAAACAAGCCTATTATAGATCAGTGGGCAAGATGAGAACTTAGATAAGGTTTGTCCAAGAAGTTGCTATATTTGTCCCTAAACTTTTGAAAAAAGTCTCAAAAGGGGTGGGGTAGTAGATAAATCTAGCTACAAAATCGCTAAATTGGCAACACTGGACACGCCCTAAGTGCACCTGTGCCATGCGCTTAGATCGTTAAAATAGGGTTCAAATTATGTTCAAAATTAAATGGACAAATCTGATTCCATACTACACAGTCATGCATCTCGCGGTGATCACCAGTAATCAGTTCTGTGAAGATTTTGCTCATCTCGAACAAGCCGTATATGTCTAAGTGCAAGTAGGGCCGGCTGCATCCTGCGGTGGACATCCAACCCTGCCCACATCCAAGTCTGACATCATAAACCACGTCAACGCGTTACGTCAGAAACCACGACCCTATCCTATAAGTCACCTCTTGTGATTCCCCATCCCCGTGCCGGGGAAACCCAGAAGTAAGTTATGTTTAAGCAATTTACAGCCATTTCGGGGATCTAAACAAAATAATGTTGTCTTTCGTTTTATTAATACACGTTTTCTTATTTCTTTAAAGGATGTCTAGGCTAAAATGGCACAACCTAAATCTAATTTATTTAATATGTCTAATGTACGGAGATGATTTCATCACAACAGCCTATAAAACACTTGCATTGGTTGATTAAATTAGGCTAATTGTAATAAAACCTCTAAACCTAACCTTATTCGTTTATGTAATGAGATAAATTCACATTTATTACGATCGATTTTAAACTACCTAAGACACCTTTTAGATTTATTAAATTTAAAGGGGACAATTGACTTGGTCGGCATTGCTGGGAACGCCCACAAAAACGTTATATCCGTTTAGGCCGTGGGGGAAAACAAACCATTCGAATTAACGTGCGGAGACCTTGTTAGGTGCTTGATCTTTACTTTTTGTTATGATTTCGATAGATTTTTGCTTGGTGCAATGCCGAAAAGTTGCTGTGTGGCGTTCTGTACCTCTAATAAGTAAAAAAAAAAAAAAACGATCTGAAGTTTTATATAGGCTACTGCCGAATAAACAGATGGAGGTAGCACAATCTGAGTGGGTTGCACACAACATCAGAACTCCGACAGCAGTTACGGATATACAACGTATGAAACATATCAAGCTTAATATTCATATTTACATGCACTCCAGATAGGCTACCTGTCATTAGTCCCGTCCCCCTGCACCGCAACCCAGTTCTTATGGGGCTAACAGAAACCCTCCTTCACATCAAATAAATGTCACTCCCTGATATTTTGTGATGTAAATGTCATAATCTATTAAAACATTTATTTCATATTATTATAGTGCCATGCTCTACCATTTGAGCCACAGGAAGGCTCAGTGGTAGAGCATTGCGTTAGCAGCGCAAAAGTTTGTGGGTTCGATTCCCAGGGAACACATATAGTGATAAAACATGTATAGCCTGAATACACTGTAAATCGCTTTGGATAAAAGCGTCTGCTAAATGCATAAATGTAAATGTATTACTATGCACATTACAGATGTGCTATATACAAATTGTGCAAGGGAATGTGGATAGATATATGATATATTAAATCAAAAACATATGTATAATAAATATAAGTATGGATAGTTGGGTATTGCACATGTTTTATTGCACAGTGGAGAGAACATTTAACTGTTTGTGAGGTAGATGGCCTGAGGGAAGAAACTGTTCCTGTGCCTGGCTGTTCTGGTGCTCAGAACTCTGTAGCGTCAACAGTTCAAAGAGGGAGTGTGCTGGATGTGAGGGGTCCAGAGTGATTTTGCCAGCCCTTTCACTCACTCTGGATAAGTACAGTTCTTGGAGAGTGGGGAGGGTTGTATCAATGATTCGCTCAGCAGTCCGGACTACCCTCTGTAGCCTTCTGAGGTCAGATTTGGTAGCTGAGCTGAACCAGACAGTTATTGAAGTGCAGAGGACGGATTCAATGATGGCAGAGTAGAACTGTATCAGCAGCTCCTGTGGCAGGTTGAACTTCCTCAGCTGGTGAAGGAAGTACAACCTCTGCTGGGCCTTTTTGACAATGGAGTCAATGTGAATGTCCCACTTCAGGTCCTGAGAGATGAATGAAAAGACATCTCTTGCTTTATCCGATTCGACTCCAGGTAGTCTTTGATGGCATTCTGTTGATTTTTACTGTCCATCTGGAGTAAGGCATTCCCCTTCTCCTCCCCACAGAATAACTCACGGTGATTCTGTATCTAGCACCACGCTGGACCAATGTCCCTTACAAACTTCCACTTTATATCCTCTTGGCACTCCTGTTAAAAATAGAGAATACGTGTGTGTTGGGGGCATATTTGTCCACTAAATAGTATTTACTTCATCATTCTACATTCAAGAATATTTATGATTATAAACCACAAAAATCAATCAATACAGTATCTAGAGAAATGCTCCCACCATACCTCCATGCACTACTTCATGGCTTATGTGGTCCTCCAAGTGAATTGTAACAAGCAATTTTCTTTACTGGTGAAACTGCAGCAGGGACCCCTCATCCCGGCAGAACTGCTCTGCATCAGGCTAGGACCAAAAATGTGTAGAATGCTGTAAAACATGACAAACAGACTTTGACAATCATTATGTGATCTTTCCATTAATATAGAATAATACAAAGATAATTTGTTACAAACACAGAGTTATCCAGCAATTCGTAGTGAAATGATGTGGTTGCTCAACCAAGTTACTGTGCAAGGGTACTGTGATCAGTGTACATCATTAAAAATATCATGTTTGTGAGTGAGTGTTTTGTGTGTGGGGGAGGTAAGTACATATGTGTGAGAGGGATGAAATGTGTGTGTATGAGTCGGTGAGATGAGTGTTATAAAAAAAATTGCACATTCATTCAGCACTCATTTTATGTTGTAAGAATCAGTGCACTGATAAATATATAGATTCTTATTGCATAAAATTAACTGACTGAATGTGCAATTTTTTTAATAACCCTTTTTTTAATAATACATAACACTCTCACCTACTCATAAACACACCCTCTCACATATGTATTTCCCTCTCCCCACACACATTATATTTTTAATGATATACACTGACTTAATAAATAACTTTACGCACACATTCAGTTGTCAATGTTTTAAGTCTTCGTAAAGACCAAAGATTTTTTTTTACTTACCAACACAGCAAACTTCTTCCTTTTAGCGATTGGCAAACGATTTGACTTATCTTCTTATCGATTCGATGCTTCTTCCTGTTTCAAAATAATAAGAATGTGACGTATTTGGACACGGGCGTGGCTTGTGACGTCACACTTGGATGTGGGCGGGGTTGGATGTCCACTGCAGGCTTATGTCATGCCATTAAAACAAACAAACCAAAAAAAAAACTCAAGGTATGGCAAGCCGTTTTAGCATTTAATACACCTGGCTCTACTAGTTTTGACTAGTCAAAATACAAATTCCAGACATTTACTCTAAGATTTTGACCCATCATAATTAGCATTAAGATATCTACAATGTAATTATGCCATTACCAATAAAAAAACTGAAGATATCTAAGACAGGAATAATGGCTTCAAAACGAATTCTACCGACTAAATATTTGGTCTACACAGTTTGTAGCAATTTTCAATTTCGCTGATATAAAGGCCGAAATCATTGTTCAAAACAGTGACGTTTAATTAGCCTTTTGACTGTCTCAATGTCTATTTCCTGTACACATTGTGGATCACTGAAACAGGTAAACAGGTCAGCTGTGTGGAGGCTGGATTAACAATATTGATTTCTTGTTTTTAATCAATACTTATATGGATTCTTAAATCTCAAGATTAATCTTTCCGTATACACTGTTTTCTGGTTATGAACTTCAACATTATATTTAGCACAAATGTAAATGTACATATTTACAAAGTCAATTTTATCATAAAATACATACAATAAATGTTAAAGAAATGTTGAAAGAAACATTGAAATGTTTCAATAAGTGTTTCAACGTAAGTGTTTCAAAAACTCCAGAGATGAGCATTTTGCTATTATGCACTATATATAGATATTCATTATATTTTTACTTAAGGTTGATCAGAACATTAAGGTTTTATCAATATTTAAAGTATTTTGAACAAATGGGTCATGAAACACGTTTTTATTATATTTTCTTTTTAGAAAATTACTTTATGGACAGCTGAACCTGTGCAAAGCCCCACCTTAAACATTTTATTAACCAGTCCTACCCTGGAAACTGTTGCCATCTGCAATGTTGTCTAAGAATTGTATAATGAATGTCCTGTAGGTCATATTAAACTGTTTTATGCAGAAGTAATTTAAAATATGAAGAAAAAAAATGTAGCTGGGGCTACATTATTCTATTTTGTAAAGTAGGATAATGTTGAGATGTGCATGGCTATAGACTTCATTCCCAAACGAAAACATATCAGTTAGGATCTTTATTCACTAAATTTAATTAACATCTTGATTTGTACAGGTTCAATATTTTAAAAGAATTATTCAATGCACGGGCTCTCATCACTGAAAAAAAGTCGGAATAGGCTCACAGATTGCTTGCTATAATACACTGTAAAAACAGTGTTTTTTTTTACAAGTGTTTTTCTGTATTTCTTAAATTACGCTTTGCATTGTAAAAAAAAAAAAAAAAAAAGCGCTCTCTCCACCCTCAATACCACAACTGAGGTGCCCTTGAGCAAGGCACCGAACCCCCAACTGTTCCCCGGGCGCCGCAGCGTAAATGGCTGCCCACTGCTCCGGGTGTGTGTTCACGGTGTGTGTGTGGGTTCACTGCTGTGTGTGTGCACTTTGGATGGGTAAATGCAGAGCACAAATTCCGAGTATGGGTCACCATACTTGGCTGTATGTCACGTCACTTTCACTTTCACTTTCACTTTCACGTTCAAGAAGCTCGGTCGATTATCAGCGCGAAACGGTGCTTGAGCAGGTGCCATTATTCATGGAGATAGTCTCGGTCAAAATGTAATTTTAAAGTAGGATTTCGGGTTTGGGGAACCGTTCTTACACTTCCGTGACAAATTATTTTTTGTTAAATGTAACAAACTGTAACGTTAACTTAGTTGCTGTCTGGCTTGTTTGCATACCGTCACAACTTACTCGATGTGGAGGTACGTCTTACAGTGTGCTTACTTTTAATTGTTTATTAACTTTTTAATTGTTGTTGATGCGGTGTATTTGTTACTGTATTTGTTACTTTTGTTACGTGTTGTAAAGCATCCGACATATTAAGGTTACTGAGGTGATGTTAAGCAGCTGTGACAATGTTAAATCTGAAGTGCGGTACAACTGTGTTTAGAGCACTTTATGCCTTCAACAGAAGCTGGCAGAGGAATTGTCAAGAAAAGAAGACACAATTTATGACTTTTTTTTATTAAGATACGACTAGTTGAAGATCTGACATCGCGGAATTCTTCAAGGATAACTATCACCTCTTCTGCCAAACGAGGTAGGTTTAGACTTTTTATCATCTTGTTTACACACACACACACACGAGAAGTTAATTCGGTATCGTTACTGTCTGTGAACGCACACATGTCATGCACGCACAGAGAATGCCGCCTCAGAGCACTCGCCAGTTGCGCATCGAGTTCTCTCGAACTTAACTTACACGGACAAAAGCACACAAAATTATGTCAAAATGACCATTTTTGACAAGTGACAGTCTTAAATTTAAAAGTTTTAACTGATGTAAAGAGTTGTGATGTGTCAGATGTGCGTCGATCTGAGTCATGTTTTAAAGGGACAGCAGTTCATGACATTCATGGTGTTTCTTTTGTTTTCTTTTCTAATGATAGGTCATAATTGCTGCTGTACTGTACATCCCAAGCACCCCCTGCATTATTATCATGGGTTGATGATGGGTTCTGTTCTATTTATTAGCAGTTTTTATTTATGGAAGCATATGGGTAGCAAAATTCAATATGAAATGTTATATGCAAAATGGCAATGCAATATGTAAAATAGCAATGTATTTCTGTATTTAAATTGACATTTTCCCATACATATGTGCAATATTTAGTGCAAAATAAAAATGAAAATTCATCTATATAATTTACATATGCCATTTCCTAAACTAGTTTTAATATGCAAAATAAAAACATATTTTAAGGTTAAACATATTTTAAGTTGCAAAATTAAAATTAAAATGTTTTACACAAATTGATTAGATATGTTTAACATATCCAATCAAAAACTGTAGCAAAATTATAATTTAATTGCTGTTTTTCCTAAATGCATTTAGACTTAGGGGTAGGACACTTGGGATTGCATCTTCATCATAATACCGTGTGATAATTGTAGCAAAATGCAGTGAGGATTTCAGAATGCATTCTAAGCCAAAAGGGTAGCAAAGTGGTGATTTAAATGTCTTTTATTTTTCTTAAATGCATTGACACTTACATATAAGACGTTTCAATTGCATTTTCATTTCAGGAAACAGAAGCAGAGAGTGCTACACGGTTGTCTTTATAAAGCATTTTCATTTAATATCCCATGATGAATATAAAGTCGATGTGGATGTGAAATGCATTTGAAAATGCAACATGCCCCTGACCTGTCAATCTTTAGGCTACATCAAGGCGGGGCTCAGCAACAGGACGCACAATAAGTCAATATTCACCGTCAACCAAACACTTTCCACATTGACTTAAACTATATTCATCGCAGGGTATTAAATTACAATATCATCTTATATGTAAGTGTCAATGCATTTATGAAAAATAAAAGACATTTAAATCACTATTTTGCTACCCTTTTGCTGCACCTTTGGCTCAGAGTGCATTCTGAAATTCTCACTGCATTTTGCTACAATTATCACGCGGTATTATGCTGAAAATGTAATCCCAAGTGTCCTACCCCTAAGTCTAAATGCATTTAGTAAAAACAGCATTTAAATTATCATTTTGCTTCCGTTTTTGCTTGGACATGTTAAACATATCTAATCAGTTTGGGTATTTTCATTTTATTTGTGCAACTTATAAAGCGTTAAAATATGTTTTTCATTTGCATATTAAAACTAGTGTAGAAAATGGAAAAGTTCAATGATATAATTGAATTTTCAATTTCACTTTGCACTAAATGTTGCACACGTATGGTAAAATGTAAATTAAAATACAGAACTACATTGCCATTTTACATATTGCATTGCCATTTTGCATATTACATTTCAAATTGAATTTTGCTACCCATTAGGGATGTTCAATACTGACAAAAAATTAGTCATTGAGTCGTTTATTCAGTTGACTTTGTTATTGAAGTTGTTTGTGTAGGAAATATTTAATCAATGTTTGGAGTGGTTTTCTGAATTTACAATGTTTTTTATAATTTCTTATTGTTATTGGTGATTCCAAATTGCTGTCATTCAAGAAGAGGAATCATTTCCTCCCCCATTGTGGCTGAGCTACACATTCTCTTCATTTTATTTTAAACATAAAACATCCAGAGGAGATGGCACCTACGCTGGAATTCATACAAATGTAAGGAACATATGTAATGAAACTGTGTATAAAGCATTTTGTTGTGTTGCTGTTTAGTTGAAAATCATAGGGATAGTTCACCCAAAAATGAAAATTCTGTCATTAATTACTCACCCTCATGTCATTCCAAACCCGTAAGACCTTCGTTCATCTTCAGAACACAAATCCGAGAGCTTTCTGACCCTCCATAGACAGCAAGGGTCCTACCACGGTCAAGGCACAGAAACGTAGTAAGGACATCGTTAAAATGGTCCATGTGACATCATCAGTGGTTCAACTGTAATTTTACGAAGCTATGAGAATTATTTTTGTGCGCAAAGAAAACAGAAATAACTTCATTCAATGATTTCTTCTCTCCTGGGAGAGTCTGCCGCCATTAACAAGAGTACCACAACACATGTGTGTGTGTTCTTTTTGCCAGTAAACAAGGTGCAGCACATGCAGGGTCTACGTCAGTAGCACCACACGCATTCGCCGTGGGTCAGAGAGCTCTCTGATTTAATGCATGTTACTCTGTACTTCAGTTTCATTAATTTCATTTCTTGTCATTTCCAGTCTTCCTGTGAAGAAATCCTGAACGAGGGGCAAAGGTTCAGATGAGGGGAACCAAATGGCTATGCTTCCAAGATTCATGCATGAACAACTTTGAGAATCCATGTACAATTTGAGCTTTTTTTTTTCAAATCTCAACATGGAGCTTGGACTGAACATGCAGAAAAAGAAAAAAGAAAGTAGTTTCCTCAAACTGGCACATGGCAAGAGATACTAAAAGCACACAAACACTTGGAGCCCTGCTCTTAAATCAGATTGTATAGTTCTCTTAGTTTCACATTGAAATGTCATGCGTGCATTAGGGTTGTTACGGTGAGGAAATTTCCCCACCGGTTAATCGACGTGTAACAACACCGGTAGTACCGGTATCACTGTGGGGGTGGTTGGGGGGATGGGGTTCCCCTCTTTTTCACACTTTCCTTCGCTTTTAAATAGCTTGTAAAAGCGGGGTGCGCATTTTACTTTCTCTTTCAAATTAGCGGCAATTCAGTGTAAAGCACTTGTTCGTTGTTAGTTCGTTTGAGTTTTCCCTCTTTTCCTCACTTTCCTTCGCTTCTAAACAGCTTAAATGCGATGTACGCATTTTACTTTCACTTTCGAACTAGCGACAATTCGGCGTCAATTCAAGCATCAACAAAATACAACTTCAAACTCAACTTAGCTTATATAAATCATAGAACTTTCATTAACAAAAGGAATCAAAATACACCATTCTATAGGCTAATATAAAATAAATGACGTGTGACGTGTGTGTGTGCGTGGGCTCTGGCTCGTCGGCGTCAACGCTTGACGGAGGGCGTGTCTGAAGCATGGTGCTGACGCGCTGTCATAGTTACAACAACCAATCACATACTTCTCTGGTGTTGCATGAACTGGATTGGGTATTTGCATGAGGCGATCTGATTGGCTGATGCCTCCGTTGGTGCTTGAAAAGTTGCGTCAGCACCACGCTTCAGACACGCCCTCCGTCAAGCGTTGACGCCGACGAGCCAGAGTGGATGTGTGTGCACTCAGATCACTTGGACATGGTTTTGTACAAGAGGTAAAAAACGATATAAATACTGTTCGTTTTCTCACACAAACCGCTTGTTTCGTGTCTTAGGCCATCAATGTGTAGTTACGATGGGGAAATGTTTAATTTTGATTTCTCTGTGCATGTTCTTTTTCCCTCTTATAGAGACGGACACCTATACCTGCCATTATATGACTGACAGACTAGAACGGTTTGACCTAAAAACATCAAAATTGGATCTACTGAAGAAAAAAAGACACCTACATCTTGGATGCCCTTGGGGTAAGCTGATAGATACCAAATTTTAATTTCAAAGTGAACTATCCCTTTAAAGGAGCAGTGTGTAGATTTTAGCGGCATCTAGCGGTTGAGGTTGCGAATTGCATCCAACGGCTCAGTCCCCCGCTCACCCCTCCCTTTAGAGAAGCTACGGTGGCCGATACAGGGGTATGATGCCATCATCTGAGACCGCAGAGAGCAATGAGGTTTCCTTACAAAGGTAAATTAAGGAATTATATGTACTTAATTATTCAATAAACCGATGTCATTGCGAATATTACTGTTACTTGTTCATCATTGTGTCAGTGTTTTTTTTCCGCAAAAACAACAAAGTGACGAAACGCGCTCTGTAGAGCAGTTTGTCCGTTTAGGGCTACTGTAGAAACATAGTGATGACTTCCATGTAAGGCAGGGGTCTTCAACTCTGGACCTCGAGATCCATTTTCCTGCAGAGATTAGCTCCAACCTGGATTAAACACAGCTGCCTGCAATTTTGTATTGATCCTGAAGACCTTGATTAGCTTGTTCAGGTGTGTTTGATTAGGGTTGGAGCTAAACTCTGCAGGAAAGTGGACCTCGAGGTCCAGAGTTAAGGAACCCTGATGTAAGGGGACCCGCGGTGTATGTAGCTATAAATTGCTCATTCTAAGGTAATAAAAACATAACGGTTCATTATGTAAGGTCTTTATACTCCTCTGAAAACGTAGTTATGTATATTATATTGCATTTCTGTCTATAGATCATCCTAAATATTACACAGTGCACCTTTAAATAAAATGAACTTTTTTGACAGGGTCTGTTTTGATTATGAAGCATTAAACTTGTCTGTCACGCATGTATTTGCACTATTAAATTGATGTGTAATTCCATTGTTCTTCACTCTTGTCTTTGTAAATGTATAATAAATAAAATCAGACGAGCAGTTTGCAGTACTATACATTACACTCCAGTTGGTCTGTTTTGCAACATGATTAATTTAAAATTGCCACGCTACATTCATGGCATGAGACATTTTGTATTATTTAATAATTCCTGAAGTAATGTCAGCAAGTTAGCATTAAGTTTTATCAACATGAAGTGTGTGCAGGAATGTGTCGACAGTTTTTTGTCACAGCAGATTTGACTAGGAACAGGTACAATTCAGATATCTGAAAATACACTTGTCAAAACTGAATTAAAGATCTCTAATTACCTCCCAGCTAACAATGTTTGGTTTCCAGAATATTCCCAGGACGTACTGTATGTCAGTAGTCATCCAGCACACCTGTGATTCATAGTGAAAGCTGTATGGAAGATGGACGCCTATAATCAGTATTATACAAACCATATCTTGTTTTATTTATTGATTAATTAATACAAATAATCAGAGCACATAATCAGAAATCAGAAAGAGCTTTATTGCCAAGCGTGTTTACACACACAAGGAATTTGTCTTGGTGTCAGGAACTTCCAGTACAGAATGTACAAATATAGTGCAGACATAAAATTTAAAGGAGTACTCCACTTCCAGAATAAAGATTTCCTGATAATTTACTCACCCCCATGTCATCCAAGATATTCATGTCTTTCTTTCTTCAATCGCAAAGAAATTAAGTTTATTGAGGAAAACGTTCCAAGATTTTTCTCCATATACTGGACTTCAATGGTGCTCAACGGATTGAAGTTTAAAAATGCAGCTTCACAGGGCTCTACACGATCCCAGCCGAGGAATAAGGGTCTTATCTAGCGAAACAATCGGTTATTTAAAAAAAATAAGTAAAATATATATACTTTTTAACCTCAAATGCTCGTCTTAGTTGTGATTTGTTTTTATTTATTTTTATTAATAATTAATGACCTCTTGAGTGATATTACTATATCTGATACTAAATTAAATTGTCTAAGCTTTCATTCTTGGTACACAGTTGTCGCTATCCACGATAGAGTGGGGGAACTATGACGTCACTTTGTAGGCGGATCGGCTGTTAGCATGAAACTGGCTCCCTCGACAAAAAGCCAATAGGATTTTTCCATAGGCTTTTGGATTATCGCAAAAAATAAGCTCTGTGTTCAATCATAGTTCATGAAACTTACACGTTTTGTCCATCAAGATAATCTTCACAAATAAATATAACTTTGATGAATTTTGAAGCCTAAATAAAAGCGCCAGAACTGAAAAGCTAAACTTAGGCTATAAACGAACTACAGCACCACAGTCGCTCACCTTCAACGTCACCACCACCGCGCTCCCAACAACTGTTTCAAACATGTTCAGTGAAACGTATTTACTCTATATATTAATTTTAATCCATGCTACATGAACCGTTTCATATAAACTGGAATAAATACAAAACTAGAGCCAAACTAAAACTGAAATGAGACAGTAGTAATAAATAGTATAGTGAATAAATGAAATAATCTTAACTAAAGGTGTGACGGAGCTGACGAGACGTGAGACATGCGGATCCAAATGCAAGCTTTTTATTATAAAACATGGTCAATACAGGCAGGGTCGGGCAGTAGCAAACAGGTATGGCATGGGCAAGACACAAGAGTAGTCCTTAGGCAAGTGTAGGTCGGCGATCGGCAAACTTAATCCAGAGGGCTAGGCAGAGAGAATAATCCAGGAGCACGGGCAGAATCAGAACACAGGAAATCAAACTAGGAATACTTGGGAAACGCTTTGTATGTCGCAAGGCTAAACAATACTCGGCAGAGAGCAAGAGAATGTCCAGAGTTTATATAGTGTGTGTGATTGGGTGATGGTGATGTGAGATTGTTCTCAGGTGTGTGCGTGATCAGTGCAAACAGCTGTGTTGGTGCAGTGGATGATGGGAAATGCAGTCCTTGAGTGATCTGTAACTGACTGTGTGGTGTGAAAGTCCATGTGATGGGTGAGTGACCTCTGGTGGTTAATGAACAGAAGTTCATGGCCAGGATTCGTGACATAGCCCCCCCCCCCCCAAGGAGCGGCTTCCAGACGCTCCTAAACAATCCTAGGAGGGCGGTGGAGCGGAGGTGGAACAGGGGGAGGGACGGAGGGCCAGGTCCATGTGGAAGCCAGGGCGGAGAGGATGGAACTGGAACCCACCAGGGCGGAGCAGGCGGATCTGGAGCCCACCAGGGCGGAGCAGGCGGATCTGGAGCCCACCAGGGCGGAGCAGATGGACCCGGAGCCCACCAGGGCGGAGCAGACAGAACTGAAGCCCACCAGGGCAGAGCAGACAGGACTGGAGCCCCCCAGGGCGGAGCAGACGGAGACTGGAGCCCCCCAGGGCGGAGCGGACGGGACTGGAGCCCCCCAGGGCGGAGCAGACAGGATCAGAGACCACCAGACCGGAGTAGGACCGTAGACCAGGCAGGAAACCATGTCTGAGATCTGGGGGAAAACAGAGACAGACAACACAGGGAGAGCAGAGACAGACAACACAGGGAGAGCCTTCCTGGTCTCAGGGCCGTGGCAGAGCAGGTCTGGGAATCACAGGCGGCCACCTTAGCCGTGACAGGGCAGGACAAGGATTCATAGACCGCCTCCATGGCCGGGGCAGGAGAGGGCGAGAGTTCATAGATGGCCTCCATGGCCGGGGCAGGAGAGGGCGAGAGTTCATAGACGGCCTCCATAGCCGTGACAGGACAGGATGAGAGCTCACAGACGGCCTTCCTAGCCGTGACAGGACAGGGTGAGAGCTCACAGACGGCCTCCATAGCCGTGACAGGACAGGGTGAGAGTTCATAGACGGCCTCCATAGCCGTGACAGGACAGGATGAGAGCTCGCAGACGGCCTCCATAGCCGTGACAGGACAGGGCGAGAGTTCACAGGAGGATACCACCGACACCTCTGGAGGTTCTGCAGCTAACGCCGCCACCTCTGGAGGTTCTACGGTGGTAACATGACCGGGTGAGAGTATATTGCTGGGCGCCACCACCTTGCAAGGGGCTGAGGCGAGCACCACCGCTTGGGGAGGTTCGGCAGCAGATGCCTTCCCCTGGGGCAGTACAGTGGTGGTGTATGTGGCCCAAATGCAACATAGTGCGATCCCCACCCTGGGAAGCGCTTCAGACAGGGTAATCAGTTCATGGACAGGAGGGTCAAAGTGAGTGGATTTGGGGATACCAGCAGTGCGTACGGACACCAGCGGTGCATCCCTCAAGCTGGATATCAACCGGAGAACTCGAAGGACTGACCTTAAATCTCTCGGTGTGACAGATTCTGGCAGTTCCGCTGAGACGTGAGGAGACTCTGGCAGTTCGGCTGAGACTTGACGAGACTCTGGCAGTTCCGCTGAGACGTGAGGAGACTCTGGCAGTTCCGCTGAGACGTGAAGAGACTCTGGCAGTTCGGCGGAGACTTGAAGAGACTCTGGCAGTTCCGCTGTGACGTGGTCTGACTCTGGCAGTTCCGCTGTGACGTGGTCTGACTCTGGCTGGTCAGCTGTGACGTGGTCTGACTCTGGCTGGTCAGCTAATAATTAATGACCTCTTGAGTGATATTACTATATCTGATACTAAATTAAATTGTCTAAGCTTTCATTCTTGGTACACAGTTGTCGCTATCCACGATAGAGTGGGGGAACTATGACGTCACTTTGTAGGCGGATCGGCTGTTAGCATGAAACTGGCTCCCTCGACAAAAAACCAATAGGATTTTTCCATAGGCTTTTGGATTATCGCAAAAAATAAGCTCTGTGTTCAATCATAGTTCATGAAACTTACACGTTTTGTCCATCAAGATAATCTTCACAAATAAATATAACTTTGATGAATTTTGAAGCCTAAATAAAAGCGCCAGAACTGAAAAGCTAAACTTAGGCTATAAACGAACTACAGCACCACAGTCGCTCACCTTCAACGTCACCACCACCGCGCTCCCAACAACTGTTTCAAACATGTTCAGTGAAACGTATTTACTCTATATATTAATTTTAATCCATGCTACATGAACCGTTTCATATAAACTGGAATAAATACAAAACTAGAGCCAAACTAAAACTGAAATGAGACAGTAGTAATAAATAGTATAGTGAATAAATGAAATAATCTTAACTAAAGGTGTGACGGAGCTGACGAGACGTGAGACATGCGGATCCAAATGCAAGCTTTTTATTATAAAACATGGTCAATACAGGCAGGACAGGGTGAGAGCTCACAGACGGCCTCCATAGCCGTGACAGGACAGGGTGAGAGTTCATAGACGGCCTCCATAGCCGTGACAGGACAGGATGAGAGCTCGCAGACGGCCTCCATAGCCGTGACAGGACAGGGCGAGAGTTCACAGGAGGATACCACCGACACCTCTGGAGGTTCTGCAGCTAACGCCGCCACCTCTGGAGGTTCTACGGTGGTAACATGACCGGGTGAGAGTATATTGCTGGGCGCCACCACCTTGCAAGGGGCTGAGGCGAGCACCACCGCTTGGGGAGGTTCGGCAGCAGATGCCTTCCCCTGGGGCAGTACAGTGGTGGTGTATGTGGCCCAAATGCAACATAGTGCGATCCCCACCCTGGGAAGCGCTTCAGACAGGGTAATCAGTTCATGGACAGGAGGGTCAAAGTGAGTGGATTTGGGGATACCAGCAGTGCGTACGGACACCAGCGGTGCATCCCTCAAGCTGGATATCAACCGGAGAACTCGAAGGACTGACCTTAAATCTCTCGGTGTGACAGATTCTGGCAGTTCCGCTGAGACGTGAGGAGACTCTGGCAGTTCGGCTGAGACTTGACGAGACTCTGGCAGTTCCGCTGAGACGTGAGGAGACTCTGGCAGTTCCGCTGAGACGTGAAGAGACTCTGGCAGTTCCGCTGAGACGTGAAGAGACTCTGGCAGTTCGGCGGAGACTTGAAGAGACTCTGGCAGTTCCGCTGTGACGTGGTCTGACTCTGGCAGTTCCGCTGTGACGTGGTCTGACTCTGGCTGGTCAGCTGTGACGTGGTCTGACTCTGGCTGGTCAGCTGTGACGTGGTCTGACTCTGGCTGGTCAGCTGTGACGTGGTCTGACTCTGGCTGGTCAGCTGTGACGTGGTCTGACTCTGGCTGGTCAGCTGTGACGTGGTCTGACTCTGGCTGGTCAGCTGTGACGTGGTCTGACTCTGGCTGGTCAGCTGTGACGTGGTCTGACTCTGGCTGGTCAGCTGTGACGTGGTCTGACTCTGGCTGGTCAGCTGTGACGTGGTCTGACTCTGGCTGGTCAGCTGTGACGTGGTCTGACTCTGGCTGGTCAGCTGTGACGTGGTCTGACTCTGGCTGGTCAGCTGTGACGTGGTCTGACTCTGGCTGGTCAGCTGTGACGTGGTCTGACTCTGGCTGATGAGTTGAGAGAGGGGTTGATTCATGACGATCAACTGTGGCTTGGCTTGACTCGTGACGATCAACTGTGGCTGGGCTTGACTCGTGACGATCAACTGTGGCTGGGCTTGACTCGTGACGATCAACTGTGGCTGGGCTTGACTCGTGACGATCAACTGTGGCTGGGCTTGACTCGTGACGATCAACTGTGGCTGGGCTTGACTCGTGACGATCAACTGTGGCTGGGCTTGACTCACGAAGATCGCTTGTGACTTGGCTTGACCCTTTAACATCAGCTGGGACTTGATTTGGCTCTTTAGCATCAGCTAGGACCTGACTTGGCTCTTTAACATCAGCTGGGACTTGACTTGGCTCTTTAACATCAGCTGGGACTTGACTTGGCTCTTTAACATCAGCTGGGACTTGACTAGGCTCATGACTGGCAGCAATGACGCTACGGGGTGTTGTTGTTGCCGCCATTTGGTGAGCGTGCTCTAGCGTGGCTGTGTTCACACAATTGGGTGCGGTGTCTCGTTCCTCCGCGACTCCCACAGTGAACGTTGACCCAACAGTCAGTAAAGCATAGTCCAAAAACTGAGCGAGTGAAGCACGCGTACCCTCGCGTCTAAACTCCGATCTCAGTGGTTGATGAATGCCATCGCAAAAAATCTCAATCAGCGTAATGTCCGGCAAATCTGAATAGTTCGCGATGGCTAAAAACTCTCTGATATGTTGCTCCAGTGATCGAGGACCCTGTTTAAGGGCAAACAGAATTCTTGTCGTGTCCATACCTTCTGAATGACCGTCTGAGAAGCTGCTGGATCCTAGTGGGCCGAGTATTCTGTGACGGAGCTGACGAGACGTGAGACATGCGGATCCAAATGCAAGCTTTTTATTATAAAACATGGTCAATACAGGCAGGGTCGGGCAGTAGCAAACAGGTATGGCATGGGCAAGACACAAGAGTAGTCCTTAGGCAAGTGTAGGTCGGCGATCGGCAAACTTAATCCAGAGGGCTAGGCAGAGAGAATAATCCAGGAGCACGGGCCGAATCAGAACACAGGAAATCAAACTAGGAATACTTGGGAAACGCTTTGTATGTCGCAAGGCTAAACAATACTCGGCAGAGAGCAAGAGAATGTCCAGAGTTTATATAGTGTGTGTGATTGGGTGATGGTGATGTGAGATTGTTCTCAGGTGTGTGCGTGATCAGTGCAAACAGCTGTGTTGGTGCAGTGGATGATGGGAAATGCAGTCCTTGAGTGATCTGTAACTGACTGTGTGGTGTGAAAGTCCATGTGATGGGTGAGTGACCTCTGGTGGTTAATGAACAGAAGTTCATGGCCAGGATTCGTGACAAAAGGACATTTAAAACCACATATTTCTGTACATTTCGAAATAAGGTGCATTAAAAGTCAATACATCCTTGATTATTATGAATATTTTAATTAAAACCGTATCCCCGCGTATTTAATCTTTTAAATAACAGCAGAGTGAGCGAGTTTTTGGATATGGTAAGATTAAACTTATTTTAGTGAACAAAGTACCACATTTCAGCTCTCATTTTGTTAGGGTGGGTACACAAAATGTTATTGTATCCTTGCTTCTAGGAAATCCTCAATCTATACGCTTTCTAACAGCTTCATGTGGCCGTAAACATTTAATTTTAACGTGGCTTTAAGCATGCATCATTAAAGTTTCACTTTCACCAAGTAAAGCCGGTAAACATGGTGTAATAATTGTAATATGAGTTTACCTTACGGTGCGAACCCAGAGTCTCCGCATCAGTAACGTTAAGCGATAAAACGAGCATCTTCCCTCCGAAGACATGTGTTGCATTTCGGGGCACAGCAAACAAAAACAACAACATTGTCGAACAACAATATAAAATGCGGGAAACTATTCGTTGGTTATTCTAAAATTAATTGTATTACAAATTATACTACAACTGGAAAATACTGTAAATTGATAAACTGTTCGGCGTGATGACGTTGAATGTCTCCGACAGCGCCTGTAGTCCCATTTAGCAACCGTCATTTTTAAGAAACGTAACAGCTTAAAAAAATCACGAGTGGGGTGTAACTGGTGTGTTTTATGTCGTAGAATAAAACGTGAAAGTATCTTGACCTTGTGTGAACCACAGACCTTATTTAAGGGATTTAACCAAAATCCCATTCAAAAAACTCATTGACTAAAATGCTAAAATGCTAACTCGCTTCCGGGTTTTCACCTACAAAGTGACATCATAGTTCCACCACTCTATACATTTGCATCTTAGTATTACAATATATTGTGACACAATATATTGTTATACCCCTGCATTGTTTGAATGTTGAACAATTGTATCAACATATGTAGTCTATATATTCTAAATCCCACGATCCAACAGAGGATAAGAAGTACGGAGAATAGATCAGTTTTTATAGGGAAAGACTGCCTAGTTAAATGTTTAGCCATGTCACTACTGATTTCTGAACTAATTAATCATATTAACAACTTTAAAGCACTTATTGTGAATTTCACTGACATTGTAGTAGAGTCGCTTTGTGAAAACATCTAAATGGTTAATTATAGACAATTGTATTTACACTGCAATAAATATAGGCCTATCTGTTTCCACTAAAAGTAGCCAGTGTAAAAGCCAGTGTAAAAGAATGAGATCAGCTTTAGTCTTTATAACTTTAAAACATTATTCTAAAATATTTATTTGATAACTATTTTAAACAGTTTTGTTTTTAATGAATATTTTGATATATTTATTCTAAAACATAACAAGGATAGTGGATGACTTTTAGCAAAAAAAATTATGTTTGGCACAAATGGCATTTATAGTCGGTCTTGGCCCTTTGACGGTGTTAAACATGGTGTTACGTGGATGGGAATATGCATGAAATGATATTCGAAAATTCGAGCTTTTGTGCCTACGTACTTTTAGAATGAAATCTACGGAGAGTTTTATAAATGAGGCCCCAGGACCGGAGTTCGCCACCCCTGGACTATAGACACTATATAACACTACCAACACAAAGCCATCTTTACACTGCAAAGGTGTAACATCGTGTACAGGTATTAAAACAAAACTGCATAAATAGGAACTCATTAAAGGGTGAAGCTGCAATATCATGAAAAAAGTCATTATTTTTGATTATTGCTCTTGATATTGTAACAATGACCATTAATTTCAATTAGGCCTAATAAAGGGGAAAAGCAGGAACCATTTATGAATTGTTTTTTACAAATTTGACAATCAGGACTTCACATTGGTTATTTCAGTGGCATGAAAAACAAAACGGTTATTACTGGGAATAAATGACGTAAATAAACACAGAAGTGCTCCATGACTTCAGTCTAAAACTGTTATGCATTTTTTCAAAAACTCTCGTTATAATAACTGAAGCTGTTTACACTGCACAATCAATCTCTTTTCTGCAGTTTGTTGTTTAAGCTGATGAGAGAATTTGCGAATAGTGATGGGAAGTCCAGCTCTTTTCCGCGAACCGGTTCTTTCGGACAGTTTGTTTCAATGAACCAGTTCAAAAAAACGGTTCACCGGTTCTTTTACGCTATAACGTAATGACGTCATTCGTGATGATGTAATGACTATCGTCCCTGGTCGGGATGAAAATTCATTCAACATATTCAAATATATAAAGTCAGTAATCATTACTTCAGTCAGTTAAAACATCACCATAATCTGACAAGTTTCTTAAAATTAAGTTTTGCAACTAACATTAAGCACACAAATACAGGTACAAGCAGTGATGTGCAAATGAGGATGTTTTAAGTACTTAAGATATAAAGTGAATAAATTACTTCTCATCAGAGCAGAAGCGTGATCTACATACTATGCATAATCCATTACGATTTATTTGTTATTAAATAAGCTTACATTTCTCCAGATTGGTCCCCTCATTCAAGTCCTCGCGGATTACCCACGCTAATAGCAATCAGTTGTCCAAAAGAACTAGTTTGGTTCAGACTGGTGTCACAGGCTATCATGTTCAGCAGCTTCACACTGAATCACACATGCGCAGTATCATCAGCTCATTGGTTCTCAAATCGGACGTGTCTGAAAGGAACCGTTCTCGGTTCAGTGCACCAGTGATCCGAAAACCGTTGCAACCGGTTCTTGACTCGATGACGAGAACCACTTTAACCCTCACATTCAGTATATCACCTGCTCTGCTTGTGCTCATCAGTTCTATTTAATATAAACTCAATTTGTGAATGTGTCATCAAGTACTGTATTTCATAAATCTTATTATAGTCCTTAACACACACACATTCATATGTTAAAAATAAATAAAATGAGTAATACTTTAATTTGCTCCATCATTTGTTTCAAAAACTATAACGTAGTCAAGCCAAACACATTCTCATACAGTGACAGTAAGTCATAGTCATAATTTTCAATAGCCTATGTTTTATATCATCACACTTTCTGATGTTCAGCAAAATACTTGAATGCATGCTTTTCATCTGCTTGAAAATTACACGCATGCGCAGTATCATCAGCTCATTGGTTCTCAAATCGGACGTGTCCGAAAGAAACCGGTTCTTGGTTGAGTGATATCTACATAGAAGGTATGTGGCTTAGGTAAGGGCAAAAATTCTCCAAAAAACATTTTACATGTGCATTTACAACCCTAGGATTTCTCCCTAGAATGAAATGGCCTGTTATTGGCTTATTTGGAAGGGTCATGAATAATAATGTTGAGCTCTGCTCTGATTGGCTGTTTCACAGTGCGGCTCAATGTTGAGCTCTACTCTGATTGGCTGTTTTCACAGCAGGAAGGAAACACATGGAAGTAAATATATATTTCAATACTTTCTCTCGCAGTTATATCGTCGGGTAATTCTACTGTATATAAAATGTGGGCATCAGGGAGCCGCTATTAATATGCGGGGCACTGAAACTGCTTTCAAATGCACGATCGCTTTTAACTTTCGTGATTCGCGATCGCAGGAACTCTTTTTATACTATGGAGCAGCAGTACTTACCACACATTTTACAAGATCAGATGCTTGTCAGTGGTGCTCAGGATCTGTAAATCATTCGCCATCATCCTCAGTCATCTCTCCTTACTCTGTTTATGTGGTAAGTGACATCTTATGTACTGCAATGTAACAGGCTACCGCTAGCAAGGAGCTAACCATGTTTAGTGGCTCGTGTTATTTTATTAGAACGCGTTATTTGCTTTCTGAATACAGACACCAACCCATCCCTGCACTTCACATCCCCTGCACAGCCTGGAACATAACATTTATTTCCATGATCTGCCATTTTCGCTGTTGTCCTCGCTTGTTTCTTCACAATACCTGCAGAACTTCTGATGGTTCGGCTGGCGGCTGGCCTAGAACATGGGCGGGTATATGCAAATGTTTGGGGCGTAACTATTAGTGATCCCAACTGTTACTAACAGTCGGTGTTATGTTCTGATTCGCCTATTTTTCAGTCGTTTTTTTTTATTCACGAGATTTACATGAGGAGGAGGAAACAATGGTATTTGAGGCTCACGGTATGTCATTTCCATGTACAGAACTCTTATTATTCAACTATGCCAAGGTAAATACAGTTTTCCATTCTATGGCACCTTTAATAATTATCATTTTGACTATTCAAATTGTAATTGTGACTCATAAAGATACAACTGTTATTTCAATCTTCATTATGACAAGTCAAAATTGCAGAATAGTTATCTGTAATTGTATTTTACCTACATTACGACTAGTAGAGCCAGGTGTATTAAATGCTAAAACGGCTTGCCATACATTTACGTCAAACAAACGGAACTTCAACAGATAACCCATGCTGAGTGAGTAGGGAAGCACGATACACTGTGTAGGTGCCCTGTCATTGATACAACACGTCCTCTGATACAGGGCCATTGAAGCTGGTGTGATATTCAAACATGGACTGGTGAGTCACATGCGATGCATTCTCATTAAACTTTGATATGAGGACCTACAATAACGTAATACGTTGCCGTGCAATATTTAGACCAGTAACCACTCATTGAAAAGAGTAGTCTAGACGAAGCTGTCATCTACAACCAGTAAAATTACTTTAGTTTCTACATTTTGAACACATTTCAGCCATATATCTCGACAAATCTGTAGGTCTATTTTCATTCTTAGGCTACGTTTACACTGCGCGTTTTCGTTTTAAAACGCATAACTTTTGCTACAGTTACGCCTGTCGTTTACACTACTCCTGCGTAAACGGAGACTTTCGAAAACACAGCAGTTTTAGTTTGCATACTCCGGGGTTGTGTTTCAGTGTAAACGCACCAAAACAGAGACTTTAGAAAACGAGGGCGTGGCTGCCCACCACTGATCTATTGAACTTTTTCTTCCAGTTAGAGTGGGCGCGGCCATTTGAAAAATGTTATATGGGTCTGGCTTCAGGTCTCATCAGGGCCGTATGCAGATTTATACCGAGGTCCGAGAAATGGAGAATAGTAGGGGGGTTCGGGTGCATGCTCCCCCGAGAAAATTTAGATTTTCCTGACTTACATGTGTGCATTTTAAGATGATTTAAGGCTCATAAATTGGATAATAATATAGGTTAAAACCAAGTCAGTGGGCAGTAGCATAAATTATTTTTCAAGATAACAGATTCTTAAACATGAGAATCAGATTAAATGTTGCAATGAATGATCCACGCTACAAACTGGAAATAGAGAAGATATAGTTTGTTTATGTTTATGAATTTAATAAACTCAGTTATAATTATCCTGGTAGCCTTCAGTAAAAGGCTACCATTATTAAACATGAATATTATTATTATTATTTTTTTTATTCACACTGATAGAAATTAATCTTTTCCAATATGTTTAAACTGGTTTTTTTTTCCTTCTTCTTTTTTTACATTTTATGGGCATTTTTACCGTTATAAAGCCTTTTTTTTCTTCTAAAAGTGTCCATTATCTTTTGAGGCAAATTCTTACATTTAATCAGTGAAGAAGAATAATAAGACATTTGGTCTGTTACCAAGCAAATGAAATCAACACAGAAGCTGCATCTGAAGTGGCATTTAGATGTATTTACACACTGTTTAATGCAAGACATGAATGCATTTAACCTGCAATTACAATTGCATAAATAATGTTTTGATATATTAAACATAAAACGTTGAATACTGATATTTGAAATTATTTAAAACATGAAAAAAATCAGGGGGAAAAGTCGAAATGTGTTATTAAAACCACCAATAGGTGGCAGCAAGTCACTGTTAATAAGTGAGTCATTGCGATTGAACCGAATCATTTAAACGGTTGATTCATTCGGGAACGAATCACCATCATGTTGCTCAGAGACGCAAAACAGTGCTGTCGCAGGATAAATTTTTAGGATATGTGTATGCAAATACATTTTTCTAAGATGTAATCTGCAGTTTTGGGCAGAATAAGCAAATTGTTTAGGTGGGTGTGTCAGCTGCACACTTGCCGACACAGGTAACTGATCCAAACACAATATATTTTTTTTGAATGTACAAAATTTTGCAGGAAATTATAAACATGAACATATATCTGCATGGTATTAGTATCTGAAATTGATTTGAATATACAATAAATAATACAGTACACGCCTCTGTTACTATATTGCTCTGTGTTGTATTGAAATTCAAATCTTGGAAATAAAGCTTCATGTCTTTAAGTCCATACCGTATGTAGTCAGCGCTATTTCTCCAAGTTATGATGTGTATATTTTTAATGTCCCTGATAGAGCAACATCTATTTCAGACTTTTAAAAATCGAGCAATTTCTATGCCGTTTTATTAGCATCCTATCATTTCCATAGGAGTGAAATGTTATGTATATCCACCTTTTTCTTGAGTAGCCGATGAGCGCTGCCATGATGGAATCTATCTTCCGTTTGGGTGCTCTCATGTTCCGGTCTCCATAGAAAGCCATGTTAAAATGAGGTATAATATATATATATATATATATACAGTGTTGGGGAGTAACTAGTTACATGTAATGGAAATACGTAATTTAATTACAAAATAAAAGTAATTGTAATCAGTTACAGTTACTGAGAAAAAAATGTGTAATTAAATTAGTTACTTATGAAAATGTTAAGGATTACAAAGGGGTTACATCTGATTTTTTTCATACACTCTCCCACATACAGATTTAATTGATTTCTTTCATAAATTGCAACTGCTCTAAAATATGAAACACCAATGTTTCAGGAGTTTAGAACATGCTTATTCGACAACTCTTATTTCCTATATGGGTTTATGTATAGCTATGCTTCATTTTTTTTTTTTGTTATCAACATTTTTTTATTTATTTTTACACACAACATCACGACATAACATCCACTCAAAACAAACAAAACAAAACAACAGACATATACTCAATATTTTAAAAGTCCAGTCAAAAGGAAGAAAGAGAGGGAGGGAAAAAGAAAAAACTAAAGTCATTCCTTTATATAATCATGTATGTTAAAGAAAAAACACTGCGAAGTATCAATAGTAGAAGGCTTGGCCCCATTAATTCTTACTGTTGTACATTCACAAGTCACTATTTGCAGGAGGCTATGGATCCACTATGTTTTCCCACACATGTGTGGCGTAAACCAGTTCTGTATTATTGTCCTCTTAGCTATGCTTCATTTTTTAAAGATTAACTGTTTTTTCCAAGGCATTGTTAGATTCCAGTTTTTCCTGTCATAGATTAAAATTCCTCAGTGGGTGTGTAAAACAACACCTTTTTACCTTGCTCTGTTCACAGTGACTCATCTTGGGGCATGTCCCTTTAAATGCTAATGAGCTCTGCTCATTTCTTCCGTGGAACAGCAAAGGTGATTTGCAAATAATCATAAAAAATATAAAGTGTCAGACTTACTTCTTCCGGAGGGGCAGCTGGATCACGAACAATGGGTACTGATCTATCCTTGAGTGTTATCTTTTTAACAAAACCTGCCTTGAATTGTCCCTCGTTCAGAAAGCAGTCTGGAGTAAAATTATTTGTGCAGACATAAACAAATTTAGTTGTATTCGGTGGCGCATTACCATTAAAAATAAAACTAATACACTGCGTTCTCAGTGGCTCTGATGTCGGGAAAAAATTAAGATTCTTATGTTCTTCTACATCACAAAACTACAAAACACCTGCATTGCTTACAAGACATTGTCGCTACAGCTGCTGGAGCGTGGAGAAAATAATGGACTTTGTAAAACTGGCTGAGGGCGAAAATATGCTAATATTGGACAGTACTTCAGCGGTTGTGGGCGGGGCCAGAGCAATATGACATCATACTGCTCAGAAAATCAAAACAGCTTGATAATTGAGACTGTTTAGGATTTTGGGGGATAAAAAAAAAGAGTGAATGGATTTTTATCATTGTAGGGTGGTAGTGTCCACACACTGTTAAGATGCATTTATATGCAAACACCATGTAAAAGTGAATTTTGCATCCAATGTCGACTTTAAAATTGAAATATAATCTTAATTCAAGTGATGAAGGATTTTGAAAGTCTGACAGTAATCAGTGTTGAGTACTACTGTAAGGTTAACCCTGCCTGGTTTACATGTTTGAAAATGATTAACAGTTGAAAACATAAGAAATTTAGAAAAGTAATCAAATGTAATAAGCTACATTACTTAAATAAATTAATTGAAAAGTTACACTATTTATTACATTTTAAGTAGGGTAACTTGTAATCTGTAACCTATTACATTTCCAAAGTAACCTTCCCAACACTGTATATATATATACAGGTGCATCTCAATAAATTAGAATGTCGTGGAAAAGTTCATTTATTTCAGTAATTCAACTCAAATTGTGAAACTTGTGTATTAAATAAATTCAATGCACACAGACTGAAGTAGTTTAAGTCTTTGGTTCTTTTAATTGTGATGATTTAGGCTCACATTTAACAAAAACCCACCAACCCACCAAAAACCCACCAATCTCAACAAATTAGAATACTTCATAAGAACTTCATTAGAATACTTCACATTTTTAGTGAATTGTTGGCCTTCTGGAAAGTATGTTAATTTACTGTATATGTACTCAATACTTGGTTGGGGCTACTTTTGCTTTAATTACTGCCTCAATTCAGCGTGGCATGAAGGTGATCAGTTTGCGGCACTGCTGAGGTGGTATGGAAGCCCAGGTTTCTTTGATAGCGGCCTTCAGGTCATCTGCATTGTTGGGTCTGGTGTCTCTCATCTTCCTCTTGACAATACTCCATAGATTCTCTATGGGGTTCAGGTCAGGCGAGTTTGCTGTCCAATCAAGCACAGTAACACCATGGTCATTGAACCAGCTTTTGGTACCTTTGGCAGTGTGGGCAGGTGCCAAGTCCTGCTGGAAAATGAAATCAGCATCTCCATAAAGCTTGTCAGCAGAAGGAAGCATGAAGTGCTCTAAAATTTCCTGGTAGATGGTTGCGTTGACTGTGGACTTCAGAAAACACAATGGACCAACACCAGCAGATGACATGGCAGCCCAAATCATCACTGACTGTGGAAACTTCACACTGGACTTCAAGCAGCTTGGATTCTGTGCCTCTCCACTCTTCTCCCAGACTCTGGGACCTTGATTTCCAAATGAAATGCAAATTTACTTTCATCTGAAAAGAGGACGTTGGACCACTGAGTTATTTTTCTCCACAGCCCAGGTAAGACGCTTCTGACGTTGTCTCTGGTTCAGAAGTGGCTTGGTAGCCCTTTTCCTGAAGACGTCTGAGAGTGGTGACTCTTGATGCACTGACTCCAGCTTCAGTCCACTCCTTGTGAAGCTCTCACAAGTGTTTGAATCGGCTTTGCTTGACAGTATTCTCAAGCTTGCAGTCATCCCTGTTGCTTGTGCACCTTTTCCTACCCAAATTCTTCCTTCCAGTCAACTTTGCATTTAATATGCTTTGATACAGCACTCTGTAAACAGCCACACCTTTCAGTAATGACCCTCTGTGACTTACCCTCTTTGTGGAGGGTGTCAATGTTCGTCTTCTGGATCATTTCCAAGTCAGCAGTCTTCCCCATTATTGTGGTTTCAAAGAACAAGAGATACCCGGAATTTATACTGTAGGGATGGTCATTAATTGAAACTCAAATGTAAATATTCTAATATTTTGAGATACTGATTTTTGACTTTCATGAGCTGTAAGCTCTAATCATCAAAATTAAAACAAAAAAAACTTTTGAAATGTTTTACTTTACATGCAATGAATCTAAAATATATGAAAGTTTCACTTTTTGAAACAACTTACAAGAAAAAATGAACTTTTTCACGACATTCTAATTTATTGAGATGCACCTGTGTATACTGTATATATATATATATATATATATATATATACAGTATATATATATTATACCCCATTTTAACATGGCTTATATATATATGGGTAGATGACAAATAGGCAGTAGAAATGCTTATTTTGTAAAAGACCGTTTTTGAAGAAGAAATGCATATATTTATGTAGTGTGAAGTCTGATCTTTGAAAAAAATATAAAGGGTCACTAACTTCGTCAATACTTTCATTGTTTTTTTGTTGTTGTTTTTTTACTGAATTTTTACTAAACTGTACCATACATTTGTCCTATGGTGTGACATAGCAAAAATTAAGAAAAAAAAAATCTTAATAATATACAAATAGCATGAGAGAGATTTGTCTTCATTGTTAGATACTGATTTTCATATAGTGTTATTTATTTAATATGAAATATGATTAACAACATTTTTCCCCTTGACTTGTTGGACAACTTCAAGACAAACTTTGCTGTCATCCGTTCAAAACTGCTGAAAATTATACCATTTTAAGATCAGTGATATTTCCATCTCCCCTATTGCAATACTCAACTGTTTTTTTTAAAGATATTTTGAGATAAAAACAAATCTGTGGTTCTTTTATGTGTGCCACACCATAGGACATTGCGTCACACTAAAGGACAGAAATGGTAGTTATTACTTAAAGTAGCCCTGAGCCTGCAAGTTCTGGTGCAAATTCACCTGAATATCCTCCTAGACAGGAGGAGGTTGAACAGTTTGTAATTGGGGAGATAGGTCTCCGATGATCTTATAAGCTCTGCACACCCTTACCAAAAGGAGTATACTTCAAGTTGATTTTATTAAGTATACTTAAGTAAAGATCAAGTATATTTTTAAGTATACTTTATGTAGTAAGTCTACAAATATCAGTGTACTAGTAGTATACTTGTAAGCAGGGGCGTAGCAGCCATTTTAAAAGTGGGGGGGCAGCTGTCAGGAGATGTGACCCTCAAAGGAAAATAAATAATGTACATAATGTGCAAAGTAAGTACATTCATGTTCATATAATAAATTCTAAATAGAATACCAATAGGCATTTTAGAGCACCATAGTTGCGATTTTTGGAACATGCCATGATAGCTTACAGGAACCTGTTTTGTGATATCATACTCAAATTTGAAAAAATAACTTCAGGACTTGGGACTTTGAGACCACTGTGGACATCTATATTTTCTGATAAAATAAAAAAAATACTTTTTATGAAATAAAGATATTTTATGGACAATATTTCAATTACACTACACTTGAACAATAACTTTTATCTTAATTCTTAACACTTGGACTTGGGAAAGGATAATTCTATTCCGGATAATTCTACTTAAAAAAAATTAGGAGCACAGTCAAAAATTTTGTAGCACCTTCTAATCAATAATCAAAAATTCTGATCAAAAATTAACCTTCCCATTATGAGGCGATATTTGACTTCTTGCAGTGATTTACAAGGAATTTTGTTTTTACCATTTTATGTCAAATAATATATATATATATATATATATATATATATATATATATATTTATAAGATTTTAACATTTCTAATTAAAACAACAGAATAAAAACAAGAAGAATAAGAAGTAGATTAAGAATAAGTTTCCAATTAAAATGAAATCAGTATTTAAGAAATAAATTTGTACTACAGAGGTGGCACAGAGGAACGCACAAGTGCATTGTAGGGGTATTTTCAGACGATTAATGAGGCTCAGAGGTTTTTAATTTTGATTTTATTTTTTTTAATATAGAAATATTAAATTATTTAAATAACAGAATTTTTTTTTAAATTAATTTAAATTAAATAAAAATTTAACTAAAACTGCAAGTAGGTGGCGGCCAGTCACTGATTTGATCACGGAATCATTCATTCAATTGATTCTTTTGAACAGCTGATTCATTCAGGAAGGAAGTACGTGACTGTCTTTATGAATGGGTAAGTGAATCATTGACTCACTAGATTAGTTTAAAAACGCAGTTCATTCATAAACAAAACACTGCTGTGTTTGAATGGAGATGCGTAGCGGCTCAGCTATTACTTTGTCGGAAACTATTTTCGTTGATGAAATAGAGCAAAATAAGGCCATAGTGTTGTAGTCAGGCAATATAAATCACTTAATATTAACTTCTTGTTTAATTAACTGTTGTATTAAATCAATATCACATTTGCAAACTCCCTTAATAATCATTAAAAGATGTCACTCATCTGACGCGATCCTTACACTACACAATAAATCTCTTATTTACACTGTCTACACTTTGTTTGTTATAATGAGAGGATACGTCTGTCTGTGATACATTACTCAATTGCAAAAGCAAGTACGTTAGAAACCTTTGAAGCTCCCTCAGCGCAAACACAAATATGCTGATCGGGTCAGTTGCACAGGTGCTCCTAAATATTTTTTCATAGTCAACTAGCACGCAGTAGTTTTCAAATGGTCGCACTGTAGAGCTGATGCGGCGTTACAGTAGGTTAAATCATAACATGGAAATTTAATCGCGTGAATTGTGTCATCGCGACATAACACATAGGCCTGCTTACTGTGTGTGTTTGGGGAAAAAAGGGACGTAAATTGTCCTCTGCTTTTTTCTGGGGTGCATTTTACCCCAGACCGCCAAAGAGCAAAAAAGTGATGAATGAAACCGCGAGAGCAGCAGGAGATTTGAAGCCAGTGTTGCCAACTTTTTTCAATGGAAAGTAGCTAAAGCCAGTTTGAAAAGTCGCTAAATGTCGCCAGATGACATCATACGCTAATTAGCATATTCACGACGTTATCGCCTCTATTGCCTTTTACATTTGTTTGCCTCTCTGTGCTCACATACTGTATTTTAATTTAGCCAAATTCTCAATAAAACTGATTTCATTTATATAATTTACTTTTTCTGTTGTCAGTCAACAGGATAAGGGTGAATCCCATTTCTCTGTCTTACCCCTTCCCCTTCCCCTACCCCTTCGTCTTACCCCTAGCCCTTGTCCCTCGAAACCGAGTGGTAAGCGCTAGGGGTGAAAACATACCCCTATGAAATGAGACACCACTTGGTTACGGTTATGTCATCGTACATCGTCGCTAGCTGGCTGCTACATCACCAGAGGCGACAAGTGTTGATCACAAAATTCCAAGATGCCGTCTGCAAGTGTGTGTATGTCGATTGCGTGGGTTTTATTAGTGATGTTTTTGCGATATATATGTACAGGACTGTGTAGAGCACAAAACAAGACTGTTGTAATTTTTAAATCAATTACTTAAGCCGAAAATGGGACTCTCTGGATGATCTGGCCGACATTGTTGCTGCTGCGCAGTGTGTTCTGGGTACCCCTTGGTTTCAAGTAAGCTCGCGAAAATGCTTGGTTTTAAGGGGTATCTACCACTTCCCCGTAGCCCTACCCCTCGATCAAAACGAGAATTGGGATAGCCCTTACTCTCACGTGAATGCGCAAAACTAAGGGGAAGGGGTAAGGGGAAGGGGTAAGACAGAGAAATGGGATTCACCCTAAATATGAAATGGTGACTGAAATGTGGCCCTTTAAGACAACATAACCAGCTCTCCCTTCCAAGATGTTAATCTGCAAAAAAAAATCCTGATTTATAATCGAGCCGTTGTCTGATGAAATCAAATACACATAACATAAGCAAAGACAAAAACAATTCCTGTGCCGTGTTTTCAGCTACATTTGCATGTAAAATTAGAGAAGCAACATCATCTATTTTAACTGAAAGTGCTGCTCCTCTCTGCCGCTCGCTAAACAGAGCAGAGAGAGAGAGAGAGCAAGAGAGAGAGAGGTGTGTGCGTGCTGTGAAAGCAAGATATCGCACACATGTGGCAGTACCAGCGAGAGACTCGCAGTCAAAGTCGCTAGATTTGTCGCTAGGCGCTTTTCTGGAAAAAAGTCACTAGGGGGGTCTGAAAAGTCGCTAAATCTAACGACAAAGTCGCTAAGTTGGCAACACTGTTTGAAGCTCATGGCAGACGCGCCCAAGAGATGATTTGCCTTGTGATTGGCTGAATGTTAGTTCACTCAAATCTAAGTAACAAATCAGAGAACGCGGGTGGGAAATGTTGGCAGTGGGTCAAAAAATGCGGGGGACAGAATCATAGACATATTATGTCTATGGAGAGAATCACCTGTTTCTAATAGTGCGGGGGACGTGTCCCCCACGTACCCCCGGCTGCTACGCCCCTGCTTGTAAGTGTACTATTTCAATACTCCTTGGGATTAAATTGGCCCACTTTCTAGTATATAAAAGTATACTTTAAGTATAACAGTAGTAAATTGAGTACACAACTAGTTTACATCAATGTTTTTAGCTTGTACTGCAACTATACTAAAAGTGAACTTATAGGTATACTGATAGTTTACTAATTAAATAATTGTAGTAGCATTTTTAGTACACTTTGAAGTATAGTCTCAGTAAACTACTAGTTTAGTAGTTTTATAATGCAAGTATAGGCTACTCGTAAGTTTTCTTTAAGTGAACTTCACATCATACTTTAAGTATACTACTATGTCCCTATTTAGGTATTAATTTGTATATATTTTGTTATATGAATATCTGAACATACAAAACATCAAAAGAAAGAACAGGGTATCTGCTTGTAAACAAAAACATTTTATTCTAGCTTCATGCATTCTTTTTTAAACACTTGAATGTGGGTAAGTTTCATAAATAAAAAATAAAGAAATAAACAACATTTTGAACAAAAAGCTGAAAGAAAGACTATGAATTGGATTCAGAATTATATAATCAAAACATAGATGCAGTCGATCAACACCCCAAAGCTTCACCATCATTATTACCTCTTCATTGGTCGACATTTTATTCCATAACGTTACACAGTTTTGATGCTGTTTTATGTCTGATGATCGTGTTAGATTATGGCCGTTTCTCAAACGGAAGGCTACATCTTCCGGAGGTCGCATTTGTAGGCTGCATACGTCATCAGCCTTCCGTTTGAGAAACGGCCTGTACAGTATGTGGAACAGTTGCTTAACTGTTGTTTCAGTTTCTTCTTCGCTTGTTTTTCTTTGGAAATTCTGTACAGAAGATGTGTACTAGCGCCCCCTACTGTATAACAATGAAAACATGGATTCTAGGAGCACAGTAAAGCTCAAATATATTTAGACTTTTTCTAAGTCAAGTATACTTAAATGTCATTTTAAGTATATTTCTGAGAAGTACATAACGCCCATTTCTGAGAAGTACATAAAAAGTAGACTGAAAGTATACTTTCCTATTTTTAGTTTAAAAGAAGTATACTAATAGCACACTTGAATAAACTTATTTTTCGTAAGGGCAGACACATGCTTTCATCGAAATGCTACATCTAGAGATAATACTGCGCAAGGGGAGGACAGACTATTCGTTGAATTAATAATATGATATAACCTGCGTAAGTTATCCAAAGCTGAGCGAGATTTAATAAATCCGGTTTGGTCATGATGAACTAGCCTATTCATAAATTTCTCTAGACGACGAGATAGTACTTTAGCATATAATTTAACATCAGTCCCTATCAAAGAAAGTGGCCAATAACTAGATCAGGAAGTCACCACGCTCAGACGTCTTCAGGAAAAGAGCCCAGATTGGGATTTCACTGCTGAAATATTAGCAAACTTTTCACTGTTGCGTAATCTTAGAGCTAAAAGGTGGCTTGGTCTACTCCCTTGAAAATAATAATTCTGCCTGGATCTTTGAATCAGGAATTCTGCCCTGGATCTCAGTAATGAATTGAGTTCGGACCTAACCGCCATGATTTTACTGAGTGTATTGTCTGCAAAATTGCATCAAATGCTCAGTTGATAAAGGTACACTTTTGCATTGCATGTGGAACTGCCCGAAGGTGCAGGAGTTTTGGAAAGAGGTGGCTATATTTATTTTCCAGATGATATCTATAAATCTACCCATGAAACCTGAAATGTTTATTTTGGGAGTTATTTCTGAGAATATTGTTCACCATGGCAGCATTCGTAAACTTTTTGATAAAAGTATACTTCAAGCAAAGCGTCTAACTAAGCTATAGCTTTGTACTGGAAGAAAGTGGAAAGGCCGTCTATTGTACAGTGGATCAATAACATGTCCTTCTGTTTAGCGATGGAAAATATAACGTATATGTTAAAAGGTAAACTTTCTTCTTTTGAGAAAATTTCGACACCCTTTATATCTGTCACGGTGCACACACGAGGGAGGAACAGGAACACGGAGACGAGGATATAAACTCAAATGATAATATTTAATAAGGACATCAAGGCAGGACAGAGAGACAGGATACACCAGGGAAGTAACGAGTAGACCAGACCACATCAAACTGAACAGGCATGAACTAATATACACAGGTTAATTACAGATAACGAGACAAACACAGCTGGAACATACTTAACTCATAATGACATGAAACAAGGACAGGAAACAAACCAAATATGGACACAAGAGGCAGGAACAGATGACACACACAACAGAACCCTGACAATATCTTTTATATTAAATTCAGATCTTGGCAATGTACTGAATGAGACAGGAGAAGACAAGATAAATTGACATTTGACTATCTCCCTATCTTCCCTTTTCATAGATTTATTTAAATAAACCATTGTTGAATAATGATTGTGTTTTGTGTTTTCAACTTCTCCTTTCCATTGTATTACTGTCTGGAATAACCTGTTACTATTTAAAATAACCTGTGCCTTTTTTTCCATATGAAAAGATGTAACTACAATATTGTTGTATTACATTGTTATATTTTGTTAAATCTCAATAAACAGATTGTTTATTAAAAAAAAAAAACTTTATTAATGTCAATAATGCTTACATTTATGTGTCTTTTTGTTCGCTCGGGCAGCCATGTTGCCGCTGTAGCCGGTTTATGCTGAGATAATTCATACCCCTTCATTTGAAGTGGTGTCCCGAAAAATCTTCGTTTGAAGGGCTATCTGGCCCTTCCCCTTACCCCTACCCCTCCAACCAAAAGAGAATTGAGACACCCCTACCCCTTCACATGAACGTGCGAAACGGAGGGGTAGGGGAAAGGCTAAGGGGTAGAAATGGGATTGGGCCTTAGTCTAGCTCTAATGCCACCCTACTTCCTCCACCATTGTTTATGGTCTCAGCACTGATGCTGGGTCCTCTCTACTGAATGAGCTGGATCAGCAGTCCCCATTCAGGAGCAGGATTGGACACCTCTGTAATACCACTATACCCCCCCCCCTCCCCCTTTCCCAATAATGTTACCAGTATCATTGGTAAAGTTAAGTAAACTTATTGTCCATTCTAGTATTGTACCATAAGTGGTATGTAATATTTAGAATATGTCTATTTTATTTTTAAAATGAATGAATGTTCTTGCAGTACTGTGGATCATTACACAGCAGGCATGCTGCTCAGCGGTGTAGGAGATGCTCTGGGTTACAAGAATGGGCGGTGGGAATTCAACAAATCTGGCCCTGCCATCCACCAGGTCAGACATACAAAAATACAACAATTCTTACTGTTAAAAAATCTTTGCATTAACATTTTAATATTTCTTTAATATTGTAAGTTTATTGTTAATGTTTTAATATTCAGTTTATTGTTAGACATATACGTATCTGTATTATAGAGGAATATGGTTATTGTTAAAAAAAATGTTGCCACATTTCTTGAAGGAAAAATCTGCTGAAGTAGCGAGCTACTAGTTACAACACACACACACACACACACACACACACACACACACACACACACACACACACACACACACACACACAAGCATCAGAAATGAACTTAACTTAATTTTATAACTACCTTAACTCATAGACCTCATTAAAGGTTGAAGCTGCAATGTCATGCAATGGCAGTTTGTTGTTTATGCTGATGAGAGAATTTGCGAATGCATATTCATCAGAATTCAGTAGGGCTGGGACAATATATCGATGCATCGCGAATCAAGAAATGAACTGTATAGCGCCATCAGTGAACAACAAACAAATAACCCCGATGGCTTTTTCATCATAGCCGGTGACTTCAACCACGCAAACTTAAAGACAGTTTTGCTAAAGTTCTACCAACATGTGAACTTTGCAACAAGTGAACTTATCATGCACTACTCGGATCACATCTCTGTTATGCTAATCCCAGCATACAGACCACTTCTGAAACTTGCCAAACCGGTTCAAAAACTCATCACAATTTGGCCAGATGATGCTACCTCAACACTACAGGACTGCTTTCAGTGCACAGACTGGAACATGTTTAAAGAGGCGGCCACCAACAACAACCACACAGACCTGATTGAGTACACTGAAACTGTGACTGCTTATATCAAAAAGTGCATTGATGATGTGACAGTCACCAAGACTATCACCACACGTGCAAACCAGAAGCCATGGATGACAGCAGAGGTTTGTGGGCTGCTAAAGACCAGAGATGAAGCCTTCAGATCAGGAGATAAAGCAGCCCTCAAAACAGCAAGAGCCAATCTGTCCTGTGGCATCAAAAATGCAAAACGGTCATATGCTCAAAAAAATCAACAATCACTTCACAGACAGCAGAGACACACGGAGCCTGTGGCAAGCCATTCAGACCATCACTGACTACAAGCCCCCGCCACAGACCTGTGATGATGACACATCCCTCCTCGATGCACTCAACCACTTTTATTCACGGTTTGAAATGCAGAATGACACACCTGCACAAAAACTGCCCACACCTCCCAACGACCAGGCGCTCTGTCTGTCTCAAGCCGACGTAAGGAAGACCCTATCTAGGATTAACCCACGCAAGGCTGCGGGTCCTGACAACATACATGGCCGCGTACTGAGAGACTGTGCTGCACAGCTGACGGATGTCCTAACAGATATCGTCAACACCTCGCTGAGCCAGGCAGTCGTCCCCACATGTCTCAAATCCACAACAATCATACCGGTACCAAAGAAATCACCTGTGTCCTGTCTAAATGACTACTGTCCCATAGCACTGACTCCAATCATGATGAAGTGCTTTGAGAGGTTAGTCATGCACAACATCAAAACCAGATTCCCCAACACACTCGATCCGCTCCAGTTTGCATACCGTCCAAACCGCTCTACGGATGATGCAATTTCCTCCACCCTCCACCTGGCTCTTACTCACCTAGAAAATAAAGACTCCTATGTTAGAATGCTGTTCATTGACTTCAGCTCGGTATTCAACACAATAATCCCACAACAGCTCATAAATAAACTAAACCTGCTGGTCCTTAACAATTCCCTCTGTAATTGGATCCTGGACTTTCTAACCGGAAGACCTCAGTCAGTCCGTGTCGGCCACAACACCTCGAGCACTACCACACTGAGCACAGGTACCCCACAAGGCTGTGTGCTCAGCCCGCTGCTCTTCACGCTGCTGACCCACGACTGCACTGCCAAGTTCAGCTCCAACCACATCATCAAGTTCGCTGATGACACAACAGTGGTAGGTCTCATCAGCAATAATGATGAAACGCACTACAGAGAGGAAGTGGCACAGCTGGCTGAATGGTGTGGCACTAACAATCTGTCCCTCAATGTGGGGAAGACAAAGGAGGTTGTGATGGACTTCAGGAGAAACTCTGTTGACCACCCCCAACTGACCATCAACAGCTCGACTGTGGAGAGAGTAAGCAGCACTAAATTCCTGGGGGTGCACATCACAGAGGATCTCACCTGGACCACCAACACCATGTCACTCTCCAAAAAGGCACAACAGCGCCTACACTTTCTCCGCCGGCTGAAAAGAGCAAGTCTCCCTCCACCCATCCTCACCACATTCTACAGGGGCACCATTGAGAGTGTGCTGACCAGCTGCATCACTGTCTGGTACGGGAACTGCAGTGCTGCTGACTGCAAGACCCTCCAACGGACAGTGAACACAGCAGCAAAGATCATCGGTGCCCCTCTCCCCTCCATCCTGGACATTTTCCTTACACGATGCTCCAGCAAAACCAACAGCATCGTGAAGGACCCCACCCATCCCTCCCACAGTCTCTTCCAGCTCCTACCATCAGGAAGACGGTACCGGAGCATCAGAGCCCGCTCCGCCAGACCGCTCAACAGCTTTTTCCCCAAGGCTGTGAGAGCCCTGAACTTAAATCACCCCGCCCCCCTCTGAAACCCCATGCAAACCCCTACCTCCTGAAACATGCCCCCCCCCCAACCTTACCACACCAAAGAAAAAAACTGTATGAAACTTTTTTTGTGCAATTCGAAGTGTGCTACACACAGGTGAGTGGGCCTGTACAAACCACCTGTAGTAACACACTCTCCTCTATGCGCAATAGACACTTTTCCCACACTGCTGTGTGTACATAATCCCACAAAAGACTCAGAAATCAAATCAAATCAAATCAAATCACTTTTATTGTCACATCACCACAGCACAAGTGCCTTGGTGAGTGAAATTCTTGAGAGCGTGCTCCAAACAGTGCAAAAAACAAAACAGTTTACATATAGACAGTACATATTTACAGACTGTACAGAAGACAATGTGCAAAATACACATACACATACTCAATACACACAGTGTACTATAAAGACAGTCTTAGTTATCAATACACTATGTACACATTTTACATTATGTACACATCTAAACATTGTGATATGTTAAGGGCAACAGATTATAGATTTACAACAGATTAGTTGTGCAGTAGATAGTTGTGCAAAGGTGCAACAGATTATACATATGCAATGTCGTGGATGTGCATTGTATGGTATCCAGTGATAGCAGATAGGTTGTATTATTGCAGTGTGTGCGTGTAGTCCAGTGGGCGGCGGTAAAGTGCAGTGTGTGGCATGTTGTGTGAGTGGGAGTGTGATGTAGGGTGGATTAGTTCTGTCTGTTCATTTGCCTGATAGCCTGAGGGAAAAAGCTGTCCCTCAGTCGGCTAGTGCGGGATCGGATGCTGCGGAGACGTCTCCCTGAGGGCAGCAGAGAGAGCAGTCTGTGGGATGGATGGCTGGAGTCCTTGATGATCCTCCTGGCTTTCCTTATACACCGCCTGGTGTAGATGTCCTGGAGGGAGGGAAGCTCACCTCCAACGATGTGGCGGGCAGTTCGCACAACTCTTTGCAGAGCTTTGCGGTTGCCAGCGGTGCTGTTTCCAAAACAGGCGGTGATGCAGCCGGTCAGGATGCTCTCCACAGTGCAGGTGTAGAAGGATCTGAGGATGCTGGGGCTCATTCCAAACTTCCTCAGCCGTCTCAGGAAGAAGAGGCGCTGATGTGCCTTCTTCAGCACTGCGTCTGTGTGAGTGGACCATGTGAGATCCTCGGTGATGTGAACGCCGAGGAACTTAAAGCTGTTTACCCTCTCCACAGGTGTCTTGTCGATGGAGATGGGTGTGTGTTCTCTGCTCTGTCTCCTGAAATCCACCACCAGCTCCTTGGTCTTGTCGATGTTGAGTGAGAGGTGGTTCTCCTGGCACCATTTAGTCAGGGTACTCACCTCCTCTCTGTAGGCCGTCTCATCGTTGTCGGTGATCAGGCCTATTACCGTTGTGTCATCGGCAAATTTGACGATGACGTTGGAGCTGTGTGTAGCTGTACAGTCGTGTGTGTACAGGGAGTACAGGAGTGGGCTGAGAACGCAGCCCTGCGGGGCACCAGTGTTGAGGATCAGGGGAGATGAAGTGTTGTTGCCCATTCTGACCACCTGACTTCTGCCTGTCAGGAAGTCCAGGATCCAGCTGCACAGAGATCTGTTCAGTCCCAGAGTCTGGAGCTTCGCAACCAGTGTGGCAGGCACTATGGTGTTAAATGCTGAACTATAATCCACGAACAGCATCCTCACATAGGTGTTCTTATTTTCCAGGTGGGAGAGAGCAGTGTGCAGGGTGAAGGCAATAGCGTCGTCTGTGGAACGGTTTCTGCGGTATGCAAATTGTAGTGGGTCCAGTGAGGCAGGCAGCACAGAGCAGATGTGGTCTCTGATGAGCTTCTCAAAACACTTGCTGAAGATGGGTGTCAGAGCAACGGGCCTCCAGTCGTTCAAGCATGTGATTTTATTTTTCTTTGGTATGGGCACAATGGTGGATTTTTTGAAGCATGAGGGAACCACAGACAGAGAGAGGGACAGATTGAAGATGTCTGTAAAAACCCCGGCTAGTTGGTAAGCGCATGCTTTGAGCACACGGCCTGGGATGCCATCCGGGCCCACAGCTTTGCGGATGTTCAACCGTTTGAAGGATCGAGTTACATCCGCGACAGAAAGGGAGAGTGGACTCACCTCTTCTGCAGCAGCTGTGGGAGCGCTCTCTGTGTGGGCGGGGTTATGAGCCTCGAAACGAGCATAAAAGGTGTTCAGCTCATCCGGTAGAGAGGCCGCAATGTTCACAGTGGCTGGTTTATTCCCTTTAAAGCCTGTGATGTTGTTGATGCCCTGCCACATGCTTCTTGGGTTGTTGCTGTTGAATTGTTCTTCAACTTTGTTTTTATATTGTCGTTTGGCTGCTTTGATGGATCTCCTGAGATCGTAACTGGCTTGTTTCCGATCGTCAGTGTTTCCGGATTTAAAGGCAGATGTCCGCGCTGACAAGGCTGATCGAACATCGCTGTTAATCCACGGTTTTTGGTTGGGGTAGATGCGTATTATTTTGGTCGGAATTACATCCTCTATACACGTCCGTATGAAACACGTTACAGAATCTGAGTACTCCTCTATGTCACCATCAGATGCTGCCCGGAACATGTCCCAGTCCACGTGATCAAAACAGTCCTGAAGTATAGCGTCCGATTGGTCCGACCAGCATTGAACTGTCCTGAGGGCGGGTGCTTCTCGTTTCAGTTTCTGCCTATAAGCAGGCAGAAGCAGAACGGAGGAGTGATCCGATTTGCCGAAAGGTGGGCGGGGGAGGGATTTGTAAGCGTCCCGGAAGGGGGAGTAGCAATGGTCCAGTACACGATCACCACGCGTGTTGATGGTGATGTGTTGAAAGTATTTTGGAGCTATTGTTCTGAAGTTGGCTTTATTAAAGTCCCCCGTAATAACAAACGCTGCATCTGGGTGCGCGGTTTCCTGCTCGCTTATATTCCCGTACAGTTCCCTGAGTGCCTGGTCTGTGTTGGCTTGAGGGGGAATGTATACAGCCGTGATTATGATCGCTGTAAATTCCCTCGGTAGCCAGAATGGTCTACACAGAAGCATATGAAATTCCAGATCAGGGGAGCAGAAGGATTTAATAGAGTGTAGGTTCCTTTCATCACACCACGAGTTGTTGATGTAGAAACAAACGCCCCCACCTTTGCTTTTCCCGGTGAGCTCTTTCGTTCTGTCCGAGCGGTGCACGGAGAAGCCCTTAAGCTCGATGGCTGAGTCTGGAACCATTGCAGACATCCAGGTTTCTGTGAGGCAAATAACGCAGCATTCCCTTGTTTCTCGTTGGTATGAGATGCGCGCACGCAGTTCACAGAGTTTGTTATCCAGTGACTGAACGTTAGCCAGCAAAATGGTTGGGAGAGGAGGTCGAAAAGCACGGCGTCTCAGTCTGACAAGAACGCCAGCTCTCTTCCCTCTTTTCCAGCTGCGTTTCTTTCGTCGTGGTCGTGCGTTCCAGACAAAGGGCTCTGATGCGGTGTCTGTAAACAATCCACCAGCGTTCAGGAACTCAAAGTCCGGTTTGCGTTGCGCGACGTAAGAACCGATGTTTAAAAGCGTGTCTCTATCGTAGACAGTTATACTAACAACATCTAACACGTAAAACAACAAAAAAACAAACAAAACATACGAAAACCTGCAGAGTTTTCTCGGAGCTCGCAACACGGCTGCCATCCTCGGCGCCATCTTGGTTCAAGATATATGTATGTTTACATTATCATGCACTACAAATCATCCTGCACTGTTCCCCAGCTAGCTGCTTGACTCACAATGTTTCTCTTTGTACATGTACAGTATTTATGTGAAGCATTCGTATAGTTTGTATAGTTTGTATTTTTTATCTTTTTTTTTTTTTTTAGTTTGTATAGGGTAACCATTTATATATAGTATACTTATAGTCAAAATCTGTCAGTAGGTTAGTTGTCTATAGGTTTATAGTGTTTTACTTCATTGTTGTATGTCTGTATTTATGTAGCACCGTGGTCCTGTGAGGCACAACATTTTGTTCCACTGTATGTCCCCACATGTAGCGGAATGACAATAAAGCTCAACTTGAACTTGAACTTGATTCCGAGATTTTCCGAATGCATCGCGGTTCCTCTGGAATCAATTCTGAGCTTAGTTTTGAACATCAGATGGCGCTGCATGCTTTAAAAACAGCCGTACTCTGCTTGTTTCCAAATCCTTACATACACTTGAACCTAAAATAATCATTCATAAAATTAGAAAAGGTTGAAGCGATTTACAAGGTTGTTCACAGTAGGCTGTGTTTACATTAATTTCGTGTCATAAAAGCATTCTGAGCTGAGGTGCAATTACAGACTCAGCTGAACGCACAAATGCTCTTCAGCGCTCTTCTTCATCAGCATTTGAGTGTGCGGATAAAAACTAGATTAGAGCGCCATCTGCTGTTAAAATCTAGGCTCAGAATCGATTCCAGAGGAATTGCGATGCATTCTGAAAATCTCAGAATCGATCCAGAATCGATGTATCGTCCCAGCCCTAGAATTCAGTCAATGAGCGCACACACTGAACAACTCCGGAGTTCTCTGCGGTGACAAATCAAAACGCCTCTGATTGGATATTGCATTCATAAGCTCAACAGAAACGTGTGTGATTGGTTATAATGCTCAATGCTGCAGACTCAAAAATGCTCAAAAAAGGATTCGAGGCAATGAAATAAAGCAAATCTACTATAAATTAGGCTTGTTTGTTCAAGGCCTTGAACAGAATCGATTCAAAAGAGTGATTCATTCTCAAATGGGGCATCGTTCATGTCCCAGATAAAAGAGATGGCGCGCTTGGAATAAACTATGCGTTTCTTAAAATGTATTGGATAAAAATTAAGTAATGAGAGGAACGCTGCCCAGTGTAGCGAAGTAAAAGTAATTTTTTTTTGGTTAGAAATGTACTCGAGTTAAAGTAAAAGTACCCATCTTTAAATCTACTCTTAAAAGTACACTTTTTCCAAAAATGTACTAAAGTAAATGTAACGGAGTAAATGTACTTTGTTACTACCCACCTCTGGACGCAGCAATGGCCACTCGTGTTGTCAGACGCAACGCGTCTCTCTGTGTCACAGAAAACAGCTCACAAACACTGAATTTACAGTAGGTGGACATCCAAAATGATACTTACCACCGTGTGTACCGTCGCTGCAGGGCCACGGTGTTAACTGCAAGTCAGGGGCGTGTTAAAGTTGTTCACAGAACTACCGCCAGGTGGCGCAAAGAGACATTTTGCAAACTGACTGGAATTATGATATTTTGTTTTGTAAACGAAGATCAAATAACGAAATAAAACAACAATAACATTATAACATCCTTAAAAATCATTAGCAAATTTACAGTGAGGGTTAATTTCAAAAAGTGGGATTGGCTACACGCAACAACCAAAAAAAAAAAAGAATAAAATAAATTTACACAAAGGCTCTTACTGCATGTTATGTTATGGTTATTAAACAGTCATTATGAAAACCATTAAAATTACACAATTTCCTTATGTTATAATTATATGTTATAATATTATTGTAATATTATTGTAGCAACGTGGCATCGCGCAACAGAAACAGTAACACTGGAAAGACGACTACGCCACCCTAGGACTTGCACCCAGGGAAATACTACGCACCCTCAGGTGCAACTCAAGGAAACACAGGTTCGATTCTACTAATTGAATGAGCAAAAGACGTGACTTACCAAAATAAAATTTATTTTGCACAAAAATCATTAATTATAAAACATTCTAAAGAATGGGTCTCGTCAACAGTTTACCAATTAAATACCCACAGTTACAAAGAGACCATAATAAATCTCAGAAGGGACAAACCACACAGCAAATCAGTGCATAAAGATTCTTAAAGCAAATGACAAACCAAAAAGAAAAGTAACTATACCAAAAAAAATCACCAAATACACTCTCCCCTTCTGTTAAGGTGCGTTCACACCAGATGCGAATGAAGCGTTAAGCGTGAGTGATTTACATGTTAAGTCAATGCAAAGACGCGAATAGACATCGAATAGGCGCGAATTGAGCTTTTCGGGCGTTTGCCGCGTGAATCGCGCGAGTTGAAAAATCTGAACTTTGGCGGATATTCGCGCCGCGTTAACCAATCAGGAGCTTGCTCTAGTAGTGACCTGATTACGATGTAGCGAGCGGAGGGAATCCTAAACAACAATGGAGGACAAAATAATCATTGCTGTATGTGGACACCCCGGAGCTGTATGATACATCTTCATACTTTTACAGAAACAGGAATAAAAAGGATTTTGCTTGAAAGAAAGTGAGTGAACACGATATTGCTGTGATCTAAAGCTCTGTGTATTAAATGCAGCTCCATCTGAAAGCATATGATGGAGATCACAGAACCTGCCTTACTGACGAGATGTGCATGACAATCATATGCGATTTATCGTGCAGCCCTAATTTTTGTTTGTTTGTTGATCACAAAGTACAAAGTAGATGAGGAAAACTAGGATGCCAGTTGTATTCAAAGCGCCGCCATTACGGTACTGTTTACAGTGGCAGAAGCCCCTCCCATGACGCGAATTCGCATCTGTTGTGAAGTGAATTTCACGTGCGAATGACGTGAATTTCACGCGCGAATGAAGCGAGTAAATTCAAAATGTTCAATAGTCCAACTACGCGCGAATAGCGTGATTTATTCGCGCAAGTCGCATCTGGTGTGAACGCACAGTTAAGCTTCAGTATCACAGCTCGTCAGGCATTCACCTGTGGATATATGCACACTGACCAAGACACTTACAAAACAAAAGAAAATAAACAAAAGAATACATAAACATCAAAACACAATAATAAATATTATTTAAAAATCAATCAAGCTGTTTCAATAAACCCAAACATGTTGGCTTAATAGATTTGCACAAAAGACAAAAATGTCCATGGGTTTCATGAATGAATGAAGCATTTATATAGCGCTTTATTGTGTATTGTTGTACACCCAAAGCGCTTTACAATCATATGAGGGGTCTCTCTTCAACCACCACCAGTGACCTGTGCAGGCCCGGCGTCAAGGGGGGGCTTGGGGGGCTTAGCCCCCTACGACATACTGAAGCCCGCCCTGCAATGATCCGCAAACGCGACTGTTAGGAGCTGGGTTACACAAAATCCACCCAAACACTAAAAAATGTTGAAATAAAAGAACCATTATTTTTTAGAGTAGCCTACAATGTGCACACTATAAAAGCAACTGGTGCAAGCTGGTAATCACTTAAGTTGGTCCACGTCCACCAATTGCGCGAATACTCCGTTACCTCTCCCTCCTCTGATCATTTGATCAGACACCCCACTTTGTTCCAGGACCTCGCAATTTACAAATTAAGCACTGCCTCCAAGAAGCCGAAACATTGATTTTAACCATTTGATGCTGACGATCACCGGTGTATTTAGAACATTCACAAATTCAAACGTGCTTTCGCGCTTTGTCTGGCACTGAGCCAGAAATAGATGCGCTCAGTGCTTTTAGCCTTATATCACAACGATTCAGTGTTTTCAACCACATAAAATTTGGTTTCAGACATTTTAATTAATTACTAGCAAAAAATACATTTGTTAAATAGTACACACTGATGTTTGTAAGTTTGTTAAATGTGGTGTGTAAGGAAAGCGACAATAATAATCCATTAAATTCAAATCTGACGGCTTGTTTTATATAGAATACCCCCCCCCCATCATACAAGAATCATACAAGCCCCCCCAGGTCGAGTGTCCTGGCGCCGGGACTGGACCTGTGTTTCATCACGTCATACAGATCGATTGAACAAAATAGTCTTACAAACACTCGGGGGAGCAGCGGTTCAGCACCGCGACGGCCACACAGTCAACTGTATGCACAGGACAATGAAACGGTGGGATCTAACAGTATACAAAAACAGCCGTATGTACAGCCGTAGATGAAACCGGTATAAGAAGCAGCCGTAGATACAGGGATCCGAAACAACAGCTAGCGCTCTCAGGCCACACCTAAAATACAAATATAAAAACACGAATGCATCCACTTCAAACGATTTCCCCCCTTCAAAAGAAAGGAAACCCACAATAAAGTTTCTTTTTTTTTTTGTTATCAACAATTTATTTTATTTTTTTCACACAACACAACATAGCATCCAAAATATAATAAAACAACAGACACATACTCAACATATCAAGGTCCAATCAAAAGGGAGGGAGAGAGGGAAGGACAACAAAAACAGAAAAGTCACTCCTTTATACAATCACGTACATCCAATAAAAAACACTGCCAAGCATCAATGGTCGAAGGCCTGGCCCCACCGACTCGCGCTGCCGCACATTCACACGTCACTATTTGCAGGAGGCTATGGATCCAATATGTTTTTCTACACATGTGTGGTGTAAACCAGTTCTGTATTATTGTCTTATAGCTGTAAAACCAGCAACCAACATTCTCTTTTGCATTGAACTAATACAGAGACCAGAATCATCATTAAGAAGACACAAACTTGGGTTAACAGACCAATCAATTCGCAGTAATGATGACAAAACCAGGTTTACATGTGTCCATAGACTGATGACGACAGGACATTCCCAAAACATATGCAGAAAAGTGCCTGATGATGTAGTGTTACATATATGGCAGTTCAAATTTGACTGTAGTTTCATTTTGAAATCTTTTGTAAGGAGTTATGTATGCTCTATGAATGACTTTGAAGTGAATAAGACAATGAGCCAGATTTTTAGATGTTAAGCTGAGATTAGACCACACTCTCTCCCAGTCGACAGATAAATTAAGGTCAGATAATTCCCTATTCCAAATAGTTTTAATAGAAAGAGGTTTTGTAATGCAATCAATAATTTTATTATGTATTAAGGAAACAGATGGCCGACCAGCAGATGGTGCAATCCAGTCCCGCATAGAATGAGAGAAAATAGAAGATGCCCACGGAACGCCATACGCTTTGAGAGCAGAACGTAATTGAAGAAAGACAAAATATGTGGATGCTGGTAAAAAAAAATGTGGTTCTTAATGTCTGAAATAAACAGAGGCCCTGGTTATCATATATATCACTGCACGTGTTTACACCTAAAGAAGACCAAGAGGGTTGGACAAATGGACGATTTCCGCATACAAAATTAAAATTGTGCCATAAAGGAGTACTGTTACAAAATTTGAAGGGTCCACCTATCCGACGTTCAACCGTTTTCCAGATTTTAATAGAGTTAGCCACAACCGGACCAAATTATATAATTATCCCCTTTTTTTCCTGTGCCAGTAAATAAAATATCTTGAAGTCTATTTGGTTTAACCTTGTCAGCTTCAATCACCCTCCATGAAACTGTAGATTGAGGATCAACCCAATTATGAAGAGCTTTAAGCTGGAACGACCAATAATATAATTCAAAATTTGGTGCAGCCAGTCCTCCTGCGCTATTAGGATGTTGTAATGTGGTAAGTTTAATTCTGGGTCAATAAAGTTTCTTACCTCAATCTTTGACAACAGTAAGCTTCACGCTACCTGCGCTTGTCACTTCGTTCACACACACACCTCCCTAATAACAAACACATATTTAGAATGTAAAACTGCGACTGTAAGGAGCAGCAAATCAGGTGACTTACCAGGGGAAAGCGTCAGGACATAAACCCCCTGTACCTTTACGGCCCACAAAACAGGAACACAGAGCGGAATGACCATGCTTAGACTTGCTTCTTATAAAGCCACTCGGCCTCCACTAGAACGCACCTTTATGATTGAGCCGCCAGGTGTGATCAATGTCAAGATGAATTAGACAACACAATACTACTTAAGAATTTTGTAATTTAATTAGAAAACAACCTCTGTTTGGAGAGTGGAAACTGAAGCGTGCTTAATGCATGGAGGCACCAGCGCGATCACTTGCATATGGTTCTTCATAACAGTGGGAACCATTTGAAGTACGCCATCATTTTTGCTCATACAGATAGGACTAATAATTCATTCGGAACTTTAAATGTTCTACCCTTATTTTTCTGTGCACTCACTATATCAACCAAACTTTGTGGTTTTGTAAGAGAAAACAAACAGGATGCGCTTTTTGCCGCCTCGGCCTGCGTGAACCGAGACCCGCCAAGCTCGGGCTGGAATGCAAGGTTCTAAAATCAGGTGCAGTTTAACTTTGCCACGTCCGAAATGGATGGTTATTCACAATAAGCTACAGAATACATGTAAGACTGAATCTGAAGGGCTAATAACGACAGTAAGACGTTAATAATGTATGATCGCTCTTTGGTTCATATTTAAGAAACGACTTTAAAAAAGTCATAGTTATTATTACAGCAAAAATGTGTCTTTGTTCCATTAATTATTTTAATGTGAGTTTGAAAAATAAATGGTGCTATCATCATCAGTGCTATAAGTCAGTTTTACTGTAGGCTATTCATCAAAAGCAGCATCAAAAAACTGCATGCTCACTGGCATATATATATATATGTTAGGCCTATACAGTGGGAAAAAATATTCTGAAATACTGAATATTCTGAAATACACATACAAAATCCCTTACTGATTTTGTAAGTTTGCCCACTGACAAAGAAATGATCAGTCTATCATTTTAATGGTAGGTTTATTTGAACAGTGAGAGACAGAATAACAACAACAAAAAATCCAGAAAAACGCATTTCAAAAAAGTTATACATTGATTTGCATTTTAATGAGTGAAATAAGTATTTGACCCCTTCGCAAAACATGACGTACTTGGTGGCAAAATCCTTTTTGGCAATCACAGAGGTCAGATATTTCTTGTAGTTGGCCACCAGGTTTGCACACATTTCAGGAGGGATTTTGTCCCACTCCTCTTTGCAGATCCTCTCCAAGTCATTAAGATTTCGAGGCTGACGTTTGACAACTCGAACCTTCAGCTACCTCCACGGATTTTCTATGGGATTAAGGTCTGGAGACTGGCTAGGGCACTCCAGGACCTTAATGTGCTTCTTTTTGAGCCACTCCTTTGTTGCCTTGGTCGTGTGTTTTGGGTCATTGTCATGCTGGAATACCCATCCACGACCCATTTTCAATGCCCTGGCTGAGGGAAGGAGGTTCTCACCCAAGATTTGACGGTACATGGCCCTGTCCATCGTTCCTTTTGATGCAGTGCAGTTTTCCTGTCCCCTTAGCAGAAAAACACCCCCAAAGCATAATGTTTCCACCTCCATGTTTGATGGTGGGGATGGTGTTCTTGGGGTCATAGGCAGTATTCATCCTCCTCCAAACACGGCGAGTTGAGTTGATGCCAAAGAGCTCGATTTTGGTCTCATCTGACCACAACACTTTCACCCAGTTCTCCTCTGAATCATTCAGATGTTCACTGGCAAACTTCAGACGGGCCTGTACATGTGCTTTCTTGAGCAGGGGGACCTTGTGGGAGCTATAGGATTTCAGTCCTTCACGGCGTAGTGCGTTACCAATTGTTTTCTTGGTGACTATGGTACCACCTGCCTTGAGATCATTGACAAAAGATCCTCCCGTGTAGGTCTGGGCTGATTCCTCACCATTCTCATGATCATTGAAACTCCACGAGGTGAGATCTTGCATGGAGCCCCAGTCCGAGGGAGATTGACAGTTATTTTGTTTCTCCCATTTGCAAATAATCGCACCAGCTGTTGTCACCTTCTCACCAAGCTGTTTGGCGATGGTCTTGTAGCCCATTCCAGCCTTGTGTAGGTCTACAATCTTGTCCCTGACATCCTTGGACAGCTCTTTGGTCTTGGCCATGGTGGAGAGTTTGGAATCTGATTGATTGATTGCTTCTGTGGACAGGTGTCTTTTATACAGGTAACAAGCTGAGATTAGGAGCACTCCCTTTAAGAGAATGCTCCTAATCTCAGCTCGTTACCTGTATAAAAGACACCTGGGAGCCAGAAATCTTGCTGATTGATAGGGGATCAAATACTTATTTCACCCATTAAAATGCAAATCAATTTATAATTTTTTTTAAATATGCTTTTCTGGATTTTTTGTTGTTATTCTGTCTCTCACTGTTCAAATAAACCTACCATTCATTTTTTTGACTGATCATTTCTTTGTCAGTGGGCAAACGTACAAAATCAGCAGGGGATCAAAAAATGTTTTCCCCACTAAATAAGATCAGCATTTGAACACGGCTTCGTTGCACTATAATAAACACACAAGAATTATCTGCATGATGCCACTGTTATTTTTATTATTGCGAAGTGAGATGAATGAAGAGCGCGTCTGTCTTGTGTGCACAAACACTCAATGGAAAAGGGAAGTTGGTTTATCAAGTTAATCCATAGTCAAGTGGTAGAAGGTCAGTGATTTCTGCGACACAGGTACAAATCCCAGATTTTTTTTTTGCATTTTTTTTTAAATAAAAATAATATATAAAATGATTAAAACAGATGTGTGTATTCTGCAGTTCGCTGGTTTGATGTTACACCATATGTTTTGTTTGTATTTGTTAGTTTGGGGAACAGACACAGTCTCTATAGTATATCTAGGTGAAAGATATCAAACAATAGATAATTGGTCAAATGGTGATTTCACATATTGTTTATGCTCCTGCTTGCTCCTTAAGATCTTCTAATGTGGGATTGTTAGTCACCCCCAAGTTTCGTCCAGTGACTATGGGGGCCAGGTCTTTCAGTTCTGTGGCTCCCAGATTGTGGAATGCTCTTCCACAAGACATCTGTCGAGCATCTTCCCTTTTCTCTTTCAAAGATTTCTTAAAAACACATTTTTTCTCTGAATATTACTCTTCAGTTCTCGGTCTGTAAATTGTACCTTGTTATGGACATGTTAGTGTACTGTGCTTTGATGTTGATTGTTCCTTAAACTTGACTTTGTAAAGTGACCTTGTGTGTTGGAAAGGTGCTATATAAATAAAAAATATTATTATTATTATTATTATTATTACAACCAGGGTTAGGTGCATCTGTGCTATTCACTGTTCACCCATCATTTCCCTCTGATTTTAGGGTTAGGGTTAGGTTATGGGGCAGAGGTTAGAAATATGTTTTCAGACAGGATCAACAAAATATGCTGATTCAGGAACAGGCCTTACTTGGCAAAATCATGGCAGCCATATGTGTGTACATATTTGGCTAAACTTTTGCAGCTACATTGACATGACCAATAATCACCCTTTTGTATTTTAACAAATGCATTATCTTTCCTTTATAGAACCACCATGTGTGCAGCTGTGGCATTTTCTTGATTTGGCCCTTTACTGTACTGCAGTGTTACACAGCCTGTTGGTTAATCCTCTGTCCACCGTAACACTTATTTAAACATACTGCCATAATTGCATGCAAGTTACAAAATTGCATTCAAGTTACAAAATACAGTCATTTTCCTGTATATAAAAAAGAGAATTACTGTAATTTGTTAATTTAAGTATTATTAATGGAATAATACTTAAAATAACAGACAAGTTGTTCATTTACAGATTATTGTTTGTAAATTTACCAAATTTTGAATAGAATTTAAAATAACAGAAAACTCTAAATTGCTGTTCTTATCCAAAATTTTTGAAATGTGGTAAGTTTAATTCTGGGTCAATAAAGTTTCTTACCTCAATCTTTGACAACAGTAAGCTTCACGCTACCTGCGCTTGTCACTTCGTTCACACACACACCTCCCTAATAACAAACACATATTTAGAATGTAAAACTGCGACTGTAAGGAGCAGCAAATCAGGCGACTTACCAGGGGAAAGCGTCAGGACATAAACCCCCTGTACCTTTACGGCCCACAAAACAGGAACACAGAGCGGAATGACCATGCTTAGACTTGCTTCTTATAAAGCCACTCGGCCTCCACTAGAACGCACCTTTATGATTGAGCCGCCAGGTGTGATCAATGTCAAGATGAATTAGACAACACAATACTACTTAAGAATTTTGTAATTTAATTAGAAAACAACCTCTGTTTGGAGAGTGGAAACTGAAGCGTGCTTAATGCATGGAGGCACCAGCGCGATCACTTGCATATGGTTCTTCATAACAGTGGAAACCATTTGAAGTACGCCATCATTTTTGCTCATACAGATAGGACTAATAATTCATTCGGAACTTTAAATGTTACAAAATACAGTCATTTTCCTGTATATAAAAAAGAGAATTACTGTAATTTGTTAATTTAAGTATTATTAATGGAATAATACTTAAAATAACAGACAAGTTGTTCATTTACAGATTATTGTTTGTAAATTTACCAAATTTTGAATAGAATTTAAAATAACAGAAAACTCTAAATTGCTGTTCTTATCCAAAATTTTTGAAAAAGCGGTTTAAATACAGTTGCAAAATTATCTGCAATTTAATTCCATCTTCAGTATGGCTTTAACTTTTTGTACACCACTTTGACCAATTAAGGCCATTTAAATGGGCTTTATAAATACAACAATTGAACTGAATTGAATATGTTATCTTGTGTAACGATAAACTGTTGGGCTGTTGAGTTAGAATCCATTTCAACAGCTTTGCTTGCCGAAGCTTCACCTTGTTGCAAATGTCTGTATGTCTTCTGACTCTCTGCGGCAGAAATTGAGAACTTGATCAATCCACTTTTACCTCCCTGGAATGGAGACTCAGGACATGCTGCATTTGTCGTTGTCTCGCTGGACGAAGACTCTGAACATAGGGTATCTGTTAATGCCTCTTTCCTCACAAGCTTGAGGCTCAGAACGTGGTCATATCCGTTGCTGACTCAAAAGCTGGACAGTTAGAGTGTTGTATCCATTTACATCTCTACCCTCATGGGCTGGAGACTCAGAACTTGGTTGTGTCTGTTAGTGTCACACTGGACGTGCCAGTGACTCAGACCTTTGTTGGTTTCTGTCTATCCCCTTACAGGACTGAGACTCAGAATATGGAGTGTCTTTTGAAAAGGTACCTATATCCATGTCTGATAAGGAGGAGATTGCAGTTTGATGCTTCTCGTCTAGTGCTTTGATTGACTGTTTACATCAGAGCAAATGGGGACAATTTATGTATTAGAAAAAAGGAACAGTGTACAATTTTTAACAATAAATGTTTCCATGTAATGCGTTGTACAGGATTTAGACTTCATAAAATGTCTTTACTATTGTTTTGTTTTAAAAAGACTAATAGATGTGCACCACTAAATGTCTTCTGAATGTCACAGAGAAAGCTGATACAACAACAGCGAAAGAGTACAACACAATCTCTTAGATGATAGTCGCTTTAGTAGCTTTTACAGAGTGCTTAGGTTGAAAATAAACAATCACAGAGTACAGGAGAAGCAAAATTATTTAATAATTTATATACAAGACATACATTTGAGAAAAGTTTAAAATTGATCATAACTCAAAAGGTTAATTTTCTCTAAGATCCTGCCATCCTAAAATCCTGCAACCAGTATTTTAAAAGTCTGATTATACAAAGATTTTAAAGGTTTAATCACAGCTGAATTTGTGTAACATGTTGCACTACACATAACTCTCAATGAGAATACTTATTTCTCTAAATACGTATAAAATGTGTGTGTTGTAGTTAGGGATGTGCGCTACGACTAATTTGACTGTCGTTTAAACGGAAATTTTGTATCCGACTAGTCCACTAGTCTAAAAGCTAGAAACCCCCCAAAAACGGCAAAAAAAAACAACAAAACTGCGTGTGTCTATATAACGGCAAACAGTTGAAATACTTAATCTTTGAATCACACTGTCAAATCCCTCAATGAATTCTGCAAAAAATAGGTCACGATTATGCCGTATGCTTGCCTCGCGTTATCATCAATGAATTTTAGGCGGACGTTAAACAGAAAAAAAGGAAGAGCATACACTCTTCATAAACCAGTGCATAGCTTATTTATTCAGATCGGCTGGAGCAATGCAGAAATTGAAAATCAATCAATAGACTGACAGAATTCTTCATTTTCATAGAACGTTAGCCAACATATTAAAACGCATATTAAAACAAAAGTTTAAAACAATAGGAAAGTTTATCAAGGAATAGCATTAAAACGGCTTTTAAAAATGTACTTCATGTTGGTTATATTGTCTAAAAACAAAACAAAGCTCATTTTACTTACTCAGACCGTGCGCATTTGTTCAGTGAATTTACATGGTCTGGCGAAAGACGGGACTAGAGGCGATTCTGCAAAAAAAGCACTCGGCAGGAACTGAAGTCACAGGCACGCAGAGAAATAACTACAAGCAAGCAGACAGTTTCGAAAAGAGCCTGGAAATCCCGCACCACCACCGAAGTGGGTCTTCGTTTAGAGGAATAGACAGCGCGGATAGGATCGTGGACCGCAGCGACAGGTTGTAGTGTTTGACATGATTGACATTTGGCTTTGGCTAGCCTCCAAGCTAACGCATACATGCCTGTATTGAATATGATTACGCATAGCTCCAGTAAAGTTATTGTAAGCCAATCTGACATTACACAGTTTACAAAAAACGTTTCCATTTCCTTCTAATTCAAAATAATCCCAGACCTTGCTGGTCTTTCGCGTGGAGCTTGCCGCAACTGACATGAAGAAAACGCATGTGAGGTAAAATTATAGTTCCCGCCTAGATACGCTTTTAAAAATATTTATTTAAATATTTTGATATGTATTCTTTTTCAAAAGTTTTATTTTAACTGTTCTTTAAAATGTTTTAAATGTAACGTTAAAATGATGGTAATTTGAATGATAAAATCATCTTTTTCTTTTGTCTCCTGTAGTCGACTATTGTTTTCAGTGTCGACTAGTAGGAGCTGTACCGTTTAGTCGACTAGACCCGCACATCCCTAGTTGTAGTTTGCATCAGTTTTAACATTTGAAAACATATTTATGAATGGATTTGGATGGATCTTTGTGATCTCCCTTTGTTTCACCCACTAAGCATAAGGAGGTCCTAAGGAACTTTTATGTCAGTCACAGACTAAAACCTTTGGAATTAGTGGTCAAGTCAGCAGGAAACTGTAGACCACCATTTTAAGCTGAGTTAGTGTGAAATCACCCTAATCTATTATAATATACTATATAGGAACTGCAACAGCTAGGGGGGCTGAAAAACATCTCTGTGGAGCTTCCTGATTGGCCAGTTAGTGATGACACCGTGCTTCACTTGGCAACTGCTGAGGCTTTAGCAACAGGTTAGTCCGTTCAGTCGGTGGTTTGGATTGGGTAACACTGAATTTCAGTTACTGAATTATGATACAGATTTATTCTAAAATCAACAAATATTTTGAGCTGTCATTACCTTGCAGGAAAAGCAGGTGAGGAGCTACTGCATGAGGTTGCTTTCCAATATGTGGAGGGAATGAAGGATATGAAAGGGAGGATGCCAGGAGGTTCAACTATTCAAGGTATGCAATAACATGTTGTAACTGTTGATAACATGAGTAACCATCTAACCAAAATCATAATCAATAACACACCATTTCTCATTACCAAAGACTATTAAATTATACTATTATTTATGTAAAATATTTTTTTGGAACAATAATATTTAATAAACAACAACAGCCATCAAAAAGTTACTAAGCAATTCAGTCAAGAGTACAAAGGCCACACTCTGATAAAGTTATATAAAAATAAAAAGTTATGAAACTTTGCCCTCAGCCAAAACTATTTGTTCTGAAATAATAGATTAATGAGACCAAAGATAGCCCATTCAATTTTTTTTTTTAGATTAGTGACATATTGTGAAGTATATTCGAAATTGGTGCTCTGCATTTAACCCATCCAAGTGCACATACACAGCAGTGAGTAGTGAGCACACACGCACACACGCACACGGAGCAGTGGGCAGCCATTGCTCCAGCACCCGGGGAGCAATTGGGGGTTTGGTGCCTTTTGTTTTATAAATAAATCTTCATTTAAAAGCAGCTTACGATCAGTGCGTTATGTTACCGTTTCCTCTTACGGCTCCGACAAAGTTTTGTTCCGTCCTCCAAATTATTATTATTATTATTTTATTACTATTATTTTTTTTTTAATTTGATTTCTTATATTTTTTTCTTGATTGGGATTCTACCGTGGGTTAGTTGGCTAAAGGGATGTTTTGTCCGGTTTAATTGTGTTTATTGCTATGTCCTACATTGTTGTGCTGTAGCCTACAGGCAAAGTTAATACACTTAAAAGTGTAGTTATGAATGACACGGATAAAATATTTGTAGCTGTTTTAAGTCTTTTAAAAAACATCCTTAATTATCTAATTATGTGCATCTTGGACGCGGCATCCGTCAAAAATAGACTGGGCACCTATCTTTAGTGAAGCAGCGTGGAAAGCTGCTTCTGGGACTCTTCTGAAACGTGCCATGGCACAGCTGCTATAAACAAAAGCATTGTTCTAGAGTGGCCATGATCAGCTCTGGTGGCCATGTTGGAACCGTAATGTTCTGTAGATGTGTGCAATGATGTCTCGCCCCTATGAACATTATCACTTGGGACTAAGATCTCTAATGTTCCCTAATACCTGCTGCACAGCAGTAACCAGACAGACACCAGACAATACCTTTGAATATGCTTCTAATCACGGCTAGTCTCATCTCAATCACAGAGAATCCCACCAGCAACAAAGATATAACAGTTTCTATATCTTTATATCAGGAAAGGTACGTAGCAAAAATAACATGTCACATTATATTATATATATATATATATATATATAGGTCAAAAGTTTGGATACATTACTATTATATATTTTTCAAGAAGTCATTTATGGTCATCAAGCCTGCATTTATTTGATCAAATTTTTTATATACTTTAAAATACATTTAATCCAATTTTGATTTATTATCAATATTGGAAACCTGTGATACTTTTTTTCAGGATTCTTTGATTAATAAAAAGTTTAAAAAGCACAGCATTTGTTTAAAATATAACTTTTGTAACAATATACTTTGAAAAGCTTGAGGGCAGTGTTTTTTATTTTTGTTTGAAAGAAATTAGTTTTCATTCAGCAAAGATTTGCTAAATTGATAGAAACAGTGATCGTAAAGATTGATATTGTTAGAAAACATCTGTTTTGAATAAATGCTGTTCTTTTTATTTTTTATTTATCAAAGAACCCCAAAAAAGTATCACGGGTTCCAAAAAAAAAACAAAAAAAAACATAATAATAAATAAATAAATAACATTTAAAAAAAAAAAAGCAGCACAACTCTTTTCCAACATTGATAATAAATCAGCATATTAGAATTATTTCTGAAGGATCATGCACTGAAGACTGGAGTAATGATGCTGAAAATTCAGCTTTGATCACAGAAATAAATTATATTTTAAAGTATATTAAAATAGATAAACATTCGTTTAAATTGTAATAATATTTCACAATATTATTATTTTTTTCTGGATTTTTGATCAAATAAATGCAGGTTTGATGAGCATAAGACAATTTCATAATGCTGCATAATTATCAAAAGTGGTAATATAATAAAATCCTTTCATGTCACCATTTCGCCAGCCTACACTTCACATAATAGGCCTGTAGGTGGCACTTGGGCTTCATTAACTATGATAGTTTCATGAAAGAGTAAACGGTGCATCATACATAAATGTAAGTGAATTGAATACTGATTAGGCCTACAATTATTGCGACTTATTGCGAGCTGCACGGTTTTGTGTTGTGCTTTTGTAGTCATTTAACATCCATTTTCTCAGCGATGTAATGTGATTTATAAAATGAGACAAACCGCCGATCCAGATCGCTCCACAAATAAGCTTGTCTGCCCATGTCATTTACAACTGATTTATGAATAAGAACGGAAAATGACTGCTCCACTTCACATTATTTTCCAATGAAATGTGCCAGATCATGATTGGTTTGTGTATTATACATGACAAATGGGCATTGATTAATGATGTAATATTCTAAAATATATAATATAGCCTATGGATTTTTCATTAAATCGTCACACTAACTTTGATTATTGACGAAAAAATGTTTAAAATATTGTTTGGTTTATTTTTTCCTTCCGTCGATCTATTCACTGAAAGAACCATACAGTGGGGAAAATAATAATTTGATCCCCTGCTGATTTTGTAAGTTTGCCCACTTAAAAAAAGAAGGGTTTATCATTTTTATGGTAGGCTCATTTTAACTGATAGAGACAGAATATATATATATATATATTTCAAGATTCAAGATTCAAGATTTTTTTTTATTCGTCACATACACGATTATATAGAGAGTATATAACCAGCAGTGAAATGTGAGTCAGGTCCGCTCCATGGACAGTGCACATATTATAGAATACAAACACAGAGGAAATATACATAAAATGAAATAAGTAAAAAATAAGATATAAAGAACAAAATATAAAAGAATGTGCATGACAGTATACTGTAGACTTAAATATTAAGATAAGCAGGAATGTACAAGAGAGGAATGTGCAAACAGGTTGTACATGGTTGTCATGTAGCAGCAATACCAAAAAAAAAAAAAAAAAAATACCAAAACACAGAAAGTGCTGTGTGCAAATGACACTGTCAGTGTGAGGTAGAGAATAATGAATATCTTACTGATTGTAAGTGATTAATAAGTGAAGTCATGATGATGTTAAGAGGCTGAGTTTGAGTTCAGGAGTCTGATGGCCTGGGGGAAGAAACTCCTCCTAAGTCTCTCAGTTTTTGCCATCAGGCTGCGGAAGCGCTTATCAGATGGCAGCAGAGTGAAAAGACAGTTACTAGGGTGGTTCGAGTCCTTGATGATTTTGACAGCTCTGCTTTTGCAGCGTTTGAGGTAGATGTCCTGCAGAGAGGGGAGAGCAGATCCAGAGATGCGCTCAGCTAAGCGCACGACTCTCTGCAAGGCTTTGCAGTCTTGACTGGAGCTGATCCCATACCACACTGAGATACACTGAGTTCAATACACTTTCTATGGTCCCTGAATAGAATAGTTTTCAGGATTGTTGGTGAGACCCTGAATTTCCTCAGCTGTTGCAGATGGTACAGCCTTTGCCTGGCTTTCTTAACCTGTGTTTGAATGTGTGTAGTCCAAGTCAGGTCCTCGGAGATGTTTACACCGAGGTACTTGAAGCTGCTCACCCTCTCCACAGGGGCCCCTCTGATCATAAGAGGAGTGTAGGGCCGCAGGTGTCTCTTCCTGAAGTCCACAATCAGCTCTTTGCCTTTTAGTAAGTCAAATAAGTATTTGATCCCCAAGCAAAACATGACTTAGTACTTGGTGCAGAAACCCTTGTTGGCAATCACAGAGGTCAGATGTTTCTTGTATTTGGTCACCTGGTTTGCACACATCTCAGGAGGGATTTTGGTCCACTCCTCTTTACAGATCCTCTCTAAATCAACTGCCTTGCTGAGATCATTAACAAGCTCATTCCGTGTAGTTCTGGGCTGATCCCTCACCTTTCTCATGATCATTCTTACCCCATGAGGTGAGATCTTGCATGGAGCTCCAGACCGAGGGTGATTGATGGTTATTTTGTATTTCTTCCATTTCCGAATAATCGCACCAACAGTTGTCTCCTTCTCACCAAGCTTCTTGCTGATAGTCTTGTAGCCCATTCCAGCCTTGTGATGATCTATAATCTTGTCCCTGATGTCCTTTGACAGCTCTTTGGTCTTGCCCATGGTAGTGGAGAGGTTGGAATGGAAGATACAGATTCTATGGACAGGTATCTTTTATACACAACGAGCTGAAATTAGAAGTATCTTCTTAAATTGACAGGACTAATCTGTGTTCCACACGTGCACATAACCAATCTGTGGGAGCCAAACTTCCTGCTGGTTATAGGGGATCAAATACTTATTTGAATTACTAAAATGTAAATCTTTTTTTAACATTTGTATGCTGCTTTTTTCTGGATTTTTTTGCTTGATATTCTCTCTATCAGTTAAAATAAACCTACCATAAAAATGATAAACACTTCTCTTTTTTTTAAGTGGGCAAACTTACAAAATCAGCAGGGGATCAAATAATTATTTTCCCCAATGTATATGGCTCGAGAGCCTCGGTTTCTGAACAGACTGGAATATCAGTCAGTCGAGCAAAACGCATGCAACCCATAGCAACGCCTTAGATTGAAAGATATGTAAAAATAAACAGGAATTTTCCTACTTTTGAGCGATTAGTTACCGTTTTGTGCACATTGTCATGTTAATTATAATTCAACTGCATTTTGTTTTATTGACTACAACATCATTGCTATTTGTCTGAGAGGGCCACTTTTGAATAATTTTGAAAAAGGGCAGGGGCTTGAGCCCCCAAAGCCCCCCCTTCTGCACGTGCCTGTTGCAAATCATCCAAAATGATCCATATATAACTACATCAATAAAATATACAAACAAATATATAACAATCAAATTCTCATGACTCCAACAAAAGTTTTAACTGATGAAACATTAAAACAATAAACATACGATTGCGACAATATATGGTGTGTTTTTCAAGTCATCTCCAGGTAATAAATAAATAAAGTATATGAATGATGCAGTGCTAATTGACATATAATTTATTATAGCATAGAAACTAATAACTATTTTCTGCCTTAAAATGGAAAAAAAAGTGTTTGTAAGTATATAAACCATAAAATTGTCATTAGAAAAATACAGGAAAAATATTATTGAATACAGCTTACTGGTTATATTAATTTCTTAGCCAATTAAAAGTAAGAGATAATAAAATAATTCAACTTGTAATTTATGAATAAATACATACATTCATACATGCATACAGTTTATGTTTCCCTCACTCCTGAAATGATGAACTTAATTTTACAAACTAAGTAAATTTGGAATGTGGCTTTCACCAGGTTATCGTTAATTTTGAATTTTCCCTATACGTGTTTATAAATTTAAGCAAATACATTGGTGAGAGGGCTACATAATCAAGCCATTTTTGGGTAATGCAGTTATTCTAATGAAATTGGATAAAGTGGAATTTGTAATTTAATGCAGAACACTATGGGACAGTTTTACTAACAGCTTGCGCCAGCGCAAACCGTCTTTTGGTGTTAAAATAGTACCTGTCAGGTTTTACTAAAGACGCGCAGTGACAAATTAGCGCTGAAAAGGCGTGGACACAGTTATGTTTGTGCCTGACCTTATTGAATATGCATTTGTAGGAGTTTACCTTTCAGACGCAAAATTTATGGGAGGAGAGTATTCAAATGAATCACGCAACGAGATTTACTAACATTTGCACTCGTCAAATTACTGCCATTTGCGCCATTATTTAACAACCCAAAAAAGCATGTCTTAAACTATTTTGTACTTGAAATGAATGCAATTTTTTGCTAGGAGAGGCACCGCAGGGAACAGAGAACGTGTGGTAGAAGGGAGAGGATTTTTTCCACACATATTAATGTATTTTGAATGCCAGAAGAACACATTATCTGAACATATCATTTGCCAAGCCATGTTATTTTTAATTTGCTTCAGGAAATAAAAGACAACTTGGAACCCTCATCTAGGAGTCACGCAATACCAGCTCTATCAAAACTGTTGCAACCCTTAATTTTTTGGCCTTCGGTTCTTTTCAATGTACTGTGGCTTATTTATTTCTTTATTGTTTATTCGCAACTACGCTAATTCGCACTGTGCTTGGTATATTGCTTTAGTCAATATGTAAATGAGATGTTGCGTCTGTGTTCTTTCATTTGCGCGATTGTTAGTAAATCACCCGCTGAAATTACCACGCCCATCGGCGCTGTTTTGGAATTGCGCTCTCGCGCTAATTTGCCCTGTTTAGTAAAACTGGCCCTATAATTCCAAAAGCGTTCTTATGATGTAATTTTCCTGCTGATCTGGAGTACTTATAGATGTGGCACTTCTATCTCTGAATGGCTAAAGATGACTGATTGCAAAATTCTGGTTGTGGCTAGAAGGGATACAGCTCCTACCGGAAATGAACAATGAAATTAATTTTATACCTATTAGATTGTGTTTTATTAATGTCTACACCTACCCCAACCCTAAACCTACCCCTTACAGGAATGAAAAAATAGTAACTATTGTTGTACTAGTGTGACAAAAATTAAGCCGTATTGATGTGCGCATGCCCAGTAGCGCCATACGTATCCCTTCTAGCCTTAACCCAAAATGCTGGGGTCCTGCACCAGCTGCACAGCTGCCATTACATTATGCTCTTTTACAAAGTCTTGCTTTTGTTTTGGGGGTGTATTAGAACATGCTCTCATGCTTGGGGGTTCGAAAAACACATTATTTTTCACATAATTTACATTATTACAATACCTCTCTCCCCAGCCTGGCACAAACGGCTCGATTAGTTCCGGTTTGATGAAGGCCCGCCTTCCGAAAAATGAAATGTGTTGTGATTGTTTAGCTGTCCCAGTGCGTTGTGATTGGGGAACAGCTTAGACAGAGTTTCAGTACTGCCCCGCCCCTTGCCAAAGCAGCAAGTTCGTCAATATTGCTCCCCCAACTGCTCCCCGGGCGCCGCAGCATAAAATGGCTGCCCACTGCTCCGGGTGTATGTGCACTTAGGATGGGTTAAATGCAGAGCACAAATTCCGAGTATGGGTAACCATACTTGGCCACATGTCACGTCACTTCAATTTTCATATTGCCATATCAATTCGCGCAGAACCTTTGCACGCACGGATATTGCAAGACATATTAAAGTGGTAATTATTGTTGTTGTTTTTTTGGCTAAATCACGTTTTAGATAGGATGTCAACAACAGCTTAAAAATTACTACATTTACTATGTACAGATAAGTGCAAAGGTAATATGTATTATGTTTATTGTTCTTTAATTCTAACATTATAGCATGAATTGCAGTGAAACTGTTATACAGTTGAATTTATTTATACCATAGTCCCACAGAGTTACACTATTTGTGGCGGCATATATATGCAAATTCATTCTCTGTTGGAGCGGGAAAGCTCGAGGTTTCCCCGGTAACACTGTACACAAAGCAGAGCGCCGCTCACAAACGCACTTTATCAGACATTACATGCAAGATGAAATGAAAATGACATCCAAAATTTTCTGAAGACAGTCGTTTTCCTTCAGAAATACAGTGATATAAAAACACCCGCACCGGGTTTCGATTTTGAAATGTGCAGTGCTCAACCAAGCGTTCTCCCCACCCTCCATCCATTCAAATTTCTGTAGGCGAGATTTATTTTAATGATATTCTAATGGGCCGCTTTGTGATATCACAAACACCTGAAAGCAACGCTGTTGTCCAAAGGAGCCGTTTGTTGTAGTTCTTGAAAAGGGATTAAAAAAAAGAGAAATATCTCCCTTTGGAGTGGACTTTGAGATTTGTAACTTTGTAGACCTTTTTATGCCCAAACATGCACACTACACACTGACTAAAATTCAAAAAGTGAAAAAGCATAATAGGACCCCTTTAAGATAAATGAAAATGCTGACAGAAAACTTTCAACTTGTTTTTTATATCCTGTATTTACTTCTTTCCCTTAAGGTGTTCAACAGTTGCGCCCAGGCCAAGAAGGGGGTTACAGGGTGCGATATAACCCAGAAGCCAAAGGTTGTGGGGCAGCCATGAGGTCTTAGGTGAGGGTGAAACATGTTGTGCATTGGTACTTCAAAGATATCCTCGTCCTGATCAGCTGTCCTCACTGATTGAGGTGGCTGTGGAGACTGGAAGAATGACCCATCCTCATCCAACTGGTTTTCTTGGATCTGTGGCTTCAGCCTTGTTCACCTCTTATGCAGTCCAGCGAAGACCAATCATAACCTGGGGTCTGGGTTTATTGAAGGAGGCTTGTCCTGTCGCAAAAACATTTGTCAAGTCTGCAGGATATGCTGTTACGGAGACTAAGAGTGGCTGGGATTACTTTACTCAAAAATGGAAATGGTAAGAAACTGAATTTAAAGGGGTCATATGACGTTGCTAATAAGAACAATATTTGGTGTATTTGGTGTAATGCAATGTGTTTATGCGGTTTAAGGTAAAAAAAACACATTATTTTCCACATACTGTACATTATTGTTGCTCCTCTATGCCTAGCAGTGGTGTAGTGGTGCCCAGAGAAGTGGGTATACTCTTAATTTATGCCCCTAATTTTTTTTTTAAAGGCCCGGCAAAGGATGAACGACCTGTGTCAAACAGTGACATGTAAACTAGTCTTGCATATTTAGTTCACTATTGTAATATTTGCACACTGTCACTTAACTTCTGCTGCTTGAGTAAGGATCATTATGAAAATAATATTATCCACAGAAGAGGTGCAGATTTTGCAATAAATAAAATAAATAAATATATATAAATAGACTGCAGCAACTGACATTTTGTCAGAACCTCTAGTAAATTGCATGCTATTTTGTTTAGTTGTCTGTTCAGAATTGTGGGAGAATTGTGATCTCTATTTGAAACAAACAAAACATCGTGATTCTCAATCAGTTCAGAAGTGAGAGGGACAGAAATGTCAAATATAATAACTTTTTTGTCTAATTGACAGGTTTTATTACTATTTATTAATTATTACCTCTTGCTTTTAATTGGCTGAGAAATCAAATACACTGCGACAATAACCAATAATTTATCATATTTTTCCTGTATTTTCCTAATGACAATTTTATGATTTGTTTAGCCTATATAGGCTACTACATTTTTTCCCCATTTTTATCACAGAATAAGGCAGAATATATATTTTATAGCCTAGTAGCCTATCTATTGCCAAGTGTAATAAATGCTATCAATTAGCACTGCATTATTCAGAATCAGATGCTTTTTTATTACCTGGAGATGACTTGAAAAACACACATAAACCATATATTGTCACAATCATGTGTTTACTGTCTTCACTATTCTTTTTTATTCAGCTTAGCTAGCTTTGGCTACAGCAATAGCTGGATTCTTGCACGTCGTGGCTCGTAACTTACGAGTCGTAAGTTAGTACTTCTATGAGGCTGACTTTCTGCGCGAGAGCGCCATCCGGCTTCGAGTAGCCTATTGATAGTTTTCAGTCAAGTGACCGGCTCGAAGACCTGGAGGGCAAAACATCCATAGAATTGCAGCACAAGCGTGTCAATTTTCCCAGCCGCAAATATTTAGATCACCTCTCAAAAGAATAAAACAAATGTATTTCTGAACAAAATGCAAGTTTTGGCCATTTGCAATCCATATTAAGCACCCGCGGCAATATTTCAATCATAAACAGAGCGACAAACGTTGTAAAAACACTTAAAAGTGCCTTAATATATTTAAAACAGTAATATTAAAAGATCAAATACAGTAATCACCACATTAATGATGCATAGTTTACACAGACAAGCAGATGAGGCCGGAATATGAACGCAGTCCTCTTAACGGTTCAGTGTTTTCCTTTTCTATGGGAAGCCATTTAATGTGAAACTTTGCACTTTTGTGTTTATATTCTGGCTTCATCTTCTTGCCTGTACAAAATATACATCATCAATAAGGTGTCCACTGAATCTCGCCTTTTAATATATGCGTTTTACTACATTATTACTATTACTTACAAACTGCATAAAAATAGCTCGCGGTCAGTGGAGCAAAGCTTCGTTTTGCTCTCCAGGGGGGCGTTCCTATACGAGTGTGACGTCACGTGAAAACTATCAATAAAAGAAACATACACTGCATCAGAGTGTTTACGTCTCGTTCCTGACCGCATTACTGTCTTTACTGGATGTTTTTAGAGAATATTTGCATTTATTCACATGCGATTGGATTAGTTAGCTACTCATATGCTGGACTGTCGTGATTTGCCTAGTGCAGGACACACATCAGAGGGGATTTAGAAGTGGGTATACGGAATGCCGACTGATAAAGAAGTGGGTATACGCCGTATACCTGCGTATACCCTCCACTACACCACTGATGCCTAGGGTGACCACCTGGCAATAGATCTGTTGCGGGACAGTAGATGCGATTTTGCGGGACAATGCGGGACACGTGTGAGACAGATACATTTACTACTGTTATGCTACTTAAATACTGATTTACATTACATCCGTTGTCTTATGCGCCGATTTATGTTTCTGCCGGTGGATGCCCATTGCCCACACTCCAGGTTGCGCTTCTGGCAACATTAAATCCAGGAGAGAGTATAAGGTTTGAGCACACACACGTAGGCCTAATGTCTGATCTAGAGAGAGAGCGCATCTGTTTTGTGTGAGAGTGAAGAGAATCCTGTGAGCGGAGACATTTGTTGCGCTCTCGCATTACAATGTGCTCTGGACACTTGTCATTAAAATAACACCATAGAAACCGCCTCAAACGAACTATTAAAATGAGAAGAAAGTCGTGTCTGAAAGCTGCAAACGTTTTTTTTTTTTTTAATGAAAGGAGAACATCGAGTTTTTCCGTGTGCTTACTACTATCTGGAGTTTTATAGGAGCTGTTACAGTAATCGCATGAGATTCAAATGAGTTGTGATAGCCTAGGGGAGAGTGGGTTGAGTATTTCCAATTGTTTGAAATGAGCAGGCCAGTGCCCCCACCCCGGCCAACTTGCCTTGGGGTGTGAGAGAAAGAGAAATTGTGAGAGAGAGAGCAGCCGGGGTAGCTGAGTCTTCTGGACGAATCCAGGTCTCAGTCAAGCCCAAGATGCTGAGTGTGGATTGTAAGGAAAAAGCATAAATGAAGTCAGCTTTGTTGACAGCTGACTGGCAATTCCAAAGACCCACAGAGAAAGAAAGAGGTGTAGTAGAAGATGTAGAGATAGGGCGCAGGTTAGCATGATTACGCTGCCGTCTGCTTGTGTTTTTAGAGCGAGGTTGAGAGAGAACAGGAATGGTTTGGAAACACATGATAGAGGTGGAAGGAAAGAGGATAGGGAAGGAGAGTGTGTGAGGGAAGATAGAGATGGTACTTAAGTGTATTGCTCGGTGTAGGTGCTCGGTTAAAGTCGCGCAGGAAAAAGTCGCAGGTCTTTACCCTCATAGGTCTTCACCCGAAGAGGCTGAACGCTTCCGCTGATGCTTCAGCGCACAGATATCAATACATACTGTCTAGGAAGCCACAAGTGAAAACAGCTGTGGCCGCCTTCTAATTAGCACACCCAACAGCCTATAGCAGGTCAATTGCTCAAATCGAAACTACAATTCACGCTTAAGTGCAGGAAGGCAGCAATGCCAATAACACTAAGCCGATCGACAGCTATTATTATAACAACAAGTAAGTGCAATCAAAAATACAAACTACAACGAAAAAGCAAAGTACAAATAGGTACAATAAAGCGGTCGAACGAAAGCAGCAAGTAAGTACATTTATTTATGCAGAGCTTGAATCAAAGCGACATTACAGTGCGATTCCTATACATTTTTTTATCAGTATGTGTGTTCCCTGGGAATTGAACCCACGACCTTTTGCGCTGCTAACGCAATGCTCTACCACTGAGCCACAGGAACACGCAAGTAATAATTTAAACAACAGATCTAGTAACAAAGTATTAAGTAACACACTCACGTGCTGCCGTCATGCTTGTCATGTGACACACCGCTGTCACAATAGCGCTGTATGACACATGGATCGCTTTTATTTAGTTTTTCCTTTTTTATTCAAAATATTCACAAACATGCTCACTATATTATGAAATATCTGATATTCCGATTCTGAAATATGTGCAAGTAAATGTATTTGGTAGTTTAGACACTTTTATAATGACCGTGTTAGTTGATCTATACCGGGTGATGGGCGCCGCCATGTTTGCGCCACGTTGCATCGCCAAACACCAATGACTTGTACATATGGGTACAGTCATTTTAGACACTTCCAAAACTGTTGCAACAGAGATGGAAATACAATCTTTAAATACATGAATTATGTTCCCATCGTTGTTGCCACAGATTTGGACACAGACAAGGTCTGCATTTACAGTCACACCAGAGGTGTTAAACTGGGATTAGGACTTGGTTTTATGCAGACCAGTCAAGTTCTTCCACACTGACTGAATCAATAATTTTATTTTTGAACATTGCCTTATACACAGAGACATTGTCATGTTAGAATAGAAAAGGGTCCTGTCCAAACTGTTGCTATAATATTAGAAGCACACAATTTCCTAGAATATCATTATATGCTTTAACATTAAGATTTGTACTCATAGAAATTACTAAAGTAGTCAAACCTGTTCATTAGAAGGGGGTGACCCAATACTTTTGGCAATATAGTGTATATCAGGGAGATTATATTAGACCATTTTGGTCTGAATGCATGTAATGTTAGGTCAGTAAGTATTTATACAATGATGTAAAAAAAAATAATCTGCCCACCACCTCAAAGCATCTGAATTGCAAACTCTTATACTTATTTTAAAACTGTTTACATAAGAAATAGGGAAGCAGTTTAGAAATTATTAGATATTAATAATTATTAGAATTTTCACAATACATAATAATAATATTGATGTTTATAATATCTAAATTCCTTTAAAGGGGTCATATGATGCTTTTTTAAAGATCATTATTTTGTGTATTTGGTGTAACAGAATAGGTTGACATGCTTTAATGTTCAAAAAACACATTATTCAAATACTGTACATTAATGTAGGTCCTCTATGCCCCACCTCTCTCAAACGCTTAGTTTTCTACAAAGTCCCTCCTTCCAACAAGCACAGTCTGCTCTGATTGGCCAACTGACTCAGTGCATTGTGATTGGCCAAACACCACAAGCATTCGTTGGAAATGTAACGCCCCTTTCAATAATCGCAAGCTTCCGATTTCAAAATAAAAGTAAAGACAGTTAATAATGTCCTTAGTTTTACCATCAGTTCAAGCCCGAGAGGGGAACAGAGTCACGTGAGAGACAGTGATGATGCTCGTATGTGTTTGCAAACAAGCCGCGATTAAGACAGCTGACTCCACTGTGACTCTGTCTCTCTCTCTCTCCCTCTCTCACACGCGCGCGCACACACACACACAACGCACAACTCCGCATTTGAACAGTCAATAGCAAATACTTAAACTAATAACAAAACATACAGTCGCTGATTCAGAAGCGCCAGACCAGGGGTGTCAAACTCAGTTCCTGAAGGGCCGCAGCCCTGCAGAGTTTAGTTCCAACCCTGCTCAAACTCACACACCATGTAGTTTTCAAATAAGCCTTAATGACTTGATTAGCTGGATCAGGTGTGTTTAATTAGGGTTGCATCTAAACTGTGCAGGGCTCCGGCCCTCCAGGAACCGAGTTTGACACCCCTGCGCCAGACTGTCATAGCAAAGTCAGAATTACCTCCTCTCCTAGGTTCACGAAACGGTCGTCCATAAAATGCGTTGTGATAACATCTGGGTTGTGCTGTTCTGTTGTAAGTAATCTTAATGATTCCTAAATGCATCTACTTTCGGAAGGCCAAATAAAGTGCTTTTGCTTTCGTATTGAAACACACAGTGTCTCCCTGTCATGACTGCATCAACACTACTGCGGTTACTGAAACCACGCCTTCTTTCCTCACATGAACATTTGGGCGGCATTACGCAAATATTACCACATCGTGACGTAGACATGTGGGGGCGTGTTTGAATGAGCCGTTTTAGGGGGGCGTGGCAGAGTCTTATCTTTGAAAAAGAATATCTATTTGATTTTGAGACTTTAGTCTTTGCAACTTCAGGGATCTTATCTATGCACAATCAGCTTGTAACACTCCAAAGAGAAAGGAAAACTTGAAATCGCATCATATGACCCCTTTAAGGCTTTAAGTCCACATTTAGCAGTTTAGAGTTGGGTACAGTTTACATTTTCAAGTTCATCTTGGTGCTCCAGCTGTCCAGGATTTATGATCAAGACACCATCTTTTTTTCCCCTTTTTTTTGTATTAATATCTGTGATAAAAGTTTAAGTGATAAAAACAGGGTCTTAAAAGATGAATGATGAGATTTGCTGTCACTTTGCTGCAGTACACCGTTTTAAATTATTATACAAAAGACATATCAGTAGCTTTTCTTTAAAATAAACAATTCGATTTTAGTTTTCCGAAGAAAGTGTTTGTTTTTAGATAACCTCCTTATTTGTTTTTAGTAAACATTTCTCTTTGTGAGCTTTGGTTAGAGGTGGCTGAAATGTGGCCTTATGCACAACTTAAAGTCTGCATGTTCTCTGGGCTCTTGGAACTCCAGAGACACCAGCAGCTTCAAATGACTGTTTACTGCTCAACGGTAACTTTTATAGCTGCCTTTTTAATGACAGCAATGTCCTTATTCAGCTCCAGTTAGTTCAGTCTTGATTAAATTCAGTTGTCAACAATGTCCCTTATAATACAAAAATATATGAGAATGTGCTGCAAAATATAATGCGATATATAAAATTATGGCTGGGCGATATGGCCAAAAAAATTATCACGATAATTTTTTTCCATATCAGTCGATATCGATAATTATCACGATAAATGTCAAATCTTTATTTCTTTCAAGTTTAAAGCTAGAATTTTGCTCCATTTGCTAATTTTCCTTAACAAAATAAATATCTAAATAAAAAAATAATTTATTAGTTTCTGCATGTTCTAATGAGTGATATTGTTTCAAATCAAGAAACAGGTTCGGGTTGCCTGATAATATTATTATTAATAATAATATCACTTTTTTTGTCTCTTAGAAATGCACATTTGATAGTAGCTTGAGTTAGGATGCAGAAGTAAAGTTTTGTTCATTTTTAAAATCATTTGTTCATCTGTAAAAATTGTATCAACCTCAGTTTTATATGGTTAAATTTATTCTGACCAAGTTTTTTTTTTTTTTAAGCATATGGTCTCCCATAGTAGCATACATTTAAATCATGATAAACACAATTAAAACCACACACCTCAATACCATGGTAAAAATATAACTATATGGTTTTTAGGTAGCCTATTTGTATGAAAAACAGTAGTCTAAAAACATTCTGTATTCAAATGCACACATGCTATAGCTTAATCACAAATACATACACTATAATTATATACCATTACTCCCGTAATAAAATTCAATGTGAATATCCCACATTTCTGCCACAATACCATGGTGCAGTGAGTGTAAATCCATGGTAAATGAGGGCGATGTGTTGAAAAGCCTTCTGACTGTCTTGTTGCACACAGTGTTTCTCTTGTTTGGCTATAAACTAGTTTAAATCACAGAGTCATTTGTGTTCATCGCTGAATGCAAGCGCTTCACACTGGATCTCACAGCGCTGTTTAGTGCTCGCGTGACCGAGTAAACGCATCTGCTCTAGTCAGCTGACTGTGTTCGCGCCGCGCGGCAGTTTGAACTTTGATCTGAGCGGATAAACGGTCTGTGTGGCGCGATTCAAATGAGTCGTGCGGGTTCGTTCCGCTTTTGGTGCATAAACATTATATCGAACATTTATCGAACTCTTCATATCGTTTTATCAAGGAAAATTATATTGCGATAATTATCGTTATCGAATTATTGCCCAGCCCTATATTAAATACATTTCCATACATGGGAGACTATTGCTTATATTTTTCAGTATACTGCAATATATGCACTGAGCATGTATGAATATATATTGATACAAATAAAAATGTTTAGAAATTAAGGCAAAAATAGCATTATATAATTGTAATGAGGAGTCCACTGAACGGCGAGTGTAGTGAGAACCCAAGTGCAGTTTATTTACAGACGTGATCCAAAATACAAACATAACCCGAGACTTGACTTGAACAGACTTGACTTAACTTGAACAGACTTGACTTAACTTGAACAGACTTGACTTGGCATGAACAGACTTGACATGAACAGACTTGACTAGAGGCAGACTTGACTTGGCATGAACAGACTAGACTCACCGACAGCGGGATACAACTTCAATACACGACGAGAGACAATGGCAACATGAAGGCTACTTATAGCAAACACTACAGGTCACATGACAAGAACCAACCAATGAGAGACAAGACACATGACTAGGATAATCAATCAGAACTTGACACAATGAACAAGAGAACCAATAGCATGAATACATGAGGGCAAGGGAAGCATGACACTAACAGCATGAAACAATTACAAAATAAAATACATGAAAACAGAACATGAAACAGAACCCAAACCCCACATTACATCCCCCCCCCCCCTCTAAGGGTGGCTCCAGACGCCCTAACGTAACACCCAACCCAAACAAAACCCAAAAAGTCCAGGAGGGTGGTGGAGTGGAGGTGGAACTGGGGAAGGGATGGAGGGCCAGGCCCATGCAAGGGAAAAGGACCTGGATCATGGATCAACAGCAGGCCTGGAGCATGGGGCAATGGCAGACAGTGAAACACTGGAGGACCTGGGCCGTGGAGCAGTTCCACAGGAGTATGGAGACATGGCGGAGCTGGCAGAGCAGAAATCCATGGCAGTGCCGGCAGAGCAGGGAGCCATGGTAGCGCAGGCAGAGCAGGCAGCCATGGTGGAGCAGGCAGAGCAAGACGGCCGGGTGGTGCCAGCAGAGCAGGAAGCCATGGCAGAGCAGAGACATGGATAGATTATTTGACTGTGACAGGACAGACAGTGAGTTCATGAGCGGCCTCCGTGGCCGTGACAGGACAGACAGTGAGTTCATGTGCGGCCTCCGTGGCAGGACAGACAGTGAGTTCAAAAGTGGGCGCCACCACCTCGGGAGGTTCTGCTGCGGAAGCCGCCACCTCTGGTGGTTCTGCAGTGGACGCCGCCTCCTCTGGAGGTTCTGCAGCAGAAGCCGCCACCTCTGGATGCACTAGAGTGGATAAATGGACAGGAGAGGCCTTAGGAACAGATTCATGGACAGAAAAGGCCTCTGGAGCAGACTCGTGGACAGGAGAGGCCTCAGGAGCAGACTCGTGGACAGAAGAGGCCTCTGAGGCAGATTCGTGGACAGGAGAGGCCTCAGGAGTGCAGTGCGCAGCCCACACGCTCAAAATGGCAACCGCGGTAACACTTTACGGTAAGGGTACATGAATTACCATGAATTCATGCATAAATTAATATGTGAATTATGCATTACTTCATGCATTAACATCTCATGAATTATCAGGAACTAACATGAGTTCAAAGTCTTTCATTCATGACTTCATGGATGAACAACACCTTAAGACATTAACTAAGGTGAGTACATCATCATGATTTATGATTTATTATGCATGATCATGATGTTTTCTTTGTTCACAAAAAAACAAGGTCTTTACTATCCATTTTGGATAAAGCCATGCTTACTGTACATGATTAAAAAAAACATTATTTTGTGCATGTAAGACTACTTGAATTATTAAAGGAATACAAAAATCCACATTACTGTATGCATGCATACAGGCTAGAACAGTATATTAATTAATGTGAGAACTAATGTTTTTCATTAAATATGATATGAGTTATCAAGCATGTTCATATCTTCTTCATAATAGCCTGCAGGTAAACGTACATTGGCCAATCAGAGCACATAGTATGTGAATTCTGTTGACATCCAAGTAGTAATCATTAACTTCTCATGACTTCATCATGTGTGTGGCCCCTCAACTAAAGTGGTGACTTCATATACCATGAACTTTAAGTGCTTTTATATCTGAAATCTCTTTACAAAACCATAATTATTTTATTTTTTCTTTAAAATAGCTGAAGCTGTAGGCTCTGCTCACAAAAACCCCTGCAACTAACATAATTCCGTTTTCTGCACTCTATACCCTACAAAGGACAAGTTTGTATATGTTTGTGCCATTTATTTGATCAGTTTATTTTTGTTCAACATTAAATATTTAATGAGGAGTCCACATCAGTAGCTTGTTACACTAAAAAAGTACCTTAGCTTAAAAAAGACCAAGCTGTTTGTGAAAACTTGTTTCATCTTTTTTTTTTTTTTTTTTTAATCCTTTATGGTTTTGTAAACCAGCTCTATGGCTTTGTAAAGAGTTTTCAGATTTACATGCACTTAACGTTCATGCTATATGTACTGTATATGTAGCTAATGCTTAGTTAATGATGACTACTGTATTTGGATGTCAACAGAATTCACATACTATGTGCTCTGATTGGCCAATGTTGGGGTCTGGTCATCACGTTAGTTGAGGGGCCACACACATGATGAAGTCATGAGAAGCTAATGCTTAGTTCATGATGACTACTGTATTTGGATGTTAACAGAATTCACATACTATGTGCTCTGATTGGCCAATGTTGGGGTCTGTCCATTTACCTGCAGGCTACTATGAATAAGATATGAACATGCTTGATAACTCATATCATATTTAATTTAAAACATTAGTTCTCACATTAATTGATAAACTGTTCTAGCCTGTATGCATGCATGAGGTAATGTGGATTTTTGTATATTCCTTTAATAATTCAAGTAGTCTTACATGCACAAAATAATGTTTTTTGAATCATGTACCATAATCATAGCTTTATCCACAATGGATAGTAAAGACCTTGTTTTTTTGTGAACAAAGAAAACATCATGATCATGCGTAATAAATCATAAATCATGATGATGTACTCACCTTAGTTAATGTCTTAATTATTGTGTTGTTCATCCATGAAGTCATGAATGAAAGACTTTGAACTCATGTTAGTTCCTGATAATTATCGCATGAAGTAATGCATAATTCACACATTAATTTATGCATGAATTTATGGTAATTCATGTACCCTTACCGTAAAGTGTTACCATTAAACTTGTGGCCACAAGAAAAATATTTTGTTCCCTCAACATTGTCAGGGAGTCTCAGTCACCACAGTCACAGTCACGCTCACAAGATCCCAATCACCCGATTACTAATTGTCAGCAGCTGGCACGACTCATCACAATCCCTATATCCTTGCACTCTCCCCACAGTTACATTGTCTGGTCTACAGTTTGCTATGCTTACTTTCCTGACTCCTTATCTGTGTTTGCTTACCTTGAAGTTACTCCAACGCCTTGCTCCCGATGTTTCCTCAGCTCCACCGCTCCTTCCCTCCTCCGGATCACCTGCAAGACAAAGACACCCCTCACCATACAGCTAAGAACCCCGAACCCCGAACCCTTCCTATTCCCGGATTACTCTACTTTGGACTTCTTCTTTGATCATTCCTGCCGTTATCTTCAATAAACCTGCTGTTTTGTATCTTTTATCTCTGCTTCTCTTGTGTGATTGATGACAGAAGACCAGACCTTCAACATTTACTGACCGGAGATGGATCCACGACGCTCCGCTCCTATCACTCCTAAGACGTCTTAACCTGCCTCGAAGAAGACAAGCTCAGGAGCTCCCAGTCAAAACTATCCAGAGAAAACTGCAAGGGCGTGGGCGGGTGAAGTACCGATCTCCCCCGTGACCCTTCAAGTTTTCATCGAGAAACAATCTCTTTTCTGGTACTGGAGGGACCCACCCTGAACATCATCCTGGGATGTCCCTGGCTCTCCCAACACTCTCCCGGAGTCAGATGGGATCCCTGTGAGATTACCCGATGGTGTGAAACATGCCACCAGAACTGCCTTTCCAACATTCCCATGCCTCAGACTCAGTTCCGCAGCGTCCAAGTCCGTTCAACCCTCGTCGAAAGCCCAGAGCCGCTGGAGGTACCCATGATCCCATCTGACTACGTGGCGTTCCAGGATGTCTTCAGTAAACAGGCAGCAGCCATTCTTCCTCCACACCCACCATGGGACTGTGTCATCGACCTGCTGCCTGGAGCTATACTCCCCAAGGGTTGAGTGTATCCACTGTACATCCTGGAGTGCAAGGCAATGTTGGAATACATCCAGGAGGCTCTCCAACAGCAGTTTAGCCGACCTTCCACCTCACTCGCCGCATCAAGCTGCTTCTTCGTGGGTAAAAAGGACAGAGGCCTGCATTGACTACCGGACCCACTTCCCCTGGTCCTGGCCGCCCTTGAGGAACTCCGTGGAGCTCGAATATTTACCAAGCTGGACCTGCGGAGCGTGTACAACCTCATTCGCACCCGGGAAGGCGATGAGTGGAAGACGGCTGTCATCACTCCATCCGTCCACTATGAGTAGCAGGTCATGCCCTACGGCCTAGCCAACTCACCGTCAGTCTTAAAAGGCTTCATGAACGAGGTGTTCCGGGAGTTCCTCCATCGATCCGTGATAGTCTACATAGACGACATCCTGATCCAGTTCTTCGGCTATGTCATCAGCCCAGAAGGATCCACATGGACCAGGGGAAGGTCCAGGCAATCAGGGAGTGGCCTCAGCCTCAGTCTGTCAAGGAATTCTAGCGGTTCCTTGGATTCTCCAACTTCTACCGACGATTCATACACAACTTTAGTCTCCTCACAGCACCACTCACCTCCTTGCTCCACGGAAAAGCCCAAGTCTCTGTCCTGGAACCCTGAAGCCCTGTCCTCCTTCCAGAAACTCAAGGAAGCATTCTGCACTGCTCACATCGTCAAACACCCGGACCCACAACTCCCATTCATTGTGAAAGTGGATGCATCCACCACCGGCGTGGGAGCAGTGCTATCCCAATACCACAGAGAGCCTCCCCGACTCCATCCTTGCACTTATTACTCCAGGAAACTCACCCCAGGGGAGAAGAACTATGACATCATAAACCAAGAACTGCTCGCCATCGAGCTGGCTCTGGAAGAGTGGTGTCACTGGCTGAAATTGGTCCCTTTGCCTGTCCCATGGAGTCCCTGGTCACACATAGGAGTTGACTTTGTTACTCGTAGGGCCACACATGCATCCTCATTGCCGTTGATTGGTTCTCCAAAGCCTGTAGGCTGATCCCCCTGAAGGGCATCCCAACTGCCATGGAGACGGCAGAATGCCTGTTTCACCATGTCTTCAGGAATTTCGGTATCCCGGAGGATATTAACTCCGACGAGGACCCCAGTTAATTTACCACTTCTGGAAGGCATTCTTCAAGCTCCTAGGAGTCACTGTCAGCTTGTCCTCGGGGTACCACCCCCAAATCAACGGCCAGACTGAGCGTAAGATCCAAGAGCTCGGACGGTACCTCCGGTCATACTCCCATGACAACCAGCACAGCTGGAACCGTTTCCTCCCATGGGCCGAAAATTAACAAAACTCCCTCAAGCAGAACACCACGGGGCTGACACCATTCCAGTGCATACTTGGTTTCCAACCCCCTCTATTCCCCTGGACGGAGGAACCCTCTGAGGTTCCAGCTGTGGATCACTTGTTCCGAGCGAGCGAGAGAGTCTGGGACTCAGCTCACGTCCATCTCCAGCAGGCAGTGCGGAGGCACAAGGACTTTGCCGATTCCCGTTGCTCCAACACCCCTGTTTATCACCCTGGGGACAAGCTCTGGCTCTCCACCAGGGATCTGCATCTCCGCCTGCTCTGCAAGAAGCTGAGTCCCCGCTATATAGGTCAATTCACCATCCAGAGGCAGATTAACAAAGTCACTTACCAGCTCAAACTCCCAGCACGGTATCGTATCCATCCAGCGTTCCATGTATCACTGCTCAAACCCTTCTCTCCCTCTGCCCCGGGTCCCGAAGCCGGCAGTACCTCCTCCTCCCGAAGTAGTGAAAGAGCCCACCGTCTATCGAGTAAGGGAAATCTTGGACTCTCGGTGACGGGGCAGCCACTTGTAGTGGAAAGATCCTGGGTGGCCCGGGATGATGTTCTGGATCCCTCCTTGCTTACTGAGTTCCATCACAACCACCCAGAGGCCGAGGCCATCCATGTCGCCGCAATAGGGCGTCAGGGGCCGCCCCTGGAGGAGGGGGTACTGTCAGGGATTTTCAGTGCGTACTCTGTCATAAATAAGCAAGAGGAGAAGTTTGGAGAAGGTGGATTCCTTTGCTCTTTCTTTAGGATCAGTTTTATTGTTTTGATCAGGTCATTATTCGTCCACCTAGTCTCAGTGGCATATTTCTAACAGTAGTGAGCACTAAGCAGGTGTTGATCTCCCTGCATCATAAACTTTTGCAGAGTATCATGGGTAAGTAGCTTCTGGTAAACAACATAGTAAGAAAAGTGACATGAGTCATGAGATATAAATGAGAAAATCAAATGCAACACCCTTCAGTCTCGCTATAATATTTTTGCTGCATCATGAAATAAATCAGTAATCTGATTCTGAGTGAAATAAGAATTATTATTATTAAGCATTTATAACATGTGAGATAAATATGGCTCACTATTTGGGCAGGTATTGTTTTAAAATCACCTTTTAATTCATGCAGTTATAACTGCTTATCAACGACTTGTAATGCATTTGTAAATGAGTTATTGATCATTAATGAACACCTTCATAAACCCTTTACAAAGGGAACCTTACTGTAAAGTGTTGTTAATTTTTTCATCTCTCACCATTTTTCATCTCTCCATTCTCTTCTTATCTTCCAAGGTATTTGGGTCTAAGAGGATTGTCTAAGGGGACTGAGCCAGTTACTTGGCCTGACCAATATGGGCCAGAAGAACGAGATGAGGCCTATACGAGCTTCAGTCTATCAGGTTGGGGTGGTGGATGTGGTCATGATGCTCCAATGATCGCTCTGGATGCCCTCTTAGGAGCAGGCTCAGACTGGGAAGAACTCATGAGTCGCGCAGGATTCCATGGAGGTCATCTTACTCTATCAACTATATCAATTTTGTATTTTAGTCCAGTTTGTGTAAAAACTAGGGCTGGGATAAACTATGCATTAAAGGGGTCATCGGATGCAAAATTCACTTTTTTAAGTTGTTTGAACATAAATGTGTGTTGGAAGTGTGTGTACACATCCATCCTATAATGATAAAAAAACCACCCAGTGTTTTTAAAAAAAAAATCCATATTCTAAAATCCCCTTTCTCAAATCAGGCTATTCTGATTCTATAATTATTAGGGCTGCACAATCATGGTAAATTGATAATCACAAATATTTTGTCAGAATTTAATTTAATCAGAATTACTGCACTTTCACATAAACTCAAATCAAGAGAACGTCAACTCATATGCATGGTTTAATTTAAAGGGCACCTATTATGCAAAATTCACTTTTATATGTTGTTTGAACATAAATGTGTGTTGGCAGTGTGTGTACACAACCACCCTATAATGATAAAAATCCACCTACTCCTTTTTTTTAATCCCCATAAATCATAAGCAGTGTCTTATAATGAGCCATTCGCAGAATCCATAAACACATTTTACAGGCCCCACCCACAACTGTTGATGGACACTGACCTATTAGCACCTGAGTGAACTGCACACAATCCACCAAGTTTATCTTCACTCTAGAGCAGTGGTTCTCAATTCCAGTCCTGGAGTACCACTGCTCTGCACATTTTGTATGTCCCCTTATTTAGCGCACCTGATTCAGATCCTCAGCTCATTAGGAGGGAGATCTATGAACTGAACCGAGGGTGTCTGACAGAGAGACACACGGTACAATATGAAAAAGAGAGACATACAAAATTGCTGCTTCTCTAATCTCGGGGAGTTCAGTATGGGATACACAAAACTCTTGCTCTTGAAAGATGATTCGGTACCCAGTTTATTTGGACCAGCGGCTCCACTAAATCACAACCTGTAAGTATGATAAATAATAGATGCTTATATTTTCTATCGAGCATGCAAAATACAGAACTATGGCAATGGGCCTATAATTTCCGATGCGCTGTACACGGTAGACCAATCACAACAGACTGGGCCATCTGACCAATCAGAGCAGAGTAGGCTCATGGAAAGGAGGGGTTTAGCCCTTTCACACGTGAGTTTAAAATATTCTAGCTGAGCCCCCAGCGTGAGTTTTTTAAAGGCTGGAATACACTACACGACTTTTAAAATCTTAACAGATTTTTAAAACACTAGGCATTATACACTTACCGACTTTGTAAATAGTGACAAAGTAAAACTGGGCATCATACACTACGCAACTGAATATAATGCCACTACCAGACTTTAAAGTTGTTCCGATCACAACGAACTCATGCAGAAACGTGCGCCTTGTTGCTAGGAGACGCATGACAAATGAAAATATATGTGTTCTAAAATCGGCTGAAAATATCAAACATGTTTGATATCCTCCGACTGGATGGAAACTTATTGTTTCCATGGCGATGCGTCATGCTGGTCATGTGACACACCGCAGGCACAATAGCACTGTATGACACATGGATCGCTTTTAATTAGTTTTTCCTTTTTTGATTATTAATATTCACAAACATACTCACTATATTATGAAATATCTGATATTCCAATTCTGAAATATGTGCAAGTAAATGTATTTGGTAGTTTAAATACTTTTATAATGACCGTGTTAATACTGATCTATACCGGGAGCCGCCATGTTTCTTCGCACTGACTCCGAGCTGTGGGATTAACATTACGTAAATTCATCCCCTCCTCCCAAAACACGTTAAAGTAAGTCTCCGGTTAAACTGGGAAAAGAGCAGAGTAAACTTTAAAGTTATCTACACAATCTGTATATGATATCAATAAAACATGTCGTCAGATTATATTTGTAAGGATCATTATTGCTGCTTCCATAGACATCAGCGTGTATTTTACAAACTATAAATGTATGGTTTTGCTAGTACTTATGTGCATTTAAATGTCTGAAATCTAAAATAAGCATTATATGGTTGAAAACACTGACTATTTGTGATATGACAAGTGCTCAGCGCGTCCGATCTGGCTCCGTGCCAGCCAACGCATGAAAGCAGATTTGAATTCAGCAGTTGATGACGTGACGCACTGAACGTTCTAATCACACCGGTGTGATCGTACGCTCCAGGGACCAGCCAAGACTGATCACACCGGTGTGATCATACGCGTTAAAGGGTTAAAGAGACTGAATCTTAGAACTGCTTCGAACGAATCGTTTGAGAATCGCTGGAAAATGAGGTGATATTAAATGCATATTTTGAGAAAACAAAAGCATTTTTTCACCTTGCATGCATGTAAACCTATTGTAGGAGACTCCCAAAACAATATTAGGAGCCTTAAACATTTCATAATAGGGGCACTTTAACGTAACCTTGTGTGTATTTGACAGTTTAAATAAGACACATGAGAAAACATGGTTTAGTACTCTTATACTGTGTGACAGCCGCTTTCTGTGTGCGTGCGTCGAAAGTGTGCGAAAACAGCATATCAGGATTTTAAACTGATATGGCTTTAAAACACATGATTTCAGTGCGATAGACATGATAATCAGATGTCACTTTCCAAACAGATGTTTTTTGGCAGAGTATCTGAGGAATGAGCTGTAAAGGCACAGCCCTATTCTGGAAAAGGTGGCAGGGAGCAGCTGCTCATTTGCATTTAAAGCTATATGCACAAAAACAGCGTGTTTCATTTTCCTCTCAAAATAGGCATGTTCAAAATGATATAATAAATGATCTGTGGGGTATTTTACACTGAAACTTCACAGACACATTCTGGAGACAAATGAGAATTATATTACATCTAATTAGGGGTTAAATTGGATTGAGCCCTGGCACATAGGCTTACCCTGGTAACTCATCAGAGGACTTTCCTCATGCATTTTCAACATTATAGGCCAGGGGTGGGCAAGCTCGGCTCTTCCAGGCCACTTTCCTTCAGAGTTTAGCTCCAACCCTAATCAAACACACCTGAACCAGCTAATCATTGTCTTCAAGACTACTAGAAGGCTACAGGCAGGTGAGTTTTATCAGGGTTGGATCAAATCTCTGCAGGAAAGTGGCCTGGAAGGGCCAAGTTTGCCCATCACTGTTATAGGCTATAGTTTTAAAGACTTAACTCATTCTTACTACTTCAAACAATGGTGCAACATGGGTGTTTTTATGCATCTCTGAAAGGAACCGAGTGTCTTCAGAAAAGTTTCGATTGCATTTCAACGTTCTCTGATAAATTAACGTTCATGAGCGCTGCGCTGCTTTGTTTACAGCAGTTACTGGGGAAACCGCTGTAATTCTGATGATCCAAAAGCGCCTCCTACTGGCAGACAATCAAATTAGATTTTCAATAAGCCTGTCTGCTGTTTCCGCCCATCCACCATATAACCTTGTTTTAAATTAATATAATAATTTATACTTCTGACTCGTCTCTTTTCTTAAAAAAATTGTTTAATGGCTAAAATGTGAGGTTTATCATTTTAGATATATTTTTTGTTTTTGTGAAAACCTGTATCTCAACTGTAAATCATGTTTTTACAGTAATTTTACAGTTTAATATGTTACCATAGACACTGCCCTACCCTGCTCAAATTATATTAACTTTTATTTTTTAATTAATTTTTGTAGGTCTTAAAGGGGTCATCGGATGCCCATTTTCCACAAGTTGTTATGATTCTTTAGGGTCTACATGAAATGTCTATAACATACTTTGGTTAAAATTCTCAATTGTAGTTTTAAAACAACACCCTTATTACCTTGTCAAAAACAGCTCTGTTCTCAGCAACCCGTTTTGGTGCATGTCCCTTTAAATGCTAATAAGCTACTGCTCACCCCGCCTCTCTCTTCCATTCTTGGGTTAAAGTCACCATTTTTATTCATGTAGTTATAACTGCTCAAAAATTATTTAAAATACATGTGTAAATGACTTATTAGTCATTAACAAACACCTTTATTAACTATCTACAAAGACAACCTTAATATAGTGCAGTGGATGCGACAAGGCGACCATTGCAAATCATTTGAACTATGTGTCAGTACGTCATAAATAGAAGGAGGCAGCAGTTTACGTAGACAGCAGCACTTATTAAGATTATTTTAAGATTTTTTTTTTTTTTTTTACATACACAATTACATTGCCGGACCTGAGATTCGAACCCACAACCTTCCGCTTACAAGTCTGACTCGCTATCCATTAGGCCACGACTGCCCACGACTTATTATAATGAATTCTACTGTATTTTGTCGTGCCACGCCGTTCGCGACCAGTGTAGACAACATCACTGATTATAATGAGTTCTACAGTATTTTGTTGCACCGCGCCATGCCGCTCGCATCAGGTGTTGACAAGGTGTATGAGTCTGTTCACTTTCACTTTAGGATCTTGCTAACTAGCACATAATTAGGAAAGGCGATTTGCAAAGATTCATAAAAAATAATTCTGGAGGTGAAGATGGATCAAAAACAGTTGGTACCGATCCATCCTTCCGGAACAACTTTTTAGCAAAACCTGCTTTGTACTGACCCTCGTTTACAAAGCAGTTTGATGAAATTAATCGTGTAAATGCATTTATGTAGATCGGAGGGCGCATTCCCTTTCAAAAACAAAAGTAATCCACTACGTCTTCAGGGGCCCAGATGTTGGGAGTAAATAATGATTGCTGTGTTCATTATTACTTCCAATAACAAAACACCTCAATCGCTTAGGCGACATTCTGCTCCGGCATCCAAACCAGACTGTTTACAGCTCACTCAGGGTGCGTCTTTGGTTAAACGCGAGTGTACACACACTGCCAAAACACATTTCAGTTCAAACAACATGTAAAAGTGAATTTAGCATCCGAAGACCCCCTTTAAAAAAGGTCTTAAAAAGCCTTAAATTTGATTTTAGCTTTGCACATGGCCAGCATCCTGAATGATTTTGATCAGCATTTTAGTGTTCATAACAGATGGCTCTCTCTACTTTGCAGAGAGGCTTTACATACACATGTGCACCCCTCAAAAGCCTGAAATCACAGAGCCCCCCCCCCCAAATAACAAATCCCAATTTAACCCCTACATCTAATAAAAAGGGACATAATATGTGTCCTTTAACTCATCTAGTTTCCTATTTTATTATATTTAACCTATAATATGAAGAAACACAATCTCTATATAATGAAACTAGTAAAATAAGAAGCTTCTCTCAAAAGCTACATCTGTGAAATTCCTAATATTAACTCTAAATCTAAATTGCTATGATTTTTTTTTTCTGTTAAAATAACAAAACTGACTCTGTATGACACAGAGGTTGCATACGTGTATCTATTCAGTAACCACAAACAGTCAAAATCCATGTTTAATTTTTTAAGGCAGTATAAAGACTGACTGTATTACATTTTCATTTGAGCAGAATATCTCAGTGGAGATTGCTAAACTCCAACATACATGTTTTCCTGTATTTTCAGATAATAATAATAATATTTCCCTTTCGAGGGAACATCGAACTGTGTCCTCTAGCGGTCGCTATGGGGGATGCCTTCGGTGTGACCGGTGTCTGAAGCATACATCTAAACACGGCAATAACATTGGACGGCGACAGCCTATGACGTCGCTACCGGCGCGACCACAGTATAAAAGGGTGCCGGGAGAACACGTCATCCTCTTCTTCGTCTTCACTAACCGTTTGTTTATGTTAGCAGTAAGCTAAGCATGGATAGGAGTGCATGTTCTCTCGCCAGAGGCTTTGCTCTGATACCCGTAGTTTCACACGGCTCACGTGTTGTGTGTGTGGTGAAGAGTAAGCACGTTCAGCTCTTGAGGGAGTTGAATGAGCTCGTTGCATTCATTGCTTATTTCCTTGTGAGGGATAAGCATGCTCTGATACCCGCAGTTTCACACGGCTCGCATGTTGTGTGTGTGGTGAAGAGTAAACGCAGTTTACAGTTCCATTCTCCCTGATTTCTGAGGTAATCTAGCGCATAGGCGGAGCATGTTTAGCTCCCGCGGGAGCTGAATACATGCTTCACATTGTGGTTGTGGTAAGAACTATTTGCCCATTGCCCGCAATTTGTGGTTGAACATGGAAAGGACCTGACGGGAAATCTTTTCCCTATCAGTCATTTCCTGCTGTTTATATAAAGAATTGTATAATGTGGATATCTGTCTGCAATTGTTGGACAGTTTATTTTTATCATGTCCTTATCAGATACCACATTATACTGCACTGCTAAAGTCAGGACCTCTCGCTGTCGACTGACTGTGGTGATGGGCTCACCCATTGGTACTGGATGATAGCCCTACATTTCGGCCCCATGCTTGCTGGATCATGCAGCCAAGTCACTACCCGGCAAACAAGCCTGCACTGGCCTTTTACGGGCCCACTTAAGGCTAGCCTAAGAGCCCCCAGCGGGCTGCCAGCGCAGGGCCTCTGAGATTTTGCTCATTGGTAAAAACGTTGGCCCCTTAGTGCTGGCCCTGTACGGGCAGCCCTCACTTAGCCCACACTATTAATCTACAATAGGGGTACCTAACCCTGGCCCTGATCAAACACACCTGAACCAACTAATTACGATCTGAAGGAGCACTTGATAATTACAGACAGGTTTGTTTAGTCAGGGTTGGAACTGAACTCTGTAGGAAGGTAGATCTCCAGGAACAGGATGCACCCCTGATCTATAACAATACGTTTCACTTTAAATACTTTTCAGCTACTATAACTTAAGTCTTTGGGAAAAACAGTTATTTTACATCTGAAATGGATGCAGTCGCCACCTAACTAATGTCTATATTGTCAAAAATATACAGTAGTCAAAGGGATTTCAAATCAATGGATTTATTATATACCTAAAATAGAAAACATTGTATTCAGGTCAATACAGCTACATATAGCCCAACAAATTAAATACACAAAAGTACAAAAAAACAACAAAGCAATATAAGATTGTAGGATTTCGTCATGAGAAAGTTGATCAGCCTCTTCCTAACCAGGAACATTCAAAAATAGTCCAGACTATGGTCTCACGTCGAAAAGAACTTTAAATCCATATTCAAACTGGACCATGATGTAGTAACCTCACCAATAAAGAGTCCTTCTAAAATGCATACAATTAAGCATCAATCCAAACATAGGCCATACATACATGTACCATCTCTGCAAAAAACATCAGCAATGTACACTTTTAATTAGAAAAAACAAACAAAAAACAACTCCTTCAGACCAGACGGCTTGAAATTATAAATTTCCCAACCAGGACACAGCACAATGGCCGTTTCTCAAACGGAAGGCTGCATCCTCCGTAGGCCACATTTGTAGGCTGCATACGTCATCAAGCTTGGTTTATTTCAGTTAACTGAGCATTACATTTGCAAGTCAAAAGCATATTACAACAATTTACACTTAACTAAGAATAATGGTCAAATTTATAACTGTTAATATTCTAAAATAAGGTCTTCTTTATGATGTATGCAGCCTACAAATGTGACCTACGGAGGATGCAGCCTTCCGTTTGAGAAACGGCCAATGTGTTCAGCAGGTGAGCCATGCTGGCTACTGCTGCTTGCTATTGCTAACTCTCTCTACCACATGGCTTTACATGAGGAAACCTAAAACATCCTAGCATCCCTAGTGGTAAGGAAGAAAACTGCCCACAAAATTCTTATTAACAGGCTCATGTCTGGCCTGCTCAGAGAGCCTGCGGTGAGCCCAAAGCTGTGGGCCTCACCTGGGCAAGCCCGCACTGGGCCTGTTTAGGTTTGGTGTGGGCTGGCCCTAGCCCATTGTGCCCGCAAAAAGCCAGCATGGGCCCCACATGTTTGCAGGGTAGGCTTCTGCGGGAACCTCCTTGGTCATCAGGTCCCCAGTATAGCACTGCAACCTCAGGACTCACGGGTCCTTCATTCAGGTTGAGCATTTCGGAGAGTATGCTTTGTGATGTGTTCCTTGACGTCCTGGCTGAGGTGTTTACTTCGAGAAACTGCCCCAACCAGGACGCGCTACTCATGTCTTGCCCTGAGTGGCTACTTGACATTTGAGTTATCCACTCAACCATCATGCACATTCTCTGAGTTAGAGCTCATCTCACTGAGGCATTGAGGGGCTTCAGTCCTTAACTCCACTCTGCAGTTCGATAGATGGTTAGGCCCAGTTGGACCTCCCTGTCACACTGCCCTTATGGTTGAACCAGTGAATCAACCCTCCGAGGGGGGCTTGAGTACACTGCTTTCCCTGAGGTACGAGTGAGAGGTGTTTCTGCGGAAACCCTTCCTGAGTGCTTCGCACTGAGGAGTGATAGCTCTTCAGACACGAACGGTTATTGGTCCCGTTGTTTTTTCAGGCTCTTTTGGGTCTGGCCAAACGGGACCCACACTCTCTATTGAAATAGAGAGCATAAGACTACGTTTGGGATGGTAACAGTTGATGATCTTTCATTGAGCCCTGCTATACTGCCCCTTCTAATCTAGCACTACCTGCTGGTCGAGCTAGGAAGTGCTCCCCTCTCTGCGAAGGTTCGCTATGAGACCTATTGCTCCCGGTTTAAGCCGAGAGCGCCGCTACCGCATATGCAACGATATCAAGTTGTTAGGCCCATCCCTGTCGCCTCCTTGGCCAGTTGCCTCTATGGTGGGACCCTGTTGCTCCCTGCTGAAATGTCTGATCCCCCTCTAAGCTGGATCCCTTTTCTGATGCCCCTTTTCGGTCAGTCTGCTTTCAGAAAGAATGTGAGGGAAAAAAATGTTATATATTTTTTGTTTGTAGTTTATTTAGATATATATATATATATATATATATATCACATAAAATAACTTGAGATTCACTTGCGAGTGCAGTAAAACATTTTATTAGGAACAAACAAACAAATAAACAACAGAAGAGTCAAGACATCGTCGGTGCAATATCCCAAATATCCAAAACAGTGGCAGGAAACTGGAACGCAGGAAAACTTGAGACAGCAGAAACTGCACGAGAAAACACAAAACAGACGTGAGCAACACAATGAATGGACAAAGACAAAGCAAACACGGTGACAATATATACACTACCAGTCAAATGTTTTAAACAGTAAAATTTGTAGTGTTTTTTTTAAAAGAAGTGTCTTCAGCTCACCAAGCCTGCATTTATTTGATCCAAAGTACAGCAAAAACAGTATATTATATTTATTACAATATATACATATTTTTACTATTCAAAATAACGGTTTTCTATTTGAATATATTATAAAATGTAATTTATTCATGTGATTTCAAAGCTGAATTTTTAGCATCATTACTCCAGTTTTCACAGTGTCACATTATCCTTCAGAAATCATTCTAATATTCTGATTTGCTGCTCAAAAACATCATTATTATTATTATTATTGTTGTTATTATTGTTGAAAACAGCTGAGTATAATTTTTTCAGGTTTCTTTGATGAATAGAATGTTCAGAAGAACAGTATTTATCTGAAATATAAATCATTTGTAACATTATAAATGTCCTTATCATCACTTTTGTTGAATTTAAAGCATCCTTTCTAAATAAAGCACCCCCCCCCCCCCCCCACTAAAATTAATAAATAAATAAATTAGTGAGCATTTTGGTAGGCTTATCAGGAGCAACTATATTATTACATTAGCAATCACCAATATTGCCCACGTGATTTTATAACATAGATGCACACATGCTTTGCATGTATTATCATACAATACAAAAACAACATTTTATATCTGAGAAACTAAATTATTATTGTTAAGCTCATTATAAACATGTTTGAGCAGGTATTTGCAAACAGAGTAGGCCATTTCACAGTAAAGATTGGTCTAAACCAGGGTTCCTCAATTAGTTTTCGCCGAGGGCCGAATTCTGCCAACAATACCAAGCCAAGGGCCGCTGACCTACTGTATATATATATATATATATATATATATACATATATTATTCTTATTATTACAATTATTATATTATTGTTGCTTTTGTTAAAATAGTCACAAGATGGTCACAAGTTAAATATTCAGATTTTTTCCCCAGTAGTCTGTTTTATTCAAACAATTATGAAAATTTTTGCATTTAGATACCGAAGAACTTTGCCTGTTGAATATTAAAAGCAAATGAACAAACAAACAATCTGGATCTCCATGTTTGCCATGCAAATCAACTGTTCCTGCTCATCTCCAGACTGGATCTCTTCTCTCCACTTTCCCTAATTGCAGATTCAATTATTAGATCTGTCAGCATTCATATTTTTATACTTAGATTTTTTGAGGGGGATCAAACTGTAACACTGTGTGTCCCAACCAGACGTGACGCGACGCGATAAAAAGTATATTTTCCATGTAGTTTTTCCTAACCACCCGCGACAGCGACACGTGACAATAAGCGACACATAATTCTATTTTAGAATTTATTTATTTTTTCCACGTCGCGGCATGAACAACATACAAAATATGACAGTGATAATTTCAGGTAATGATTATGTGCTTTATTCAATGTTAAAAGTGTCTAATGGGAGTTTGAATATTATTTTGCGTGAGGTTTATAGCCATAGTGAAAGAACAATATATATTTTACCTCAGATCTTGAAAATAAATGAAAGCAAACTTACGTTAAAACTGTGAACTCACTGCGAACCAACATCCATAACAAAGATGGTCTCACTCACTCACTCACTCAATGTTCAGTCCATTCACATTTGAATAATCTATTTTCCGTGTCCACTTTTCTTTACTTCACACTTGCCATGTTTTTGCTGTCACATAGTATCTACAGTGCATGCGACAAAGCATTGCAAATCATTTGAACTTTGTGTCAGTACATAATAAATAGAACGAGTCAGCAGTTTACTGTCGGGGATTTGTCGCGCTGCGCCGCATCCAGTGTAGACAGCATCGCTGATTATAATATTATATGATTAGAATATTATTTGGTGGTGGTGTAGACACGATGTAAGTTAATGTTGCGTTTGAATTTTCATGCCACATTATTTGAAATTAACAAGAGCCAAACATTTTTCTCTTGCGGGCCGGTTGTGGCCGCCTATTGAGGAACTGTGGTCTAAACTTTCTTAGACGTTTCTTTTATATCATTGTTTATAGAACATATAACCATCCTCACGTCATGCAACATTTAAATGCAATGAAAGGTTGCCTATCATATTTCAAAATGTTGGACTCGATTTCACACATTTTAGTCTGGAGTTATAGTTTGGGAAAAGTCCAACTAGTAAATGCGTTCAAGTTTATGTCACAACAACACATTATCTAATGCAAATAAGAAACCTTACTTACTCTGTACAAAATATCTCCTCCACTGGCTCCAGCTGCGCATGCTGTTTGTGAGGTAAACAAAGCTTATTCCTCTCAGCGGTCTTCTGGGGTAAATACAAAGCTTTTTCCTTTCAGCGAATTTCTGAGGTAAATACAAGGCTTATTCCTCACAGAGTCTTCTTCCAAAAACGAAAAGTACCCGAGATGAACATGTTGCTGCTTTGTTTACGGTGATGTGGGCGTTTATATGCAGCGTGTCTCACTTGGAGATTTGTAATATCAATAGCGCGAGCAGCGTGTGGGCGTGACCTAATTAGAGATAATGAGACCAGATGGAAAAACTGGACCTGTCCTTGGTTTCATATGGATTACTTTATCACAGAATATTTGTTTTCGGTAAAACTTACTTCATTTAAGAGTAGACATGTCAAGCTTTCTATAAATATATTTCTCATGTCTCTGTGTAAAGTATTTGCTGAGTTTCAGTTCAGTATATTGACGCGTTCCAAAAAGCAGTTTGTGGAGAGAGTGAAGACTGAGAACGCACCCTGTTTGTATTCTTTATTTTTCAAAAGCACAAAGTTTAGTTGTTATTATGAGTGTATACAAATAAAAGTAGACCCCTTACAGATTAGAATGGTGTATTGCTCTTATCTGTATGATCAAAAATGGCAGAGTAATTCAAGCTCTTTTCGACCTTATCAGGAAAATCTGCCTCAAAACGCATATCCGCGGGCGTCGATCCCAGAGGGTTAACTGCTCACTACCGGTCAAGCTGGATCCGTCCCTTTGCTAGGGTCAGCCTTCCGCTCACTGACCTCTGTGACGGTGATGCCAGGAAGTTTGGCTGCTTGCTGCCTCCCTGATGAGTCACCCTGTTGATCAAGCCTAGCAATGCTTCCCTCACCTTAGAGGGTTACCTTTGAGCTTGCCGCTCCCGATTGAGTGTCTGAGGACTCCTCTCTCCGTGTTCTGCGCCCCTTGGAGCTTCTCAGAGCAGCAGCCTCAGGTGGTTGGGCCTCTCTCTGCCTCCCTGTTTGGCTGCTCTCTTTGTTGGTTGAGCTTTGCTGTGCTCCCCTCGCCATAGAGGGTCACCTATGAGCATGCTGCTCCCTTCTGAGCGTATGACTTTCCCTCTCATCCAGAGAGTTTAATTCTCCACTCTCCGGGGTTCTGCTGGACAGCCATGTTTGGGGTCAGGCCTTGTTTTTGCCCTCCTTAGGCTGCTCTCATGATGAGCTCAGCAGTGCTCCCCTCACTCCAGAGGGTCACCTATGAGCATGCTGCTCCCTTCTGGACGTTCGAGTCTCCCTCTCATCCCGAGTACTGAGTGCTCCGCTCCCCAGGGCTCTGTGATTCAGCAACACCAGATTGTTAGGCCATTTTTCTGCCTCCCTGGTATGCTGCTCTTATAGTTGAGCTTGTAGCACTTCCCTCACCTAGAGGGTCACCTATGAGCATACTGCTCCCAAGTCGAGCATTGTGTCCCCCTCTCAGTTTGAGAGCTGGGTGCTACGCTCCTTTAGTTATGTACGAGCATAACACTCATATGCCTGTTCTGTGACTGTTATGACTGGGTTGGCAATGCTCCCCTCATAGGGAGGGTCTTTTTCTATGAGATAAGCCATTTTCAATGTGCTCTGAGCATATGCACCTCCGCTGAATTAAGTAACTGCTTCTTGAGCGTGTCACAGTCACATAGGTTTCCTAGGCCAGTCTAGGAAATAGCCCCCAGTAACCCCATAGCAACGGCGATTCTGAAACTCATGTTATGGTGAGTGCACACGCTGAGCTTCTGTGCACTTTCTAAAATCCACATAGTGGTAAGTGTGCACGCTAGGAATCTTGCACACTTTTCTAAAATCCTGTATGGTATGGGTCATGCGCTGCCAGCCTCGTACCCTTTCTCTGTATTGGTTCACCCCGGTTTTCACCTTGGGCCCCACTCTGCTTATGTGTCCTTGATGATACCTCTTGAGCAGGGCATCTGCTACCGAGGACCTGTTGAGACAGTTTTTTTATTTAAATTAAAACGATTTAATTGCAGGAATGGAAAGAACTTGCACCTTGTTTGCGTGCTGTGCACACGAAGCGCAAGCGTGAGTACAGAGAGCAGCGGTCGCAGTGCGGGTTTCCGGTTTGTGTCTGTTCTCGAACCATTCCGTGCATTTCCACTGTAAACTACGTCAGTATGTCATCATAAACACAGCCGTTTTTGTCTTAAGTAAGCGTAAACAGATGAGAAAGAAAATGCACGTGTACAGTGTTTTTAGATCTGCGTGCATTCGGTGTTAAAGAGACAGTAGTCTAGTAAACGCGCTGCCTGTCATTAATGTTAATCAAAGAACAAAAGAAAATAATTCACTGATCTTGACTGAATATATTTAATAACTTTAATTAATCTATAAAAAACGATGCAGTGTTGTTAATCTTTTAATTAGTTTTTGTACCTGAAATTTGGTTTAGTTGTATTTATTTATGCTATTGCTAATTGATTTGTTTGTTCCTATTTTATTACTGACTGTTTACTTGTCTTTAATAATTTATATTAGTCTAGTTGTTTTTGCTATGGTATTTTTTTAAAGCATAGGCAACATTCCTCTTGCAGTGTTCTGTAGGCTGCTGATTTTTGCTCATGTTATTCAGCAGCAACAGAATGCTTTGACTTATTTTTTTTTCTATTGGATTTTTTTATCTTATTGGAATCGATAAGAATCGGAATCGATAAGAATCGGAATCGGAATCAGAATCGATAATCTAAGTGCACGCTAATGGTAAGTGCACATGCTGAACTTCTGTACAATTTCTAGAATCCACATCTTGCTAAGTGTGCACGCTAGGTACCTTGCCCACTTTTCTAAAAATCCTGTATGGCATGTGTTACACGCTGCCAGCCTCGTACCCTTTCTCTGAGTTGGTTCAGGCCCCGGTTTCACCTCGGGCCCTGCTCCACTTATGTATCCTTGCAATACCTTCCTGAACAGGGTGTTGCTACCAAGGATCTGTCAATTCAGTTCCTTTGAGCAAGCTCATCCAGAGCCGACGCTAGCCCCCTGGGTGACAGGTCAGGGCCTAGTTTATTGTCCTAGATGCCTTGGCCGTATCCCCTTAAAGGAATCCCTTAGTTCTGATTCCAAACCTTGAGCTCTGCCCTGGGGTCAAGCCCAGCCCTTAACAGGTAAGTTCTTTTGGGCATGTAGCTCAGGCCTTTAGCCAAAGGGGATACTGTCACTGACAGCCATCATGGCGTCCTAGGGGCAACTCCCTTAGCTTTGGTAGAGTAGTTACTTAGTGCTCGCCTTTGTGCTTGGCATGCACTCCCCTCAGCATGGCTGTGTGGGTTTACCATTCCCCATAGCGACCACTAGACTCTAGTGACTAGAGGACACAGTTCGATGTTTCCTCGAAAGGGAACGTCTCAGGTTAGGAATGTAGCCATGGTTCCCTGAGAAGGGAATGAGACACTGCGTCCTCTAGAAGCCTCGCCATGCTTCGGACGAAGAAGCGGTTGACGTGTTGTCCCAGTGTGCCCTTTGGCTAAAGGCCTGAGCTACATGCCCAAAAGAACTTACCTGTTAAGGGCTGGGCTTGACCCCAGGGCAGAGCTCAAGGTCGTGCTGGGAGAGATGTCATAGGCTGTCGCCGGCCAATGTTATTGTCGTGTTTAGATGTATGCTTCAGACACTGGTTGCGCCGAAGGCGTCCCCAATAGCGACCGCTATAGGACGCAGTGTCTCGTTCCCTTCTCAGGGAACCATGGTTACATACGTAACCTGATACATTTTTTTGTTTGTTTTTTCTTAGTCCAGAGAGAGTGTGTGTGCATGATTGCCAGATTGGGGAGATTAAGTATTACACCTGAGAAGGGAACGAGACACTGCGTCATTTTGTTGACACTATGGGAGCACTTCTGCGTGACTGCAACTGAAGCACTTGTTAAATCACTTCAATCTCAATGGTACAACATCACCCCAGGATGTGTGATGGTGTACCATGGAATCTATAAAGGATACCCGGAGCAAAACATTGTTAGCTTCTGATTAGCTTAAGTCACTCACAGGCATGCCAGAAGTATGGCAAGGCAACACAGCATCTTGTTCCCTTCTCAGTGAACTGAGGTTATAGTTGTAACCCAGACGTTCCGATATGAGAAAGCTCCAATGCTGCATTATTTTGTTGACACAATGGGAACATTAATACCCATTGGGCTATACTGACAAATGCTTGTCCCAGTGTGAATCATGCCATCTTAGGATACAAGCACCATGTGATCCTTGCATGGAATCCAAATTCAGGTTGAAGAATCTGACTAATGTGTGCGGAGAGGCCCAGGCCGCTGCATCACACACTCCCTGAACTATCTTACTATATTAATTTCAAATAAACAGCAGGCCTTATCCTCAGTGCACAATTAAGAAAAAAGATACCAAAGGTTGTGTTTTGCCATACAACATGAACAAAATATGCACATTGTACCAAACAAAGATTTATTATTATTTATGCTAGTGCATAGTAGTTGAAGACACCTATTAAAAAATGGGACCAATATATTAATGGCAAATGTTTTAACTGTCCATCCATCTATCTATCCATTTTCTTATGCAGGTTAAATACAACATACAATAGACAGATCAACTTCATTGGAGTCCAAGTTCAAGTTCAAGTTCAAGTTTTATTTGTCACATACACGACTATACAGAGATTGTATAACCAGCAGTGAAATGTGAGTCAGGTCCGCTCCATGGACAGTGCAAATATTGTAGAATACAACACAAGGGAAGTATGCATAAAATAAAATGAATAAAAAATAAGATATAAAGAACAAAATATAAAATATAAAGTATAAAAGAATGTGCATGACAGTATGCTGTAGAATTAAATATTAAGATAAGCATGACTGTATGAGAGAGGAATGTGCAAACAGGTTGAACATGGTTGACATGAAGCAGCAATCACAAAAAAATATATATATAAAAAATAAGATATCAAAATATCAAGACACAGAAAGTGTTGTGTGCAAATGACACTGTCAGTATGAGGTAGAGTATAATGAGTGTGAATATCTAACTGATTGTTAGTGATTATGAAGTAAGTCAGATGATGTTAAGAGGCTGAGTTGAGTTAAGGAGTCTGATGGCCTCGGGGAAGAAACTCCTAAGTCTGGAGTCCAACTCTTAAATACACACACACACACACACACACACACACACACACACACACACACACACACACACACACACAGTTAAGTTATGTTGCATAAGCCTTTGCATACTTCTCTTTTTACAGGAGACAGTGACAGCACTGCAGCGATTGCCTGCTGCTGCTGGGGTCTGCTGTATGGAATGGACGGAGTCCCCCAGTGTAATTATAGAAACCTGGAGTACAGGGGCCGACTGGAGAGTGTTGCACAAAAGCTGTATGCTCTTTCTCACTGATGAAGCAGAACTCTGAACAGAGAAAATACGAAAAGAGAAATAAATCACATAGGAAATAGATGGCATGTCATAAATTAAAAAATGATGAATATTTTAGATCAGTGAAAATGATTTTTTCAAATATGACACACTTAAAGTGTGTTTACACTGACAGTAATTTAATTGCTGGAGGTTGTCAATGTCACTTGTAGGTGTTCTGCACTTTCTACATTAAAATGAAAAGAATAAATAAATACATAAAAACATTTTGGATGCATTTGTTTGACTTCCCAGTTTTGAGCTTTGTAAAAAAAAAAAAAAAAAAGATTATTCAGATATCAAAGAACTTAAACATGCAACTAGAAATGTAAAACTTTATTGCTTGGTCTTTTTTCCCCTTAAGGTGAAGTTGGAAGGTTAATAATAATAATAATTTAGTAAAGTTATTTTTATTACTGTGAAAAAGCCTATTGTTTACTTCCACAATTCATTCAAGCTGGATGAATCCAAAAGTCAAAGTAAAAGTCTTCTTTTTTTTATTTTCTTTTTTTATATACAGTGTCATAAACAGTTTTGAGCCATTTTTGTTTGTGAAAGAATTTCACAATTTAAAAAGTATGGATAACACTTTATATTATAGCCCACAATGTACCACGTAATTAAACAGAATTTAAAGCGTACCTATTTGTAACTGTGGAGTACCTCCATAGTAGCTACTTGTAGGTATAAGGGAACAATATGCAATGTTTGGGGAATAAGGGGTAATAACCTGCAAAATTATAAAGCATTTATACTGTAAGTATTTTATAACTAAAGGGCACCTATTCTGAAATTACGTGGTATGTACGACACACAACGCAATTTTCCACGTAAGCATTAACTTATAGCTGAACGCATGTGTAGGTAAACAGAAAACATGTGCAACGTTTGGGGGAATGGGGGGAATGACTCGGAAAATTCAAAGTATTTATACTGTTAGTATTTCATAAGTAAGGTGTAAGATTACGTGGTATGCATGACCTACTGTGTTCAAAAATATTATAATTTAGAACAAGTTGCCTTATTGTAATAACACAAAATATATGATGTAGTATATTTTTTACACTACGTAGGCTACTGGGTACTTATTGTATTAAAACACCATATATCTTACATGACATTGATACAAATAGTAAACTGTAGTATGCTATAGTAAAATTTAGTAATTATAGTAAGTTAAAAACCACCATAGTCTTTATAAAATTTTACCACAGTTTACTTAAGAATATATGCTATAGTATTTACTAGTGACTCTTTATGTGGGATCATGGAGATTGCTGAACAACATAGCTGAAAGTATAGGAAAATGATATAATCAGTTTATGTTATGATTTGGTTTAGAAATTTCCATATGAAAATGTACCTGATGAAAGAGTATTGCATATGGTCATCTCAGCAGCAAGTGAAGAAGAGTTTTATTAATCAAAATATAAATTAATCAAGTATAATCAATGTAAATATAGCCATTTATGTATCAAGTTATCCAACTATTATAATCATGTATCTGCCTGTGTGTAGAGGCCTGCATGAATGGAATGTGCAGACATATGGTGAGGCTGCGTGTCCTGTTTTGACATTACACAAAATATATGTTGAGGCCCTTACTTTCACAGAACATAAAATTAAGGCCTCCTGTCTGCATCTTGGTAGCAGACTGGAGATACAGCCAAAAAAGGTTAACTATGCATATGTATGCAATGTATTGAACATGCCTAGAGGAAAAACTGTATAAAAGAGGGTACAGAAAATGATTCTGGAGATTGCTCTGCAGAGTTTTCTCGGCTTCATTGTCTCTGATAATAAAGCCTATCTTCTGGCATCAAAACTCCAAGACTTCAAGAGTGATTCTTCATAGTTAAGGCAGAAGCCACCAAAAATTGGCATCACGAACAGGATTGAAAAGGAGCAAGAGGGAGAAAGACCACTTTGGGCTGGCTTGGCGAACGGCACAGATTCTGTGGCCACTAAAGGTAAGCAGTTTTTGCTTATATGAGTAGCTTGTGTTGTTTGCCAGTTAGCCCTTGGTGGTAAGGACACTTAAAATTTGCAAAAAGAAAAAAAAGGGTTTTGATTCCAGAATAACTAATTACATGCAATGGTCTGTGTTTATTGTTAAGTGGGCCTTGAATGATAGCAATAAACGTGAAGCAGATAAAGTATAAGGAAGTGCGCAATGTCCTACGGCTACCGCTCTGTTTAGGTGAAAAGAAAAAAAAGAGAGAGAAATAAAGAACACAGAGGTCTGCACGGGTAGGCAAAACTTCCTGCAGGGTACTGCTTTTTTACTGTGTTGAGGAAGTGTATCAGTGAAAGAGCGAGTAGAACTGACAGGTCACTCAGGAAGAGTGTAGTGTAGTCTGTTTTAATGTATGTGTCGGTGTCTTTGTGAATGACTGTGGTTGTATGAGAAAATAAATAAATTCCGTATCGGGTTGGTAAAAGCTGCGCACCCCTCCTGGACGTCCTTTAAGTGGGGCCTGGCAGAGTGTTGGACGCAGCTAGTGCCGCACCTGAGAGGGATGAATGAGTGTATGAGCCCTATAAATAAAGGGACAAAGGATGATTGTACGAGCCCTGTGAATAAAGGGACTAGATGGAGTGAATGTGTTTAGGAAAATTGTTTCAATAAAGACTGGATCAAGATATTGGCATTGTAGATTTTTCATACACATTTAACTGCATATACTGTGCTACTTAGGGAGAGAATATTTAGAATATTTAGGAGACTAATGCAGTTCAGATAGTAAAGTATAATTTAGATATATTCATTAAGTTAAATAATTGTATTAATAAAATATTGCTGACGAAATAACTTTTAACAATAGAAAAGAAGGAAAAATAAATATGAGAATTATTTTTAGCATTTTTTGGATACTGAGTGTTCATAAAATAAAATAGAATATAAATTCCCATTATTACATGAATTTGGTATAATATACATGCATGTGGTATAATAAATACTAGGCTTAAAAGTGCAATTTACAGAAGAAAATAGGAGAATTTGGTTAAAATAATTAAATTATGTTGGGGAGAATATATTATTTGGACAAAAAACGAAATAGTAAGTTAACTTGTTGTTGAGCTTTAAATATAGGTTTGTCATATTAGAGAAAAAATTATGGCAGCCACTCCGGTGGAAATATTAGGATTAAAATACCCATTGTGTAATGAACTGATAGACAAGCTCTCAAACAAATGACAGCAGAGAACTAAAAATATGATGACAAAATGGCCAAAGGAAGGGACATTTGATGTAGCATTGTGCAAGGAAATGGAAACTCTGATAAAAAAATCATAAAACTAATGGCAACAGTAAAAAAAAGAGAAAAGAGAGAAGCAAAAAGGGAAAAAGAGAAAGAAGTGCTAGCCTTATTCAAAAAGGAAGGAGAAGACTCATTGAAAAGTATAAAACAGGCAAGAAAAATACTAAAAGAGGCAGACAAAGAGACAAAGAAAAAAGAAGAGTTGCTTTCTAAACCACCCCATATCTGCCCCCAGAAGGACAGTTCCCAATAGGGTACCATAGAAGTGTCTGGAGAAATGCAAATGGAAGGACAAATAGAGTTGGAAGAAAAACAAAAAGAACCAGATGTAAGACCAAAGAGGCGACAGAAGAAAAAGAGTGATGGATATTTACCTTTAGATTGTTATAAACAGGCACGCATAGCATTAGAAATGATGAAAGCAAACTATGAAGAAGAAACAGAAGATGAGGAAACGTTAGAGCAGATGAGGAGAGAAGATAAGGAGATTGAAGCACAAGCAGAGGCTATGGAAGCAGAAATAGGAAGGAAAATTACAGAAACATACAAATTAATTCAAGATGCAGATAAATTGGTGAGAGATAGAAGTAAACTATTAGAAAGCAGAGAGGAAGTGAGTGAAGGGGAGGTGTCATCATTTGATAAAGGAACATGGGAACAAGGAAGAGAAAAAGGAAGACTTAGACCACTGGCTGCACAACTCCCAATTTTAATTAAGGGTACACAGGGACAGTGTATCCCCTGGGCCTCACAGGACCTTGAGGGGATTGTCACTCACCTTCCAGACATCCATGAGGGGGCTGGAAAGTGGATTAAGGTGTTCGAAGAAGAAACTATGGGCAAACTTTTAGCTGTGGGGGACATTAAAGCACTTCTGGCAAAGACTATAGGAGGGGCAAAGATGGAGGAAATTCTTCAATGTTTTCACGCAGTTCAGTGATGTGAGTGTTTAGTGACACAGTTCAGTGAAGTTGATGAGAACAATAAAAAGTAAAATAAGTTCCAGTACGAGTCCTCTTTACAGACGTAACAATTGGCGACAAGGATGGCTGAAGTATTCCCCACGTTGTCGTTATCTCCCCCGAGCCCTTTTTTGCCCCATCCTGGCGAGCCGACGGTCCCATGGGAGCAGTGGAAAATGTTGTTTGAAACTTACCTGGTAGCAATGGGCCTCGATGGCGTCCCGACGAAGTGGAAAATGGCCATATTCCTCCACTGTCTTGGTGCCGAAGGACAGCGTGTTTTTCGCACACTCGGAGATGCGGACGATTACGCCGCTGCGATTACACTGTTAGATCGACACTTTGAAAAAAAAGCGTGCTGACAGCGTGCTGGTGAGTCGATTGCTCAATATGTTGCTCACTTGAGAGGACTGGCAAAACTGTGCTGTTTTGGCAAATTATCTGATGAGATGATACGAGATCAGTTAATTGAGAAAACAAACAATACACTCGTTCGGGAGCGGCTGTTATTGGAAGATGATGATCTCACTTTAGAGAAAGCTGTAATTCTGGCCTCTCAAATTGAGTCTGCTGCACAGTGCGCTGCTAAATTAAATACTGCACATGAATCAAGTGTAAGCAGTGGGGACATGATACAAGAATGCACACAAGTTCATGGGGCAGAGGCAGATATATCAAGTGCAGACATACAATATGCACGCCCTCAAGTTCAGCGACGATGTGGAAATTGTGGGTCTGGTAGACACTCATCACGTGCCCCTGACTGCCCTGCATGGGGACAAACATGTCGACGATGTCAAAAGCTGAACCACTTTGCAAAATAGTGTCGGTCTGCTCCAGTTCAAGCACCTACACAACGAAACCCACGTGCTAACGCTACAACCCCTGCCATTATTCATTCAATAAACACCAATTCAGCAGGTTTTTCTACATGCGCTGTTAATATAGCGGATTCTTGTATTCCTCTACTTCTGGACACGGGGGCTAAAGTCTCACTACTCAATATGGCCACTTATGAACGTTTCCTGACACACTTTTTCCTTCAGCCGCCTTCCCTGAATCTGTTTGGATATGGAAGTTCAGCAATTGATGTTATCGGTCTTATACATGCGCCTGTCCAGTATGGCAACAAGACCCTACCCAACTTCCCATTTCACATTACATGCCATGGCAGCAATATCCTTGGATTGGACCTGTTTATGAGCCTGGACTTTTCTCTGCTGGACAATAAGAGGGCTCAAATTCTGACTGTCAGCTGTCCCTGACAACAAGAATGTCCAACGCTGTTTGAAGGCCTTGGGTGCTCAGCTGCGTTCACTCACCAGCCTCTCTTGGATCCCACAGTTAAACCAGTCATTCAGCCACTTCGCCGCACTCCGCTGGCATTGTGTGAGGAAGTCACAGCAGAACTTGTCAAACTGCAAGCAGAGGGCATCATCGAACCTGTTGACACCTCACCATGGGTGTCTAATTTGACAGTGGCTAAGAAAAAAATCTGGCGGACTGAGAGTTTGCGTGGACTTAAGGGCCGTCAACAAAGCAGTAATCCCAGATCGTTACCCTCTGCCATCAATCGAAGAGCTGACAACACACTTTTACGGCTCAACAATTTTTTCCAAACTTGACCTCCGTCAAGGCTATCTCCAGGTTCCCCTCCACCCAGAGAGCAGAAATCTTACTGCATTCGTTACGCACATTGGCGTTTTTCGTTACACAAGGATGCCTTTTGGACTCAGCTCGGCCCCTAGTTGTTTCCAGAAAATCATGTCCACCATACTGGCTGGGGTCCCTGGCACTGCCATCTACCTTGTTGACATCATTGTCCATGCCCCGAATGCAGTGATTCACGCTTAAGCAACAGTGCTTAAGGGCTACTTTTGCTGCACTCAGTCACGACAATTTGACACTTAACATGGAGAAATGCTTATTTGCAGTACCAGAGGTTGACTTTGTTGGCTTTCATGTTTCAGCCGAGGGCCTTTCGCCATTGCACATTACATCAGGTGCCGGAGCCATCGTCCGCAGCACAAGTTGCATCGTTTCTGGGGATGACAACATACTATATGCACTTTCTGCCTCAGTGCTCCACAATTACATACCCTCTACGCCAGCTGCTAAAAAAAGGATGCTCCATGGACCTGGTCTTCAGCTTGTTCTGATGCGGTGCGCACACTTAAGGAACTGTTGACAAGCCCACCTGTCTTGGCACACTTCAGTCTTGACTGCCCCACACTGGTCACTTGTGATGCTTCAGCTACTGCTGCTGGCGCTGTTCTTTCGCAACTCCAGAATGGCATTGAACGGCCTGTGGCTTTTGCTTCTCGTGCATTCAGCCTGACTGAACAAAAGTACTCAACTGGAGAAAGGGAGGCTTTGGCTTGTGTATGGGCCTGTGAGCGCTGGCATGCCTACCTTTATGGCCGAAAATTCACCCTTCGAACTGACCACCAAGCCCTGAGTGCACTTATGTCTCCTTCTGGGTCTGGTCACAAACCACTGCGAATGTACCGTTGGACTGACCGTCTCCAGCAGTATGACTTTACAATACAATACACCTCAGGCAGATATAATGTGGTGGCTGATTTGCTGTCCCGTTCTGTGTCATCACCCATTGCCTCCTGTCAGGTGGCTGAGGACAGGGACCTTGTTCAACTAGTGCATGCACCCCTGACAGCTTTTGTGTCCTTGGAGGAACTCACAGAGGAGTCTGCTGCTGATTCCACACTATCTGCTGTCCGTGAGTATATCCTGAATGGCTGGCCAGCTCAAGTTGCGACAGATATCCAGCCGTATGCCCGAGTGAAACACGAATTTTCATGCTGGAATGACACATGCTTGGCCCGTGGACACTGCGCCATTATCCCTGCTAAACTCAGAGGACGAGTGCTGACCATGGCGCATGAGGGCCATCTCGGCATAGTCAAACTAAAACAGCGCTGTAGGGATCTTGTATGGTGGCCAGGGTTGGACAAAGACATTGAACAGCTTGTTCGGGACTGTGCTCCATGTCTTGTAAGCGGGAAAACAGGCCCACCAATTCTGCCGCCACTAGGGTCTTTACCTTGGCCAACTCGACCCTGGGACCACATTCAGCTGGACATCTGCGATGAACTCCATGACGTACCCCATCATCTGCGTTTCCTTGTAGTAGTTTATGATCTACATTCGAAGTGGCCGGAGGTTACATCTGTGGGCTCTGTCACGTCCAGTTCCATCATTGACTTTCTGGAGTTGCTCTTTGCCCGCTGGCGCCTGCCAAGGACCTTGACGACGGATAATGACCCTCAACTAGTGTCTGCTGAGTTTACCAGCTATATCCGAAGCAAAGGCATCAAACACATACAAACAGCTTACTATCATCCACAGTCAAATGGGGGCGTAGAGAGATTCAACCAGTCGCTTAAAAATGGTCTAAGAGCCCACTTGGCACAAGGCTGCTCTTTCAATGAGGCCTTGTCTCAGACTCTTCTACATTACAGAGCAGCCCAGCATGCCACCACTGGGGTGTCACCAGCAAAACTGATGCTGGGGCGAGAGCTGGAGTTACCCCTGCATAGACTTTGCCCTCCTACTTCTTATGATGGAAACCCTGGGGTGGAAGCCAGGGTACGTGAATAACAGCTCAACGCACGATACAGATTCGATGCAAAGAAAAAGGCCCGGATTCCCAGAATCTCCCCACTGGACTGGGTGCGGGTTCAGCGGCCACACCGGAAAAACAAGCTCCACACTTTCTGGTCGCAGCCCCAGCAGGTGCAAAAGCAGTTAGGTCCAGTTACATTCCAGCTATCAGATGGTTCCCGTTGGTATGCCAGTCGACTTAGGAAAGTACAGTGCCCTTCTGATGCAGATCACACTCGAGACGCTGTGCACCCTTGCTCTCTGCTCAGTTCTTCATGCCCTCTGCCCCCGGCACAGCATCCAGTGACTCCGCAAGCAACATCCCTACTACCATCTGGAGCATCGCAAGGCAGGCCTACCAGATCGCACACTCGGCCTGCTCGCTTTCAGGACTACTTAACGTCCTTTCACATTTAGTTCTCCGGGAGGGGAGGGGAAATGTTGCATGCTTAGTTAGACTTATAATCTGGTGTTTAATTAGTAATGTGTTTGTTACATCAATAAGAGATAAAGAGCGCTGGTCACTTTAAAAGTTTGGAACGAGCAATGACGTTGACCCTAGAATGTTTTCACGCAGTTCAGTGATGTGAGTGATCAGTGACACAGTTCAGTGAAGTTGATGAGAACAATAAAAAGTAAAATAAGTTCCAGTACGAGTCCTCTTTACAGACGTAACACCTAAATCATTAAAAGGAGAACAGTTGGGGGAAAATCCAACCACATATGTCCAGAGACAGCTGAAAAGATGGAAACAAGAAACTGAAGGGAATCCAGAAGGAGACCCACTAATGGCAACATTGTTTAGAAATGCTGTGATTGATGCCATGCCACAAGCTGTAAAGAGCAGGCTGGAGGACGTGGTCGGCTTACTGCACACATATACTGTATATTAAAAAATAAAGTAATAATAAAAAGAAAAAAAGAAAAGAAAAAAAAGCATGATCCTTTATAAGCTGTGAATCATTAGACTGACTATGTGCTCATATACTGATTTTCAAGTGAACTTTATTGGATTGGTTCGACATTGCATTGAAATTTAAGATTTTATATAATTTGCCTACACCACTGAATTGATGTTAAACTTTACAATCAAAATGTTTAATAGTGCTTTGCCTCCAGATTTGACTGTAATGCAAACAATGACACTTCAAACCAAATCAACATTTAAAAAACTACAACTACTTTGACAAAATACAGTCTTTAATAATGTCTAAATATATGCGTCTAAATGAAAAAACAAACAAATGCAAAGTAACTATGTCTGAATCAAATGTTCCCAGAAACCATGAAATACACAGTAATTTTGATATTTTTATATGGTTATACAGCCATCTAGTGGATACACATGGCATTACAGATGATAAATTCATAATTTAGGGGTAAATATTTAGTACAGTAAAATCTCCTTTAAATACACGTTAAAGGAAAAACAAAAATCTGGCATCAACCCTCATCAGGGGACATGGTGAAGTTATGCATAGTAGTGCAGATAGGCCTACTTTCATTAGCATCAAGATTACAAACTAATATCATATGGTCTGCTGAAGAGGAGGATGATTAGGATAAAGAGTGAATACACAGAAATGTAATTTCCTAACATTAGCTCGAAATTCAGAATGAACACATGGTAGTCAGCCTAATGGTAGCCTACACCTCTTATAAATGATCATGCTTATTATTTTATTGTATTATTTAATTAAATGTGTATGTATGTGTGCATTATATGTCATTCCGGCAATAAGAATGATGCTGAGTGTGTTCTTGCGTCTGGATTGTTTATTGAACCAATCAGATAAGAGTAAATCGAGAGTCAGCGAGAGCCTCGTTTGATTGGCTGCAAGAAGATCCCCATCCACTAAATTGGCTCTATCTCTCTCTCCTCTCCACCTGTAGCTGGTGTGTGGTGAGCGCACTGGCGCCTTTGTACTGTGTAAATAAAGCACTGTAAAAACTTTATATCACATGTCCCATCAGGTAATGAAAAATTCTACACAGCCTTGTGGTCTTCAAGCCCACTTGAACACTTGTGCCAAATGGAAATACATCATGGAAGTAGATAAGTCAAGTGGAAAGACTAAGTTTGTGACATACCCTGAACGGCAAATGATTAATACAAATACATAAAAAAATGTGTACCATCATTAGATCATGACAATAGTGTTCATCAGACAACACATTATATTATGCTATAAGGTGGTATCACAAAAAAATTAAAATAATAATTAGAGATGCACCGATTGCAATTTTCTTGGCCGATTCCGATTTCCGATTTTTTGGAAGTGTGACCTGCCGATACCGATTTTTGCCGATTCCGATTTTCTTTCTAAGAACTATAATTGACAGCATATACAAACAAAAATATATGCAAATTTCAATTTACATAATAAAATAATTTATTAAACATTACAATTCTCCCAAGCTGGACCAAGTTACAGATTTTCTCTCACTTAAACAACTGTCAAAATAAAGTGCTCTGTGACTGGAAAGAGGAAGAAATGGCTAACGTAAAATGAGTTGCTGTATGTAACAAAACAGATGTCATTTCCCACTATGTTTATAAATGGTATTTTTTTTCGCCCCAACCTTATTAAATGTCATCTTTCACATCAAATTCTTACTTTGTTTCAATTAATTCAGTTAGCATAATAAGAAACTGTAGAGTTGTTACCATTCATATGAAATTAGTATTAACAAACTCTATCTTTCCACTGCAGAGGAAACAGAAGCTGCATCTGAAGTGGCATTAGATGCATTTACACAGACAGTTTGATGAAGCTGAGGTGCCATAAATGCATCTGATATTGATGTAATAATTACACAGAATTTAGATAATTATTAAGTGGCACACAAGAAACATATTACATGAAATAATTAAAAACATACTAGATATTTAAGTCTCTATTCTATTCTGTTCTGTTCTATAGGCTATTACACACCCAAACATTTGGTCACAGAAAAAACGAAGCTGTCCTATTTTAATAACAAAAACATTCAAATAAGTGACATGGTCTTGGAGATAAAACCCTTATGTTTACAGTGAACAAAAATGACTGGCTGTGTATCTCAGACTAGTCTCTGCTGTGAGAAGCACAAACGTCCTGCGTCAAACGGAACGCCTCCTTCTCAGCATCCAACCGCTTCACATTTCCGCGATGTCTGACATCCAGCCCTGCCTCAACATAGGAAGTTAAGCACGCACACTACCATTAACAGACAATTTACAGTTAATAAGATACAATGAGCGAAATAAAACAAACAGAAGTGGCTTCAACGGACAAAAAGGAAGCTACAGCAGAGGAAAAGGACTGGGCAGCTGCTAAAGCGCACTTTGAAAAGTTTAAAATCAACAAAACCGAGACCCGTAAGTGTTCAGTGAAGGCGTTATGCTCATACTGTATACGATTAGCTGCAGCCAGTTTGACTGTCATTGTTTTTGGACGTGTCTTTTAACAGCCCAAGCCGAAATATGCAGTTACTATCGCAGTTTCTTCCCGCACCTTGTTTGATATGGTGGCAGAAAGGAAGATATTTGTGGAAGAAGGACTGGAGAAGTATGTTCAACATCAGCAAGAGCACGAGAATGAGCCACTGAAACAAGGACCTGCTTTTCCTTTCGTTAAAGTGAGAATAACACCCACACATTAGAATAACATCGTCCACAAATTAATGCAGTAGGCCAAGTTGGTTTTATTTATTTATTTATTCAAATATTTACTATTTATTTAAAAAGGGCGCGTTCTCGGTAATGCCCGATATATCTTACAATGCAAGCGAACAACGCTACAATGTGTCCGATTCGAGAATTTGTTCTTTTGAATCGGATCTTTTCAATGACTCGATTGATCCTGTTCACAAAATCGGTCTGATTGATTCATGACTCGGACCCAGTCCAGCAGTTCAGCTCAACAACTCATTAACTTATTGAATTGAGAGGCGTGTCTTTCAGACATGTCCAATTTGTAATGAGCAGAAAAGTTTACGTTGGATTTGCTTGATAGGCTGAAAATGAAGTTGCTTTAATAGCCAAATAGCAGATATGTTACAAACTTGTATGTTTAGCACAGATAAATTCATTTTAACTAAGCATAGGGTACTAACGGGGCTAAAAAAAAAATGCTATTTACTGCACCTAAAATGTATAATTGCAGAAAATATATATACGTTGTTACAACATTAATGGAGCAACAGATTTTGTGTGATAAATCATTCAAGTTGTTTATTTTGTTTAAAAATCTTTAACCACACACGGGGTTAAAAGCACACGGTATTGATACAAATACTTCTGCTAAAATAATGTTTTTTTAAATAATGTCTAAGTTAACACTTGTTCAAAACAATCACTTTAGCAAAGTTTGTACTATTTTCTGCTTATTTGAAAAAAAAAGTTTTTTTTTGTTCAATAAATATTCTGTCATTAAAATATGTTAATATAAAAATATATTTTAAAATACAGAAACAAAATCATTTTAATTAGTAAAGATTCTGAAAGTATTAAAGGATCAATATCATGTTTTTAAATATGATGGTTTCATTCTAAACATGGTGATTATCTCTAATATGGACACCCAACAGAATATATGATATTTACCATCTGAATCTAACCATGCCATGTCAACAAATGGAAAAGTCAGCTTTGGAACCAACTTTTTTCGCACAGAAATGATTCAGAATTCCCATCATTAGAACACTGTAATTATAAACAATGAAGCTGTCAATACTACAAACACACAAGTTATAATGGGAGCATTCTATTTGCAACAGTATTATTCTGTAATATCGGAGGCTGCACTTCAGGACCACATTTATATGTCCTGCATGATTAAATAATCAATTTTTATTATCTTTCCACTGTATTTTTAACATAAAAGCAGAAATGGTCGTCTTAAACATGAATGTTCAAGGTTTCTGGTGCCAGTTGCTTTCAGTTATTGTAACTCTGCAAATACAGTTCATTATGCTGCTTGATGTTGGTAGAGGCTATTTGCTTGCTTGCTCATGAAAACAAGAGTTCCTTCCTTGTAATATTCACACAGGCAATGATGGCTGTAAATCAACGGCTGAGGAATCTCTATCCAGACAGTGAAGAGCTGTTTGACATTGTTCTCATGACAAATAATCATGCCCAAGTTGGGGTGCGACTCATGAACAGCATAAATCACTATGGTAGGTGTGTCATTCTCACTGCATTCTGGTCTGGATGTTACATCATAATTCTGAGCAACCCCTAAAAGTTTACAACTGAAGTTGAACTGAAAGTTTATTGGCCAATTAAGCTTGCAGAAGTTTGTCTTTGTGTAATACACCCAACATTTAACACAATGTACAACAAGGAAGTTTTACTACAAGAGACAGTAGTTGAGTGGTAAAATGAAAATTCCTCTTTTACAGATCTGACGATAGAGCGATTCTGCATGACTGGAGGTCAGAGCCCAATTGGCTACCTCAAGGCCTACATGACTAACCTGTATCTCTCCAAAGACTCCAAGAAAGTCCAGGAGGCCATTGAGGAGGGTAAATTGATGATAAACACACAAATGTACTGCAACAACTACAGCATGCATGCTAAACTGAAGTATTTAACCTTGTCATTTTTAGATTGCGTAGTTTAAGCTTAATCAATGAGTTTCAGTACATTTAGAGTAATGATGTTCCTCATACTTTAGTGTTTTTGGCTTTGCAGTAAAGGGACAACTGTAATGTTTCATTTACCATGATAGGAATAGCAGCAGCCATCATGTTTACGCCTGAAGTGGAGTCTCAGCTGTCTGAGACTCAGCTGCGCGTGGCTTTCGATGGGGATGCTGTGCTCTTCTCTGATGAGTCGGAGATCATAGTGAAACAGCACGGCCTGGACACATTCTTTGAGCATGAAAAACAACATGAGAATAAACCACTCGCACAGGTATGTCAGGTATTTCTACTAGATGTGGATCACGTGACTAGTTTTGCTTCTATACAGCAGCAGAAGAAGTTCAAGTACGCAGTATTTGTGTAGCTGAGTAACATTAATTTAGAATACAGTATGTTGTGTTCCAGTCCACCTGGGAAGTTCATATTTATAAATTTGGAAGTTGTGTGTTCAAGTCACTGGTTGGAACAAGACACAGATGTTATTTTTCTACGAAAAATTCTGGAAGATTAAAATGATAAATTAATAATGTGCATCTCTGTGTTATTGCATTTAGGCCTATTTTTTATTACATTTATGGAGGTTCTGTAAATTGAATCTTGATTTTTTTATTTTTTTTGTAAAGAAAAAATTATTATAATTTCACTAATTTCAACAAATTTGCCATCAATACAGATGATGCATCTTTTGCATCTGCCATATTTTCTTACTGACACAGTTTTAGCTTGGAATAAGTTCAGTTTTCAGCTAGTAATTACAACTTTTTGGAGGCTTTCATGGGCGTTCAGCTTGTAATTACAATCTTTCCAACATGACTTGAATGCACCGATAGCAACCTATAAGTACAAATATATTTGGAATTATGTAAAAATGAAAATAAAGTGAACCCAGTGTGTTTTGCTTTTCCTAAAGACAGTTAATCATTGACCCTTTGGCTAGTCATCTACTTCTAGTCAACTTGTGAAAACTAGCAGTCGTGCAAGCCCTTTATAGAAGAAACTTTACATACCTTACAAGGTTTTTTGTTGTTGTTGTTAATGGATTCAGTGACATGCTATTTATACAACACCACATGGTTCTCCATAGGGTCATTTTTAACATACTTGAAAGTCTAGCTGCGTCGAAAGCTGACTTGCAATGCAATTACAGGCAGTGATTTGCAGGCAAAAGTACCTCCTGAAACTAATAGCATAAAGGCCCGTTCACACCAAAGACAATAACTATAGCAATAATGATAGAGATAAGATTTTAAAAATCATTCTAAATTAAAAAAGAATAGCAGAATCCACACAACTATAACGATAATGGCACAGAGGAACAATATCATTTTAATCACTTTAAGAACAAATTTTTCCAGTTGATATACAATAAAAACATTGACAGCCAATCAGAATCCATCCTGCTTTGAAGAGCTTGAGCATTTAAAGTGGCAGACAACAAAACAAAAGCATATTTGGTAACTATTATAGTTACTTTTATAGTTATCGTTCTTTGTGTGAACGGACCTTAACTGTCTTATGATCTAAAACAAAACAGAGTGAGCTTTGGTGACAATTATATAATTAGTACAATATTAATTTCACACTACAAATTAAATAAAAATGGAAAAAGCTGTTCAAAAACATACATTCACACACAAACTGACCACCAACCGTAACTTTCAGATGACACTTTAATTTTTGACCTCAGCTGTCTTTAATCAAATGCACAGGATAATGGGACATCATAGGAAACGATGCTGCATTCAAAACCGACAGATTAAAGTATTTTAGTAGACAGGATGTGACACAATCACTGGATTTGGACAGGCCTTGTGGGATTCCTACCTCCATATGCTGTCTGTGAAGGCAGCATTTTTCAGCTTTCGAATGCAGACTCTGTCTTAAATGGGCAGCTGTGGTTGCTCCAGCATAAGCACTTGCCAATAATAGATCATAAGGTTCACTCTAATCCCATTGGCTGACACACTCCTCCCCTCTTATTCATCTTCAGGGTCCTCTTAAGTGCTTTCTGGAGGCTCTAGGGAAGCTCCAGAAGAAATTCTACGCCAAAAACGAGCGACTGAACTGCCCTATAAGGACCTTCTTGGTGACGGCCAGAAGCGCGGCCAGCTCTGGGGTCCGTGTGCTTAAGACACTCAGAAGCTGGGGCCTGGAGATTGATGAGGCTTTGTTCCTTGCTGGGGCCCCTAAAGGGCCCCTGCTGCAGAAGATTCGCCCGCACATATTCTTTGACGACCAGATGTTCCACATTGAGGGGGCCAAGGAGATGGGCACTATTGCTGCCCACGTGCCATATGGGATAGGACAGAAATATAACAAAGGGAAGCTGATTGAACCAGAAAAGCAGCAGAAATAAGAGCTCGCAATGATGTTACAGGTCAGCCACTAAGGGAGTTCATTATATAGCTTATATTGTTTAGATGAAGACATCTTCCCCTTACTTTCAATGCTTTACGAAGCAAACATGTCATAGTAACTGCTGTGTAGAAGTATGTTTTCTGAACACACTTTGCTAATGAAATGGTTTTATTAGCAATGCTGGAAAAAAACGTTTTTGTTTATTGGACATATCTATCTATCTATCTATCTATCTATCTATCTATCTATCTATCTATCTCTATCTATCATTTCATTTTTGATTCATTTTCTTCACTTTGTAAAGAAATATAGATGCTATATTTATAAGGAATATTTTGAGGAGATTTGTTTTTATGGGGTTCATATAACAAGAAGGTTTGCTTTATATATTAATAAAGGGATGTTTTAAAACTAGAAAATTAAACAAACACTTTGAAATGTTTTTGGTCAATAGATTTTCATAATTGATATTATCTGGCTGTTCTAAAGGCACTTATTTTTGAGGAGGAAAGTACATCACTTCAGAATTCATTAAAGTGAGGCCTTCATTATCATTATTAGAGTATTCTCTGCAATTCAGGACTATCATCTGCCCATTATGCTGCTTCGTGGCTGTAAACATTTACTGTGGTGCTATGTTCTCATCTATGTTCTCCGAGGTTAATTTGCTTTCCACACGTTGCTTGTTTTGCAAATGACAGTTACATAATGTGTTGATATCTCTGCTTGTATTAAAATGATCAGAAACACTATCGATTGGTATTAAGGGTATGTCGCATGTCACTGAATTGCATAATCATTTAGTTGTTACATGATGTCAACATAAGCTCTTAAACTCCACATGTAAATGCACTGCCATTTGTATGTTTACAAATGTGATCAAGCAGTTTCACTAAATTACATTTTATGCTACTGTTACATTGGTTTTGTTTTGGTTTTAAGCTGTTTTGTTTTGGGTTGAGGTAAAATTGAACTCAGGACTTGTAATTGGGATAAATAAAGGTTTTTAGATGACAAAAAAACTTTGTATGAGTCAAGTTATTTGGAACACAAAAGAAGACTTAAAAAATATCTGAAACATTTAAAAATGTTTCAGCTGCTCTTTTCCATACAATGATATAAGAGTGCTATATAAACAGGAACAGCTAAACATTTAAGTCATTATTGGCTGCACCTTATCCTCCACTGTTCTTAATGGAAAATAACAATTATAAACAACATAAATACAAACGAGTGCTATACTGTTGCGAACAAGTGTGACATTGCTACAACTCTTCAATAAGTTAATATTGAGTGATGTACATTACACAAAACATTGGCAGTTGCATTGTCTGTTTTTCTCCTCCATCGTGAAAACTAAGCCAAAACAGCTTAGCTGCACTATATGATCACTGTATATGACTTGTTGCCTCACCCTATAACCCAGTGACTTTTCAAGCGGTTTGTGAACACCCTGAAATTGATTTTCAATGTGCTGTGTCCGAAAGCTTATTAGGCAGCTGACTTGTTGCCTTGCTGCCCTATCAGGCAATGACTTGATGAATGAAAATGATTTCGGACAGAATTCTGAGGCAGCATAATAGTTTAATGATGTTTTCGATTTAATTTGCTTGTGTAACACACTTCAAGGTAAAGGCAATGCTGAAAGGTATAGACCTCCTGTAGGGGGTAATGATTTACTGTTTTAATTCCCACAACATTACCTGTTATAAATCAGTCTGCCGGTGTTCTCAGATGCAGCCATCTTAAGATCGTGGGTCACTTTAAATAACTAACCTTTTAAATCAGCATTGCTTCAATAAAAATCCCTGTACTAATCAGAAGAGGGCACTATGAGACTAAAGTATGTTTGTGCCATTAATCCAAAAGCCTTGATATCGCCATAGGCCACACTATTTTTCTTCCAAGAGTACATTTAATGAAAAACCCTTCGTATTTAGTGCAACGTTTCATATCACAGTTAAAAGGAAATTACAAATGGTGAGTATAGCCAAAACTGAAGCCCAAAGGGCCAGTGTCCCTTCCCAGCCCCTTAAAACATTTGTCCGTTCTCTTTCTGTTGGGCAACAGACGGCCTCTCTTTATGAGCTCTGCCTGTCCTCCAGTTTCCATGGATACTTCAGCACTGACTCCAGGAGAAGTGAGTGGGCTCAGTATGTTTGAGACATAATTAATGACAATGGATTACAGTCAGTGAGCGCCATGAGCTCCTGCAAAAGAAGCTTAACCTCACATACACTACAATTAGTGTTCATGAAAGAGGACTAAACATAAAACATATACCCACAGTTCTGGCTGAATTGCGCTATCCTTTCAGTCAGAGGTGATATTTCTGCGGATGAGGCGACGTGTGTACTGTATGTGCCAGTTTGCACGTTCTGGGTATTGGGAGAAGTGTGGCTGCGACACGCGTGGGTGTAATAGCATTAGAAAGTCATGCTTGAGCGCTTGGATATTTCAGAGTGTAACTGAGACTGTATGTGAAACATGAATTTTAGTTAGGTCTTATTGGTGATGTTGATATGGCGTATGGTGCGTTCAAAATGGTCACGCTTTGTGATTATAAATCATCTTTGGTATTGCATCAGTTCAAGCCATTGTATATGTTAGTGTTTGGATAAAAAGACTAAAAAATGATGCAAGTGATCCAGTTCCCAAACCGGTCTGAATGTGAACGCTAAGTGGATTACACACAAAAAAAATTTCACTTAAGTTCTTCTGTAATTCTGTGATGCTAATTACTATTGTACTATTTACTTTCATGAAGCGTACATATTTTGGGAAATCATTATTATTATGTGACATTGGTTTAGTACAGATATGTTTTTGTACAAATTTTTCATGTTTTATATATATATATATATATATATACGTTTCTGTAACATTCTAGAATATTATGTAATATTCTAGTGCTTTCTGGAACATTCCAGAATATTGTGGGACTAGTCATAAAAGCCAAAAATCATCCAGTGTACACTTCTGAAGTTTTAGACAATTCACTTTTAGTAACTGTTTATGTCAAACTGTTCATAGCTTAGTATTATGCATATTTTTTATTATTAATGAATTAATAATTTTATTATGCATTCTATTTTAAAAATTTTATGCATGAGTATGCATTTTTTTTGTGAGCACTGTTCATGATGCACAAAAAGTAATGCGATTTTCATATTCAGCATGTCAAACGTCATAAAGAAACATTAAAAATAAATGCAAAAACCTTTTATAAAAAGTCTCATGGTGTTATTAGTGCTTCAACAAAAGAGGATGAGGAAGCATCTTAAAACAGATCTGAAATACTATTTCTGTGAGCCCTTGCAGTTGATTATGTTTACACTGTAAGCCAAACCCACAGATTGAGCACACTAGTGTTTTTCCCTCACATTTTCTGTAATGTAACGTAATGAAATGCATTCAGGTCAGACCAACCCTCGTTTCGCCTGTGGGACTCCCAGAGCACAATGGTTTCCAGGTCAACAGGAACCAGAACCAGTAGTCAGTAAAACACCATGACAGCATGTCTTTTACAGTGAAGCCTTTAAAAGATTCATAAAAGCATGATTGACAGCTCTAGTTTACAGCGCTCGCTAGGTTCTCCTGAATTATATTTAAATCTGTCCCAGTATGACACATTGCCTATGCTGCTTCTTGGCATCTACAAAACATCATGTCTGGTCCAATAAGGCCACTGCTCCCCTATGATCCAAAGCACCAAGCTCCACCTCTCTGGGAAAGCTTGTCTTCGGTCTGTCATTTTCACACATGTTTTCTATTTAATTTGCTTGTGTAACACATTTCTAGGTAAAGGCAATGCTGAAAGGTATAGACCTCCTGCGGGGGGTAATGATTTACTGTTTTAATTCCCACAGCATTACCTGTAATAAATCAGCCTGCCGGTGTTTTCAGATGTAGCCATCTTAAGATTGTGCCTTTGGATGATAAAGGAAGGATTAAAGGGAGCACTGAACATATAAGCAAGTTTTCTGAAGGTCACACAATATGAGGAGAGATAAGCAGTGTGTAAGCAGAATAATTTTCTGGGACCCAGAATTTTTTTTTTTCAATTTAGGGCTTTGTCATTATGCAGTTTGAAGCATAAGAAACATTATTTTTTTTGGTCCTCAGTTTAATGCAAGATGATGAAATATATTTCTTTAATGTCCTCTGTAATAATGGATTCACTAAAGTGTTCAGCCAAAATGTCTTCAGTGTTATTCAGCACAGAAATGTCAACTTCTATTACATGAAACAAACCTTTTTATTTTGCAAATGATTTGTATTAATATGAACAAAAAATAGTAATAAATAAATATAAATAAAATCCAAGCTAATAATAATAATGATAATTATTATTATAACATTTTAAGAAATGTAGAATACATATATGACATTTAAAAAAAAAGCATTTAAGTGTGAAAAATACACACCTGAAAAGTTTCAGGTTGGTAAGATTGAATACCTTTAATACAAACATCATTTATCTGAATATTAATCTGAACAGGAATATTATTCCCCCAGCCCTAAATAAATAAATAAATAAATAAATACATACATACATACATACATAAATAAATAAATATTTTTTTCTGCTTGTATAAGCCTTTGATTACTAGGTAGGAACAATTATTTAAAAAGCAATCAAATATAAATTACAGTATGTATCAATCAGAACTGTTCCTCTTTCCATGACATTAATTTTATTGTTATTTCCATTTAAATTATGATGAGCAATTTTCATATCCAAATCCCTCAGTCAGGTCTCTGAAAATTCCGGAGAAAAACAAATGTCTTCTGTCGAGGACAAATGGAATTTGTTGGGTCCCAGAAAGACAAGATCTCTCAAGACTAAAGGTAAAAATCCAGAGGGTAGAGCCGATTATCAGATGAGGGAAATGTACAGACTGTCAATGCTTAGCTAAATAAATGTAAGGTTTTATGTTTACTGCAGTGCACCAGAGAGCAAATAGTACATCTTCACAAGTGAAGTTTATTTACTCATGTTTAGCAGTTGAGAACTAAATCCCAGTCCAGGATCCCACACCTGCCTGTTTCAGCGTGTCTCCTATAGGCTACCGGGGATTCCTGATGGTGAGCGATTGGACTGTCTATTGGAGAAAACAGAGAGCATGTTTTTTGCCGAGCCAACACCAATTATCCCCGCTCGTGCTGATGTAACAGGAATCAATTTCACAGCTACGGGCTCTCAAGGGTCCCATCACCTCATCGTCTTCCTGTCAGAAGGTGTGGGGCTAAATTTGCCTCTGGCACCATTGGAAAATAGAGAGATTATTAAAGACATTAATCATAGGAGAATCTAAAACTGTCCACTTATTATGAAGTACAGTTCATATAATAGAGATCTGCAGCCCTTGTGGGATAAAGGTCCCCTTTGCTTGGGCTCTTCCCACATTTGGCAGCGAGAAGAAGCTCAGAAGGAGTTGTTTGCCTGAACGTGTACAGAAGGCTGGGCTTGTAGCACAGCACCAGGGGGAACTCATGAAAATGCCCTCAAGCCAAGGCTATATTTAGCAACGTCCACAGCATGGACTTGGGTTAGTTTTCTGGGGAACCATGGGAGGTATCTTGAGGACTTGATGTTTTTGAGCAGGGTTGGGTAACACATTACAAGTAGCACGAGTTATCAGATTACTTTTTTTCCCCAAGTAACTAGTAAAGTAACGCATTGCTTTTAAATTTACAAGAAAATAACGGCGTTACTTTTTTCAAATTGGTAACGCAAGTTACTTTGTTTTCCCATTAATTGAGATAAATTGGGAGTGAGATGCAGAGGCACTTCCTTCAGCTTGAGGCTTATTAATTTACTTTTGGTACGAAAGGGCCTTTACAATTGCAAAAAATTATATATTTTTGTTTTGTTATTAAAAATAAATAAGTAAACACTGCTCAGGTGGCAAAAAGTAATGCAATTAGTTACTTTTTATTAAGTAACGTAATATTGTAATGCATTACTTTTAAAAGTAACTTTTCCCAACTGTTTTGAGGTGCAATGATAAAAACGCCAAAGTTTTTTAGGGGAACGCAAATGTTTTACGAGAGAACGTAAGCACATTGAAATGTAATTTTTATTCAGATCTCTATCCCTCATCACCATTTCCCACCTCCCAAAGGTGTTCTGTATGTTTCTATTTGCTCTATTTTCTGCTCATCAGACTAAGAACTTGCTTTAGCTAACAGGTGCTGACTTTGTATATTCTAGAGATATTTATATTCTAGAGGTATTTATATTCTAGAGGTATTTGTAACCAACTAGGGTCCCCCTAGGATTGAATCTTGGCCATGTATTTCCACTTACACCATAGTATTTGTGATTTATATGAGATCATTTTTAAATTATGTAGCTGTTTAGTAAAACTATTTTATCGACAGAGTGAACTGCTACAATGTTACATTTTTCTTGACAATATTTTACAATAAAGAAAGAGTTAAGACATTTGTTTGCAGTGCTCTCTGTCGACTCTTTAGAATCAGAACAAGAAATGTTTGATTCGGGAATACTTGACTCTTTTGAATCGGTCTCAGGCATTTAAACAAATATATTACTGTACAGTATATCATGACATCTATGAAGTAGGTGAAGTAGCAAGCTACATTTCCATGTAGCCTATTGTGTATTTATCTGTACTTCTTCTGAAGTGTAGCTTTCAGTTTAGATCAGCTAAAGTTAGTTTAGTTTAGCTTAGTTTTGTAGCGCTTTGTAGTCAAATACACAGTAAAAAAAATTCAAAGCAGATTTTGAAAAGATTTTTAAAATTTTGTTAGTGTTTATATTACCTTAAATGCCTTTAGTTTACATTTAGCAGTTTAGATAGCTGAGATTCGGTAATGATCAATCAGCTGAGATTTGCTGTAAAGTATATAATGCTTTAAGCAGTGCTGGGTAGTAACTGAATACAGAATCTGGTTTATGTAATCAGATTTCAAAAATCAAGTACTTGTAATTATAGTATATGTAATATAATGTAACGTTTAATGCATTTTATGATGTTGATATAAAAAAAATTAAATACATTTTCTTTCTCTTTGCTTTTTTAAAATATGGTACATGTAATTAAAACAAGTTAGATAAAAAGTAATCTAAAAAAGTACATTCCCTAAAATTAATAGCTTAGATTACTTTACTAACTACAATTTTCATCATGTAATCTGTAATCAGTAACGGACTACAATTTTTAAGTAATCGACCCAGCACTGTATATGTGACCCTGGACCACAAAACCAGTTTTAAGTCGCACGGTATATTTGTAGCAATAGCCAAAAATACATTGTATGGGTCAAAATTATCGATTTTTCTTTTATGCCAAAAATCATTAGGACATTAAGTATAGATCATGTTCCATGAAGATATTTTGTAAATTCCCTACTGTAAATATATCAAAACTTAATTTTTGATTAGTAATATGCATTGCTAAGAACTTAATTTGCATTTTTTATTGGATGTACGTGATTGTATAAAGGAGTGACACTTCTGTTTTTGTTGTCTTTCCCTCTCTCCCTCCCTTTTGATTGGACCCTTGAGATGTTGAGTATGTGTCTGTTGTTTAGTTTTGTTTTATTTTGGATGCTATGTTGTGTTATGTGTGAAAAAAATAAAATAAAAAATTGTTGATAACAAAAAAAAAGAACTTCATTTGGACAACTTTAAAGGCAATTTTCTCAATATTTTGATTTTTTAGCAGCCTCAGATTCCAGATTTTCAAATAGTAGTTTCTCAGGCAAATATTGTCCTATCCTAACAAACCATGGAAAGCTTATTTATTCAGCTTTCAGATGATGTATAAATCTCAATATCGAATAATTGACCCTTATGACTGGTTTTGTGGTCCAGGGTCACATATAGGTTTTGATGTGATATTGAGAATCATGAAATCTGTAAGGGTTTGGTTTCAATACACTTTCTGTATAGCTTTGGTTATATTATAACACTGGTTATAGTATAATAATGATGCAGTTTGTAGAAAGAGTCAGCATGATCAGCAGCACTTTTACTGTGTTCTCCCTTCTGTAACATTTCTGCTCAATAAAATTAAAATTACTCATAAACAGGCCTCCCGTAATCATTTAGCTGGTTTAGTGCCTTTATTTCCCTCACTCCCTTCTCATTTCCAAACCTCCTCCAGTCCCTCCCTGCCCCTCTCATTTAGAAAATATTGATTTACAATGCATTTTATTGTTGATATACACTTAGATCACTATTAACCTTCAAATCTGTGTAAAAAAAAGTCTCAAAGGCATGTGAGGCACAACAGAGGCGATGATTTGTTCAGATCATTTGTTCAGACTGCAGCTGGGGTGTTTTTGCATGAGAAACTCCACAGATGTAACATCACAGAAGGCCATCTTTCATTGTGTTGAACTTTTGCCACACTTATTAGCCACACAAGCAGCCTAATAGTCATCGGTGACTCATCACTTCACTCTCAATCAGTAGAGGGAGGAGCGGACGATAATGTGTAATGGTGATATTATCGGGAAATAATGAATTTGCATTACACAACTAAACAACAAACAATCTAATGCTTGTGCGACAGATTCCCTTATATTTAATGAAAACGTTAAACTCTCAGCCATAAAAATGAGTGTGTGAGTTTATCTGGTTATCTGTGATCAATGTTCAGTAGAAAGCATTGACCTGGAAGAAAGAAGTTCGAAAGAAATAGTCTGTTGTGCTATCAATAGATGTCCTAATTAAGGGCAAACTTCTAAAGCAATTTCTCTCATGACCTGACAAACACATCACTTCATAAAATTTACTCATTTGATCTGCATGTGCTTGACTAGCTTTGATATATTTGTTGACTTCTCTATGCTTTTTAGAGCAAAATGCGGGTCATATTTGAATACAACAGAGTTTATGAATTAAAATTACATTTACATTACATTACATTTAGCAGACGCTTTTATACAAAGTGACTAACAAATGAGGACAATGGAAGCAATCCGAATCAACAAAAGAGCAATAATAAGCAAGTGCTATGACAAGTCTCAGTTAGAATTAACTAGTTAATTAATTAAATTAGTTCAAATTAATTTAAATATTTTTTGGTGGCATGAAGTCAGAAATGTTAGTGTGATTTAACTGTCCTTGATTTTATAATGGAGTACAAAGTACAAAGTAAAAAAAAAAAAAAAAATAAAGAACATCATTCTGCCTTCCTTTTTTATATTGTTAATTTTTGAAAAAGATTTGTCACACACACACAAAAAGTCAAATGGAAGAAATATAATTAATTATATATTATAATTATAATTAAATAATTATTTATATTTATTATATTATATTTCAGTGCTTTCAACACTCATTTATTATATTTTATTATTTAAATTATTATTATTACTTTTTATTTTATTTTTATTATTATTACTTTAGGAAAGGCTGTAAGAAATTTTATTTTGAAATTTTTTAGAATCATTCAATTTAAACCTTCTTGGAAATAATATATATAAAATAATTTCAGTTCAAATGTAACTAACTCGCAGAGTACATTTCAACTAGTTATTTTGTTTATTTGTTTTAAAGTTTCCTTTTCTTTGTTTTGGATACTCATTTTTTTGTCATTGACCAAAATACTATTCATAACAGTATCTCCATATTTATTTATTTTTTTCAGCTAAATAGAACTGGATTCTAATTTGGGTGATAAACTTGCTCTTCCATATATATGGCAGGCAGGGGACTGAATGTTTCTGTGGCCTAAATATTGAGTTTTTTCCAGCCACTAATGCAGACAGTGGGCAGTGATTAGGGCTAAATGCTTTAAAATCTGGGTTTCGTGCTCATTCATTGTCTAGGCACCAGATCCTGTGGACATTTTCATGGCTCATGAAATCTTCGGCTCAGGCCAGCAGGATTACTGAGTTTCATGAGCGATGGATCCCGCTTGCAGCATGTACCACCAGCCCCAGTTAAGGAGAAGATCATGCAGCTCCACGACCTCCTCCAACTCGTCCACCTCCTCTCAGATGTTTTACTCTTCTCGAGGACGTGTGGATTGGTGTCTCGCAGCCGGACATGCCAGCTGGAAGTCATGCAGCCTCACCTCCAGTCCCAGCGGAAGGAGCACCAGCAACAGCAGCAGGTCACGGGCCTCTAGTTGGGACAGTATGAGCTCAGAGGCAACCACCTGCCTAAAGCTCAACACCAACAGATGCCATGAAGTAGAGCAACGTTGTGACCAACAAAAAGGGCGCAGACCCCTTAGAGAAACTGAGAGTTGCCAGCAGGAGGCAGTATTGACCAGTGGGGAGGAAGGGAGGAGCCCCAGTACAGTTGTCAACGTGACCTCTGGACAGGCCATGTCACATTTGGCTGTGTTACAGCATCAACTGGAACTAAAAATCGAAGCCAAATTGAAGTTCTCACAGTTCCTGGATGAAGTGAGCAGCCAAGTCCTTCGCCCTACCAACCTGTTCGTGTTGTCTAGGCAGACTGAATCCTCCAGGTCTAACTCTTCCATTTCCAGTAACAGTAACAGCAAGTCCAGGATCCCAGACATCCAACAGCAGCCAGGGGACGTGGATTTTTCCCTGCATAGCATCCAATCTGTGGATGGGATGCAGGAAGAACAAGGTGCACCAGAGACTATAGGAAAAGCCTACCTGGAGACGGACATCGATTGTGTGCGAAGAGAAGATGAGATAAAGGAAGTTAAGACCAAGAAAGAGACGGCCATCACATTTGAGAGCAATGAGAGAAGAGAAGTTAAGAGTCCTCTGGAAAGTCATCCAAACCCCATCCAGAGGATCAGACCTTTGAGTCCGCTGCTCTATAGAGAGGAAACCCTCTCTAGATACCCCTACCGATCCGTTTCCCTTCCCAGGGACATCAACATAGTAAGTCATTCCTGTCACTTTTTTGTTATTAATAATCATTGTAATATAATTATTTTTATTATTTACATTATCTTATAATTTTTAAATAGATTGTTTTGCATAGGAAAAAATATTAAAGTGTATTTTTTTTGTTATTAATAATCATTATAATATAATTCTTTAATTCTTTACATTATTTTATAATTTTTAAATATATATATATTTTTTTTTTGCATATATAGGAAACAAATTATTTGATTATTATTTTTTTTTTTCAAATACATTCTAACAAGACTAAATTATCTGAGCCAGAGTTTCTCAACCTTTTTGATTTGATATGCTTATATATTTCAGTAATAATAACAAGCTACTTGTTTATTTGGGGGGAGTGTTGATATAAAAAAAATCATGATTGATTATTATTGATTCATTATTATTGATCATTATCATTCATTATGCGATTCCATAAGTTTCAAGAACTGTATGTTGTATACAGTACAATAAAAACAATATTGAGAGTGAAAACAATCAGTTTACAGTTTGATTTTATTTGTATTTTTGGCATTTTAATTCACATTACAGTTAAGATTTTAATATATTAATAATAATTCCTAATACTTTATACTTAATAATAATAAATAGGCCTACTTGTGTCCACCTGAAAGTTTTCTGGGCCCTCCAATGGACCCCGGTCCCCTGGTTGAGAACCACTGATCTTTGCTATCAATATTCATTGAATACCTTTTATTATATGACAACAATTATAGATTTTATTTCTTCTATAGAGTTTTAGTGAAAATATTTGAGTTGATTTACAAATAAAACAATTAAGTCCTTAAAGTCCCCTGAGCTTTAAAAGAACAACCTCTGAGCAATGATTTTTTTTTCTTTAGGTACTGCTGCCATCCAAAAAAGAAAAGAAAAAAAATCTCTTTAACAACTATCTCAGCAGACATTTCGGAGATATAAAGGCCTGGCTGTGTAGGATGCGTTATCATACAAACCGCAGCAGTAGTAAACAATGCAGTCTGTCCCTGACTCATAAATATATCAGAAGGCATTGCTATTGAATCAAGCTTTTAGTCAAGCTGAGCTCTGAAAGGATAAGACTTCCAGAATTGAGCCATGGTGCTTCACTATCTTAGACCAAAACACAGCCATATGTCATAGTGTGTGCTATATTTGTAATGTTTCTGTAGCTCAACATCCTATATGCTCTCACTGCATGTGAGCTAATAGTCTACAGGAGTATATTAAAGTGTAAATGAGATGCAGACTTTGTCCCGTTCTGTTCTTGTGTGTTTTCAGCAGAATAAACCATATGTGTGAAGGATAATCAGATCAATATCTAATCCGGTGCTAAGGGAGGCTGGATTCTCATTAGTCTGTATGGATCACATACTGTATCTGGCAACTAATTGGATCGATGTAGTTTTACATAACTGTAGTGTAGATAAACATGTGTGCGGTTATATCATGCCGTGCTGAATCGGAGCACTTTTTCAAGCACAAAATACACACAGGGAATGGAATATTATTCAATAGGCTTTATTGTTCCAGATGTGCTAGCTGAACCTGTTAACTTTTAAGTGTTTTAAACATGTTTACCTGTTAAATTCACGAAGCGTTCATTTGTAGAACACACAAAAAATCGTTGCCTTAATTTATTATCTGATTAAAATGCAGTCTTTGCCGTCACCTTAGCAACTGCTTGAAAAAAGGTGGGCGGTGAGGGGGCAGAGAGACGAGTCTGTGTGTGCCTGAGAAGAGAGAGAGAGTGTGTGTGTGTGTGCCTGTCAAATGAAACTTGCAGAGCTCCCTTGCCATTTGTCGGAAAGTGAGATTTCCAGTCATTGCCAGAAACAACCTTCATTTGAAAGAGGAGGTTGATCTTTATATTAGAAGACTGAGTCGATTTCCTGCTTTAATGGACACTGCAGATAATAACGAACCTTCACGTCATCAACTACAGCAGTGCCACATTTTAATATAAATATATGGTTCCTTAACACTACAAAAACAAAATATGGATCTTGATATGTAACACTTTAGGTTAGGGAACACTTATTCACTATTCACCAAGAATTACCTAAAACATGATCTGCTTATTGATAGTTGTAGTAGTTATGTTTAGGCATGGGATCTAAAATATGGTCATCCAGAATAAGGCATTAATATGTGCTTCATAATTACCAATATACAGCCAATATACGTTGTACTAGTATGCATGCTAATAATCAACTAGTTAATAGTGAATATGTGTTCCCTAATCTAAAGTGTTACTGTGTAATTTTTCAATAGTATTTCATGAAGAGTGTAAATACTGTGGCTCCGTAATTCTGTCTAAACATTGCTGTTTGTTTTAGTGCGAGTTGGGGTCCGGCCAGGTACAGGACTACTTGTTTGTTCAAACCAAGGGTTTGGCGATGCTGTAACTCGGGCACTTTTATGTCCCGGGTTGATTTTTTTATTAAAATTAGTTTACTAAACTACATATTTTATTTTATGTTGATATGATGATCTAAACCGAGTGAGATGAACAGAATGTAATAAACCACATTTGTAGTGTAAAAACAAAGTCTGTAAAATTTACCAAAATTGCAACCCATTACAGACTACATAATGAAGTGTCATTTCCACCTCAACCAACATTGTTTGCCCCTAAACCCATAGAAATCAAGGTTCTACAAAGATTTTTTTGCCGTGATGCCAAAAGAACCATTTTTGGATCCCCAATGAACCTTTCAGTTTGCAGTTCTTAAAATAACCTTTTTTTTTCACAGTGCGAAGAACATTTTAAGAATCATTTTCCACTATAAATAACATTTTGTGCAATAGAAAGGTTTCAGGGATGTTAAAGGTTCTTCCTGGAGCCATATATGCCAATAAAGAACCTTCATTTTAAAGAGTGTATAGTAAGTTTTTTTGTTTGTTATAGTTAGTTTTACTTAGTGTAGGCCTAATTGTTAATTATGAGAAATGAGTTATGAGAAATATGAGATGTGTTAGGAAAAAATAATAATCACTTGTAAACAGAATATTTTAATTGAAAAACTGTAATATAGTCAAATTATACAAAAAGTGTAAAAAATATGATGTAATTTTGTATTTTAGGTACATAAAGTGCTAGTTATGAAATTAGCCTTACCAAGATAAATGAATTCCATTTGATTCCAAAAACGATTAAAACATAATTTCCACCACTGTAATTTCTGCCACATAATGTTATCAAACACAATACATCATGTATGATGTGGTGAAAAATTAATGACTTTTAGAAAAATTACAAAGTAAGAAGAGTGAGTAAGGGTGTGAATATATGAAAACTGTAAAAGTGTTTTATGGATTCTTTACATTTATATGTCTTACATTTTTTACATTTACATGTATTTTTAAGTCCACAGGGCCAAAAGTGCAATCTGTATCTTCTTTATTCACTGATATGCTTTTAAAAACAGGCGTGCATTCAGAGTTTTTTTTTTTTTTTGCAAGAAAAAAAATAGTTTTTGTTATGTTAGAGCACTTTTTTTCCAAAAATAATTTTTTGAATTCTGAGTCTTCAAGCAGCAAAGATGGCAGCATCCTGTTCTCATTATTTCGGGGCTGCCTGCACCAGCCAATCAACTGCCATTGAGATGAATGAGAATGCTGGAATAAAGTCTTAAGAGAATAAAGTCTTAAGTCTTAAACTTAACATTTAAATATCTAGAGGACAAATCTAAAAATACCCTGGACAAAATTATAACAAACACTCTATTGCGCAATTACAAATACAACAGCAGTGGTTAGACATCCATGTGAGATTTTTGGACTGCATAAAGGGATATACTGACTGCATATACAACATAAAAATATATTATTAAATACTTTACAAAATTAGCATACTATACAAACTTAGCATATCAGCTTTATCATTTATTTAGATTGGCCTGTAAACTATTGAAATAGCTTGATGTGTTATACCACATTGGATCACGTACTGCCTGCCTGCCTGGTGTTGAATTAATAGGACTGCTGGAACGGCCCTTGGTCACTGCTGCACACTAAATCTGAACGAGAATGTAAATTCCACTGACATAATCTCACTCTTGCATTATTCATGGGGCGGCAGAGAGACAGACCGAGTGAGAGAGAAAGCTGTAGCACGCAGTGGATGTGAGAACCGGAGTGCCTCCCCATCCCTCCCTCCGATTCTTTCATCAACAGATGAGCCCACCTGTTTCCCTCTCTATCTCTCTCTCTCTCACACCATCTCTCCTTCTCACACTCTTTTCTCACCCGCTCCCTCTCTCTGGTCCGCTGTCTGTCCTCACATCCTGTGGATCTTCGCAAAGCCGATGAGTGAGTTTCTTTCTGGGAGGAGAAAGGAGAGGGGGCGGCGTGTATGATCTTCTGTATCTGCATTCTGGCTGCGACTGTGCTTTCCATTCGCACTTAATCTGTCAAGATTTCTCCCCTCCTCGCACATGAGATCGGTGCAGAAGTATACTGGCACCGTTGGGTAGAGAGAGAGCAAGAGAAAAGGGAGAGACAGAAGGAGAGAGAGAGAGCGAGTGAGAGAGCGGTGGTGTGTGCCTCAGACTGCGCAGTGATGCCTTGGCAGCTTCGAGAATCAGGCGCACGTTCCTTTCACTAATCGCCTCTTCTTCCTTCTTCCAGGCTTCGGACGAGGAGATGCAGACCATAAGGTAAGCGGCTTCACCTTTCTGTCAGTTTCTGTTTCTCTACCCCTCTCTTTCTCCCATCCCTGATGCCTGGACTGCAGCAGGAATTCACCCTCGCATCGGTGCCTGCGTTCTCCACCAGAAAACGGGGGCTTAGCTGCTTAGAAAGCTTCAGTCTGTTCTGGAAGCTCAATTGTTTTGGTTGGTAATGTGTTGTGGATCACATCCCGAGTGTTCTTGAGTAGTTACATTTGCATTTTACAATGTGCATCCCGAGGAAACTGATTCATCGGAGAAGACCTGTAGAGATGTAGAAAGCCACATAATGGCCATTCCCAAACTGAACGGCACCTTTCCATTGGCTGGAGAAGATTCAAGCCATGCATGTGCTGTCATCAGATCACAGTTCCCTAAGGCGACATCAGAGATGGGGCTTGGGATATTATTTATGAGTATGCTAAGTGTTGACTGCCGCTGCTGTATATTATAGTATAGAAGTCATGTGGGGGGAAAAAGGTATGACTCAAGCTCGGTGGGGGAGGCTTGACGGATTTATTGGGGGTTCCCCCTCCTTCGCATGAATTATTAATAGATTACAGGGCGAAACTGAAATGTTTCAAGTCGTGCTGATGGATTTCAGCTTTGTGTTGCTAAGAGAAATGAAAAAGTGCAAAGTAAATGTGTTTGCGAGGACTCTGCATCCATGATGAAAGCCTCTTGTCACAGTGGTTCGCCACGATTGAGATGTCAGTTTGCAGAACAGCAGTCCAACATTCATTTCCTAAAACATTTCCTGCCTGCATATCTGAACTAATTAGAAAAATTAAATTAACTGCAATGGATACATTAAACAGCATACAAATATTGAAAAAGTAGACCTAATCATCCATGTGGAATCATATTTAGGATGCAGTTCTTAATGTGGAATCTAGTATAGGTCGTGGTTTAAATTAACAGTGCACCAAAATATAATCTGTCATATTAATATCCCCAGTGCTGGATTGAATAATTAACAAGTCATTTTAATTGAGCAGTAAGGAAGTGATTGTTGGTTAACTTCTGTTATAATCGCTCCATAGGTGATGTTGCTGCATTGTGTGGAATAAGCGCATGCAAAGGGTGCGAAGGTCTGAATCATTATGTCAGCGATGATTCTGCAAAGGTGTTACATGAGGGCTGATGGACAGAATATGCAAACATAAGGTGAAACACCAATTATCATATTTTTTTTTTGCAAATGGACAGCATGGCCTTGACCCCTCAGTGCAGCAAATCTGATGTAACACACTGAAATCGCTCCTTCTTGGTCCTTTTCTCTTCTTCCACACAGTAAAAAAGCATGAGATCCATTCACGTTTAATTCAGGTATTATATTTCAAATGATAGGAAGTAACATTTCTACAAGTTACCATATGATCTTTCTGTATGTAAATGAGTGAAACTCGCAGAGGCTGTCAAAAACTTGCACTGCTGAGACTACTGTATACATTTACGTTATTAAATTTGAATATATATATATATATATATATATATATAAGAATTAAATAATATTATACTGTATTAATATTTATATAATTTATTTCTTTATTTTTTGGTTATATCATTTATTTTCATGACAATTAAGCACAGCCCGTAACACATCCAAATGATTAGTTTGGTTATTTTGTAATTCTCATTATTTTCAATGATGATTCTCATTAGATTCTCATTACTGTTACACAGCAATACAATTCATCCTGTCTGGACACATTCTTTCTTTATTAAAAATTAGCATAGGTTAAAAAGAAAGTACAACAAACACCAACATAATATATAAATAATTTGTCTTTTAAATATGGCATTTTATACTACATTCATGAGAACTGGGGGAATAGGCTTACTGCATTGCAAACTAATAATCTTAATGTAATGCTTTATTTAGTTTACACAAAACATGTATAATTTCTTGAGATATGTCTAAAAAATGGATGCATGAGTGGTTAGCCATTTCAAAACATGGTAAAATTGTAGTTTTGTAATGCAGTCTGCAATATACAGTATATATATGTTTAGAAATACATACATGTTACAATGATGATTATGAGATTATTAGAGTAACAGAAATTTGCTCCATGTCATCTGTGGTGTAACTATTCAGAAATTGTGTGTTTGTGTAAACACATTACGACGAGGGTCTTTGAAAAGTAATGATTATTTTCCAGAATCTTGGTTGCTACGCTACTGAATGTCATTAATGTAGCAATAAAAAGTGACTTCTGATTATACAGCAGCACAGTTAGTCTACAAGACTGTCCAAAACTGTTGCATATGATCATTCTGTTGGTTTCAGTGTATGTTGCTTTGTTGAATGATATCTGCAGTGACGTGGCTGAAAACAATCCATGTTTTGCAGCCTTGGGCTCCGATGTTCTCAGTCTGTTCTGAAGAATTGTTTATTAAAACATGTTTTAAATCAATCGGTGCTGCTATTTTTAACACTTTTGAGCTTGTCTGCTTGCTGTTGTATGTGTGTATATCTCCGCATGTTCAGAAATGTCTATGTACCATTCAGCCTGCCAACATTCAGGCTTGCAGGTTTAATATTTTATATACTAGCAGATCCCTGCATCTCCTGCATCTCAGGGATATTCTCTCTCTCTCTGTGTGTGTGTGTATGTTCACTTCATTTGTTGTATTTTACATCAAAATAGTAATACTGGAAAACATATTTTGGATAAATATATTTTGCTGAAAAAAAGAGCATTTTTTGTAAGGACCATTGGGGTTTTTTTTTTGTTTTGTTTTTTGCATTGTGAAGAATACACTTTTTTCACAAAGATGTTTTAATGAAAATAATTCCTACTGAAAATTATTATTTTACTATTGTATTAGTTAATTTTTTCAATTATTTATACTAAATATAAATGCAAGTCACTTATACAGTATATATATATATATATATATATATATACATATACATATATACAGTATACTGTATATATATATATTTTTTTTTTTTTAATTTTGATGTAAAATATGACCCAGGCATGTACTTTGTGAGATACTGATATGGCTTATTACCATTATTGGTTTCGAAAGTACCAAACGGTAGGTGATAGGCACTGATGAAAACCTTAACTTGACCGGGACGACACAATTCATCTCATTCGGTGTCATGACAAGATGTCGTTCCAGCAAAGTTTCCTATCCTAGTTTTCAAGCAATTTTCCACAAAAATTAATCTAAATCCCACAGCAAAAATGACTCGCAGTTCTTTTGCTGGGCACCATGACACATTTTATCATGGCCCTCGGTGCGACGTGTTGCTGCTGCTTCTTGGAATCCCATTCCACCCATCAGATTTCCTTAGCTCATCCACCCGGATAGACTGTCCTGATTCTTCTCCTCTTCGTTTATCTGCCATCTGCAGGCCGCATAATCCACTTAAGCCATAATTATTCCCCACTGTTTGCAAGTGGGTGGCTGGTGGAAGGAGGGATGATGTGAGATTGAAAGTGAGAGTGAGAGATAGAGGGCGAAAGAGACAGAGAGGGTAACAACAAATCAAGTCAGTGCAGATAAATGACTGGATTGTTCCATTGTGTCTTGTGTGCATTTCATTGCTTCTCTTTTTAAAGTCAGAATGAAATGGCATTCTCAAATCGTCGTACTTCCATAATGTGATGTATTTCAGATTAAAACAAAATAGTCAATGAGGAAAAAACAAAGTAGGGCAGGACTTGATTGTATCCATTGGGAATTGAGCGCATTGTAAAAAGTGGGCGTTTCATGCGGAGCCAGACCTGAATGCGAGTTTGCAAGTGATTGTGGAGGAGTGCTTCCGAATTGACTTTTGAGGAGGCTTTTTGGCCAGGAACGTGGAGACTGAAGGTCTGGGTTGTATTGGCTATAACAGTATCATGAAGTAATGTGGAAATAACTATTTACCTAGGCTGCTCCTGCTGACTATTGGTTAATATTAATAGAGTGCTGCAGTCGTGACGTTAAAACCCAGAAGACTCGCCATGCATCTCCTCAAGATTTTCCTAAGGGATTTATAATGGGCTTTTTCAATTCACAAGTAAAATAAGGTCTGTGGTAAACATAACTTGATGGTACGTGGACGTTTTGTTGTACAACACAAAATGTGCACACTCACGCCCCAAACGTTCTTATGTAGTTGCTTATAAAAACATTTTTTTTTAAATAAACATGCTTCAGAATTGTACAATTATGAGTAACCTTTCTATAGAAAGATTTTGGTCACGCTTTAGTTTGGGGACCAACTATTAACTATGACTTTTGACTCAGTGAACTGAGTTGAGAAAAATATTGAGAAAAAAAATGTAATTGAGAAAATACTATAAATAGGTACAGACTGTGACTAAAATAATTATAGTCATTTCAAATCTAGCTGGCATTGGTGACACTTGGGAGACTTGTGAGTGTATTTATATGTGGTAGCGCAGAGCATGATCCAATTCTTGAACAAATGCCCTCATTCTGCACCAGTTCTTTTTAATGAATCAGTGAGAAAATTCAAGAAACAGACTCAAACTTACTCATGAGTTAGAAGTTTGAATTAGATTCGCTCAGTAAGTGAACTATTACTGTCTACTTCACTGAACCGGGAGTCATTTTCTGGTTGTGTTCGATTTGAAGTGAAGTAGGAACTATACACTACCGATTTTCAGTAAAATTTATTTACAATTAATTAATACTTTTATTCAGCAAGAACACATTAAATTGATCAAAAGTGATAGTAGAGACATTTATAATGTTCAAAAGATTTCTGTTTCAAATAAATGCTGTTCTTCTAAACTTTATTCACCAGACAATCCTGAAAGAAAGAAAGAAAGAAAGAAAGAAAGAAAGAAAGAAAGAAAGAAAGAAATAAGCTGTTTTCAACATTGGTAATAATGAAAAATAATTGTGCAATATATAATAATAATAATAATAATAATAATGAACAATATTACTGATTTTACACTATATTTTGATCAATGTATATATTTTGTTACAGTGAAATTATACATTTAAGTACTGATTAATGTTAATTAACTACATGTACTTACTATATGGGCAGGGTTAGGGTTAGGTTTAGGGTTAGTTACATGTAATTATGCATAATTTATTATTATAATAGTAAGTACATGAGGCATGTAACAAGGACACCTTAAAATAAAAGTGTTACCATTCACAGCATAGTTATGTTATTGTAACCAATTAATAATGGTAGTTTTAAATAAATAAATAAATAAATATAAATATTATATATATATATATATATATATATATTTATATTTATTTATTTATTTTATTTAATACCAATTATATATATATATATATACATATATATATATATATATATATATATATTATTGGTGTTAAATAAATGAATGATACTGCTTATCAAGAGATCCAGATGTAAGTTTGGTCCATCGCAGTGTTGCCAAATCTATGGTATTTGGGCGACTTTTATCCTGTTTCCACGGGTTGTTTTTTAGTCCACAGGTCTAGATGATCCCTCATCTCCCCATTTGACTATTTGACCCGAAACACGATTGGGATAATTTTTATTAACAATTGGACTGTATTTGTTACGCAGACCTGGCAACCCTCGTCCAATTTGATTCCATGTTGTTTAGTTGATCCACAGACTTTGTGAGGTGTATGTCGGTCCACGAATGTATGTGTGGTGCATCATGGGATGTATGTCAGAGCAGCTATGTGTGCGCATACGATGAGGGGGTTTTCTGGGAGATAATCTTTCTGAGTTGAGAGGCGCAGAATACAAAGTGGAGGTGAGATGAGAGGCCGTTTCACACCTCTCGTTTTTCTGTCGCTCATTCCTTTCTTCCATCTCACTCCTGCCCCTCTAATCTTCCAGCTCCACTTGTCTTTCATTCCCTCCCTCGCGCCTCTAAAATGTCAGCTGCTCTTTCCGAAAGATCAAATGCAGCCAATGCAGCAGCTGCAGCCCCCCGTGATATAAGACGCATTGACTTCCATGGCCAGCTGTGGGAGTATACTTGCCCCTCGTGATGTGGTAAATGTTCGTGGGTGAGGATTTAGGGAGATGTGTTATATTGATACCCTGCGGTGATTCAGAGGGGAGAGAGAGAAAAAATGAGTGTGCGATGAGTCAGAGGTGGGGGAACCAAAGAGAAATGAATAATCAATTGTCACAAAAATCTCTCCTTCCTCGCCTGATAGACTGGATGGAAATAGGCGACAGGAAGACAGGAAAAAATATGTCTTTCAGTGTAAGTATTTGTGCAAAAATAAAAAAAGACAAGTAAAAAAATGCACAAAGCACTTTCCATGAATAGGGTTTAATAAATGCTATTATTATTTTTTTTAAGCATTGGAGGCAAAAATGTGTGTGTATGTGTGTGTGTGGTCCTGGTAAACCCTACGTTTTGGGGACAAAATGTCCTCACAAAGATGGCAAAATCTGAAATCCTTGTCCTTGTGGGGACACTATAAATAAAGATTATAAAGTATGTCTTTTAGTTCAGCTAGCCATCAAGGCAACATATTTAATTTTTATTCAGTTTAAATTAAAGTACTAATATAACTAAAACTTACAGGGGTCATCAGATGCCCATTTTCCACAAGCTGATATGATTCTTTAGGGTCTTAATGAAAAGTCTATAACATACTTTGGTTAAAATTTCTCAATGGTAGTGTAAAAAACACGTTTTTAAACCTGTCAAAATCAGCTCTGTTTTTAGCAAGCCGTTTTAGTTCGTGTTACTTTTAATGCTAATGAGCTCTGCTGACCCCGCCCCTCTTTTCCGTGGGGTGACTAGCAGACTGTAATCTTCAGCCGCGAAATTTGCTAACTAGCACATTATTAGGAAAGGCGATTTGAAAAGATTCTTTAAAAAACCCTTATACTCACTTCTTCTGTAAGTGAGGCTGGATTACGAATGATTCGTGCAAACATAGACGCATTTAGGCAGATCGGGGATCGGCGCATTCCCTTCAAAAACGAAAGTAACATTAATCCTCTGCGTCTTCAGTGGCTCAGATGTCGGAAGTAAATGACAACTGCTATATTCATTATTACATCCAACAACAAAACACCTCAATCGCTTAATCTGAGACATTCTTGTCTTCCCCTGCACTGGAGTCAACACAATGGCGGACAGCTCTCAGCTCACTCAGGGCGGGTCTAAGGTAAGATGGCCTTGTCAATCAACTATCGTGGGAGCGGCCTGTACCGAACTATGTCATTCTGACAGGAATCTCAGAACAGCCTGATTTCTGAAAGGGGATTTTAAAATAGGGATTAAAAAAAAAAAAAAAAACACTGGCTGGATTTTTATCATTATAGGGTGGATGTGTACACACACTTCCAACACACATTTATGTTCAAACAACATGTAAAGTGAATTTTTCATCCGATGACCCCTTTAATAAATGATTTATGATAGAATGATTTATGAACGATCATGTAACACTGAAAGAGATATTGCTCTTACTGTATTTTCAATGAAATAAATACAGCCTTGCTCAGCATAAGAGACTTCTTTCAAGAAAATAAATATAGCATGTTCCAAATCTTGGTAATAAATTTAGCAAAAATTGCAAACCTTATGTAAAATAAATATTCAGTAGCTAGTATAAGATTGAGTGAGGCTGACAATCCTTTTCTGAGGTTTAAGCACCTCCTTTCAAACTTTTGAAGAGTTTCGGGCCTTGTTTCGAACCCTATTAGTGGAAAAGTTGGAAATGTGTGGTATAAATATTCCCCAAACTGCAATACTCTATAGATTAACGAGGCGCATCTACGCACACGTAAGGTTCTGCATGTGAATGTTTTTGATGAAGTCGCAAGCTGTCTCAATGCGTTCCTACCTTAATTCATCACCTGTGCAAGGGACCTCCAGTCAAACTGAAACATCAGCACAGAGGCATCGGCCCAAAGAGGTTAATTACGCCTGTCGCCGTGTGCTCATTCTTGCCGTGACAGTTTCATGCATGAAGCTTCGAGATGAATCGCAAGTTTAATGACACTTTCTTAATTGCTGTCGCTATTATTTTGTAATATGATTGCAACCGCCACCCTCTTTGCTCTGTTGGCAGGATCTCCAGCGGTCTGTCAGGGCTGCATGGGAAACGTAACCTCAAACTCAAGCAGGAATAAGTGGAATCCCTGTTAGGGAGCGGATAATTTATACACAGACCTTCATGAGAGGTGGCCTACTGCGAAAAACCATGAAAAAGATATATATTGGGAAAACAGCCCTTAAAACCTCTCGAAATGGTTGTAAACATCAGAAAAAGAGGTAAGATGCTATCTCAACCCTGTCGTCCACCCACCACAGTCATCCCATCAACCATGTGCATCTCCGTCGAGTGCTGAACTGTGACAGATTGACCATCATGAGTGCTGTTGCTACAAGTGTTGACCAATGAATGTTCTATTGTACACACATACAGGACCATAATCATCTGCTCTCCAATCCACTTGTGACTATGGATGTAATATTGTTTTTCTAAATAGGGCTGTTTAAAGAAATTACTAAACCAATATACAAACCAACACTTGGAACAAATCACGCAGTGTCATATACAGACTATGACCAGTGTGGACATTGACTCACCTAAATCTCATCTCCTTCATATGGCAAAATACTTATGTAGAAGAGAGCAGGCTAATTGTCACATATTTCTCAGTAATTGTTAAGTTTTGAATCAATAGTACACACTGGCAAATATTCAAAAAAAGGGATATAAATTATATAATGAAGGTAGATTATAGCTGAAAGGTTGAACTGTGTTCTTGTATAAAAATTAAATAAATAAATAAATAAAAGTGGCAAGCCACCATGAAAAATATCGACTGGAGAAATGTTTGACAACTAGCACCGGTCTTCCAATACTGTATAAAATACATTAATGTGGAGATGTGAAAATATATTTAGTATATATTATATACTAATATATAATATATTATATTAAGATTTCAAATTTTAATGTTATGAGTAATTATTCACAATTATTTACAGAAATATGCCATTCATTTTTTTTATCAATTGATAGCCCTAGTTTTTACTATTTTATTTTATGAATTTTTAATTAACCAGTTAACTTGCAAATTTAAATTATTTTCAGTGTTCAAACTTTAGTGCTATATGCAATTATTTTCAGAAATCTGTGCAATTTTTACTATTTTAATTTATGAATTTGTTTATTTTAATTCACTATTTCACTTGCAAACTAAAATTACTTTGCGTTCAGTTATGTGCATATTTACAGAAATCTGTGCAATTAAACTTGTAATTGTTTGACAGCCCTAGTTTTTACTATTTCATCTTCATGTTTATATTATAATGTTTATTTTTTAATTCACTAGGTCATGTGCAGACTAAAATTATTTTCAGTGTTATCAGCTTAATATATACTGTTCTAATATATATATATATATATTTTTACAGTGGGTACGGAAAGTATCAGACCCCCTTAAATTTTTCACTCTTTGTTATATGCAGCATTTGCTAAAATCATTTAGTTCATTTTTTTTCCTCATTAATTACACACAGCACCCCATTTGACAGAAAAACACAGAATTGTTGACATTTTGCAGATTTTAAAAAAGAAAAATGAATTCACATGGTCCTAGTATTAACCCTTTGCTCAGTATTTAGTAGAAGCACCCTTTTGATTTAATACAGCCATGAGTCTTTTTGGGAAAGATGCAACAAGTTTATTTGGGGATCCTCTGCCATCCTTGCAGATCCTCTCCAGTTCTGTCATTGGATAAACGTTTGGACAGCCATTTTTGTCTTCAAATGCTCAATTGGGTTTAAGTAGGGCTCTGGCTGGGCCATTCAAGAACTAGTCACGGAGTTGTTGTGAAGCCATTCCTTCGTTATTTTAGCTGTGTGCTTAGGGTATTGTCTTGTTGGAAGGTAAACCTTCGGCCCAGTCTGAGGTCCTGAGCACTCTGGAGAAGGTTTTGTCCAGGAATCCCTGTACTTGGCCGCACTATCTTTCCCTCGATTGCAACCAGTCGTCCTGTCCCTGCAGCTGAAAAACGCCCCCACAGCATATGCTGCCACCACCATGCTTCACTGTTGGAACTGTATTGGACAGGTGATGAGCAGTGCCTGGTTTTCTCCACACATACCGCTTAGAATTAAGGCCAAAAGTTCTATCTTGGTTCATCAGACCAGAGAACTTATTTGCACCATCTTGGAGTCCTTCAGGTGTTTTTTTAAAATCCATGCAGGCTCATTGCGCCACTCTGCCATAAAGCCCCGACTGGTGGAGTGCAGTATGTGACTTTCTACAACTTTCTCCCATCTCCCGAATGCATCTTGGAGCTCAGCCACAGTGATCTTTGGGTTCTTCTTTACCTCTCTCACCAAGGCTCTTCTCCCCCGATAGCTCAGTTTGGCCGGACGGCCAGCTAGGAAGGGTTCTGGTCGTCCCAAACGTCTTCCATTTAAGGATTATGGAGGCCATTGCTCTTAACCTTAAGTTAAGAGGAAGGAACCTTAAGTGCAGCAGAATTTTTTTTGTAACCTGGCCAGTTTGCCTTGCCACAATTCTGTCTCTAGCTTTCAGGCAGTTCTTTGACCTCATGTTTATTTATTGACATGCACTGTGAGCTGTAAGGTCTTTTAGACAGGTGTGTGGCTTTTTTCCAATAATTCAAACACAGCTGGACAAATAGGTGGAACCATCTCAAGGATGATCAGAAGAAATGCAGACTGAGTTAAAATTAGTGTCACAGCAAAGGGTTGAATCTTAGACCATGTGATATTTCAGTTTTTCTTTTTAATAATCTGCAAAAATGTCAACAATTCTGTGATTTTCTGTCAATATGGGGTGCTGTGTGTACATTAATGAGGAAAAAAAATGAACTTAAATGATTTTAGCAAATGGCTGCAATATAACAAAGAGTGAAAAATGTAAGGGGGTCTGAATACTTTCCGTACCCACTGTATATATATACATATATATCAGAATATAGGACCAGCCTATTCTTTATAAATGTATCATATTATTTTGGAACATATAGTATTACCATGGTGTTCATTGACATTTCATGGAGTACCATGAATACTATGATATTTGAATTTGTTATTTATTCAGTTTCATAATATTACTATGGTGTCACCATACTACATTTTGTTAGGGGAATCCAGCTTTCATTTTAAGTCATGTTTAAGTCTTTGGCTTAATGCCTGTCTGTATTGAGGCATCAGCAGTGATAATAGTGTGTGATTGTGTGTGTTCTGCTGTATCCTGCTGAGAATGTGTGTGTGCTGGCTTGTGTGTGCTTGCTTTCACATACACGTGCGTATCGATTGCCAGTACATTTATCGCTCAGACGTGTTACATCCTCACTGTTTTAGACACGTGTTGTCTGGCCGTCTGATCAAGCGAGGTTTGTGGCATGCTGAAAGCCGTCGGCTCTATCAACAGCCAGAAAGTCATTACCGTTCACCACACATCTGTCCATCAATACTAAACCATTAGGGCCGTCAGTGGTTCTCTTATGTATCGTAAAAAGCTGTGTTTGGTTCCATCCATCTCTCCCGCCCCATCCCCGCTTGTGTGTTTGATCTATAAATAGACCATCTGTACGTGGCATTGGTCATGTGACTAAGGATCAATGTGGGAAATGGGAAAAATGAGTGTTGGGCATTAAAAAGGTCAGTAAACCTGATTTACCAAGGCACTCTTGATGTGAGTGTTTGGGTTGCACTAAATGCGATCAGTGGGTTGTTTGACAGTTATCGATCATGTCAGCAACAATGAAGCGAAATACATTCATAAATCTGGCCCAAACTGAGGTGTAATTCATACAAAATAGCTGTTTTGATTTTGCATTCCCTTTATTGATCCTGAATGTCTGCCTGATCCATGCAGAACGGATTCTGGGACTATTTTATCAGTTTTTGTCATACTAAGCAAATGTAATAACATGCGCATCTGTATGCAGCTCTCTGCTGGAACAGAAGGAAGACCTGCGCAAACGTCTCTCCTACACCACTCATAAGCTGGAGCTTTTAGAGCGTGAGTTTGACTCCACGAGGCAGTACCTGGAGACCGAGCTGCGCCGAGCCCAGGAGGAACTCGACAAGTTCACTGACAAATTACGCCGGTAAGAAAAGCGTACACAATAGCATCTGGCCTTAATATAGTGGGGCTTTCTATTCACATATGGTAACTAACTAAACAATTTACCAGAGAGGACAATCAACTTGGCTCTCAATTTGCCTACTTATACTATGCTCTTTAAGTATGTACCTGCTGTTGTTGCAAAAGAAATTAGGGAAGCACGATATTGGATTTTTGCCGGTATGCTGATATTTTTCAACTCATTTTGGCCAATAGCCCGATGCCGATACCAATATATTTCCTTTTGTCTGAAAACTGTTGTTTTTTCAGACAAATGCAGTGGTAACTTTAACATTTTATTGGAAGATTTAACATTTGTAGATGGTCTAAAGCAGGGGTAGGCAACGTCTGTCCTGGAGTGCCGTCCTGCAGAGTTTAGCTCCAACCCTGAAAAAAACCTCACCTGCCTGTAGCCCTAGTAATTCTGAAGACATTGATTAGCTTGTTCAGGTGTGTTTGATTAGGGTTGGAGCTAAACTCTACAGGACAGTGGCACTCCAGGACCAAAAATTCTGAAAATCTTTTTAGATTTCCTTTTAAGTGTCATAATTTGTTTTGGGGGAAAAAAAACATTACACATTATGAGTAAATCTGTATATAATTTTATATATACAGTATATAGTTTTAAGCTTGTACTGCAACTATACTAAAAGTGAACGTATAGGTATACTGATAGTTTACTAATTAAATATTTGTAGTAGCATTTTTAGTACACTTTGAAGTATAGTCTCAGTAAACTACTAGTTTAGTAGTTTTATACTGCAAGTATACTCATAAGTTTTCTTTAAGTGAACTTTACATCATACTTTAAGTATATTACTATGTCCCTATTTAGGTATTAATTTGTATATATTTTGTTATATGAATATCTGAACATACAAAACATAAAAAGAGAGTACAGAGTATTTGCTTGTAAACGAAAAAAAATATTCTAGCTTCATGCATTAGTTTTTTTAAACTCTTGAATGTAAGTTTCATAAAAAAACTTTATAAAAACAAAAAAAATAAAGAAATAAACAACATTTTGAACAAAAAGCTGAAAAAAATACTATGAATTGGATTCAGAATGATAATCAAAACGTAGATGGAGTTGATCAACACCCCATTATTACCTCTTCATTGGTTGACATTTTATTCCATAACGTTACACAGTTTTGATGCTGTTTTATATCTGATGATCATGTCAGATTACATGTGGAAGTATCTGTTGTTTCGGTTTCTTCTTCACTTGTGTTTTTTGGAAATTCTGTACAGAAGATGTGTACTAAGATGTAGCTGAGCATACACAAGTTATTCGTCTTATCGCCAAGGCACAGTATCGTGCATCCTTAGCTAACATCTATCCAAATTCATCCCCATAAAAATTACTCAAACTTAAGGTTAATACAGTAGTGTAAAAAGTATTTGCATCCCACCTGATTTTGACTTTTATTGTATGTTTCTCTCATAGTATGGGTATATATTAGTCAGAACACAAAGTATACACAAAGTGTCCAAATATGCCTACTTCTTTTCTATATAGTAGGCAATAATCAAAATTGAAATGTTTGTAGGTTGCAAGTCTTCTTGTAAAGAAGTTATCAAACAGTAAAACACGATGGCGGCACTTTGCATCTGTCAATTTGGGGTGTTTCCCAAAAGCATCATTAGCCAACTATGGCCAAAAGTTCCATTATTACCAACATAGTACAACAATTTGGTGTTTTCCAAATCTTTAGTTCCAATGAACATTCGCAAACAGCATTGCAAAGTTGTGTGGGAGCTACAGCTCTCAACCTGTTGTTAAAAGCATAGTTTCTTTTTAGTAGGACATATGGACTTGTATATACTTTTATATGGACAAAATACACAAGCTAACGTGTAGTGCAATCTATATTGTTCATTCCATACATTTACAAATTTGTTTATGTCTTCTACTTTGTTAACAGAATTAAAACATAATTTCTGAAATATGCAGATGCATGTATTTGCTCTATACGGGGGAACCTGGAGTGATGTAAGGGAAGCCACTAAATACAGCTAAACAACAGAGAACAAAAATAGTAAAGTAGTCCTCATATCCCATGTTCATTAATTACAGCAATAATCTGACATTAATTTGCTTAATATCATTAATGACAGTTCTAACTAATGTGGTTCGAATGATGTATGTGACAAAGTTCCCATTTTCAGGAAACAGTAATCACGAGCTTGTCTCTACAACAATGCATCGTACTACAGTGATTAAGAGAGTAACATTGTTGTTCAGGAAACACACCCCTGAAGTATAATTTCTGCTACAATTCCTAAAGAAAATGTCTGACTATCTGCATGTGAGCTGAATATAAAGCATAATTGGGTGATGCAGCAGGGCATGATTCACACAGAATCCAACACCAATGCATAATCAGGTCCATATCTGAATGGCTAAAAACAAACAAAATTAAGGTTAATCCAACTTTAACCAATGCATAATCAGGTCCATATCTGAATGGCTAAAAACAAACAAAATTAAGGTTATGGATTGCCCTAGTCAAATCCCTGACTTTAATCCAATTGCTTTAGTTGTTTGAAATGCATGCATTTGCAAAAAACAGAAATTTTTCACAGTGGTGTTTTGAGTGTATTATAAAGTTGCACTTGTCATTTGTAAATATACATCATTTCCTGTTTTATTGTTTAAAGCAAAAATGTTTTACTCCTAAATGCAAACAAGTCTTAAGGTAGTACATTTTGCGAAAAATATCGGGATATCAGTAACCTGACAAATGTGGTTTTGCATTGTCTGAAATATGCATGGACGTCCCTAATGTCTTCTTACATGTGGCTTAGTCAAGTTACATTTGCCAAGGGCACTGTTGCCATGGTAACAGTCTGGAGATCCAACACGTTCTCACTCCCAACTAGTCACATATTGACGCTTGGTCATGACCCCTTGGCATCGCTTTTTGACATTTAAGGTACCCTTTTAGTGTCACTTTTCAATGCTTGAATCTTTTAATTATGTTACAGAGTACCCTTTCTTTGAGGCATAAACATTTCTTTCTCACGCAAATGGCGATCCTGCATCTTTGCTCCTAAAGGTAGACCTCCATTGTACCAAATCATAATTACAATCACCTGTTTCAGTTGTTTGCCTTAATTTAGGATGGTTTGCATGCATTGTCTGCAATGAAATACAAGTCAAAGTAAATTTAGATTTGCGTTTTCCAACTGTCCCAACTTTTTCTGATTTGGGGTTGTATATAAATGTATACTTTCATTGGAGCACCTAACCCCACCCCTAAACCTACCCACTTCTGAACAATATAAAACAACGTAACAGGCAAATTAAAAGTACAGTCCCAGGAATTTATAGCAAAAACTGATCATAAAAAGCAGTATAAATTACAAACAAGTTGTGTTGCATTCCAAGTATTCTGAAGCCATACAATATCTTTATGAAAAGAACAGAGTAAATCATAAGGTTTTATTTGCTCAAAATGATCCCGCTCCATCAAAGCGCTCACATCTCATTCAAAAAGATACTCCCGAACATTAACATGGCGCAATCGGTCAGAAGACACACAAGAGTCAATGGCATTTCACAATTTCACAACCAACGCTACTGTAAGGCAATTTTTGAATTTGTGCACAGACTGAGGACAGGATCTGAGCTTTACGGCGGACAGAGATGGTGATCGCATCTATTCCTCTCACAAATCAATCATTTTGCTTCAAAACTTGGAATCATGGATCGCGGAATGGACTAAAAGAAAGGGGGGCTGGAGTGATTTACTTGAGGTTCTGACAAAATGTTTTGTTTAATGTTATAAATTAGTCTATTTAAAAATATTTATTAATTTAACTGAATTCATTATGTAAAAAAAAAAACATTTTAAATGAATGAAGACTTGTTTTGTCAACAGACTTGTTTCGTTAACACTGGTCGTTTTTGAACAAATCTTTAAAATCTTGAATGACTCATGATGCCCAACATCAGACTATATCCTTACATAAACATCCCAATACATTTTAACTACTGTGTAGACTGTTTGTGAAGCGGTTTCAAACGTAAAGCTTACATGATGAGCACTGCTCTTTCTGGATCAGCGGCTGCGCGAAAGCAGGTTTAAATATTCCGACATGATTGTGATTTCAAAGGCTTATATAGCGGAATCATCATCATTTAGGAATAAGATTGCATGTGTTTGAATCGTGATCAGACTCTTTTAATGCTTAATCGTGCACACATATGAGTCTATAACCAATTTTTTTGTATGTCATATTAGTACCAGACCTCAAAATTAACCCAGGCCCAGGCCCCCCGCTTCCGCGATCCATGCTTGGAATATTAATATTTTTTTAATAGTTGTATCTTCCTTTTATATCCTGTGTTTTATTGACAAATGTGACCCTGGACCACAAAACCAGTCTTAAGTCGCTGGGGTATATTTGTAGCAATAGCCGAAAATACATTGTATGGGTCAAAAGGTGATTAAAGGTGATTTTCTCAGTATTTAGATTTTTTTGCACCCTCAGATTTGAGATTTTCAAATAGTTGTATCTCGGCCAAATATTGTTCTATCCTAACAAACCATACATCCATGGAAAGCTTATTTATTCAGCTTTCATATGATATAGAAATCTCAATTTCGTAAAATTGACACTTGTGGTCCAGGGTCACAAATAGTAGGTTTAGGGACAAGGGTTGTGTTACGTGCTCTGAAATGTGTAAATGTACACATGTACAAGTGTAATTTGTAATATAAATATTGTTTACATTGAAAAAAAAAAAAAATCACACCCCAACATACAGTATATGCAATAATGGCACTATTATTACCCAATATATAATTTAATCATAACGATAAAATTGCCAATGCCTTTTGCGTCAGCATATTGACGCCAAAGGTTTCTAGATGGAGGACCCTGCACATCAAAAAAATAAGCTTAAAGTGGCACCACGTGCATCAGAAAGTCACGCCAAAGGGCCCTGACCAAGCATCAATATGTGATGAGCTGGGAGTGAGAACAGGCATGTTTGACTTCATGCGTCTCTGCACAGACCGATTGGCGAGAGTTGCTGCTTGCAGTCAGGGGTGGAATTGAAAGTGGAAACGTCAAGTCAGACACTTTCAGCTCCCGGTAGTGACGCTCGTGCGGTGTTAGCATACTCTATCACAGATGAAGTGAATTAAATGCAATATTTGTCAAATACACAGACGTTTCAGAAACGTTTTCATGAGCAACAGAAACACTTTTTATATTCTACTTAATTCAGCACCATCTGCTCAAGAATAAAGTTCAACATGAACATATACTATTTAAATACCAATAGTGGGTATATATGCTTTTTTGATGAACGTCAGCATTTTTGATAAATGTGACTCAATATAACCATGCAACTACAGTAAAACAAGCTTTTACTGTTCAAAAAGCACAGATTTGTGAGCATTAGTGGAACTGAAGGTGTCAGAATAAACCCAAAAAACATGTCATTGTTGTCATGTGGTGAATTTGGTGAATCGTGAAACAGCTGTGTCGTCATCAGAGCTCTTGTAGTTGCTCTAGACTAGAGAAACTGTGCCGGCTGATCCTATAAGTCACAATGAAAGTGCTGTCCAAGTCCAAAATTTCTAAATGCACTGCTTCGTCATCGGTTGCTGCATGTCAACCACACCTGAACACACCTTATGTGTTCTGAAATAAATGACCAGTCAAATAGTATCCACTTTGTAACTTTTTGCTCAGTAAATGACTTACAAATAGCACATATACAGGTGCATCTCAATAAATTAGAATGTCGTGAAAAGTTTTCTTGTAACTTATTTGTCAAACTTTCATATATTTTAGCTTTAAAGTAAAACATTTCTGCTTACAGCTCCAGTCATCTCAAAATATTAGAATATTTACATTTGAGTTTCAATAAATGTGTCGGGTATCTCTTGTTCTTTGAAACCACAATATACACTTTTGACGATGACTCACAGAGGGTCATTACTGAAAGGTGTGGCTGTTTACAGAGTGCTGTATCAAAGCATATTAAATGCAAAGTTGACCGGAAGGAAGAATTTGGGTAGGAAAAGGTGCACAAGCAACAGGGATGACCGCAAGCTTGAGAATACAGTCAAGCAAAGCTGATTCAAACACTTGGGAGAGCTTCACAAGGAGTGGACTGAAGCTGGAAACAAGAGTCACCACGCTCAACACAGGAAAAGGGCTACCAATCCATTTCTGAACCAGAGACAACGTATCTTACTGTGGAGAAAAAGAACTGGACTGTTGCTCTGCATTCAATTTTGCATTTCATTTTACTTATGGAGAGGCACAGAATCCATGTTGCTCCAGTGTGAAGTTTACATGATGATTTGGGCTGCCATGTTCTCTGGTGTTGGTCCACTGTGGAAGTCCACAGTCAATGCAGCCATCTACCAGGAGATTTTAGAACACTTCATGCTTCCTTCTTAGCTTTATGGAGATGCTGATTTCATTTTTCAGAACTTACTGACTGCCAAAGGTAGTTAGAAATGGTGCAAAATTATAGAGAATCTATGGGGTATTGTATCACAGACTTCTTCACATCATATACTTTAAAAAAAAATATGTGGCAGCTGCCCTCGTGTTCCTTGTCTTCCACTTAAAAAGGTGCCTTTGCCCTAACATTTAAACATACTACAATTTAGGATGCACTGTTTCTAACCTTGCCTACTATTGTGGATGGATAGTAAGTGAATTGGGACATAGAGAGATCGTTTCTCTTCACTTGGCCAATGCCAAGTGCGTAGGAGTCAGTTATACAGTTATAGCTTGGCCATGTGTTGGGCTCGTCGGTCCATTGTAAAATAAATGTTATGAATTGATGCCGCAACGATACCATAATATAATGCGGAAGATGAACAGGTTGTGAGAAGTTTTGGCAACCGACTTGTGATTATCTAACAGATGTGTCTAAGGAAATAAGGAAGGCGTTTAAGACCTTCCAGTGCGTGCTAGATTTGAAAAAAATACGTTTTGTTCATGTGTTTCCCACAGAATACAGAGCAGTTACTCAGCACTGCAGAGGATCAACCAGGACTTAGAGGATAAAATCCACCAAAATGTGAGTGCACACATCGGCCACACACTAAAAAAGCACTAATTATACAAGAGGTGTCTGGGTGAACGCACACGCACTGCCTTTTGTTTTAATGTGCGAATGGTTTTGTTCGCATATGTGTTTATGAGTACTCATCTCCCTCTTTAAGTGTTTTCCTGTTTAAATGGGTTTTCGGATGAAAGTGTTTACATCACTGTCCACACTTCTGTTCGTGTGTGTACGTGTTTTCTGGTGTGGCAGATTAGGGAATGTGTTAAACATGTACAATAGCGCTGAATGCACCCAGAGTCTATTTGAATATCAATACACTGCCACTGGTGCGCCTGACGTTAATTATAGTCCATTACAACAGCCTGTCCGCCTTCACAAGACAGTGTGATAGTGAGTCTATTATACTTGCAAAATCTGCATCACAGCCTGTTTGTTAGTTTGAAGTTTGAAACAATTAAATTATAATTAGCCTGCCTGCTGCAGTACATTGTATGACCATAACATGCCTGTATTAGGATCCACCCCTCAGGGTTTACTCTGAGTTTGTTATAGTAAACACATTTTTGTAGCAACAGATTGCGCCCATAAAGACGTCAGGAGTATCCTAGGATGACTTAACATGTGCACTGACTTCTCCCTGTGTGAAATTGTCTATATTCATACTGGTGGTCTATTAGGGCCTATATCATTGCAAATGCATATCACAGTTTTTTTCTGAAAATGTGCTCCTTTTATCCAGTCACAGCACCATGATGATGAGAAACGGGCTCTTAGCAGAGAAATCATCGTCCTTAACAATCATCTCATGGAAGCTAAGATGACCATTGAGAAACTGAGAGAGGACAATGTAAGAGAAATAATGACTGATTTCTTTACACACTGAGGCTTAATGGAGGTCTTTTAGAGGACAGTGTATTTGCTTTTCGTTACCTAATGTTCCTTTTCTACCACTCTCAATAGGACTTGTACAGAAAGGACTGTAACCTGGCTGCACAGCTCTTGCAGTGTAATAAGTCACATTACAGAGCCCAGTTATCTGAGGTAAGTTGGCACACAAACCTTGCTAAATAGATGTTGTCATTATTGTTCTATTTATGGGTGCTACAGTATGCAGTAATTTGTGACGTGAAAAACTTGTTAGTCCCTTCATTATTTCCTTTTTCTAGGCAAAATATTTTTAATTAACCATGATTTTATAAGAATGTTTCTTTCTTGTTAACTGGTAGTCATTTTAAAACTTTCCCATCCTGTTAGGTTCTAACTTGTTAATTTTCTTGCCATTGTGTAGATTCAATATAATTAATAAATGTATTTACAATTGAATGATTGTAATTAATTTCATGCCTGAGCTTGAACAGATCATATTTCAAAAAGATAGAAATGCATCTTTAAATTAAAACAAAAGCAGTAATAAAAAATTTACCTCTCCGTTATAATGGACCATCTTAGCTTTCTTTCATTATGACAGATAAAAAATAAGGTAAGTTTCCTTATTTTAGAAACATTCCCATAACAAGGGATGCTAATAGGCAAAAAATAAATAAAATAAAACAAAATAATAGGTAACCATTATTGCTTCTATGGTACTGTACCATGTATGAGCTGAGTTTACTTCCCACAGGTGAAATGGTTTTGGCAGCAAGCCACGCATCTGCTACTCTAGGTGCTATCTGTTCATTTTTTGAAAATGCTAATATTGAGTATCTAAAAATGAAATGTACATTCTGAAATGTAATTGCATATTTCTATTTAACAACAATTAATAACAAAAGAGCATAACCGGAAATTTACAACCTGGTCTGTCAAGGTGTTGGATAATAGTTATTTATAGCACAACTTCTATTCCAAGGTCTTTACATAGCCTATTTGGATGTCATCCACACAATATCTCTTCTCCATCTAAATAAACCCAACTATCCCCTTTTGTGCAATATAATTTAACCAGTAAACATTTTTTGAAAGACTAATATTAATGTAGGAAATCATAAATTATTTTTATTTAGTGGGATCTACGAATATTTAGGTCAACCATAGTAAATCAAGTTCTTGTTTAAATAAATATTGAGGTTCTGTCCCAATTAAGAGTGGGTGACTCTTCTAGCAAGGTGAAAAGTGGGAGAATGTTTAAGGAATAATAGTGTGTGCCAATAAACCTGGCAGTTTATTCTTCAAATCTGCTCCAAGCCTTATGCCAGTCCCATGATGTCTGGAGCAGAGACTTATGTTGGAATGCTGCCTGCTGAAAAAACCTGTTCATATTTGGCATATATATTTGAATGGAAACATCAATGTGTCTGTTACACAATGTGTTCAGGGAATTCAGCCTTGCATATTGTTTTATATGAAAATGCCAAAGATTTGGCACTAAGCATTCATTAAAATAGCTGGACATAGCTGGACAAGGTGTCTCATGTGGTTATGAGGAAAAATTTAGTTTCTGAATAGCCATAAAAATAAAAAATTAAAAGCAGCCCAAAAAGTCTTAGAAGCAACAACACTCAGAAGGTCAACAGATGTTGTATGAATTAGATATCAAATTGGATTTGTTGAACCGAGACCAACCCTACTGATTTTGAAGGAATACAATTTTTGCTTTGTCTTGGCTCCTCTTATCATGTTTCTATAATAAGCCATGTTCTGTTAGCTAATTAGCTGCAATTTACTTTCTTCTTGTTGCTATGGTGAAAGAACTGAGAGGTAAAAAGAGTTGTGATATCGGATTGATGCCTAGTATTCTGTGTGTAGTGTCAGTGGCAATGAAATCTGTGGTTCTTCCCTCTGGCCAATGTTTGCTAAATGAAATACTAAAAACCATGTACTTACATAGACCATTAGTACAGACTTGTCTGAAGACTTAATACTGGCCTTTAACAATATCTATGGCTGTCTGCTTTACAAATGTACTTCTGTGTTCACTGGGTGCTTCGATTCCATGAACTGGTTTCTTGTATGTTTCTTACTGCCTCTTACGGATATTGACCTCACTTAAGCTATTATTCCCTCTTATCCCTCCCAGATAGGATTCCATTAGAGCCTACCTTTTTCTCTTAGTGTGCAAGTCTCTCAACTCCTATTGTTCATTGGGTCCATCTAATGGAAATCTGTGTTTTACTCTCTCTCAGTTGCCTGCAGAGTTTCAAGAGCGTGTAAGCTTGCACATGGAGGGTTCTTCCCTCTGCCACTCCCCATATGCCGACACAGTGCCTGCCTCTGTCATTGCTAAGGTCCTAGAGAAACCGGACGAGGTCTGCAGCAGTCAAGCCTCTCACTCACCCAGCCCACAACCCCAGGAACGCCAGGGCTTCCTCGTGGGCACAAGCCTTGTGGGTAGCACTGAGCGCCTTGGCCTCCGAGCTACTTACAAATCAGACCTGTACAGCAGTGACACAGCACTTTATTGCCCTGACGAACGGAGACGAGAGCGCAGACCCAGCATGGACCTCCGTGGACAGCGGACAGTGTATGAACCCCAGAACTCCACTGATAGCAACCCAGAAGAGGGATCCATGTCCCTGCAGCCGGGCTTCTCGCAGGACCACTTCCGAAAGTTTACAACCTCTCTGGGAGGAGGCTCTAGCTCTTACTCCAGCTTTAGTGGAGGAGGGTCAGAGGACAAGGGTCAGGAACCTCCGAGCAGTGCTGCATCTTCTCCACACCACCACGCCCTTTACATGGACTGGAGGGATGGGGGTGAATACGAGCACAAGAGTGACTCTTCCTGGGAGAGGGAGAGTCCAAGCACCTTTTCCAAGGGCCACACTTTTCAACCGCCTGAGTCCAGCCACCATCAGAATGGTAGCTCACCCATCTACAGCAGAACAATGTCCTCCTGTTACAGTGAACCTTACGAGCCCCTACCACCTTCCACCTCACCCAGCATCACCTATGGTGACAGTCGGCGTGGAAGTACTTTTGCTCCTGAGGAAGAAGAGCTGATTGGTCGGTGGCGGCAACTGAGTGTGGAAGATCTGAGTGCCCACTCATACCGCAGTCCTGGACGGGCCTCACCCTACAGCTTCTCTGAGCAGCACTTCTCTGTCCGGCCTGCAAAAATTCGCCTTGGTCCTCTCTACAGTAGCTTCCAGGAGGGTACTGATGTATACCACCATCATGCTGGGGTACTAGATCCCTTCTCTAGCCCCAGCCCTGATTGCAGCCCAGGCCTACGGCAGCAGCAAAGCCAACCTCACCTGTACCACTCCAAGGAGGATAGCCAAGAGTCAGAGCACAGCCTCTACAGCCCCAAGGATGGTGGGGTGGCAGCCGGGGGCCAGGCAACAGAGTACGTTGACGTAAGTCCCAACAGTTCAAATGAGTCACTGGACCATGGATCTCTGGAGATGGCTGCCGAGCTGCAGCATTACCAACCCGAGAGGCACAGCGTGTCCCCTCAGGGAACAACCCCACCACCTCCTCCACAACAACCGTACCAAAAATTTGGCACACTAGGGCTGTCACGTAAGGACAGTCTCACCAAGGCACAGCTCTATGGTACTCTACTAAACTAAGTGCAGAGTTTCCTGGTTACTCACATTTACAGCTCTGTGGTACTCTATTAAACTAAGAGCAGAGTTTCCTGGTTACTCTCTTTTACAGCTCTGTGGTACTCTACTAAACTAAGAGCAGAATTTCCTGGTTACTCTCTTTTACAGCTCTACGGTACTTTACTAAACTAAGAGCAGGGTTTCCGGGTTACTCTCTTTTGTCAGTAGGTTTTGAATGTTAAGCTACAGTTTGAGCAAAACACATAATGGGATTTTCTGTTGAATATTTTCAGTCCATCAGCTCTCTTATAATTTTTCTCTCTAATTCTGTATCTGTTAGTGTTTTCTAAACATCGAACATGAATTGCTCATGTTTCTACAGTTGATATGAAGTTCTAACATTCAGCACTATTTGTATAGCCTATTTTGAAAGTTTATTAATGGTTCTGTGTGGTTTGTGAGAAAGTATTTTAAGTGCATTAGGTGCATTATGAATTTTTGGAAACTTGTCTGAAGAGAGAGAGATTAACTTTATTTTACCAAAAGCCTTCTGGGCTCACAAGGGTTTGTGAATGGACAGCACATGCTATGTAAAAAAATGCTAATTTTGACAAGAAATTTGATCTTTTATTATATAATTTATGAATAGCTGTATTTATTGTTAAGTATGCTATATCTATAATTGTTTCATAAATGTAACACTATGGAGAGATTCAAAAATCTATATAATTGTAAATTATTTATATTGCTATAAATAAGGCAATCAGCACAATTATTCATGCCGCAAACAATTAAACATGCCTCGAATGAAGTTAAGTCATGATGACAATTTGAGATTTAACAACGACCCACTGACAGATCGTTCCACAGGTTTGTGGGCGAGACCTTGTGAAAATATTTTTGAGAATAAACTCTGCATGGATTCATATTACTCTAAATCAGTCCTTCAAGATCAAGTCTCAACCAAAGTGATACTTCTAATCTATTTCTATTTCAAATAGATTTGATACTACTCAAATCTATTACACCATCAAACAAGTACATATTGAAAGCACTGGGCATTTTTTTAAACTCCTGATGTGTTTTGTTGGGCGATGGAATTTCTGAGGTGATTGTTCTTTTCAATGTTTTCTCTCTTTTGTTCCTCAGTGCTGTAAGCCCCTCCCTCAGGCCCTCTCTACCTCACGATTCAATCCCTCTCTTCTTTCTTAATCAGCTGGGATCCTGTGTCAGTTGACACAATGATGCATGACTCTGTTTCTTCAGTTTTGCTTTCTATATCTAATAAAGCACAATAGTTGCACCATGTCTGTCTCTTTAACTCCCTTTTGTTTCCTTCACTGTTGTAGAGCAATACTTGCTGCTGAGGTGTATTGGGAAGAATTTATAATCTGGAGTTCTGTTTCCTGCATGAAATGTTTCCTTGTTGTATGTGAATGGCAGCATACAAAGGAAGGACCTTGGTCCTCCTCCACAAATGACAGAGTTTCTTTCCAGCATTCAATTTATTCAGTCTTTACAGAATAACAGAAGCACAGCATTTACACTCAAAACATTTCATGTTTGTGCATGTGATTAAGAACAGTAGCCAGTAAAATCCCTACAGCTCCACTGCGAATGAAATTTATCTAATAATAGCTAATGCACAGAGGTATATAGCGGAGGTAATGAAATTTATGCAGCTATTACTCTGATTCACTTTTTTGTTTGAGTAGTGACACCACGCTATCTGCAGAGCCACAACCTACGCGTTTCCTTTTTCATTTCCTTTGGACACTGGGATGTCACAAACATTTCAAATACATTTTGAAATGAGTCACAGGGTGGGAGTTGCCAGGTTTACTTCACAGCATTATGAGAAGATGATATTCTGGGAGGCTAAAGTGTGACTAGTTCACTTCATAGAAGAATAGGTCTGTCAAATTAATTGCTGAACAACATTCAACTATCTTGATGTATTGTAATAACTTGGTCACAAATCACCAGTTAAACTACATCGAGAGATATACAGTGGTGTACATGTTATTCTGTATTCATGTAAGCTCTGAGCCATATGTTTCTTGGGCACGTTGTTCCTGTCATTTGTATTCAAGGGATATGTCGGACTCGATACTTTCAGGCTCTCATTCACAGAGAAGAGTGAGTCACAAGCCTGAGGCCATCTCTGAAAACATTGCAGCAAAGATACAGGGAACAGATGGACATTTTAATTTCCTGTCCCTTATCCAGTAAGTCCCTCAGGTACTTGGCCAAAAACACTCCCCAAAAATCCAATACACTGATGTTCGAGGTTTGCAGTTGCCACATTTGTGAAGAGTGGTTCTGCTTCTTCTCCTCAGCTCCTAAGCCCCACCATGCTTTCACTGAGGTCCCAGAGCCGTTTAGCAGTATGGTCATCGGTGGCTTTAGAGAGCAATTGTTCTTCTTCACAATTAGCAAAGCATTTTCCAGACACACCCTCAACTTCAGGCGAGCATGCCAGGTACAGTGGGGTCTGAGCACCCTCCAGTGGGCTTTTGAAGAACAACCAAGAGACCAGCAAGAAAAGAGGCTTAATCAGCAGGGGGATGTTGACGTGCCGGCCCAATCTGGTCCTTACGATACCCGGAGTGAGGGCATTTACAGTTACCCCAGTACCATCTAGCCTGCGGGCCAGCTCGCGAGTAAACAGTAGGTTGGCAAGCTTGCTCTGGCTATAGCAAAAAGCTTTGTTGTAATTCTGTTCGCTGTTCAAGTCCTCGAAATTGATGCTGCCATACTTGTAGAGTTTGGAGGAGACCACGACGATACGGTTGGGAGCCGACTGCTTTAGGAAGTCCAGCAGAAGATTTGTCAGAAGGAAGTGACCCAGGTGGTTCACTCCCAACTGCATTTCATAGCCCTCTTCTGTCTTACTGTAGGGACACTGGTAGAGACCCGCGTTGTTGATAAGAACATCAATCCTTGGCTCCTCCTAATTTTGTAACACAATTAGGAGTTTAGAAATTTTAGTTTGTGCACATCTAATCACACTTAGTGTATACATGCAATAGAGAAAACAAACAACTTTAGACACATTGAAAAAAATGATGTGGTATAGTCGTTTAGCTTGGTTAAGACTGAAATTTTCAAATACAGATAGACTAATATCCTCAAGTCTTCTGGCATGCTGTTTAAGAGGCAAACACTGTGGATGGTGAAAACCTCAAGGAGGCTGTCTTGGAACTTGAGGTATATCTAAGAGGGAAAATGCTATTCTATCCAACAGAATTTTGTGTAGCTAGATATTGACTCGCTGCAGAAAATGTAACTAAAATGGATGCATATAAATGTCTACTAAATCTACATTGGACATCAGGGCTGGTTGTCACATGAGGAAGTTGTTACAATAGCTGTATGTCAGTCAGGGCCGCTGCTGGCCAAATGGGTGCCCTAAGCAGAATTGTATTGTTGTGCCCCCTCCCCAAAATATTATGGAAGTAAATTTTTTTGTAAAATACTATAGGGGTCAAAATAGAATAATTTAATAATTTAAATATAAAAGTAAACAAATAAATAAATTGTAATTAAATTGAATTATTTACAAATTACAGTTACCACCTATGGCTATGATTTTATTAATACAGCTGTCAGATTGATTTTATAGACAGTCCAAAGCATTCAGAAATCACACAAAAGAAAATTAAGCAGTTTTACTACGATAAAACCATGGTTAATTTTTGTAAGGGTTGTGATGTTCACATGTTTTTCTTGAAGAAATTATAGAGGCTGTAGCATTTCTATTGCAAAAATGTGGCCAAAAATAAAAGATTAAGTGGATATTTTAATTAAATATTTGGTCGATATTAAAGGACTTGATCGTCCTGTAAGAGTAACAGCAGCAATTACCAGGCCTTTGGTGCCCTTTGCAGGCATTTGCAATAATATGTAGCCTAATGTACATAAATTGTATATTTTGTATTACTTTATGTATTTTAATAGTGTTATGCAATGAAACCATATGATTATAAGTAATTAACCGATCATTATTGCCTCGTTGTTTTATATAATGTTTTATAAGTCATTTTAAAGGCTATTGTTCGCTTAGGTCTGTTTTTATAACCACAAAAAAAAAAAAAAAATCTCAATACTTATTTGTAAATTATTATTTGAAGTAACAAAACCATGGTTAATTTGTGGTTACCATGGCTACAAGAACATGGAAACTCAAAGAGAATATTAAGGCAGATGCTGATGGTGAAATTATTACCGACATTATTAACATCAAAAGTTTCACAGGATTATGAACGTACATGAAAATGATGCACGGGCTTCATCTTGGGCTTTTTCCTTTTTCCTTTCTGGGCCCTGGACTGCTGATGGCTTTTCCCGGGCATAGTTTTCGATAATTTATGATAATTTGCATTCAGCCACAAATATGACGTATACAATTTCATAGAATTCATTAATTAAAATTTATGTTGGCCAAAGTAATAGTTTAACAATTTAATGTAATCTCATGTTATTGTTTTCCATCTTTGCTGTTTCATGTTTAAAGTTTAATGAAAATCTATTAAATGGCTACTAGCCTATTTAATTGCAGGTTCCCATTGTCGTCAAGACAATAACGTGTGTCCCAGCAAGGAAATGTAATTTTAAAAATAAATCAACCCTGTGAAATATTGTCAGGGCTAAAATGTGTGACAATCAGCCCAGTTGCCTCCTATATTTTCATTATTTATGTATGTACAATTTATCAAGGTACCAAAATACCCACAGTTAATACAATGTTGTTATGGTATAATTACCATAATACTAAGTGATGATAATAATATGCAAGTTTTTCATGACTGGTGGCTAGAACTAAGTTGCCACACAGTTTAATTGTGCTAACAATAATTGTAGTAATATGGTTAACATTACAGGAAGAGTACAAAATATATCATATTGCATATCATATTCAGGACATTGGATAGCTCATTTCATCGAGAAACACGCATGCTCACTTGCTTGACCTTTAGTTACACAACATGTAGCCTAATTGTTATCACTTTTCGTGGTTTATGTGAACTAATTTGGCCATTTTCTCAATGGTTTTTGCCTGAGCCATTTCTACGTTCGTTAATTCACACTCCATGGTGTTGTAGCCTATATTTAATGACATGCAACCTATTTTCAATGGCTGAAGGAGAAAGAGACAGTTGTAAACAAACCCTGATAACTTCCTCGCAGAAGCTGCGCACAGACTGGAGCGACCCGAGGTCCAAGTGTTTGATCACGACCTCTCCCTGATTCGGACCGGCTTGATTCTTGATGTCCTGGGCCGCCTCCTCGGCCATCTGCCTGTCCCGACAGGCCATGATCACACGGGCCTGTAGCTTCAGCAGCTCCGCGGCCGTCGCCCTCCCGATGCCGCTGTTCGCCCCGGTCACTATCACAGTCTTTCCGCGCATCAGACCCGCTGGGTAACTCAGCAATTTCATCGCTTTCCGCCTGAAGAATATTCTCCGGGCGATGAAGAGAACCCCACCGCCGAGGACAGCGGTTAATATTACCGCAGCAGACATCAGTGCAGGAATGCTGAGTGTTGAATGACAAGCGTGCGCATGAGCACAGCGGACCACATTACCCAGAATGCACTGCTTTGATGTGGTTTAAAAATGTATTTCCTATTTTTAAGGTTGACTATTCAAGCCTACTAGTTTATTACACAATATACTGTAGAGCTTAATCGTTATAATCACCATCACTATGCAAACGAAACGTCTTTTAGTGCAGTGTTTACCTTAATTTCTTAAATTTAATTTAATAATATAACTGGATAAAAAAGTTGCAAACAACATTCATTGCTATCATCATGATTTGTGACAGATCCTTGGATTTTTGTGCAAACTTTTATGTTCTAATAATAATTGATGTTATATAACAAATACATTATAGACCAGTGGTTTTCAAACTTGTCCTGGAGGCACCCCTGCTCTGCACATTTTGTATGTCTCCCCCATCTAACACACCTGATTCAACTCATCAGCTCGTTAGTAGAGACTGCAAGACCTGAATTGGGTGTGTCTGATAAGGGAGACATACAAAATGTGAAGAGCAAGTGGTGCCTCCAGGACAGGTTTGAAAACCACTGATATAGATTACAACAACAAATCCCTGATAGCACACATACATCACAGAGACGTCTATTTGACGTCTGCATCTGCGAGACGCATTTTTAGAGTGTTTGCTCATCTTCCTATCAGATGTCAAATAGATGTTTAGCTTTAAAGGGTTACTCGACCCCAAAATTAAAATGTTGTCATTAATCACTTACCCTCATGTCGTTCCAAACTTGTAAAAGCTTCGTTCATCTTCGTAAACACAATTTAAGATATTTTGGATGAAAACCGGGTGGCTGTGACTGTCCCATTGACTGCCAAGTAAATAACACTGTCAAGGCCCAGAAAAGTATGAAAAACATCGCCAAAATAGTCCATCTGCCTTGGTTCAACCGTAACATTATGAAGCTACGAGAATACTTTTTGTATGCAAAGAAAACAAAAATAACGACTTTATTCAACAATTTGTCTTTCCGTTTCTACGAATCTTCGTCTTCTACGTTTATTTACGCTTTGATTTGAACGAAAACAGCGTATCCATGTGGTGCGGCTGACACAGAACAGTGTTAACAGTTTGCGTCCAGCGGATACTCTTCAAAATGGCGCTACGCTGACGTGGAGGAGACGAAGAATAAAGACATTTTTGTTTTCTTTGCGTACAAAAAGTTTCCTCATAGCTTCATTTGGCAGTCAATGGGACAGTCACAAGCCTCCCGGTTTTCATCCAAAATATCTTAAATTGTGTTTACGAAGACAAACAAAGCTTTTACGGGTTTAAATTATAACATAGTAATATAACAACCTTCCATTTAACTGGACACCATTATTTGTCATTTCTGCTTGATTTTTTTAGAGTTGGTATTGATTTATTCTGAAGCTGGAAACAATCAATGTTCTTATTTGGTGAATGTTTTGGCATTGTGGTCTTATAGACATCCCAAAAGTGAAATGAAATAAAACAATTTAATACACTTAACAGTATTTTTTTATTTATTTCAAATACAAAGGTTTTTAAATACATAAACAGACCTTATGTGCAAAGTTCAGTAAACATATGCTGTCAGTAAACTCTAATAAATAAGTGTGCTAAAGTGCTACACAACTAATGTTAGACTAATGGCAATAACGTTTCATTCGGAACAGAATTTTGTTGTGTTACCTGTAATTCAATGTCACAGTCAAAAAAAAAAATCAATATCTCAACTACATTCTTAAAAATATATAAACCATATATAAATACAGCAAAAAGGCTAAACACATATTCCTATTAGTAAGTAGTAATACTAGCTCATTTTAGTACAATTAGTATGTAAGTGGCACTCTGTAGATGAACAAGATCAGTGCAGACTCAAGAAAGAGGAAGTGGAGTTAAAGGAAGCAGACAAGACGCTTGAATCTAGGGTTGCTAATAATACTGCTGGTGTGGTTGTGGCTCTTAGGACTGGCTCTCAGTATTTGGGTCCTCGTATATGTAACTGCCAACACCTCCAGTGTTCACTCCTGAACAAAAACAGCAAAATTATATTAAATCACAGGTCAAAGACGAATAGAGGGTTTCAAGCATCAAAACAATAAGAGTTTACTACACTCCAAAAAAAATGCTGGGTTGTTTCAAATATGGACTAACCCAACAATTTGAGCTATATTTTGACCCAAAGTTGGGTTGAAACAACCCAGCATTTTTTTGGAGTATGATTTACCAAAAAAAAAAAGAAAACAAGAAAAAGTAATTCAGTGTAACAATGGTTTAATTTTTACATAAATATGTGTTACGCTGAAAAACAATAGAGCATTATTTCACTCATATTTTGACATTTTAATGTCACAAAAGTAATTGGAATGTTGAAACATTAAAGTAGACATTGCATTTAAAGGGATCATATGACGATGCTAAAAATAACATTATTTTGTGTATTTGGTGTAACGCAATTATGTTTAAGGTAAAAAAAAAATCATTATTTTCCACATACCGTACATTATTGTTGCTACTCTTTGCCACGCCTTTCTGAAACGCATCGATTTTTACAAAGCTCATTGTTCTGAAAAGCGAGGTGTGCTCTGATTGGCCAGCTATCCAGTGCGTTGTGATTGGCCGAGTACCTCAAGCGTGTGACGGAGCATCTCCACGACATGGCGGCGGCGGCGGCAACAATACTACAGTTAAGCCTTATTTCTTTGCGTAAACATTTGGGCGGTGTTATGCAAATTTTCCAACACAGTGACATAGATATGTGGGGGCGTGTTTAAATGAGGCATTTTAGGAAGGCGTGGACGAGTCTTAACTTCTATAAAGAATCTCTCTTTGGGTTTGAGACTTTAGTTTTTGCAACTTTACGGATCTTATCTATGCACAAACGGCCTGTAACACTTCAAAGACAAAGGAAAAATTTAAATCACATCATATGACTCCTTTAATATGTGCAAGATAATGAAATTGGAAAATGGACAATGGGAAACGTACCTTTTGGCCCAAAGAGAACAGCGTAACAGGGTTTATGGCAGTACGGCTGGCCATCGTGCTGTAGTTTAAGACAAAACCCATGTACACTATTAAATCATATTAAATCAAATCTGGATGCTTTGCACAACAGTTTAATCTAGATATTTTTGAGCTGCACCTTTATGATATTACTGAGAGAGGATATATACATTTCTATTCCATCCATGCAGATATCTTTTTTTTTACCAAATTATATTTCCGATACAAATGTAGTGATTTTCAGACTGAAAATATATTTAGTTTAAACCTTTAAATACTTGCATACATGTGCATCTCAATAAATTAGAATGTCGTGGAAAAGTTCATTTATTTCAGTAATTCAACTCAAATTGTGAAACTCGTGCATTAAATAAATTCAATGCACACAGACTGAAGTAGTTTAAGTCTTTGGTTCTTTTAATTGTGATGATTTAGGCTCACATTTAACAAAAACCCACCAATTCTCAACAAATTAGAATACTTCATAAGACCAATAAAAAAAAAAAAAAACATTTTTAGTGAATTGTTGGCCTTCTGGAAAGTATGTTAATTTACTGTATATGTACTCAATACTTGGTAGGGGCTCCTTTTGCTTTAATTACTGCCTCAATACGGCGTGGCATGGAGGTGATCAGTTTGTGGCACTGCTGAGGTGGTATGGAAGCCCAGGTTTCTTTGACAGTGACCTTCAGCTCATCTGCATTGTTGGGTCTGGTGTCTCTCATCTTCCTCTTGACAATACCCCATAGATTCTCTATGGGGTTCAGGTCAGGCGAGTTTGCTGGCCAATCAAGCACAGTAACACCATGGTCATTGAACCAGCTTTTGGTACCTTTGGCAGTGTGGGCAGGTGCCTTGTCCTGCTGGAAAATGAAATCAGCATCTCCATAAAGCTTGTCAGCAGAAGGAAGCATGAAGTGCTCTAAAAATTCCTGGTAGATGTCTGCGTTGACTGTGGACTTCAGAAAAAACAGTGGACTAACACCAGCCGATGACATGGCAGCCCAAATCATCTCTGACTTGAAACTTCACACTGGACTTCAAGCAACATGGATTCTGTGCCTCTCCACTCTTCCTCCAGACTCTGGGACCTTGATTTCCAAATGAAATGCAAAATTTACTTTCACCTTTGGACCACTGAGCAACAGTCCAGTTCTTTTTCTCCACAGCCCAGGTAAGACGCTTCTGATGTTGTCTCTGGTTTAGAAGTCGCTTGGTAGCCCTTTTCCTGAAGACGTCTGAGTGTGGTGACTCTTGATGCACTGACTCCAGCTTCAGTTCACTCCTTGTGAAGCTCTCCCAAGTGTTTGAATCAGCTTTGCTTGACTGTATTTTCAAGCTTGCGGTCATCCCTGTTGCTTGTGCACCTTTTCCTACCCAAATTCTTCCTTCCAGTCAACTTTGCATTTAATATGCTTTGATACAGCACTCTGTAAACAGCCACACCTTTCAGTAGTGACCTTCTGTGACTTACCCTCTTTGTGGAGGGTGTCAATGTTCGTCTTCTGGATCATTGGCAAGTCAGCAGTCTTCCCCATTATTGTGGTTTCAAAGAACAAGAGATACCCAGAATTTATACTGTATGGATGGTCATTTATTGAAACTCAAATGTAAATATTATAATATTTTGAGATACTGATTTTTGACTTTCATGAGCTGTAAGCTCTAATCATCAAAATAAAATAAAAAAAACCTTTTGAAATGTTTTACTTTACATGTAATGAATCTAAAATATATGAGTTTCACTTTTAGAAATAAGTAACAAGAAATAATTAACTTTTTCACGACATTCTAATTTATTGAGATACACCTGTACTGTAGATCGCAAAATGTACTTTGAGGTCAACATTTATTTTTATAATTTGCACAATATAAATTTAGATTAAAGTATATAAAAATGCCCCAAAATACAGTAGAAATCATAAGTAGTTTAAAATTAGCAATTTATTTTTGGGCTTTTTTTTGTCAAATGAGAATCGACAGGTCTTTCACATGGAATTGAAAGTTGATCGGCTGCAGTGTTTTATGCGGTCTCTGTCCCTCACCTCTGCATGGCTGCCTGGAGCCAGAGTCTTGTTGCACCTCTCACAGCGCAGACAGGGTCTGTGCCAGTCTTTACCCAGGGAACTGACCTTTTCAGCTGAAACAGAGGAAACACAGGCGCATCTGTAAGCATCAGGCAACCTCAGGAAATGCTAATGTATGTCCTGCACTGCTGAACACACAAGTTCCAGCACAAGTCCATATTTGGTGAACTTTACTGTCTGAATGTCAGCACTTACCGAAGTACACTGTTTTGTCGCACCTTGGGCAGATGTTCGGCTGACCAGAAAACGAACTGAAGCTTGCAGCTGGAGAATATTTGGTAAACAGTTATTCTCAAATATCATTCATTTAAATGACATTAGCATTTAATTACCATAAATGTAATAATCCTAAAATATAATACAGAATTCATTATCACCACCCACTTTATTCTAGAAAGCACAGTAAAATTTGCCCATGCAAATGTCGCAATTGCGTTGCTATATGGTTGCTAAGGTGTAGTAAAGCCCAACATATAAATTAAAGGATAGTTCACCCAAAAATGGAAATTATTGGTAACAAAACAGTTGCTGGTTGGCATTAACTTCCATATTATAATTTGTTTTCCATACTGTCTACCAGCAACTGTTTGGTTATCTGCAATCTTCAACATATCTTCTTTCATTCTCAACAGAAGAAAAAAAACTCATACAGATTTGGAACAGTTTGTGGGTGAGTAAATTAAGTAATTTTCATTTTTGGGTAAACTATCCCTTTAAGTCAGGAAAAAAAAAAAAATCATGATTTTTTTCTTAGAAAAGGATGAAAAATCTGCTTCAGTGACTAACAATATAAAAGCTATTCTTACATTTACTGATTTTATAAAACTCAAAGATTTAACAGCAAAAACACAAACCATGACCTGAAGGTGGACGATTTTAGAATTATGCTATAAACTATTGTCACACTCTCACAAGGTGCGCAGAGTGAGGAGACTCAGGAGAATACTCACAAAATAGACTTTTAATGACTAATACCACAGGAATACACAGGACTCAGGAATGACGTGTAGCATAATGACGTACAACACCAGACACTAAAGACAGGGAAACACGGGGCTTAAGAACTCTGGGGTAAACTAGATAATTCAACACAGCAGGGGACTAATGAACTAATAATCAACCTAAACGAGGACAGGAACAGGAAAACCCAAATAAGGACATAGAGGGAGAAACTAGGGCAAGGAAGGCACATGGGGAGCAAAACAAACATGAGGATACTACCCAACCCCCCCCCAAAAAAAAAAAAAAAAATACTTGGGGGAACTTACGGGGCTGAACTCAGGGACTGTAGCCCTTCCTGGGCTTAACGGGGGGGATCAGGAGCCTTATCGGGGAACCAGGAGCCCCTGGGCTAAACGGGGGATCAGGAGACCTCCTTGGGCTTAACAGGGGATCTGCAGCTCTTGCTTGACTCTGGTCAGGGGCTGGAGCCTGCACTGGACTCTGGTCAGGGGCTGGAGCCTGCACTGGACTCTGGTCAGGGGCTGGAGCCTGCACTGGACTCTGGTCAGGGGCTGGAGCCTGCACTGGACTCTGGTCAGGGGCTGGAGCCTGCACTGGACTCTGGTCAGGGGCTGGAGCCTGCACTGGAGGTGGGCTTGAGTTTGCCACGGCCGGCGGGCTTGACTTCGGAGAGGCTGGCGGGCTTGAGTCAGCGGCGGATGGCGGGCTGGTTCTGGCACGCGGCCGGACGCTCTCCAGACACCGGAGGAATCCTTCCCTCCAGCATAGTCCCTTGGTGTCTGGGAGGTCCACGGGATGATGATAGTTGGCCCCGTGCCAGAACAGTGAATTGATGGTGGCGTCATCTAACGCCATCACAAGCCCCCAGAACTCCCGGGCATACTCGACAAAGGGGAGATCTTTCTAGGCTAGGGCAATAAATCGAGCGGCTATCTCCATGCCGTGGGAAAAAACAGGAAAACAAAAGACCTATTTTAAAAACATGAAACGGGAAGGGGTGCCGCTTACTGTTTGTAGGTCCAGTGTTCTGTCACACTCTCACAAGGTGCGCAGAGCAAGGAGACGAGGAGACTCAGGAGAATACTCACAAAATAGGCTTTTAATGACAAATACCACAGGAATACACAGGACTCTGACGTTTAGCATAATGACGTACAACACCAGACATGGAAACACGGGGCTTAAGAACGCTGGGGTAAACTAGATAATTAATTCAACACAGCAGGGGACTAATGAACTAATAATCAACCTAAACGAGGACAGGAACAGGAAAACCCAAATAAGGACATAGAGGGAGAAACTAGGGCAAGGAAGGCACATGGGGAGCAAAACAAAACACAAGACAGGACACAAGTCTGACAACTATCAATCAGATGTCAGAAGTCATGTGGTAGATTGCATATAACAGATTTGTTTAGGCAGGTTTTGATCGTGTTGAGAATTTAGAAGCCTATCAAAAAAATACAGTAGGCTGAGTAATATTAAGTCTCCGTATTATTGCCTACAGTGATACAAACTCACCCTTCACTGGGCCCCTAGTAGCCTTTTTCTCTTCAGCCTTGGGCTTGGTTTCCATTGCAACAGGGGCAGTGTCATCGTTGACAGGTGTGTCATAGACATATGATCCGGCTCCGCCAATATTCACACCTACAGGAATATGACAGGCAGTACAGTTGCTTCTGTTCTGATTAAATTTAACATTACAGTATGTAAGAATTTAACATAGGCTTTAAATTCATATAATGTTAAAGGGAACATGCAAAAAGAAAATTCTGTCATCTTTACTCTCAATTACCAAACCTGTATGAGTTTCTTTATTCTGTAACAAAAGAAGATATTTTGAAGAATGTTGGTTAAAAAGGCATGCAAAAATGAAAATTCTGTCATCATTCACTCACTCTCATATTGTACCAAACCTGTATGAGTTTCTTTATTCTGTGGAACACAAAAGAAGATATTTTGAAGAATGTTGGTAACCAATACTATGGACGTCAATAGGACCCAAAACTGTTCGGTTACCAGCATTCTTGAACATATCTTTTTTTCACAAAAGTCATACTGAGGAAGGTTTGTAAATGACTGCTCGTCGCCAAACACAAAGAATTCCTCCTCTTGAAAGATTCGCGCACGTCTCTGTCTCCTTTTGGCATTTAACCACTTGAGAGACCTTCAGTCTTTTGGGAGAGGGTGCACTTTAAGAAATTTGATATCTTTTATACTTAAGTTTGAAAGTAGGAGTAAATTTTAATTCATATCTGAAGATCAGATATTTAAACTGCTCTTGTGCAGGCTGTCTGTCTCATTAAGAATCTGTAGCATCAAAGGAACGAGTGTTCTACTTGCTACAAGCCCCACAAATTATGAGTAGATGCATCTGAGGCAGTAATTAGATGTACTGCACCTTTTGGTCCATAGAGGGCAGCATAGCATGGCTTGTGACAGTATGGCTTCCCATCATGCTGTTAACAGTGGAATAAAGCACATCACTGAGATTAATTAGGCATCCAGTTCCTGTCGTACTTGTCTGTTGTCATCAAAAATTAACACTCATGCTGTCCAAAGATTAAAGCATGAAATATTCTCAACATCTAAAGAGCAAACAACTGTACCGGCCCTTGTGAAAAAGAATTAGGCTACACTTTCGTATACTTTTAAAAGGAGTCTTATTATGGAAGTAATATTTAGAAGAATATATTTAAGTGCTAATTGAAGTAATGTTTTCTGACATTTATTTTGTGGAATCTTACAGTTAAATGCAAAATGTATTATAGTTAAACATTTTTACTAAATGCAACTAGTTGGACTAAGTAGGACTTAAATACATCTTTATATGTAATTTCATATTTACTTCTATTGTCTTTTAAATATGGTTGCCAAATACTGCCAAATGAAGTGACAAGCATTTATGGTAAGCTAAAAAAAATACCTTAATGTAATGAAAATTTAATGTCATGTTTAAATATATTTGTATTTACACATTTGTAATGATGAAGTTGCAATTTAGAACCTTTAAATATATATTTAAATGTAACATCAAATAATACACTACTTGTTATTATAAGCAAGTTTACATGTGTTTTGTTAGTCAACACAATTAAATTGGTGCACTTCTTTAAAGCAAAAAGATTCTAAAACAATTATTTAAAATGTATTTTAAAGCAAAAATCTTGTTATCTTTGCCCTGCAGATAACAGTTTGTTGGAATCTGTGAATTATCTGCATCATTATCTAGAACAACAACTTAAAAGTGTGACTTTTCATTATAATTATAATGTGAACTTGTTAACATGTCAGTGCTCTTTTTTGGAGTCTCTAAGAGTTTTAAGGCAATTTTTAGTCATTGGTTTTAATAAGATATACATATTTGAAATGTATAGTCTTTAGGGAAAATTTAGGCTACGAATACAATTTTTGACCAATCACATACGCAATGAGAATGTTCCCTACCCATAACAACACCAGCCAAGCAATAGCAAATTTTGAATCAGGAGGTGTGTTTGACATCAAAAATGATTTCACTCGCTAATATAATGTTGCATGCACATATAATTTCCCATTTTGCAAAGAATCTTTCTGAAGGTTACATTTATCCGCCAGCAGACAGCAACAAGTGACTTTTTGAGTGAATCATTCAACCATTCCATCAACCGATTCATTAATTCATTCAGGATTGTGCACCATAGTAAACATGGTAACCACTGTATTTCTGCTTTTCTATGTTACACCTACTGTCAGAAAGCAATTTAGCATGTTCATTTAGCCCGTGGTCATTGTTCTAAACAGACAAATAACAAATTGTGCCGTTGGTGTGAATGTGCCTTTAGCATACTTTTCTTACTATATTAGCCATATAAAGATGTCAGTAATACAGAAAAGAGTAGTATGTTAGCATGCTATTCCAAATTCAGCCAGAACTGTCTTTATGAGTGAGTCACTGAATCTTTCACTAAACCATTTAGTTCAAAAACACAGATTCATTCATCACAATTGAACAGCATCATGAACTGTTGTGATTTACTTACAGACTCGAAGCACTGTGTTTTGCTTTTTGCTTAGTTTGCATATTTTCATTTTAGGATCAAAAATAGAAATAACTAAATAACAGTAAAAATTTGAATTTGCAAACTATAAATAAACATCGTTGACATTAGATGTAATATTTGCCAGATAAATGTACATTGCCATGCAGCAACTTCCAAGTCAGAATAAAATATACATGAAGGAAAAGTGCATTTAATGGGATCTTGGCTGTCTTCCTCTCACCTCTGCATGTCCTCCTGGATTCAGTGTCTTGTTACAGCGTTCACACTTCAGACAGAATTTGTGCCAGTCTTTTCCCAGGGATGTTACTTTTTCCGCTACAAGACACAAAGACATTTATTCCCTTTACAGATCATCATTCATCTGAAGATGTACATTAAGATGATGGTTTAAGAGGCTCTTTAAATAAAAGTGTTAAAACTCTTCCCTGAAGCCACTATCTTCATTATAACAATTGAGCTGAAATTACCCCGTAGAGACTCATACTGTAATGGTGCCTGGCAAAGATCAGAGCTTTTATGAAATGGTGGTTTGAGTCTCGTCTTTGACGGTGTCTCGTCTATCCTGGAACATCTAAATGTGTTTATCCATTTAGTCTTTTGTCAATGCGCGTCTTAATGTGTCTAACTAAGTCCACTGAGAGATAATGTGAAGCCTAATGTCCGTCTGTTTACTGTCTCACAGAGGATGTCAGGGAGATGTGGATGACTGCGAAACACTATTATAGAGGGAAAGGTTCTTATCAAATCAGACCGTGTCATATCGAGGCCAAAATATTCCGGGCACGTGCCTCAGGGAGCACAGAACACTCTCATGAGGCGATCTCCACAGAGCAGCATCACGTCTCTCTGAGTCAAGACTGAAGAACTGCACGGTAACATTTCAGGTCAAACTTTGTGAAATCCATTCAAGGATGTTTAGGGAAGTGTGTTTATTTTTGTGTGTTCTAATGCAGGATGTTGCCTCAGGGTAACACATCCATTTTCTTCATTTTGCAAGCACATGATGCATATAAGGCAATAAAACGGCTAATAAAGAAGGGATGACTTTGAATAAACCAATAAAAACGGTTTCTTTTATTACATTCTAGCGACTATTTGTCTTAAAAAAATCTTTCTCTGGCATGGTACACCATGTGTGTTTGTGTCTATCTATCGATCGATCGGTCTGTCTGTCTGTCTGTCTGTCTGTCTATCTATCTATCATCTATCATCTATCTGTCGGTCAGTCGGTCGGTCGGTCTATCTGTCTATCGATCGGTCTGTCTGTCTGTCTGTCTATCTATCTATCTGTCTGTCTGTCTGTCTGTCTGTCTATCTATCTATCATCTATCATCTATCTGTCGGTCAGTCGGTCGGTCGGTCTATCTGTCTATCGATCGGTCTGTCTGTCTGTCTATCTATCTATCTATCTGTCTGTCTGTCTGTCTGTCTATCTATCTATCTATCTATCTATCTATCGGTCGGTCTGTCTGTCTGTCTGTCTATCATCTATCGGTCGGTCTATCTGTCTATCGATCTATCGAACTGTCTGTCTGTCTATCATCTATCGGTCGGTCGGTCGGTCGGTCTGTCTGTCTATCATCGGTCGGTCAGTCAGTCAGTCAGTCTGTCTGTCTGTCTGTCTGTCTGTCTGTCTATCTATCTATCTATCTATCTATCATCTATCGGTCGGTCGGTCGGTCTGTCTGTCTATCATCTATCGGTTGGTCTATCTGTCTATCGATCTATCGATCGATCGATCTGTCTGTCTGTCTGTCTGTCTATCATCTATCGGTCGGTTGGTCGGTCGGTCTGTCTGTCTATCATCGGTCGGTCGGGTCTGTCTGTCTGTCTGTCTGTCTGTCTGTCTGTCTATCTATCTATCTATCATCTATCGGTCGGTCTGTCTGTCTGTCTGTCTGTCTGTCTATCGATCTATCTATCATCTATCGGTCAGTCGGTCGGTCGGTCTATCTGTCTATCGATCGGTCTGTCTGTCTGTCTGTCTGTCTATCTATCATCTATCGGTCGGTCGGTCTGTCTGTCTATCATCTATCGGTCGGTCTATCTGTCTATCGATCTATCTGTCTGTCTGTCTATCATCTATCGGTCGGTCGGTCTGTCTGTCTGTCTATCATCTATCGGTCGGTCTGTCTGTCTGTCTGTCTGTCTGTCTATCTATCATCTATCGGTCGGTCAGTCTGTCTGTCTGTCTGTCTGTCTGTCTGTCTATCTATCATCTATCGGTCGGTCAGTCTGTCTGTCTGTCTGTCTGTCTGTCTATCTATCATCTATCGGTCGGTCTGTCTGTCTGTCTGTCTATCTATCATCTATCGGTCGGTCAGTCTGTCTGTCTGTCTGTCTGTCTGTCTGTCTATCTATCATCTATCGGTCGGTCAGTCTGTCTGTCTGTCTGTCTGTCTGTCTATCTATCATCTATCGGTCGGTCTGTCTGTCTGTCTGTCTGTCTGTCTGTCTATCTATCATCTATCGGTCTCAGTCTGTCTGTCTGTCTGTCTATCTATCATCTATCGGTCGGTCAGTCTGTCTGTCTGTCTGTCTGTCTGTCTATCTATCATCTATCGGTCGGTCTGTCTGTCTGTCTGTCTGTCTGTCTATCTGTCATCTATCGGTCGGTCGGTCAGTCTGTCTGTCTGTCTATCTATCATCTATCGGTCGGTCAGTCTGTCTGTCTGTCTATCTATCATCTATCGGTCGGTCAGTCTGTCTGTCTGTCTGTCTGTCTGTCTATCTATCATCTATCGGTCGGTCAGTCTGTCTGTCTGTCTGTCTATCTATCATCTATCGGTCGGTCAGTCTGTCTGTCTGTCTGTCTGTCTATCTATCATCTATCGGTCGGTCTGTCTGTCTGTCTGTCATCTATCGGTCGGTCAGTCTGTCTGTCTGTCTGTCTGTCCGTCTATCTATCTATCTATACACACACACACACACACACACACACACACGTCAGTGACACTCAAGTGTTTTTTATGGTATAAAAGTGTTATAAAAGATTTATATTTCAAATAAATGCTGCTCTTTTGAATTTTCTATTGACCAAAGTATCCTGAAAAAAATATATCATGGTGTCCACCAAAATATTAACCAGCACAACTGTTTTTAAAGTATATGCAGGAAATGTTCCTTGAGAAATTCAGCATATTAGAATGATTTCTGAAGGATCATGTGACACTGAAGACTGGAGTATTGATGCTGAAAATTCAGCGTTGCTATCATAAATACATGTTAAGATAAAAAAAATAAAATGGTTATTTTAATTTATAATAATATTTCACAATGTTTTTACTGTATTTTTGATCAAATAACAGCCTTGGTGAGCATAAGAGACTTCTTTTAAAACAATTATCCATTATATACCAAACTTTTTAGTGACTTTCAGAGAAACTGAACAAATGTAACCTATTAGCCAGTTATAGTTTCCTTCATGTAGCAGTTTGACAACTTTCCATTGCCATGTAGTTTTGTTTCCAGGCAACTAGCTAAAATGGAAATATATTTATTTATTATAAAATTATATAATTATTTTTATATATTTTTAAATGTATTTTATTTATTTATTTTGCTTTTATGATGTCTATTTTATGCTAAATGCATGCAATATAACTTTTTTGTCTTCTTCAAACTTATCTATTTTCTTCTCCAGCTTTCTGCTCACAAACACCGCAGGACATTACCCATTTAATCCCAATAGTGACCGTAAAAAGGTTTTCATTTGTAAAGCTCTAAAAACCTTACTGACTGATGTTTTAGTGCACTTCCTGCAAATATGGAAAAATAAAGGGTCTCAATTAAATATGTGCAGTTTCACATGATTATAGTGCAAATTGTCACATGACCAGAGCAGTTTATTTCCTGTTTGCACCTTGAGATGATAAAGGCTGCATCAAAGCTCCAAAACGAAAGGCTAGTAAAATATGTTAACAAAGATATGACAAAGATTTTTGGTACACATTATCTTTAAGGTGTCTAGTATTAATATATGAATTCATATATATTCAGTTTTGTTGAGTGTGGTCATAGAATGAGTAAACATGTTGACGGTCGGTGGGATAACAGTGAACTTAGGTATTCAATATAAATCCAATTGCAGTTGTTAGTGAAAATTACACTAAAATGTTGCAATGACAAAATATTGCACTAAATTAAAAATTCAAATGTTACAAAAAAATACAATATTGATGTTGTAATACTGGTAGCACTAATATAAAAATTTGATGTTATATTTTTTTTGTCTTTTATCGCAGTGTTCCTATCAGTTTTTTTATGCATAATAGTAACCCTAGAATGTAATCAAACAGTTTAAAATATCTGGGCTAAGATATATAACAATTTTTATGACTGCAGAAATATGTTAATTCACTACACACATTATCCCACCGGTCACAATTGTGACCGACCATAAAACACAATTTTTCACACACTCCCCCCCCCCAAAAAAAAAAAAAAAAAAAAATAATTATTGATTATTTCAAAGGGTTACTAAGGACACATCATTTGGATATTTTCATGTCTGGGAAAAAATGTGGGATTAAACGGGTTAACAAGATTAAAAACGGAATGTTTTTGTGTTGCAGACAAATGTGCGGGAGTTGAACAGACAGTAATTAGTCCTTGTCTCTAGATTTGCAGTTCTGCTTAATGCTTTCACGATGCCCTCTTAACCTGAGTATCAAATGAGCTGTTTCCATAGTGAGGATATGCATGGCAAATTGCAGTCTGACAGAAAGTTACAGAGGTTGCAAACACTTCAGAAACAAATAAGAAAAAGTTTTAGAAATATTCATAAACTAAATAATTTAATGGCTTTCATGGAACAACAACAAAAAAGGTTAATAAAGGAATAGTTCACCCAAAAATGAAAATTTGTTGAAGATGGTCTCACCCTCAGGCCATCCAAGATGTAGATAAGTTTGTTTCTTCATCAGAAAAGATTTGGAGAAATTTAGTTTCACTTCACTTGCTCGCCAATGGATCCTCTGCAGTGAATGGGTGCCGTCAGAATGAGAGTCCAAACAGCTGATAAAAACATCATAATAATCCACAAGTAATCCACATGACTCCAGTCCATCAATTAGCATCTTGTGATGTGAAAAGCTGTGTTTGTGAGAAGCAAACCCATCATTAAGATGTTTTGAACTTTAAACAATTGCTTCTGGCCAAAATACTAATCTATAATCCATAATAATGCTTCCTCCAGTGAAAAAGTCCATCCTTTGTTTTCTTCTCTGTTGTTTAAAACTGTTTGGACTGTTTTCGCTTTTAAACGGTGCATATTTCTCTCCTGATTCAGACTAAACAACAATTTCACCAGAGAACGTGATATTATGGATTGAGGACTCGTATTTTAGCCAGAAGCAACAGTTTGAAGTTAAAAACATTTTAATGAAAAATTTGCAAATTGTATAAAACATGGAGCTTTCTGCTTCACAAGAAGTTAATTGATGGACTGGAGTGTTGTGGATTATTGTGATGTTTTTATCAGCTGTTTGGACTCTCATTCTGACGGCACCCATTCACTGCAGAGAATCCATTGGTGAGCAAGTGATGTAATGCTAAATTTCTTAAAATCTATTACAATGAAGAAGCAAACTCATCTACATCTTGGATGGTCTGAGGATGAGTAAATTTTAATTTTTTGGTGAACTGTCTATTCCCTATAACCACTGACTGGAAAGAGAAAGACCTTCAAAGCGGCTAGATAGCATAACTACACAATTATGTGCGGGCAAAAAGCATGTTTCTAAAAGCCATTTAAAAGTAGCCGTGTGCCAGGCTGAATACTTTAAAGGTTGTTTGTGGTATTCAAATGAACAGGAATGCTTTCTCAGGTCACAGCTGTGAAAGTCTCAAGAGAGCGAGTAGCAGCAGAGACAAAGTGGATCTCACATTTTAATTATTATAGTGCTCACTGGGAGGGAGTCAGCTCAGCATATGATAGCACAGACAAATTTTAATCTGCTAATCATGCACGTTGATTTTATGCCTTGAAAGAACAAAATGAATGAATAAATTAATTAATTAATTTTAGCTGACTGCTGTTAATGATAAATAATAAATTAATACAATGACTAATTATGCTTTGGGAATAAATGCCAATGACACCTGCAGTTGAAAATCATTTCGGCCTAGTTACATTTAACCATAAGATAAAAAGCATGAAAAAAAACATCTCTGTTTAACATTTTCTAATAAGTCAAACCCCATTCACAAGAGGCTTGAATGAAGGGAAAGTAAAGGCACATAAATAAGCACTGGACAGGAGAGTGTGAGAATGTTTACAGGACCCATACAATGGACTGCTGCTGTTCAATCTAGTTAGTGGTTGCATTTCAATTTGTGGTGGTTTTATTGGTTTACACTGATTGAATACTCATCTCACTCATGGCTGTTCACATAAAAAAGTATAATATTAGAAACCTTAATTATTAGGTTATAGATTTCTCAAATACCATGCAAATAAAACACTCAGCAGATAAAATATTTTTTTGCAGCAATCAGGTGGATCTTAATCATAAAACGTAATTAATTTAAGAATATCGTGCAGGCGTGATTAGCCAGGTAATTACCATCGAGCCCACACTGTGTGGTTTGCAGACCTTATTTATAACGCATAAGAGAATGAATGTAAATTCATACACTAGGTTACATGACATCTACGGTGCAGACATGCGTTTGTATTGTTTTATTCGTGGCATTGCGAAATAGAAGAAAAATTACTTACCAAAATAAACAGTTTTGTCACATTTGGGACATTTTGATGCCATGTTCCGCGCAAAGCTGGGATTTCCGGTGATTTAAGCACGTTGTCTTTTGTTCAGATCTGTGTAAACGCGACTCGCTCGTTCTCAGAGATGCTCAGCGCGAGCGCATCCTCCCTTTCAAGACTGCCAGCGCGGATCCTCCCTCATGACGTCAGCGGGCGAGCACCCTTCATTTCATTAAACATCGATGTCAACGAACACAGAGCATATATAGACATCACGTCAATCATAGACACCTTATCATTTATGGCAATGCCTATTTCACCTACGACTGAAAACAACCTATTCTGCACTGATTGATATAAATATTATAGAACACATATCTATCTATGAAATACAATGTACGAATACAAAATACAATGTATGATAATGATGTAATTGAATGACTTAATGTTTTATGAATATAAGAAATAAAATAATGATGAAATTAGTTACTATAAGAAGTGCAATGCAACTAGATGCAGACCGTCTGGTCTCATTTTCAGGAAAAAGATGCATACAATTTTGAAATTCAAATTTCATGCAAATATGACCGAGACCTACTCAAGTTATTTAAATGCATTATTTTTTGGTTGAATAATGGGATTTTTTTTAACCCTATTTCTGTGTCATAAATCACTGTTTTAATTCAGATTTCTGTATTTAATTGTGTTTAATTGTGTATTTTTCATTCTTTTGATGGCACTAATTACATTTTTGGACTTCAATAGCCCCGTTTTTTATAAACCATTTCATCGTGTAAATTTTGATATTTTATTTAGGACTGCAAAACGATTAATCGCGATTAATTGCATTCAAAATAAAAGTTTATGTTTACATACTATTATGTGTGTGTACTGTGTATATTTATTATGCATATATAAATACACACACATATGTATACATTTTAAAAATATTTGTATGTATATATATATATATATATATACTTGTATGTATATATGTATATTATATATAAATATACATATTTTATATATAAATCTAACATATTTTTCCTTAACCTAATAAATATACACATTACACACATATGTAAACATAAACTTTTATTTTAAATGCGATAAATCGTGATTACTCGTTTTGCAGCCCTAATTTTATTATTATTATTTTTAATTTTCACATTGGTCACACACAAAGGCTACAGCATATTTTATGGCTTCATCAGGACATATGCAAACAAGGCCTAATTTGCAGACTGAATAAATCACGTAGACAGACACATGTTGTTTGTTGACCCTCTTATAAAAGACAAAGCAAGAGAGAGGATAAGAGGGTGGTGTATGTGTGAGATACAAATGGACAGAATGCCGCTGACGCTTTTCAAACTGTTTGCATCTATCCATGTTGACCCCTGTATGCCATTACAGTGTTTACAGAACTAGAATAACAACTGAACAAGTAAAGCACATCAACAAATGAAGGAACCACTGATAATGAACAAGGGTCATTTAGACAGAAACAGGTGGATCATGTTGTTGAGCTCAACATCTTTAAACATTAGCTCAGGCTGCTGAGAATGTTTAAGCTTTATAAAAGTCTTGCATGTTGTGTTGCTGTATGCTGTAAACTGATGAAAACACTAGTTTGATATTTATAAATAATAATTGACATCATTATGTTTTGGTTGTTCTGTTGCAATAAATCTTTTACCAAAATATATTTTGTATTAAAAATGTATTTCTGTATTGGCTGGATTTATCTGCAGTCATTCCTCTTGTTCTATTTTAACCAGACCCTCGCCAGTGTCATGAACAGACAGCATGCTTATCTCTATCAGGTACAGAGATAGTGAAAGACAGGCCGATACTTTGTCCATACATGGATCTCCTGTGTGTCTCAGTCAAACTTCACCCCGGCCGTCAGATGCCATGAGAGAATGTGCACAGCTACCATAGAAATAACATACTCTGTTATGTCTTTCCACTTTAAGGGGCCATCTGAGGCTGTTTTATTAGATTTCAGATGTTAAAATGTTTCTGGTGCTGATTTAATCACAATGATCTCTAAATCTAATATGTCTTCAGAGACTTGGTCATCTGATTTGGCCTCCCCATTATGCCCTCTAAAAAAAGCATATTTATTTTCAAAAGCCATAAACTATTTCTGAGGATGGGGAATTTATCATGCTAAAATATTGTGAGAAGTTGTTCTCATTTAAATTTGTCATCTTCATTGCCTTGCTTTTTTTTTTTTAGCAAAACATGAACGTTTGAACTTTTTATTCCCACACGCTTTTAAAAACATAAACCTTTTCATTTTAGATCTTTTGTTTTTGACTTATGCGATGATGTCTCTTTCTTCCAGAAATGTAATGCATTCCGTCGCACCTTGCTTCTCCTCCATGCAGGTGTAAATTTAGTCTCTTAAGAAAATTCCAAAGATTATTTGTATAATGAGGAAATTATAAACAGACTTCTACTGTATTGATGTCAGGAGGGCAGAGTTGAGAGCGAGGCATGACAAAATAACGTGGGAGGATCACAAAGATTATCAAAACACTAGAGGTTCAGAGGAAAGCATTTAATCAAGCCAAAACAAACATTAAATATAGCAAATATGATTTATATCATTTGTTTTTGGCTAGGATTAACCACAACCTCCCTTAAATGCAACTAACACAGTCATCATTACTGTTCATGGCATATATCCATTAACAAATATTATTTATTTCAGTGTCATGATCAATTATCAAATCATAATTTTGCACTTTTTTTTTAATAAAGAGTGGCCAAGAAAAATATGCTTTAGATCACATACATTACATGTAAATGGAAGAAATGCAACCCCCTGGCCCCCACTTTACTTTATTTCTTCAATATTTTGTAAATTAAGTTGAAGTATCAAACGCAAAAAAAACTAAAAAATAAATAAGTATCATTGATACTACCTTTTGGTAATATTATTATTTATTATTATTATTATTTTATTTTTTGTAATCACTATAATTTTGGTTTAATATTTAGTACTTTTTTTTTTTAGTTTAGTTTTATTTTATTTGGTTTTAGATATTTTAGCCTACTTAACAAAAATGAGAAATGTTGCAATGTCAACTAGATGAAATAAATATGTTTATTTTATTTTTATTAGTAACAACAACAAAAACGTATGATCCTCAATGCCAGAGTATTATTAATAATATTAATACTATTTTAAGGCTGTCCTTTTTACTTTATACATTTGTTCACACATCTATTCTATTTTTTTTATAAGTGATACAATGTTGGTATGTTCCCTGTCTTGCACTGTACATAATAATAATAATATTGTGCAATAAAATTAAGGCGTGTTGAACCCTCTTTATTTAAAAAAATAATAAAATGCATTTTGTAGGTTAAAAAATATCAATAGTAAAACAAACACATAACAAACAAACACAGCTTTATTTACATCATAAACTACATTACCCACAATCCACATGCACTACATTTTTTCGCTTGTTTCCGGGCGCGCTTCGTTGTTTCAAAACTCATAACGTTTTTTTTTCCATGTAAAAGTTTAATCCTAAAGCTCTCTGTATCATGTGTGTAATCGTTACGGAAGGGTGTCATTTATTATAGTTATATAACGATCGCATAACTCTTATAACGGTTATTTTGTGTCAATGGCCAGTAAGAAGTTACGGAGGACGGCCATCTCAGCTGATCTCTGCGAGCGACTCAAGCGCCATCAACTGGAAACCTGCCAGGTGAGAGACCCTGACCGCTCTGTTATTATATTAATGAGCAGCTCTCGGAGGAGGCTTTAGTAAGCGTGTGTGCTCCTCTGTGACCTGTAGGATGTCCTGTCCATCACACCCGTGGAGCTCATGCGCCTGGCTGGACTCAGTTATCCCGCGGCTCTGGATCTCCTGCGGCTGCTCAGTAAAGCCTGTGTACCGGCTGTGAGCACCGTGAGTCTCTGACCCCATCAGCAGATCCTGTCGATGATTGAACTCGAGAAGTCTCTCATTAGTAACTTAGTGCTGTGTTTTTGATGATGACAGGCATGGGATTTGTGGAGGAAGAAGGGAGAGCTGTGTTTCTCCACATCACTTCCTGCCCTGGATAGATTACTGCGTGGAGGACTGCCACGGGGTGCTCTCACTGAGGTAGTCTACTGTTGCATCTGATTTAAAGAATAGTTCACCCTAAAGTAAACAGCATTATGTCATTATTTACACTACTGGTCAAGCTTTTGAAACAATTAAGATTTATGTAAAATATTATTACAGTTAAAAACAACCGTGTTCTATTTGAATATATTTTAAATAAAATAAAAAAATCCTGAATTTTCAGTAGCCATTACGCCAGTCTTCAGTGTCACATGATCCTTCAGAAAGTGTTCATTCAGTGACAATCAAATGTGGTCTTTATGTCAAACTTGCACAATATTTGATTTAAGAGCTCATTTATTTTCAAAAGTAACAGCAAGTTACATATTGATTTAAACATGGAATTTTGACCTAGAAAAACTGAAATGGTATTTTCTTGTAAAACATACTCTAATAATTTTTGTTTAATTTAGATGTGAAGCTATTTTATGTCTTCAAAAGACAACATGTAGCACACAAGTACAGTACTTTTATGGAGCGTTTATGATGCTTTTTTTTTAGCTTGATAGTCCATAGTCACTAGTTTTTTGTTTTGTTTTGTTTTTTGGAAATATGGCCATGTACACACTGCAAAGTTTGGGGAGTGACAACCACATTTAAATGCATTTTAAAAATCTAATCATTTTTTTTCATGTTTAAACATTCTGACAGAAATAAAGTAAAACATAAAAATTAATCTGCTCATTTTTAGAAACTAGGAGTGAAAATGTTAAAATAAATACATTTCTATAATTCTAGAAGTTTCAATAACTGTTCACACACACATTTTTTTATATAATATTTACTCAAAAATAGCTTCTTTTTTTACCTGTTAAAATATTTTAGAGCTTGACATAACTATTAAATTAAATTAGAATATATTATAGAAATGACCATGACTTTTAATATTTTAATAAGGTCTAGAAATGACACTTTTAACATTCCATTATTTATCCAGGTTTTCCAAATATGATTCCTGATTTCCAGATTTTTCATTTTTATGTTTTGTCCTATTTTAAATCATTTTAAAAATAAGTGTCTTTTTATATATCAGCATACAATTCTAAAGGTTTGGAATGACATGAAAGTGCATAAATGATGGAAATCATCAAGTTTGGGTGACCTATCATGACATGTCTGTGTTGTTTGTCAGGTGACTGGCCCATCAGGCTGTGGGAAGACTCAGTTGTGTATAATGCTCAGTGTTTTGGCCACACTGCCGAGGAGTATGGGAGGTCTGGACAGTGGAGTCATCTTCATCGACACAGAGTCGGCATTCTCTGCTGAAAGGTGTTCAAAAAGTTTGCTCTCTTTCTGTCATGTGAACTTTTTGTGTTTTCTCTCAAATGAACAATCTACCTCTCTCAGATTGGTAGAAATGGCACAGGCCAGATTCCCAGAATTCTTCTCGGTGAAGGAGCGTCTGCTGGAGATGGCGTCTCGTGTTCATCTCTTCAGGGAACTGACCTGTCAGGACGTCCTGAATAGGTTGGAACACTTCCCAAACACCTATACATATTTAATTATATTTCATTCAGTTTACTGTACTTTCAAAGTAATAGTTCACCTAAAAATTAAACCTGTCATTTTTCCTTTTTATTTATTTTCACTCTGATTCACTCCGGCTCAATTCTATTTAATTTCTCATTTCTATTAATTTCTATGCAGAGCTTTTAGGGGATCAGCTCAAACTTTAGAGCGTGGCGATAGCAACGCCAAAGTTTTGGTTCCAAGGGAATGTATATATATATATATATATATATATATGTATGTATGTATGTATATATTTATGTATGTGTATATATGTATATGTATATGTGTGTGTGTGTGTATATAATTTAGTCTTTTGATGTCAAAGCATATTAGAATGATTCCTGATCAAAAAAACATAAAAAATACAAAGCAATTATTTTAAATGGCAATAATATTATACAATATTACTGCTTTTACTGTGAATGGAGTTTATTATTATTTTTTTATTATTATTTTTTTAAAATCTTAATTATTCCAAAACTTGTCACTGGTAGTGTATACCTTGAATACAATTAAAGTCGCTTTGGATAAAAAAATATCTGCTAAACACATACAGTATATACGTTTTTGGTTTAAGTCTGCTAAATATGTAAATGTAAATATAAAATGAAAATGCAATGAATACAAGTCTTGAATTTAAATGGATTGACTATAGCATTATTGCATAAATGAATATAAAGGTCATGATGGTCTCTTTTGTATGCCAGGCTGTATTTAAGCTTGTGAACACATATTAGTGGGGCGTTTTATTGATGTTACACAGGCTGGAGCGTCTGGAGGAAGACATAATTGCGTGTCGAGCGGGGCTTCTTATTTTGGATTCTGTGGCTTCTGTTGTGAGGAAGGAGTTTGACACGTCGCTGCCGGGAAATCTAATGATCAGGAGTAACTTACTGGGCCAGGAAGCCGCTGTACTGAAGTACCTCTCGCAGGCGTTCTGCATCCCAGTGAGTCTGTTTACATGGTTGTGTGTATGTGCATATCTGACTTTTGCTTATATCTTACACTTTTAGTACATACCTTTAACCACAAGGTGTCGCTACACATTTACGTTTATGTGTTTCAGTGCTGTATTTTAGGTGACCTCTATATTTTAAACACCAGAGGGCATCAGAGAGCCCATATGAATTAGAAAAACACTAGGCCCATTCACACAAAACCTGCTCCTTTTCCATGTTATCTGATCTTGGGAATTTCCCACTAGCCTAAAATCTTCAAAAATGCATACGTGACGCCTTTACTCACCTCCTGCATCACCAGCACTTTTATCTCGAAGAGGAAAGGTAGGATTGCACCGGAATATGTTTTTCCGCTTCCTGCTTATAAAGAGTCTAACAGCTAGAGGGCTGATCCTGGATCAGGTGTTGCTCTATCTACTCCTCTTATCCACTAGTACAAATTAATGCATACAGTGGGGTCCAATATATATATATATATTTTTATTTAATACATATTTTGAGCAAATTATATTTTAAGCATTTAAATTTTAACATATGAAATAACAAAGAAAGTCATGTTAATTGCTTTTATGTTTCTATTTATTTTTGTTTCTGTTCAATATTTTTTTCCAGCAGATAATTAAACATTTAAGTTATTATTATTATTAAATAATAATAAATAATATTATTATAATAATAACAATAATATTATACATAATAATAGTATTATCACTACTGCTGTTGTTGTTATTACAGAGAAACTTAAAATGCTAAGAAATTCATGTTAATTTGTTAATTGTTTTTGTGTTTCTGTTTAGTTTTGTGTTTATTTAAAAAATATTTTCAGCAAATGATAATTTTAAAGTATTATTATTGTTATTATTATAGAGAAAGATATAAAATACTAAGAAATTCATGATTTTTAATTGATTCTATTTAAATTGTTTTTGTATTTAATACATATTTCCAGCAAACAACTATTTAAATGTGTAAATTATTAATATTATTATAGAGAAACATAAAATACTAAAGAATCCATGTAAATTTGTTATTTGCTTATATTTAGCCATTTTATTAATTTAAAACGTAATACATAATCATTACAGTTTTATTAAAGAATCAATAAATTATTAATAATAATTATGATACAATTTGCTGAAAAGGCAAAAGAGTAGCAATTAACATAAGCTTTTTAGTATTTTGCATGTCTCCTTTTTGCTTTAATGGCAGCAGCATAACTTATTTACAGTATTTCTCAAACTTTACTTTAAATTCATGATTTTCAGACTTTGTTTGGACTCTGCTGTATGAACAAACAATAATTTAATATGTGTTGAATTACAAATACGGTTACAGGTCATGTTTATAATTACTTAAGGCAAACTAGAATGAATTTATCATTTTATTGACTATTTTCATGCTTTGTTGACATTGGGATCAAGTTTAAATATTGTGCTACAACAAAATACTGGGCATTCCCTTATTTCAAAATAACTCCTCGACTGTTCTCAGAGGACATCCCAGGCTGTAACCCCTAACTCATCTGATCTGCAGTTTGCCTGTGGCCCCCCTCCAGCCATGCTCATTTTAAAGATAGCTTTTGTGTTTTAAATCAGTGCAATAAATGTCTGCTTGACGCTGCCAGTGGCCACAAGTGAGTTTTAATACAGCTTTCCACAGCAGTAGAAATGGGCCTCAACATGAAAGCACATGCTAGATAACTCCTAGAGGTAGATAACTATGTTATAGCCCCCTCACACACATAAAAGCTCATAACCATAAAATAGGTCAACCCATTACCTTTCCAAAATAAAACCTTACACTTTAGCACCTAGAGCCAAACTGTAATGAGGTTATTAAGTTTGTTCTCCCAAGCTTTATACATATAAAGGAATGTTGAAATGTTTTAGGTTTTGGCTGGTTGTTTTTATTAGTGTATTTTTGAGAAAGAGCTATGTAAGATATACACCAGTGCAAGTACTGTGTTTAATCAAATCAGAACATCGACCTAGTTACAACAATCTTCGCTCTATCTTTTTCTCTGTTTCAGTGCAAGCTTAAGTACTGTGAATGACATACTGCTATATTTTAATTAACTCCATAATTAATAGTTAAAATAGATCATGTTGTAAGCAACAGTCCCTGGCCCTTGTGCATATTTCTGGAAAAGCCTAGTCAGAAAAGCCTCTGAAAATCATGCAATTAATAAATTATATTTATTACAAGGTAATGACATGGAGACATTTGTACTTTAATATTAAAACATTTTAATATTTTTATATATCTATTAACAGCTTTAGTGAGGAAAATAACTACAGTCCCATCAACCACTGAGAATGACATTAATCAAATTAAAAACTGGAGAAATTTAAAACTATTATTTAAAAGATGTTGGCTGTATCTATAGAAAGAATATATTTTAAGTTCTTTAAGTTCTATGCAAAATATGCATATATAAATATTGAAGTATTTTAAGAGCATAAGGAGACCGCTTCATGGGAGTGGCCAGAGCTACATACAGGTGCATCACAATAAATTAGAATGTTGTGGAAAAGTTCATTTATTTCAGTAATTCAACTCAAATTGTGAAACTCGTGTGAATTGGTGGGTTTTTGTTAAATGTGAGCCTAAATCATAACAATTAAAAGAACCAAAGACTTAAACTACTTCAGTCTGTGTGCATTGAATTTATTTAATACACGAGTTTCACAATTTGAGTTGAATTACTGAAATAAATGAACTTTTCCATGACATTCTAATTTATTGAGATGCACCTGTATCTCTTTTAGCCCACTTTGCTCACTGCGACTCTGATTGGTGGAATTTTCTGTACAGCATCGTGGTAATGTAGTTTGTTCACCATGAATTCTGCTGTGAGGCATGATTATGTTAAATTTAAGGGTGTTTTCACACCTGTCTTGTTTGGTTCGATTGAATCGAACTCAAGTTGGTTTCCCCCTTTGATGCGGATCTTTTGGGCAGGTGTGAATACAGCAATCGCACTCGGGTGCGGACCAAACAAGCGTACCAAGACCCAGCTGAAGAGGTGGTCTCGGTTTGCTTCCAAATTAACTCTGGCATGGTTGAATGGATAAACCAATGAATGTATGACCTTAAGCACATGTGTGGTTTTGTTTACAGTTTCTGGTTCACTTGCAAAAAGGGCAGTGTAAAAGCAAACCGCACCAAACAAAAGAAAATCAACATTGTATTTGGTCCGGACCAAAGCAAGTGAACTAGCGGACTTTCCTGGTGTGAATACACCCTAAGTTGAATTAGTGTGAACAGATGGGTTCGACATATACAATTGATTAACAACCTTAGAGCTCACAGCAGGTCTGTTTTTAAAGTTTTATCAGTTATTGTTAAAATCTATTTCCCTATGGAGAAAATGAATGGCGTGTTTACTTCCGGAACGCAACTGTTGCACTCTATAAAGGCCAGTTCATGCACCAACAGATGCAGACAAACAGCAACAGGCACATTTGTTGGGTTTTGTTGAATCATTGTGTTACCTCTGTTGGTGTTGTTCGGCGATTGTTTGAACATGTTGAATCGCGTTTGGCAGGTCTTAGAATATCTGAGAAGTGACATACTGTCCTTGGTTGGCTGTCGATGTTGGCCTTAATGGATTAGTTCACTTCCAGAATAAAATTGACTGAAAATGTACTCACCCCATATCACCCAAGATATTCATGTCTTTCTTCAGCTGAAAAGAAATTAGGGTTTTTGAGGAGAACATTCCAGTATTTTTATGCATATTGTGGACTTCAGTGGTGGCCAACGGGTTGAAGGTCCAAATTGCTGTTTCAATGCAGCTTCAACGAGCTCTACACTATCCTAGCCAGTCTTATCTATTGAAACTATAGGTCATTTAGTTACAAAAAAAATGATGTACATTTTAACCTCAAATTCTCATCTTGCTCTAGCTCTGTGATGAGCCTTCACGCATTACGTTGGAAAGGTCAGGCGTTGTTAGTTCTTCGTCTGTGTCAAAAATGTAGTGTAGGGCAAAAATCTAATTTTCTCCTCAAACTTCAAAATCATCTGACATTTTTGTTTTACCTTTGTTTGTAAGGGCGTTTGTAAATACTGGGTCAGTACTTCCGCCTGCATCACGTGTGTGGACCTATCCAACTTGACTACGTAATGCATGAAGTCAAGCTTGTGCAAGACGAGCATTTGTGGTTAAAATGTATACAAGTTTTAATTGTTTTTTTTTTAGAAAATGACAGATCGTTTCACTAGTCCTTTGAAGCTGCATTGAAACTGCAATTTGGACCTTCAACCTGTTGGCTCCCATTGAAGTCCACTATATGGAGAAAAATCCTGGAATGTTTTCCTCAACTTCTTGTCTACTGAAAAAAGAAAGACATGAAAGACATTAAAATCCTTTAAGGTGATACGTGTTAAAATAATAGGCATGCTGGAGGCCCTGCTAGAATTTGTTTGCCTGTTCTTTACTCACATTTATATACCATTATGTAATGAGTGATGTCAACAGTTGTTAAAGGGATAGTTCACCCAAAAATGAAAATTCTGTCATCATTTACTCACCCTCAAGTAGTTACAAACCTGTATGAATTGATTTGTTCTGCGGAACACAAAGGAAGATATTCTGAAGAATGTGGGAAACAGAGCAGTTCTGGAGCACCATTGACTTCCGTAGTTTTTTTTTTCCTACTATGTAAGTCAATGGTGCCCCAAAACAGCCTGGTTACAAACTTTCTTCAAAATATCTTCATTTGTGTTCAGCAGAACAAATCAATTCATACAGGTTTGTAACTACTTGAGGGTGAGTAAATGATGACAGAATTTTCATTTTTGGGTGAACTATCCCTTTAAGTATTGTGATGATAAATTCAGCGTCTGCTGAATTTCCATAGTGACAGCAGACTGTTTATTCTCATCTTTGTGTGATCCATTCAAACTGGACTGAACTCAAGTAAAGATGTTTCCCTTCTGTCTCCCTCAGGTGGTTTTAACTAACCAGATCACCACACATGTGGGCGAGAAGGTTCACTGTCCTCAGTGGAATCAGGCAGATGGTAAGAACAGCCTTCCATCATCTACTGGAGTCTACACTGATTTTTGTGGAGAATGTTTTTGTGTAAAAGGGGTTCGATGGTGGAAATTTAGACCAGATATTCCCATCAAGAAGCTCTTCTGTTTCACCCCTCCCTGATGAGCTGTTCTCTGATCTCGCTAATGGAAGCCATCGTTCCAAGCGGAGATGTTATGTGGGACAAATGAGCGTCAGTTATGACCTTCCACAAAAGCAGCTGTTGTAGGTTCTTTGGAACTACATCATTGACCTTGGAGAAGATGGTATTACTCTAACCAGGGGGCTGAAACTGCAATCCTCCCGCTCTACAAACCTGTCTGGGCCTTCTGCAAATCCCACGACATCTCTGATTCCATGGCTGTGCAGTGACCCGTGTCTTCTGTCACTGTATATATGGACATGAGCAAGTATCCTCTGGCGTACGTCCAGGTGTACAGTGGGAAAGGGTCTTGTTTTGGGGCAAAGCTTTGAGGAAAGAGATACAGGCTCCGTTCTCATGTTATCTAACAGGCACATGTTTGTGGCCTGTAACTTTACCCCCAGACACCTCTTTCTTTACATCCCACTGTTCCACTCGGCAAGGTGGGGTTACCGGTAACTCTTTCTCCCACTCACTTACTCTCTGTATCTTTCTCTCACACATGCACACAATCTCTGTTTTTCTATCTCTTGGGATTATGTAGGGAAAGAATGGCCCTTATACAGCCTCACCCTGTTTATCTCTTCTTTCTGCCTTTCTCTCTCCATCCTTGGTATTATCTGAAGCTTAAAGTGATAGTTTACCCAGAAATGAAAACATTGTCATCATTTATTCACCCTTATGTTGTTGACTTTCTTTCTTTTTTATGAACACCGAGTCAGATGTAAATTGGAATGTTCATGCTGCCCTTTTCTATACAATGACTGTGGATGGTGTCAACTTATGTAAAAACCAGATAATAGTACAAATAATTATTGCCATCTTGATTTGTCGCAAGACACAGGAGAACCAATAACTTGAGTATCTTTGAGATGCCATATTTGAATGGGCACAAGTGAGAATATTGAAATCGAATGAATGCTTTTTGTGAATTTTTCACACATAGCTACTCAAATTGTGTGTCTGTTCTATTATGATATCTCACAAAGATATCATGGATTAAAAAGACTTGAAATAAAGTATAAAAGTCAATTTGGACTACATTTATGGTGCTCTTTTATCATTTCTGGAGCTTCACAGTCAATATTATTTATAGAAATTTTGAAAAGAAACATGCATAACAAAGTCACGTTAATTCACGTTAACAACATCATTGTAATATCCATAGAAAATAAATGAAAGTCATGATAACTACACTATAATTCATGTTAACAATGTGATTTCTATTGGACATTAAGAAAAAAAGGCATGATAAATAAGTCCAATGCTATGATTCATGTTAACAGTAATATTATTACAATATCTATTAGGGATGCACCGAAATTAAAATTCTTGGCCGAAGCCGAACAAAATGAAACACTGGGCCGAAGGCCGAATACCGAATACGGTTTCTCGCATTTTTTTCCCCCCATGTAGACCTATTTTGCCATTTTTTTCACCATTGCATAAATTAAATAGCCAAAATGTGTTTTTTACTGTTTTGTCCTGCTTTTCAAAAAAAATAAATAAAAATAAATCAATTACACAACAACAATTTAAAAATATTTACTTAACACTGAACATTTTTTAACAGTCTATCAGACATTATGCCAACAAAGCACAATTAACTTAAAATTAATAAGTTAGTAAAATAATATTTTTTGGCCATTTTTGAGACCCGCTTCTTGAATCAGGCATGTATTTTTTTACTGTACAAATAAATGCAGCCTTGCTGAGCAGAAGAGACTTCTTTTAAAACATTTGAATATATTACAAATCTCAATTTGAACACTATTGGTGAAGACCTCAGTGATTCTTTTTGTTGACAACAGCAGATTTATAAATTATTCTCATTACGAATTTGGGAAGATGTTTGTCGCACTTATCACATTGTCACATGCCTTTAAATTTTTTTTTATAAAAATGTTACTGAGCAAATGACGAGTAATAGTGTTTTAGCGCAGATTTTTCTCGCGCTTTGGACTTTGAACCCTGGCGCCGCGAGCTCTTGCAGTCCTGTTTGAATACATGCAAACCGTGCATTTATTTGAAAACATAACATTCTGCAGTTTATTTACTAATCGTTTGAGGCCATTTCGTGATTTCAATCATCACAGTAACCAGCATCAACCACCTCTTCAGCAGCACTAAGCAGTCTCTAGCTGTTGGTGCTTGTAATGATTTTTTAAATACTTTCACACTGCAGACACGTTTGCTGCATTAGTGCGCGCCTCTATTTGATCGCGTCACGGCATTGTTCGGTACAGTTTATTCGGTCTTTTCGCTTATTCGGCCGAAATAGTTTTTTTTGCTATTTTCGGCCAAATAATTTCGGTTGCCGAACATTCGGTGCATACCTAATATCTATAGAAACTTTGAAAGAAAAATGTCATGATAACAAAATCCAATGCTATGATTCACATTAACAATATCGTAATAACAATATATATAACTTTTAAGAAAATGCCATGATAACTATTGTAAGTCTAATGCTCTGAATGACGTTAACAATATTATCACGATATATATAGAAATTTTGAAAAGAAAAAACACCATGATAACAAAATCCAATGCTATAATTTAAGTTAGCAATATTATTACAATACCTATAGAAATTTTGAAATAAAAATGGCATAATAACAAAATCTGATGTTATGATTCACATTAACAATATCATAACAACATCTATAGAAATTTTGAGAAGAAAAAGCCATGATAACTAAGTCTAATGCTCTCAGTGATGTTAATAATATTATCGCAATATCTATAGAAATTTTGAAAAGAAAAAATGGCATGATATAATCGAACGCTATGATTCACATTAACAAATATTATTGCAATATCTATAGAAATTTTGAAAAGAAAAATGGCATAACCAAATCCAATGCTATGATTCATGTTAACAGCGGTATCGCAATGTCTATAGAAATTTTGAAAATAAAAAAATACCACAGTTGTCACTATATTGCAACGTCCCTACTTCAGAGTCTCTCTTTTTTTGTTTCACAAAAGAAAGTCATATTTTCTTTTGTAGGTACAGTACATGAGGGTGAACAAATGATGATAGAAAAATATTTTTGAGTAAACACCTTCTTTAAATGTTTACATTTGCATAATATTGTAAAATTAGTTTACAAATACTGATTGCAACTTGGACGTCTCTTAGCACCTCAAATAAGGATGTCTGCTTTTCAAGCTGTTGTTGTACTTTGTAGCTAAGAGGAACTGATTAAGACAGGGTTTTATTGGTTCTAAGACAGCCAGTTATTGAGAAAATGTGTTTTTCTTTGGCCTTGGGAATGGAAACTCCCTTTGAGGTCTTTTGTTGAAGTTGTAGACAAGAGGCGACACCTTAGCAGTTTGTATCTGCTTCCATCGTTGAATCTGAGATGTTGACTATGGTCCAGAATAGTACAGTAGTTGCTCTCGGCTACTGCTTCACGGTTGTTATTTATATAAGGCCAATACACATAAATCATAACAGAACAGCAGATTTACTGACCATTTCCTCTTTGGATCTAATACCCTTTTTTTTCCATTAGACATCAGCTACTGGCTTTAGATTCGTGTGTTTTCTTTTGGGGTCAGATGTGATTCGAGCGCTTGTAGTGTGAGCAGACAGCAGTTCAGTTGTGGGGCCCTGGGCTCTCCCACTGTCTGTGTGTAAAAGAGGCCACAGTGACTCACTTCTGAGCTCCTCTGAACATTGATAAGAAGGCTATTTTGTGTAGTTTACTGACAAAAAAGCAAGGCTTTGATTCACTTTGATTTATGTCCTCCATTTCTGGAGTCTTGATTTTGTATGAAACATTTCTAAAAATAAATATGTTGGTAACACTTTAGTATATGGATCAATTCTCACTATTAACTAATTGCTTATTAGCATGCCTATTATTAATATGTTGGCTGTTTATTAGTACTTATAAAGCACATATTCTGCATGACCATAATCTACATCCCTAATCCCTACCCAATACCTAAACTTAACAACTACCTTACTGAAGGTCCTTGCACACTGAGTCCGAAATTTTCGCATGCGTTTTTCCATTTTTTCGTTTTCGTCATTCTTTCCTATCAAAATGCATGCTACCGATGCGAAAACGCAGAAAATCGAACCTGATCTAAATTTTTTTATGACGGACGAAAGTTTCTGAGGCATTGTGTAAACGTGATTGACACAACGTGAGGTCGTATTTATTTTTTAACGTGCCAAAATTTCGGACAAAAATTTCGGACTCAGTGTGCAATGACCTTAACAATTAATACGCAGCAAATTAGTAGTTTATTAAGGTAAAAGTCGTAGTTCATGGTTTGTTAATAGCGAGAACTGGAAAAAAAGTCTGACCAATATTTTTTCTAGGTATTTTCTCATTGTTTTTAAATTAATGTAGATGCTTTATGAACATATCACAAATCAGAGGGTTAAAAGTTGTGGTATATTTGGGTAAGGTTTATTCTGCAACTAACTACGGTGTAAAAATATACTGTTAAATTTACCATAAAAACAGCTGCTCTGGTTGCCAGAAATTCACCATAAATAATACAAAATGACAGTGTTTCGGATATGACATGATGATAGCATGTTAATACCTAAAATATTTAACCAAAATTTACATTTTACCTTAAAATGTACTGATTAACACCATAATAATACAGGTGGTACATTAGAACACAACATAATGAATCAGATTTCATCGTAAGTAGCCTGTCTATAAATCATAGCTAATACTTGTATAGCGCACAGGGTCACATGACAGACAAAACACCATCAGATCCTAACATACTGTAGACACTAAAATAATGCAAAATATTATCTAAATAACACAAAATGTACATTACTGATAACAAAAATGAGAATAAACAACATTATTTATTTAAAACATGTTTACGCAGGGATTTTTGGGAATTGCAGCTTTCATATTTTATATTTATTTGTAAAACCCATAGATTTGACAATATTGAACAGTAAAATTGCATGTATTGTTTAACGATGTTAAAACTTACACCATATATTTCACCATATATTATTAGGTAACTTTTTAAATTTTTTTACTGTATAAATTGGCATATGTAAGTAGCCCTTTTGCAATGAGGAATGTAACTAGATTATGCACTGCACAAGGGTTTTGACGTGAGTGCATCGTATAAACGATAATTTACGACTCTTTCTACCCCCTATCCAATGCAAATTGACGATTGTGCAAAGTTTAAAGCAGTTTTTAAACACAAAAATGAATCCTCTGTGATCACCCCCTAAAAAAACACATCTGATCAATGTGCTGGATCTGACCTTAAATCAGTGTAATTACATAGGCCTTCTTAAACCCGACTAGTCATTCAGACAACCCACTGATGAAAGCATAGAGTTTTGCACATTCTACTTGTGACTAAGAGTAAAGCAAATCAGCAAGTGAGCTTTACAACTGCAATGAGACATTCACAAATATTTTCCCAGATGATGGAGAGTTATTCGAGAGAAGATTGTTGGAAAAACTGCACGTCTGCATGATTATTGGCTCAATTAATTTACCAAACACTACAGGCTTTCAAACCAAATCAGCCCAGAGGACAAAAAAATCTCCAAATTTTGTAACCACATTATCTTTGAATCTGCATCACCAGATGAGAGCAACTCCCTTGTCTATATCCAGTCCAAGTCAGCAACTTTCCAATCCCCCTGTTTGACAATCCATCAATAAAAATTTTTGGCCATGCTGAATTTGGGGCAAACAAGAATCGGATCCTATAATAACTGATTTGTGGGTTATTAAAAAGACAGCTGATTGAAGTCTGTGAATAGCCGTGCTGTCACGCAGTGTGGGAAAGCACCCATCGCTTCTGTTGGGATCTGAGAGTGTAGGCGGATTGTTCTGGAGCCCAGAGCATTGATTTAAGAAGCTGGGTCTTAACAGGGCGTCACATTTGTTTAGTCTGGCCCTCTCCAACCTTATTACCATGAACTCGCATTAAAACGCATGCTCATTAGTCTGCGTTTCTTTCAGACATCAGAATGAGTTGTGCCTGCTGATAGTGCTGTTTATTTGCACACGGTTTTAAGGCCTGAGTCACTATAGTAATTATGCAAATAAGGTAACAACACAGACGTGCCCACAAAATCTGTCGAATGCAATTCACACGGTGCAGTTCCTCATCTTGCTGGTTAAGGATCCAGCACACTACCGCTATCTGGTGTATTTTACTTGCACTTGTTACTTTAAAATGTGCTCATTTACACACATATCTGGATACATGTAAGTGTTTTTTTTACAAAAATTACTGTATATTATTTTGTTTTTTATGCAGCTATCTGCCGGAAAAAAAAGCATGCAGCACATACCTATAATATCACCTAAACTTTGCTCTCAGCAGCATGGGAGGCATTTGGATGTTTGCCAACAATATATCGCTGCTTGTGTGTTTTAAGCATCTTTCCCCCCTATGCGAACAACTTTGCTGTGAGTATATGGGGTATTTACAGTAAATAGGGATCAAGCACCAAAGGTGCTTAGGCACCCATTGTATCCGTTAGTCGTCATCGTCGTCTTCTTCTGCTGCTGCTGCTCTGGAAGTCTTTGGCAGCCCATAGAACTGTTTGAGGGAAAGTTATGAAATTTGGCACACAGATAGAAGACAGTGTCAATATTAACCATAGGACATTTTGAGTCTCTATCTCAAACTCTCTAGCGCCACCAATAGGCCAAATTAGGCAGTTATGTTAGTATGAAATGAGAGAGCGAGTCCGAGATGTGATGAATAGACACATAAAAGGGTTATTTCAGCCAAAACTGAAAATTGTCAACATTTACTCACCCTCATGTCATTCCATGATCCAAATTCTTGTTCGTCTTTGAAACACAAATGGAGATTTGTAATGAAACCTGAAATATTTCAGTCCTTCCATTTTACCAAAACTTTGATACTTCAAAAAGTTAATAAAAACATTAAAAAACGTAATCCACATGCAAGTCTTTGATCAATGCACATACATAGAGCACGACGAACATGGTAAACAGAAACTCAAGCGAACATGCTTGATGTGAGCAGAATACTTATTCTCTTCGCATCAAACAAGCAGCTTCTGTTAACCATATTTGATGTGCTCTACAGTAAGTACATTCATCAATGTTTAAATGTAAATAAAAGCCTATATTAAATCTGTTCATCGTGTAATCAATAGTGTCTCTTCAGAAGACAGATTAAACCACTCTATTTATATGGATTCCTTTTTCAATGTTTTAATAAACCTTTTGAAGCGTCAAAGCGTAAGCCTTTTTAAGCGTATTCTTGTTTTGAAGAATAATATCAGTTTTTATTGAAATACTCTCAGCGCAGTGCTATTTCAGTCTAGTTAGCACCTGGTTAAGATTGCGTGCGTTTAGTAAATAAAGCGTGATTTTGTGGTGAAATTCTGTGTGAAAAGTGGCACTGTTTAGTAAAGTAGCCCTATTTATCTGTTGATGTGAAACAGAGCTCAACCCGATCTGGAGCTGTAAAGTGGTAGCCTATTGTTTCCAGATTTTTAGGTTTTTTGAGGATGTTGTTTTTTCAGAGGAGGGGCCTTCCAGGCATCCAGTTCACTGACACGCCGTGCCAGCCTTTTCAGGTTTCTCCCGCACTCGACTTTCCACAGGAAATGTTTTGAGGAAGTGAGAGTTGCTGATGTGACAGTTGTGAATGGTATTGTCAGATTACAGCATGGTGCTTAAATGCTACACAACAAAGAATCATGAGAAAGACTCTTAGACCGTGACCTCAGAGGCCCTGACTGTTTCTGGTTGCGGCACAGCAGGCGAACAAAAACACGCAGGTGTGTTTACAAAGCAGTTCGAAGAAGACCCGGATGAGTGTTGGCAGTAGTATCATTGGTAACTTCCTCAGGTGTGTGACCTAAAAAGTGTTTCCATTGTTTCTCGGGCTTATCATCTGCTCTGCACTCAGTCCTTAAACCACAGGAATGACTCAATGGCTCCAAATCTTCAAGTGATTCACAGCGGATGAGTGAGTTATGGCAATTGGGAAATGGAGCAATATGCCGAAACAGCTGTAGTCCAAAATTAACCTCCCAGTGGCGGGTGAAATGAGAAATGAATATTTCTTTCTGATTATGAAACTGTATTAAATATTTCATCAGAAATATTATGTAGCACAACTGTTTACAGCATTGATAATAAAGATAACTGTTTCTTGGGCAGCAAATCAGCATATTAGAATGATTTCTAAAGGATGATGGGACACAAGACTGGCGTAATGAAGCAGAAAATGCAGTTTTGCAAAACAGGAATGAATTACTTTTTAAAATACATGCACAATATTACTGATTTTATTATTTGATCTAATAAATGTAGCACTGGTAAAGAGAGTAAAGAGTCTTCTTTTAAAAATATTTTAAAAATGTTTATTCTTAAAAAGGATAATTTATCTAAATAAATGACAAGTTCATAAGCAATATATAATTGAGTGCATATGGATATATCTATAGTAATATGTGACCCTGGACCACAAAACCAGTCTTAAGTCGCACGGGTATATTTGTAGCAAAGATTTTTCTTTTATGCCAAAAAATATTAGGATATTAAGAAAAGATCATGTTCCATGAAGATATTTTTCCAATTTCTACCATAAATATATTAAAACTTAATTTTTGATTAGTAATATGCATTGCTAAGGACTTCATTTGGACAACTTTAAAGACAATTTTCTCAATATTTAGATTTTTTTTGCACTCAGATTCCAGATTTTTTTGAAAAATGGACCCTTATGACTGGTTTTGTGGTCCAGGGTCACATATGTGTAACATATTTATTCACAACCAACAAACGTGAAATATTTTACCAAAAGAAATATATGATGAGCAAAATAAAATTGTTTCTTCAGATTTTTGTCACTTATATTACAAAACAAAAAGAAAATCTTCAAAATAATGACATTTTTAAGAGATTTTAAAATAATGACATATTTTAAAGAGATTATGGTGATCATTGTTACAATACATTTTAAAACATCTTTCAAGTTCTAATAAAGTGACTACCTAATTATCCTAATATATATATATATATTTTTATTTATATATATACCAAACTGAGTTTGTACTGTAATTTGGCATAAATGTTAAGGTCGAACGCTGACTGTGTTTTTGTTTGATGGTTTTGTCCTTCAGTATCTACGGAGGAGGACTCAGGTTTTGTGACAGCGGCACTGGGAAACACATGGAGTCACAGTGTAAACACACGTCTCATCGTCCAGTACGAGGACACAGTACGGAGACAGGTAAACACGTTCTTACTCTTCTGTGTGAATTAGCAAAACTTTGTTTAAATATCCAAAAAGCAAACTTGATGTGACGTAACAAACAAATGCAAAACCAACTGAAAAACACCCTAACCAGGTAACAAAAATCTTTAGTAGACATATACGCATTAAAAATGTTAATGTTGCACCACACCATTTTTTTGTCCAATTAGGTTCTCTCTAGAATGATAATGTCCCTCCCCCAATACCTGAAACTGATTAGCATCTTGCAAATCATGATTTTGCTGTTATATATATATATATATATATATATATTTTTTTTTTTTTTTTTTTTATAAAAAGGACAGTATCTTCAATATGTCCCACCTAAACTTCCTGCTTCCAGGAAATATGTCAGTACAGGGAATAAAACTGCACTCGTCTGGCGATTTCATCTTTAAGACAAGCTTAAAAAGAAAGAAAATTGCTTACTCCACCAGCCCTCTCATTGTTTAGGCCTGCCCTACTTGTTTTCATCCTGTTAAATGATGGCATACCTCATTGCCCCTGCACACTTAGAGCCCTGAGGACTTTGTTTTTCTCTTTTCCAACTGAGCTCCCACCTAAAGAAAAGCGCACTGATAGCGAGGCAGTGGTCCAAAACTGCTGGTACACAAGGAAGGCAATGGTGCCTGGCTCTTTTGTGTGGTTCAGCAGCTCTGGCAAGGCCTCTTCAATAAAAAAAACCCTCAGAAACTCCCTGCTTTTCAGCCATTTACTGAGGAATTTTTCCATTAGAGGTAAATGAAAAAAAAAAGGCGACTTCCTTACGTGAAAGATGTGCATTTTGGTTAAAGTAAAGAGAACTGGGCTGGTTTGGGTGACCAGAAAGCTTTGTGTTTGTGTGTCACGGTGCATCAGTAAGGAACTGCATTCACACAAAGCAACTGGCAGCAGGTTTGTAAACGCTAACTCATTCTTAACTTCAGGTAACCGGTAGAGCCCTGCATTTCGGCCCGGGCCCGATGGGCCCCGACTTTTTTTACGTCCCTAGGGCCGGTCTTCAGGCTAATTTTCACGTCATAGATCAGACGCGGGCCGGGCCTCGGGCCTGTTTTAGGCTTCTCCTTATTTTTATATTTTAGACATCCATCAATTAGTGATGAAAAAAAATGGCTGCGCTGGTGGAAACAACACGAGTCCGTGCTACTGCGACTGTCAAGAGCGGCTCGACGGTGTTTAGTGTCCGGCAGCAGCAGCAGTGAGTGCTGTCAGCGCAGCTGAAGAGTTCTACTTCAAATACACGCAATAAAGCTTGCCGCAAAGCCCCAGCAAAAGTAATTACCACCAATGTGTCCGGGGGAAATAGTAAAAAAATGCAATTGATTGCGCTGGTGCCTCCATGTCCTGAGCTTTAGCTTCCACTCTCTAGATTTAACATTTAAACATTGTTATATGCTTGAACTGTATTAGTATATCTATAGATTTTATTTTAGGCAAGTCGTGATGATTTGAGAAGGCTAAATTGATCAAAAATTATCAGCCTGCCGGTCTGCCGCTGGCCGCTTGGGCGTTACTTTAAGAAAGAAAAAAAAACTTATTTAACGAACAGAAAATGCTACAAACGTTTTTCTAAATTAACTTAATAAAAAAACGAAACGAAATATAATCACTTTGCCATTACATACAAAACTGAACTATTTTAATATCTGAAACATGAGCCATTTTGGGAAGAAAAAAAAAAGACAGGCTCGGGTCGGACTCGCGCCGGTAATTCTGATAAGCTGTCGGACACGGGCCGGGGTAGGGCCTGAGCGTCTCGGGCAAGGGCCGGGCTAGGGCCTAGATTTGAGGCCCGTGCAGGGCACTAGTAACCGGATATCCCTGCAAATGCGCCAGTTTATTGTTATACAAATAAGCCTAGAGCGAGGCTTGCTGTCTGTGGATGGTTCACTTGAGACAGAAAAGCGTTTCATGAAGTCCCAAGAAATACCGCAGTCATATTAAGCAGAAGTCACAAAAGCTTTGTTTGTTTACTTATGTTTGGGAGTCTGAATCATTTCCGACGTGTGTTTATGCAACAGTTAGCAGACAGTTGCGTCCTTCATCTCACTCCCGTTTCCTCTTTTGAGTTTTGATGAGTAAGTTTTTTACCAAGGTGTCTCATTTTGAACATGCCACACCCCAGTGCAGGGTTTCGATATTAGAGGCTGATGACAAAAAGAGTTATGTAGATTCTCAAGAATCTCTAATAGGCAGTGACGCAGGTTGCCAGCACACTCTGCTGAGTCTGGTAACTCAATGCTGCTGCTTTCCTACAGGCTGTTTTCCAGGATCCATTCCTTGCTTTTACGCCCATTGACGTAGCAGCCACATAAATGCCTTTATTTTTTCCCTGGGGTGAAAGAGTTCAGTCATGCGAAAAATTGAAATTCAAGTAGTATTATTAGGGTTGTTAATTTAGTCTACTAAAAATAATAATAATAATAATATATTATAGTACATTATAGATATTATATTAAATATTATATTATATTATTATTATTATTATTATTATTTTAAATAAGTAAATAAAACAACTTGGTGGAAAATGAGTGTCTCTGACTTGTACATCAATTTTGTGGTTATTTAATTATAAAAAAATAAAATAAAAAAAAATTAAACAGTGGTCTCATTTATTTATTTAAAATATAAAAATGTAATCAAAATAAAGAATACGTTATCTTTTAAAGTCCATTTTTAAATATCTTCATTTGGGCTCTTTGTGTGTTTGTACACTACTGTGCATATTTTTTAATTTATAGTTATCCAGTAGGGTTGCATTAAATTGATCAGTAAATACTTACAAGTTTTACCCAAAAAATATTTTAAATAAATGTTGTTCTTTTGAACTTTTATTCATCAAAAAAAAAAAAAAAATATCTAGTTTCCTCAAAAATATTGATGAAATTAAAATGTTTCTTGAGCAGCAAATCATCATATTAGAATGATTTCTGAAGGATCATGTGACACTGAAGACTGGAGCAATGATGCTGAAAATTCCGCTTTACATCACAGGAATATATTCAATTTTAAATATATATTATCATGAACATGAACAATTTCCTGTACTTTTGATAGCATAAATGCATCCCTGGTGAGAGACTTCTTCTTTCAAATGTAAAATATTAGCCAAATTTTAGCTTTGCCATGACAAAAATATTTAAACGTTTTTTTTATTTTTTTTATTTTTTTATTTTAAATTGTAATAATATTTCACAGTATCACATTGTTTACTAAATGCAGAATGAATATTCATAAAAAATATTATTATATTAATATATTATAATACTGAGTCCATTGTGCGCCGTAATTATTAGCTATTAAACTTTGACCTTATATTTATATCATGGCCTTGAAGTGACGCTGAGCACTTCCCTTACTCATTCTGAATCTCTTCTTGTCTCTTGTTTTAGATTGTCATAGCCAAATCACCCGTGGCCCCTTTTGCCGTGCTGAGCTACACCGTTCAGAAGGAGGGCATCCGTCTTGAGGGTGAGTGTCCTAGATAGACAGCATACTGACAAAACTGAACCTCATGCCCATGTAATCTCCTGAAATAATCACAGTATGTCATGTTAAAACACGACACCGATTTAAGGCAGGTAAGTACAGGTCTAAGTACCAGTGGAAATGAAAATAATTCTTAAGAAGCAATCACGATATCACACAGAAACTGTATAGGCCACATTAATTCGGTATATTGAAATGTTTAAGGATTTTTTTTATTGATCTAGGTCATACTAGGTCATAAAGTTGATGTATAATATCTTTTAAGGTTAAGTTTTGTTTTAGTCATGCAAGATTTCAGTTGTTGAACGCTAATCTAGATTTTAGTAACTGAAAGTGACTACTCAAATTTGATTTATTTTTTTACTGAGTGTCAGTAATCTGAATCATAAAAAAATACCACGGTTGGTTTGAAAAACTCTAATATGACAAATACACTCATTTGTGTGTGGTTTGTGTTGTTAAACCTTCTGGGTCAGAACTTCTGCCCACTGCATGTTAACATCCAGGACCTCTGGCTGTCCTGTCAGGACCATTTGTATTCATCCGTGGGCTTCACAGCTTACCTCGCGGCGGTTTGTGTGGATTCCCAACACCACAAAACTTTAATGGGAAACAGGATATCAGAGGAAAAACATAGTGGGAATGTTTTGGCTCTTCGGCAGAGGTTTATGGTGGTGTATGTGTGGTGGATTTTTAACAGCACTTGGAAGAGAATTCAAAATAATTCACCTTGATGTACCAGAGTTCATTTTGGGGTTTGGAATTTAATTTGTTTGCTTATGCATTTTTACAGAAAGCTATGATTGATATCAGTGGTATCAGTTCAGCATAATTTAATAACAAAGAAGCGTCAAACAGCTCACACTTCCTGTTAATGTCTGTGCCACAGCTGATATGAGCTCACATTCAGGAGCTTGTTCTTGTTTTTGTTGGGTTTTATTAGAGGAAGCAAGTACTAAATTAGCACATTCGGTGCTTTTGTTTAGAGAGATGTAGATTTAAAAAAAAAGTTGGCACAAAAAAGCTGCAACTAACAAATATTTTTATTATTTTGAGCTGCAACTAACAATTATTCTGATAATGTGTTAATTTTTTATCATTTTGTTGATTAATTGGATATTCATCATGAAATCAGCTCGCATTTGAAAAGTCAGAGAAAAAAATATATATCTCACCTCAGCGACAGGCGCTAGTCAAACAAGCGTGGAATAATACAGGTGACAAGAAAGTACAAAATAAACTATGAGCATGCAATGTCATAGTTATGTTGTCAATTAAGTCGTGAAGTTACCAAAAAGGTGATTAAAGCTGCCTTAAAAATGTGCATGCAGGTAAGTATATGTTATATACTGTATGAGTCACTTTTAAGAATGTGTGTCAGATCCGCGTCTCGTTCAGCAGCGGCAGCTCTTAAAGTAATAGCAGCCAAATAACCTAATAACCCAGCTGCTGTGATGTCTGTTCATCAAAGAACAAAAGAAAAAAGAGGAAATCAATAACTTTTGTAGCTTTAAAGGGTTACTCCACCCCAAAATGAAAAAAATTGTCATTAATCACTTACCCCTATGTCGTTCCAAACCCGTAAAAGCTTTGTTCGCCTTCGGAACACAATTTAAGATATTTTGCATGAAAACCGGGAGGCTTGTGACTGTCCCATTGACTGCCAGGTAAATAACACTGTCAAGGCCAAGAAAAGTATGAAAGACATCGTCAAAATAGTCCATCTGCCATCAGTGGTTCAATCTGAATGTTATGAAGCGACGAGAATACTTTTTGTACGCAAAGAAAACAAAAATTATGACTTTATTCAACAATTCGTCTCCTCTACGTCACCATAGCACCGTTTTGGAGAATATCCGCTGGATGCAAACTGCGTATGCTGTTCTGTGTCAGCTGCGCCGCACGTATACGCTTTCTACGTTTGTTTACGCTTTGATCTGAATGAAAACAGCGTATCCGTGTGGTGCGGCTGAAACAGAACAGTGTACGCAGTTTGCGTCCAGCGGATATTCTCCAAAATGGTGCTACGGTGACGTAGAGGAGACAAATTGTTGAATAAAGTCGTAATTTTTATTTTCTTTGCGTACAAAAAGTATTATCGTCGCTTCATAGCATTCAGATTGAATAATTGAGCATAAAAGCTCACCAAGGCTGCATTTACTTGATCAAAAATACAGTAAAAACAACAATACTGTGAAATATTAATACAATTAAAAAAAAATTTGCCTTTATTTTGATATATTTTAAAATGGAATTTCTGTCATAGCAAAGTGTCACATGATCCTTCATAATATTTTTTTTTAACAGCTGCAGGGTTCCCGCGGGTCCTTAAAAAGTCTTAAAAAGTCTTAAATTTAATTTATCAAATTTAAGGTCATAAAAAGTCTTAAATTGTCTTAATTATGATTTCAAGAGGTCTTAAATTTGGGTACAGACCAGAATCGCTAAACTTCAAAAAGCTATAAATAAATATGAGCGCTGCAGGTTTCAAAGTCCAGTGCTGCTCTGCTTTGTGTTCTGCTGTTACCGCGGAAACAGTTCGAAAGCGCCTCCTGCTGGCAGAGAATGAATGTGCATGTTCAATAAGACTGTTGTTGTGAGTAGGGTATTCATGCAATACTGGAGGCTGTAGTTTCAGAACCTCATTTCTAGGACCCTATAGTTTTTTTTTTTTTTTTTTTTATTATTTTATTTATTTATTTATTTATTGTATGTATTATGTCAGGTCTTCCAGCCAGTTCTATCAAACCTTTACAATTAATCCAGAAACGCGGCAGCAAGATTAATTTTTAATGAGCCAAAAGGAATGTAAGAAAGAATGAAGAACGTCACACCTCTCAATTTGCACTGGCTACCAATAGCTGCTCGCATAAAATTCAAGCCATTAATGTTTGCCTACAAAACCACCTCTGGCTCTGTACCCCTTTACCTAAATTCAGTACTTCAGACTTATGTGCCTCTAGAAGCTTCCATTCTGCAAATGAATGTCGCTTTATTGTTCATCCCCAAAGAGGCACAAAATCACTTTCACAGACTTTTACATTAAATTTTCCTTCCTGGTGGAATGACCTGCCCAACTCAATCCCAGCAGCTGAGTCCTTGGCCATCTTCAAGAATTGGCTAAAAACACATCTCTTCCATCTTTATTTGACCCTCTAACTCTAGCACTCTCTATTCTAATTCTATTCTTAAAAAAAATAAAAATAAACTTGTCCCTTTTAGACTTGCACTCTATCCATTTACAGCTTGTTTTCTTAAAAACAAAACAAACTAACACTAGCTTTTCTAATCTTTTTGTATTCTATCCGTTTTCTTTTTATTTATTATATAATACAAAAAAAATTTGCTATGTGTACTGCGTTTAAGCTAACTGAGACTTGTTATAGCACTTGCATATCATTACTCTTTTGTTGATTTTGATTGCTTCCATTGTCCTCATCTGTAAGTCGCTTTGGATAAAAGCATCTGATAAATGACCAAATATTAGTGGCTCATACTATTTTATAGCACTTGCGATTCAATTCTGTATATTATTATTTTTAAGGAATTATGTAGTTGTTTAATTGTATACACTTAATTATTGTCCTAACCAACTCCTAACCCTAAATATACCCGTTGGTAACCCTCTTGAAATATTTAACCTAATTTATTTCAATATATTCTATGTATTCTGGTTTTAAATTCCGTTTTCTTGGAAAGAAAGACTTGTGTCTGTGCGAGACTTCAGTTCATTAGCTGCAGCGCTTCACATCTGATGTTTGACCCACTTAAAGTGCAGTAAACGGTAAAACAATTGCGGTACAAATTAGTGTGATGATTAATACTTTAATAAATGTAAAATAATTTAAATACAAATACTAATTTACAACATCCAGCATCACAATTAACTGTTTTTGCACAGCTAAAAAGGCTAAATGGAGATTGCTGACTCCCCCTCAAACAGTTCACGCTAGCTCTTACATTAAAAATAAGATGGAAAGATAACAAATGAATAGTTTCCATGGATCTAGTCTTTGCATCTGTTTGTTTGATGTTTGAATCAGGTCTCCTCTGTTGGAGTAGATAGCGCTATCCCAAAAAACAGGGTCCTATGCAGTCCTAGAACTGCAGCCTCCGGTACGGCAGGAACATTGGGTTGTTTTTTGTTCAGACCAATGTGAAAATCGACCCATGTTTTTATCTTGAAACACGCAGAACTGTAAATGTGAACTGGTGAATCGATAAGAAGATAATTCATTATAAAAATCTAAACAGTAAAATGTGTTTGTATGTTATTTAATTAATATAATAATTTATTGATGATAATTGTTTAAATTAATATAATTAATACTTTTGACTCATCCATTTTCTTAAAAAATGGTTTAAAGGCTGAAATGTGAAGTGTATTATTTTATAAAACTTTTTGTTTTCCTGAAAACTTGTATCTGAACTGTAAATCATGCTTTTTACAGTCATTTTACAGTTTAATATATTACCATAGACATTGCCCTATCCCGCTCATATGGTATTAATTTTATTTGTGCAGGTCTTAAAAAAGGTCTTAAAAAGTCTTAAATTTGAGCTTAAAAATCCTGCAGCAACCCTGAGCTGTGCTTCATAATTTTGCAGAAACTTTGATCCAGTATTTTTTTCAGGATTCTGTAAAATATATATATAAAAAATACAATCAAAGATAGCAATCAATCAGTCAATCAATCGGTATGTACCCCAGACATTTGGGGTATTATTTTAAATAAGTAAATTAAAAATAATTTATGTAATTTATAGGGTACAAATGTGCTTATATTAACCAAACATCAATAATTACATATAATACAAATAGTACATATAACATATTGTTGTGCAATATTTAATAAATATTATCCAATATTTCAAATGCTGAATCTTGATATTATGGTAGCACATTCACCTAAAGGACGAATAAGTGAAAGTGTAATTACTATATATATATATATTGTGACGGGAGGAGCAAACGACAGACACAGTGGGTGTGGCGTCAGGCCTCGGAGAGGCTTTTATTCAACAGAAATAATAAAATAGTGTCCAAAGGGGATGAAGTGTCCAAAATAAACAGGGGAATCTGGTGTCCTCGTTGTGCTGCGCGGGTTGTGAAGGGTGGGCAGTGTTCAAGAAGGAAGGGTCCAGGTAAGGGGCGGAGTCCGGCGGCCGCACGCGCTCCCCTACTTCGGGTCCGGGGCACGAGGGACGGCGGCTTCCTGTAGCGGCTTCATCCTCCTCTTGCCCTGCGGCGCTTTCAGGGATTATACGGCCCGGCATCCTGGCCCGTCAGCCGTGTACGGGTGCGGTCCTCATCCGGACCGCGGGTCCGGCAGCTCGCGCCTTCGGCGGCATCCGTTCCCTCAACGCTCCCCTCCTGGACCCACGAGGACACCAGCGTGCATGCACGGGGAAGAGACCGGTCTCCAGAGGAGAGGCGCAGCCGGCATATAACAGCGGCGGTGATGAGGCTCCATTCACTTCAGGTGTGTGCCTCATCACACGCCGCCAGACCTGGCTGTTTCAGCGCCCCTCCTCTCTCACACACCCACTCCCGTCGGGAGCCTGGTGAAGGGCGGCGATTAAGGGACGGGGAGTGCTGATTATTAGGGGGAGGCAGCTGACTCGTCACATTCCCCCCCCCAAGCGACATCCCCGTCATCCGGCCGCCGCCCACACAGGAGTGCTACCTTCCTCAACCAGGCTCCAGCGGTCGGAGTGGGCGGGGCAGGGATTCCTCTCCGGGCAACTCACCCTCTCGCACCGCGCCGGAACCGGGACAGAGAAACCGGGTTTTAGTCGACAGCCTCAACCAACCACAGGGTAAATGACCATAAAAGAAACGTCACTTACCCCTTAGGTGGCTGGGAGGCCGTCTCCGTCGTTCCTCCGTCCCAGTGCGGGTTTCCACGAACTTCTGCGAGCGAGAGGGGATGATGTCATCGGTGTTGCCCCACTGCGCTGTCTAGGCTCCGCCTTGCCCGCATTCTCCACCAGTGTGACGGGAGGAGCAAACGACAGACACAGTGGGTGTGGCGTCAGGCCTCGGAGAGGCTTTTATTCAACAGAAATAATAAAATAGTGTCCAAAGGGGATGAAGTGTCCAAAATAAACAGGGGAATCTGGTGTCCTCGTTGTGCTGCGCGGGTTGTGAAGGGTGGGCAGTGTTCAAGAAGGAAGGGTCCAGGTAAGGGGCGGAGTCCGGCGGCCGCACGCGCTCCCCTACTTCGGGTCCGGGGCACGAGGGACGGCGGCTTCCTGTAGCGGCTTCATCCTCCTCTTGCCCTGCGGCGCTTTCAGGGATTATACGGCCCGGCATCCTGGCCCGTCAGCCGTGTACGGGTGCGGTCCTCATCCGGACCGCGGGTCCGGCAGCTCGCGCCTTCGGCGGCATCCGTTCCCTCAACGCTCCCCTCCTGGACCCACGAGGACACCAGCGTGCATGCACGGGGAAGAGACCGGTCTCCAGAGGAGAGGCGCAGCCGGCATATAACAGCGGCGGTGATGAGGCTCCATTCACTTCAGGTGTGTGCCTCATCACACGCCGCCAGACCTGGCTGTTTCAGCGCCCCTCCTCTCTCACACACCCACTCCCGTCGGGAGCCTGGTGAAGGGCGGCGATTAAGGGACGGGGAGTGCTGATTATTAGGGGGAGGCAGCTGACTCGTCACAATATATATATGTATGTATATATTATTATTTCGAATTTGCTTACTACACCTTACTTAATTATTTTTCCTACAATTTCCGGCCCAGTGTGTCCTGAATTTTCCGTTTCGGTCAAGAATTTTGACTTTGATGCATCACTACATCTAAACAATTCTCTATTTCTGTATTTTGCTGACAGAGCTTCTCTATGTAGTGTTTGTGTGTCAGAGAGTGAGAGAGTCTTATGTGTGTCCAGTTCAATCCAGCTATTGAATAGTTTTGCTGTGGTCTGGCTCTCTGCATCAGTTGTGTTAATCAGTCTCTCTCTCAACAAGTGCATCTTTGATGTGTGGCGCGCAAGGCCTGCCAGCTTCAAATAAAGCCCCTGTATGAGAAAGGCCTTTGAAACACTATTCACACACTTCTCTCTGAGCTCTTTACACAATGTCCTCAAGTCAATCGCACACGCGTACACTAATGCTTCCTGCCAATATTTGATCCCAACACATCTCTGTACTTCACTATAATCCAGAAATAATTATGGTTGGTTACTGGTGTATGGGTGATGCCACACATGTTAATGCAAATAAGTGAAATAATAGAAACCTCAACTTCCTCCGATTATATCTGAAACAAACACCTCTTCCTCCAGCTGTGACATATATGATGTGTATACAGTAAGTCTCTAATGCTCACCAAGGATGCATTTATTTTATCAAAAATACAGTAAAAACAGTAATTGTTAAATATTTTTTATAATTTAATTTTTTCTATTTCTTTATTTTCTTCAGTTTTCAGCCTAGTCCAGTGCAGTCCAGTCTTCAGTGACACATGATCATTGACAGATAATTATAATTTTCTGATTTGGTCCTCAAGTAACATTTCCTGTTATCCCAAATGAAAACGGGTGTGGTGCTTACTATTTTTGTGGAAACCATGATTTTTCTCCCCAGAATTATTTGATGAATACAAAGTTTTAAAAAACAACATTTATTTAAAATAGAATTTTTTTGTAACTATGTTAAAGTCTTGTCGGTCGCTCTTGATCAATTTAATACGTGCTTGCTGAATAAAAGCATTATTATTATTACTTTTATTGTTAATTATGTGGGTTGCATTCTTGTATTCAAAACAGCTGGATGGAGTGGAACAGATTTTTACAGATTTTTAAGTTATTTTTACTGTTTTCAACATGACACAACTCATTTAGAACGATGGAAAATCATGCACTTGGAATAACATATTTTGGCCCTTAACCTTTGAATGTTTACTATGACATATTGTACCGTACCAGTCAATGCTGCCTCATCTTGATAAATGATCTCATTATTTTTAACTCGTTCTGTATTGCTGTCATCCCTCCATGTTGCATAACTTCCTTTTCCATAAGTGTCATGAGACATTTTTATGTGATTTTGCAGGAAGTTGTGAGATGGTTAGTTAATCTCAGCGTTTAAACTTTCCAAATAAGCCTAAAGTTAAAGTTCCTGGCAAGAAACAAAACCACAGGCCTTCTTACATCAGACTTTGTCAAAAAATGTGAAGACAAACAATTTTCACCATCTGTCACATTTCCCATAGTTCCCATAACACTCTAAAAAAAATGGTGCTATATAGCACTAAAAGTGGTTATTTGGCTCGTAATTATAGGGGAACCACTTTTGGTGCTGTATAGTTCTTCAGTGGTTCTTCAGCGGTTATTTGGCATGACTGAGGGGCTATATAGCACCGTTACCAGAACCTGTTAATCTCCTGTATGGTTCTTCAGCGGTTCTTCAGTGGTTCTTTGGGGTGATTAAGGTGCTATATAGCACCACTTCCGTACAAAGAACCTGTTAAGCCCCTTTAAAGGTTCTTTACGAGCCAAAGAACCACTGTTGGTGCTGTTTTGCACCATTTTTGTTGAAGAAATACAATGCAATATGGCACCTCTTATGGTTCTACATAGCACCATTTGACAAAGGTGTTGTATAGCACCTTTACAGATATGGTGCTATACAGCACCAAAAGTGGTTCCCCTATGATTACGAGCCAAGAACCACTTTTAGTGCTATATAGCACCATATATTTAAAGATATGCGTTTCAACATTTATTCCCACATATCAGACTGATTTTTAAAGGACACTGAAGACTGGTGTAATGATACTAAAAAATCAGCTTTAGGATAAATTACATTTTAAAATATATTAAGATAGAAAACAGTTATTTTGAATTGGAATAATATTCTACAATATTACTGTTCTTACTTAAGTAATTATTGTGCTGTAGTTATTATTATTCAAATAAATGCAGTCATGGTGAGCATTTTGTTTTTTGTTTTTTTTTGCATTTAAAGTATTAAAAATATTTCTGACCCCAAACCTTTGAACGGTAGTGTAATTTTTTCCTTTATTGTGTTTTACTTTGTTTGGGTACATTGCAAGGTGTAGACTGTGTGTAAATAAGCGATTTATAAGTCATAAGATGTGTTGTAGAGTGTGAACAGTTTAGTTTTTAATGAAAACAATTGTACAAGTCAATAACTGAAATATTAATCAATTGAGGAATACTTCTCAGCTTCTTTTTGATTTGATAACCTAAGTAAAGAATATGATATGCAGTTGACCCGTACAAATTATTACACAATTATGTAAATTCTATTAATGAAAACAAATTGATTGTAATATTAGGATAAATACTTGATAATTGTTGTCATAATCGTGCAGTCCTAATACAAGACAGAATGGAGAGGAGAGAAAGGAACAAAAGAGATATTACCCAAGATCTCAAATGTCTGGGATTTCACTTATGGACACAGGATTGTTTAACGGCCTGCTGGGACTCACCATGGAGCACATATGGAACATGCTGTTACTGCAGAATAGAAGAGCTGGGCAGCACTGTGTGTGTTTGTGTCTGCCTGTCTATCTGTCTGTCTGTCTCCATATGGTCGCCCTTTTCATCTCACCATGAGCGAGAAGTGACTCAAACCTGCTTTCATACGTTACAGTAAACGCCGTAGTGCCAGATGATTGGAGCATGCTGACATTAATCATGAATATGTCTCTCAGTCCTCTCAGTCTTATTCAGCACACGCTGATTCATTTAACTGAGCTTAGAGCTTCATGCCTAAATAAATATCAGGAGCATTCATTTAATAACTCAGCACATAATGAGCTCCAAAGACTCTCAAAACACATATATCTTTGTGTTAGTTAAGGGGTGTATCACCATGAATAATGTTGGTCGTAATGCTAATTGTAATACAGTGTATAGTACTGTACACATATTCTTAAAAGAACAAAAGGTAAGAACAAATTTATGCCTCATATGTTTTATCAACTAATCACAAACAAGCCTTTTCATAATGGTAACAGATTTGCCAGTTGCCACTTAGAGAACAAAACTCTTGAGCTTTATTTATCGAACAAAGCCTAACTAGTCCAGGGTCTACCCGTAAGTCTAAAGTATATAGAAATCTTTGTTTGTATGAGGTCAGTGAAGTGGGCTGAGAAAGATACATGTGTGAAATAGTGCTAAAGAGTTTTGCTTTAAAGCTCATTTATTTTTATTAGGAAAATACCCTCTTTTTGCAGTGTTGGATCAGTTACTACAGACTCGAGTCAGATTCTTATGATCTATGAGTTATTACTCAAACAAAATGAGGTGAGGTATTTTATTACCATTTCCACTGTATGAATTTCTGAATTGTTATCCAGTCTGAGGGACTGTAAAACATATTTCTGTAATGGGACATCTTGCTTTTAATGCCTTTCGCTTCCTCCTTTGTTACTTGCGGTTTATCATAGTTTGCTTTTTATTAATGTTTTCAAAGCAAGAACTAAGCATGTGCATAAGAAGAATTCTACAAAGGAATCCAGTATATTTCAATCAAAGGTTGTGCTTGCATCCAGCTAAGGCCCAAGGCCAAGTCATTAGAGAATGACTTGTGTATTGGTTTAATACTGTAATAGTTCTCTGGTAGAATTGCCATTTGGCAAAGAGGACATATTGTGGTGTACCACTCATGTCTTACCGGGAATCTTGAAAAAAAAAAGTATTTCTTTTGTAGTCATTTGAATATATGAGTACAACATTCTGTACAACATGATGATGAATGTTGTGCAACTTGCTGAAGTTGATCTTTTTTTGAAGTCCAGCTTGGTCTCATTCTTTATCAAATTGAAATTATTGTACTAGTCACACCTGAATTCTTGGCAAAGGTAAATTCGCTTCAACTAAAACAGATGGTATAGGCTACAAAGGAAGTTTTATGGACAAACTTTCTGTAGCCTATTTGGAAGAAACTCGTGTGCAAATCTTATTGAGCCGTGCTAGGTTTCCTGTATGTTCATAGCCAGTGGCATAACCCGGTCAATCCATGAGATGGATATGAATGTAGCTTTTCATTGTGGCAGCACTACTGGGTATCATGTGGCAATCCACCACCACAGAGATTGACACTGGCACCCCTTCTAAATCCATGTGGATTGTCTTTAAATTGCTTATTATTATTGGGCAGCACCACCAGGACATTTAGAAATGGTTTCCATGGACTATTTCATGGACCATCAACACCTGCACTTTGTGTTGAAGGCAATTCATTTCCTGTTCATTTGTAAATGAACAGCCACGAGACATCTACTGAAATGGACTGCTATATCAGCTCCCTCAACCAGGAGCAGGTTTCCTTAGCATTAGCTTTCCTCCACTACAATTTTAAAATTGACTAGCCCCTTTCCTGAGCATTCTTCCAGATTACTTGGAAATTTCAAGCTAGTGTGTTGGGGCAGTTTGGAGCTAAAATCTGCTGCTAAACTCTCCAGGAGCAGGATTGGCAACCCCTAGTCTACAGGAACTGCATGTTTGCTCATGTGCATACACAATGGGAGAAGTGCCAAAGGTGGAGAAGAATGAAGAATTAAGTGTTACCCAAGAGCTCCTTAAACTGAACCAATCACTGAAAATTACTGCAAAACTTTCTAACTATGGTGTATGTATAGTATACCTTGATGTTATCCTCGTCGGACAAGAGCAAGGACATCAAACACACTGATTCCTGCCAATGAGCCACCTGTTGTGACGATTGTTGCTTTGCTCTAGCTGCTGAGAACTCTACTAGCTGCTGAATCACCTACTCCATATTGTCCCAGTACCAAGTACCAAGGACCAAAAAACTTCATTCGGAATCCTCACATTTTCCACTATTGTAGTCGACAAAGAATTGAAGTACCCTGGACAGTCTTATCTTGTGGAAATGGTCATGGTGATGTAAAGCATAGGAAGCAGTGAAGTGCACTGGTGTAGGTAGTTCAAGTGTTTATTGGTTTGTAGTGTAGCTTAGGAATCTGAATTGAGATGCATGCGAGATTCTCCAAATCTGCAGCCCTGTTGCCTCATTGTTTTGCTACTCTGCTCAGCTTTGTTGCATCGCCAATGGTCTCTGTTGCTTGGGTCACCAAAAATTGGCAACTATCATTGAAAATGAATGATGTCTGGCAATGTTGTTACCAAGACCGGCTCATTTGAGTCTAATTCAAGAATGAGACCAGAAGAAGGTTCGGTTTGAGTCAAAACCAAGACAAGAAGAGGGTTGAGTATAAGTCAAGACTTTGTCCATGACAAGACAGTCAAACGCAAAGCCTTTCAAAGTATACTCCATTTGATAGCATACGCAGGTGGTCGACACATGAGCTCTAGAAAGTTTTAACTTTCTCCAGTGTCTGCGCTATTGTCTCCAGAAGTTGTGTCCAATAAAATGTCTTGCACTCTTTAAACTAAAGTTGTGGCTATCTCATAACCCCCTCACACAAGCGCTTGTCAATACGGGCATCTGTTCTTGTTACAGTCTCCAGTACTATGTCTCTTTAGTTCCGTTTTCTACTCTAAAGCAAGTCCTTGTGGAACAACTGATTACTGCAAGACAAATTCAATGAGCACATGTGACCTGCGCATTACAAAGTACGTGTGGTTAAAAATTGAGTGGTGTGCATACAGTACACAGTTAAAAAACAGGTGGTGCGCATACAGAACAAGCATACTATTCTGGTGACGAAATTTGCATCACGCACACTATATGCCGCGGACCCTCGCGTATACTTTGGGCTTAACCCAAGTGGGGCATCAGAGGCTGGAAGTCCTCACCTAGAGCCTCAGCAATACTTTGCACAGGTTTTAATGATGTGTGAAGCCTTCTTCCAAACTACCCTGATTAAAAATAAATAAGTAAATATCTTGAGGATCATGTCCTTGAGATTTAGTATTTGAAGTAGTACCTGAATTCTATGCTGAAAATAAAGCTCCTTATGCTCAAAGCGTGATTCAGGGTAGGTTTGCAGTGTGAGCCTGCGATAAACTGGGATTGTCATGGGGTTAGTCATACACTTCTCTGTACCTAAGAGATGAGTGTTGGTGTATATGCACTTTAATGATTAACCTTTACACCAGTGTTAGTGAGGTCACAGACGGCAGCTTCTGGTGTCGGTCAGAACACAACAGCTGCTTGTAGGGATTAGCTGTCTATTTCTCCCTTTTAGATATCTCTCTCTCATTCTGTTTCTCACTATCTCAACACATGTCCTCATCATTTTGCCCAAAGTTTAGTTTCGGATTGCCTTCTAATATACAGCATTGCTCAGTTAAAATTGTATGTGCACCTCTCAGCCCTCATTCTGTAAACATGAATTGTACCCTCTCTATACCAGATTCACAGCCCTTTGCTCTTGGTATGATGTTGCATTTGAATATTGCACTCTAGCTGAACTCTTAGCAAATAGCTGATTCGAAACATCTAAACAGTGCTATTCATTGTATAATTGTTTCTCTTGACCTATTGCTCAGAGCAAAGATTGTGTTTTTTAAGATTTGTTCAGCAGGAACTAAGTGGTTTCGTTGATGTGATGTAGCTCACTTATGGTGTGTTCACACCAAATGCGAAGTAAATATGCGCATCACATCACTCGCTCTAGATTACTCGCGGGATGTTTTTCGCATAACTCGCGCAAATAAAAACATGATCACCAATGGTGGAGATAACTATGATCAATGCTTTGTACCTGTTGTGGAAGTTCCAAATACACCGAAAAGCCAAACGTCGACGTGTCTGAGTTCACAGCACCATCCAGAGGCGAATGAGTATTAATCCTGCATTAATGTGTGCTACATTTTACTACTGTATATACACTGACATCATTTTTTTTATTGATAGCAGCATCTTTGTAGCCATGCTAATAAAATAAAACTACCGCTACAACTGATTTTAATTGTTTTCTATGCTCCAGATACCTATATCATAAATTACAGGGTGCCTAGACTGCTACAATAATGCTCTCTTCCATTTTCTGATACAACCGGACGTGTCAATAAGCTCTTTGCTGATTGGCTTGCACAAGAACGCATCATGTGAATTTTCTGCTCGAGTTTACATTTTTCAACTTGCTCGAAAGACACAATTGAAGTGAATATTGCGCGTTTGTGGCAAACGCTATTCGAGCGAATAATTAAATTTGCATTTGGTGTGAACACACCATTACAGCTCTGAATTTAATGAATTATTTACATTTTTAATATAGTTTATTATTATTGTTATTACTAATTCATTCTGTTGTGTCTAAATTAAATAACCAAAACAAAACACAAATGCTATATGTTTAGGCATCACAAAATTGTGTTGAACTTAGCTGTACTGGCACAGCTAAAAAAACAATGGGACTTTATAATTGTCCTTAGCCCCGCCTATGCTCTATTAGGTTCTGTTGGAAAACTGTTATGTAATACATCTAAATGACAGTAGTGTTGGTCCAACCTCATTGAATTGTGGTTAGACTGACAGAACTTTCTTTCCGTAATGGGCAGGCAAAAGCAGATTTGGGATAATGCTGCTCCAGTTGCTACACTACAGCTTAAGCCTTGTGCCTTTAATGAGAGGAGGCAAAGGGAAGCCTTTGGGAACGGCAATATCCTCTTGGAATTAAATTGCCAAGTTCAGCTTTGATCCTTTGGAGAGGAGATTTTATTTAGTCCAGCATTGGTTTTGCCCCCTACCCACCCTCTCTCTCTCAACTGCTCCCGTTTTTTATTCCCAGCAACTGGGTAGAGAGCGGTGCAGTTGTTGAAGAGGGGAGTGTATAAGAATATATGTATAGGTGGCTCGAGAATGAGTAGGCTACTATACTTGTGGCCTCAGGGAGTGGTCAACCCCAATGATGTGCTGCTCTCTCTTCATTATCTAATTTTCCCTCTCTGTGTTAGGTGTAAACACACAGAATCATAGAGGGAGCTAGGGTGGGCCCGTCAAAATAGGGGTTGTCTTCTCTAGCTGACAGATCTGTGTGTGGTCTTCCAGGATTTGGGAAACAGACCTAACCAAAGAGGTCAGCAGCCATGACCATCATGCTTGGCTCAACAAATCAAGCTTTGCCCAAGACACTCTGCAAGACTGGCTGCAGAAATTACTTATGCTTTCTATGCAGATCGTATGTTGTTGCCTTAAATTAGATCATTCAGAACAATTGTATTGATTCTGGTAATTTCCATTATCAGGCCGAACGGGTGCTGTTTTTGAAAAAACCTTCTTACTCCCAACTCGCTTGGTCAGGACCCCTTGGAGTCACTTTTTAATGCAGGGTACTCTGTTGGCTTTCAGTTGTTTGCCTTATGTGTCAGATCAGGACTCATTTATTCTTTGCATGCATTTGTTAAAATAGAAAAGGTTTTGCAGTATATACATTTATAGTTTATAAATTATAGATATTTTGGAGCACCTAACCCCACCCCCACACTAAACCTACCCACTTCTCAACAACGTCTGCATATTGATGCCAAAGGTTTCTTATTGAAGCAATGGAGTAATCTGCACTTCAGAAAAGTATGCTAAAGGGGTACCCTGTGCATTAAAAAGTGACACCAAAGGGTCCTGACCAAGCATCAAAATGTCCCAAGTTTGAGCCCTGGCTTTCATGATCCCGTCCCCCTCTTTCTCTCCCACTTTGCTTCCTGTCTACTCACTGTCCTATCGTAATAAAGGCAAAAATGCCAATCTTTAAAAAATAAATTACTTACAAAAATGTGACGAGTTGGGAGTAAGAATATGTTGTTTCTGAATGTTGTCGTTCTGTACTGTTCCAGGATATTTGTTATGGCTGTATTTATTTTATTTATTTATTTTTTATTATGGAGCTTTAAAGTCAGGATTAAAATGTATTTGACCAATTCTGAGTCACCACATCACTAAACCATTTCACCAAACACTTTCACCAAAGGCTTTCCTGTACTGATTGTGGTTGGCTAACCCTGCTGAGAAATCTGAGCATGAAATAGTTTGTATTTGCACTGTACTGAATGGCTTTCTAATGAAAATGGTACTATTATTCATCAAGCTCAGAACTGTTTGGCCTGATGGTGAAAAAGCATTTTAGTTTATACTTAATTGTTGGTTAAAAATACATATTGTTCTAAATTTACTATGATCTTAATACAAATACACTAAGTATATTTATTATTAGCTCATTACCTTGTTTATACAAGTTTTCTTACTTCCTTCATATTTTTATATTTATCAAAAAATCTCCAGAAAGAAATTTTGCTACCACATTCTCAAAAATCTTCCCTTTTTTACAGACCAACCAAAAATTGTGTCCTCCAGGTAAATTTCATCAAGTTCTTCCCTAAACATGCTTTGGCATGTTTTGAGTTGTTCTAACAAATTTCCTCATTAAATACTTCTAGTTTCAGATACAATGCGTGAAGTTTCACCTCAGATCTGCCTTTGTGTACCTAAAGAATATCCAGTGCTGGGAATCCCCAGCGTAATCGCTTCAGGCTGAATTAGCCTGGATTTAGAGCAGTCTGACACCGCAAACACAAAGCAAAGTCAATGAATGACTGTAAAGCAATCACCAGGAACTACAGAGTCTGTAGATGGTTCTTTTGGCAAGGTCATAACTAAACTGTTTTACTTGCATAATATTCACTTACTGGATAATCATAAAGGAAAAGATTTCAGGTTCAAGGCCAGTTGATGCGAGCCGATGGACAGTGAAGGGTTAAGTGTGTTTCCTGCAGGAGAATAAATTAAATGCGGCCATAATCACATTGCAGGAATGCAGTCAGTGTACTCTTGTGAAACACCCCCTAAGCCCTGGCTCTGCTCCACTCTCGCAGCGCCTCACACAAAGATGGCTTTGTTCTCTCCCCCTCTCCCTTTTCTCTTTCTCGACTTTTCATTTCTCTGCCTCCTTCTAACTCTCATTTGCACTCCTCTATCCCAGTTTTACTTTCCCTCTCTCAGTCATTCAGCGTTCCTCTTTTCCACTTTTACTTTCTCTCTTTTTCATGGATTCTGGGTTTTTCCCATACCTTCCCCTACTTTTATTTTGTTTGGAAGATCATATTTCTGGACTGCCATGTTTCATTTAGTTCATGTTGTGTAATTGCTTGTTTTCTCTAGAAGAAAATCTTTATGATTTTATAAAGAAAATAAGTTGCTGAAAGCAGCAGCACAAGAAATCATCCTGTTTTACATTGCCCAACCAAACCCTAAAACCTCACGCAGCCCCATATCATGCTGAGACTTTGGAAAACAATATCTATAATGTGCTAGCTGCGTTTCTCATATGGAATAATGAAAAATATCAATGGCTAGGTTATCAAATATACATTAATGCAAAATTGGTTTTGCATTGTTACTGCTGACCAACTTAGAACCAACCTGTTTGCAAAACCTCGAGAAGCTAGAACCTGACCAAATGTTATGTTATGTTGTGAGCCACTTCCCCAAGCTCATATTAGGGAGTCATTGAGAGAATTGTCCTGCTGAGAGGCGGTTCATTTTCGGTTACTGATTTACCCAGGTGTTGGGTAATTTCTGGAAATTTGTTCTTTCTTGCCTGATCAATTGGTGAAAAGACGTGCAAGAACTGGCGGGTTTTCTTCTAGGAACCGTCATCTGCTCGTATCCCGGACTGCAGCTGCTGCTCTGTATTCCAGCCACACGTGCATCCATGTGAATATGAAAGTACCAAATGAAAGCCTCTGCATTAGCCATGTTTCCCTTAAGATTCATTCGTTTCACAGGTGCTGGTGCTTTACCAGTGCTCATTGAGTGTATGTGTGTGTGTGTGTGTGCACACAAGCACATGTGCAGATTTCTGTCTGTACTTATGTGTCAGTGTCATTTTTGAACAGAAACCCCCTTCTATTTAAGTGCTAAACAGAATGACTCACACTGTCACAGCTGCAAATGTCCATACTCCCAGGACTCAGTGTTCCTCTTTCAGCAGAGGGCATTGCAGACATGAGGACCAAAACTCCTGAAAGTAAAACTGGCTGTGCAGTAACTTTCAATCAAACCCAGACAGTGCCCTGTCAGTTGGATTCGTCTTCCTGATCCCCGAAGCCAAGCCTATAAAGAAAGAGGTTAAGTTGAGCTACATGAACTAACCTGACCCTACATCCAATGAAAAACAAGCCTGCAAACAATGGTGTTTACTGTCAATGGTGGTTATCATCCAATTCATTAAATTTATATCGAGATTATATAAGGGCAATTACACAACTGCAATCCCCCCCCCTTTCTGTTTTTCATGTTTTGGCTCTGTTGAAAAGCCGCAGTGTCCTCAAATCTCCACAGAGGAAATGGAGCATTTCTGAATCAGAACATTTTTGCTGATGTCCCCAGCCTTGGCTAACAAAGGACAAAACGAGGCTCTTATTAAACTGCCCCTTTGCCAGGCCACATGGAGGATTTGCGAGTTCAATGGGATCTGCAGGAACAACAAGGGAACAACGAAACTCTTCATCCTCTCAGGAAAGCATGGCTGAGGATTCTGGACCTACGGCCTGTTTTTAACTTATTTGAAGCCTGGGCAACATGAAAGTACCATTTTTTTTTTACCCAGCATGTCTAAGCTGATGCCTCACATTATTTTCACACAGATAAACTTGAAACAAAAGGCCTTGGCTGACTCAATGTTTCCAGCAGGGTGAGGAGTAGAGGGATTTTACAGAGCTGTACCATGTGTCTTGGCCAGTACCGCACTGACTCATTATTAGCAATCAGTGTTGGATCTGGATGCCTTTAGCTGCTGTGGTTCTGTGCTCCCATGATTGTGAGACGTTTTTCGAGCTGCTCATCTCTGTAATTTAGCAATTCGGTTTGATTATTGTGGGGGTTTTGTTTCGACCAAACCCAGAATAGCTCGGGGGTTTACTAATCATTTCTGTTTCCTAAGACATGCTACTCAAGTGCAAAAACAGATTCTGATGGGGCTGACAGGTTCTCCGCAGCTCTGGTTTCTCAGTGCCCAGACTGATGTGTCCCCCTAATGAGAAGTTTTCGGGACTGCGGTTCTCCAGGTGAAGGCAGCAGGTTTCACTAAGGTGTTCATTTCAAGAAACCTTTTATCTCCTCCTCCCAGCCCTCCAGACTCCATCTGAGCTTCATAAATCAAAGAGGTAGAGTCGCAGGGGTCGACACGAGAGCCCTCAAGAGGAGTCGTCTCTTGTTCGCTCGGTGCTTGTCCTGGTTCAACAAGTTGGGCCTCGTGAACCGGATCGCTTATTTTACATCTGTACTACTTAATGCCACTACTGAGTTCTCAAAGCACTTATATGCCATTTCCAAAAGGGTAGCATGAAGAATGGTGAGCGTCAGGCCATGTACACCCCTCCTGAGCTACAGGTTTCCATTTGCTATTTCCTGTCTCACCACTCTTGCAAGGACTTGCCCCATGTGTTCTGCTTTATGGAGTAATAAAAAAGCATAATAGCTCTCATCTATTCTTGTTAACAGCACAGTGTGCGCTTGTCTGAGTGTGACAAAGGGTGAGAGAAAGACTGGATATGAAGTGAATTTGGAGCGGCCCCCTTGAAGGCATATGTAAACATTTACGGTTTGTCTCAAGCTGCTGGTGTGATTACAGAGGCTGTACTGTACAGAGGCAGTCAAATGGAAAATTCAGAGCACATGAGTATGAGTGGCCTACTTGCTGGAGAGCATTTCCCGACCACTCTGCTTCACGGTATTAGCAGGGCGCTGCCTCTCGAAACTAATGTGTTGCGTCTGATATAGAGGCTTGTTAGGTGATCCAGTCAACATCCGTCTACACTCTGTTCAAGTATGTTTATGGGTTTGCATATCTCCAGATTGAATAGATGCCGTAGTATAGGGAGGGGATCAGACTTGGCGGCGTAGAGTGACGCAATGGAAACGCAACCAGATGAAGTAAATAATTATGTTTGTAAGCAGCATGTTCACGCTTAGAACATTGGAATACCAGCCATGTGAAATCAGCAGTCAGTTCTGAAGGATTCATCCAGTACAAACCCTCTTGTTATGATGTGTCATGTGTTTTTACTGGTTGTTATTGTTATGGGGAACTGGAGAAATCAGTCATGCCTGTTATTACTCCAAGCATGGAAGCTGCCAGTGTGTGGGATGCTAATATCACTCAAAGGTTGTGCATGGGTCTTAAAGGTGTTCACACTGATAGCGATGTGCGATGTCAAAGCGACAGACATCATTCTATTTCAGTGAAAGCCCAAGTAACGGAGATTGTTGCTGATGCAACAGCTTTATACAAATAGGCTAAGCAATGCAGGGAGTGCCTACAGTGATCTTCTAACTGATACAGATTTTTAGCGCTGCAGGAATGGGGCTTCACTAGAAAGTTTGGTGTTCATATATTTGCATTCTATTCTAGGGACCCATCATGAGGTTTGGACTGAAAATGAAACAAGACTAGCACCCAGCCTCATGGGAGACGTTTTTCTCATGAAAAACCAGAGCTTGGGCATCAAGAGGTTTCATAATAAGCATCACAGCCACAGGAATGATAGTAGCAAAACATAGCTGGATGTGTACTTAGCCATGTTCTACATTGTCGTCCCCCACAAACCTGGCCACATTAAATTTGGCACTCATTTCCCTCAGCTGCTCACTAGGAGTATGTTTGCTTGGGTTTTATGGGAATTCATATTGGACGTTTAACCGCTTCGGTTCCTTACCAAGACTCAAAGCACCATAGATTACAATGGGGGACCAACCTAACGGCTCTGTGGAGGCCTTATTTCCTCCCGCAAACTTTCACTCAAATTGATGTCTGTGTGTATACTGTATATATGAGTATAATACCTTCATGATGTCAGTCTGTGCCAAAGTAAAACCAACCCCTATTTTTCTTGTCACATCTGTTTTGGAGTCTTTTTTTGTAGCGTTTACCAGAAACATGAGCCACTTAAATCTAATAAGGTAAACTAGGGAGACAGTGGTCAGCACTAAAGGGTTGCTCATAGGTCAAATAAAGGAATAAAGGGAAATCTTGCAGATGGCAAGTTTTAGAAACAAATCATTTGTATTCATGTTGTCTTCATACTTTAAAAATATTAAGTACTTATAATTAAAATAATAATAAAATATTACTTACTGACATTGATCTGTGATTATATATATTAGGGGTGTAACAGTTCACAAAATTCACGGTTCGGTTCGATACGACACGACACAGTGGTGTCACTGTTTGGTATGTTTTCGATACGGGGGGGGGTAATTGGTTACGCCGCAATGTTGGAAATATTTCTGTTTTAAACCATGAAGACGAGCCAATGGATATCACACAAGCAATGTGCAAGAGTTTTGCCGGTGAACGTCTTAATCTCAGTCAATTCACTACGCAGAAAGTGAAAGTAAAAACGGAATGACAGAGTAATGGCAGAGCTTTCGGCATCTGACGCCACATATTCTCTCAGAGACGACGAGAGACGAATCTACTTCAACATATGCTGACAACGATATAACTGTTTTAATTTATTCCTTTAAACTTATTTTGTGAAAAGACCTTATTTAAAACATTTTAATTGAGGAGTAAATAGCCTAATCTTTTGTTATCCTCGCAGCGCGACAGTTATGTGGTAATTATTGCGGGGCAAATTAATTGTAATCTTAACCCTTGTGCATCAATTTAAAAAAGTTACACGTAGGTCCATAGTGGACAAAAATGTCCATGTCAAAAAACTGTCATAACAATTTGAAGCTTGGGAGCACAGACTTAAGTTTGGTCTCATTTTAAAATAGACCCATGGCAGATGGGTTGAAGTAAAAAAAGTGAAACCAAAAAAAAGGTTTTGAAAATGTTTATGAACAATATTTTATATAAAATATATATTTTATGTAACATGTTGAACTCTAAACCTGCTAGAAAATCAAAGCCATACATTTAAACAAGTTGTGTTCCAAATTTGAGGTTGATATCTCAAAAAATGAGCTTTCAGTAAGATTTTGTTTGGGCGCAGTACCAATTTTTCCCCGTTAGATGCCAGCAAAACTCCACTGCTGCACACAGTGCTTGGATTTGTGATTTGCAGTCGTTTCTCTCTCTCAAATATTACAAGAACACACATGTACACAAACACTTTTTTTTATGACACATATACAAACCACACTCTGATATCCATACCAACACACCCACACATTATTTATCCAATTGGCTCTATAATATGCAGAAGCAGAAAACAGGAATAAAGTGAGTATTTGCTTTATAGACCAAACCTGAAAAAAATAGCATCATCTGGTAAAAAATAGTAAAAAATAAAATTTTAAAGCCTTGCCAACAGAATGAAAGCCTATTAACAAAAATTGCATCATTTTACAGTTAAACGGCACTGCGATTAAAAATAGCAGTTTTAATGGGTTTCAATGGGGACATTTTTGAGAGTGGTTCACTTTTTTGTACCTAGTGCAAAATAAATTTATTAAAGGAAATGAGGGTGGAATATTACAATTCCAATAAAAATACACACCTTAGACAAAATGTATGCAGTTAGCATAAACACAGGCAAAATTATCAAAAAAAACAAAACTAAAATGGACAAAAATGTCCAAAAGGTTGCACAAGGGTTAATTTAATAATAAAATTAACTTCATAATAATAATAGGCCTAATAAAACAAGAATGTAACTGGCCAACATTAATTGAAAATGCCAAATGGCGCCACTGGCGCAATACGTTGCCTGTTACGTCATTTGGGCTATTTTGTTGCAGTGGCACTGAGAAAATTATATTTCACACACTTTAAGCTCTTTTATTTTCCAAACGTAATAGGATTAGTCCAACGAATCGTTTGGCTTGTAATGCGTATCGAACTGAAAGCCTCGTACTGAACGTTTCAATACGAATATGTGTATCGTTACACCCCTAATATATATATATTAGGGGTGTAACGATATGCGTATTCGTATTGAACCGTTCGGTACGAGGCTTTGAAATATATGTGAAATATAATTTTCTCAGTGCCAATAAAAATTAATAATAAAAATAATTTTGAAACAAAACTGTTTAAAAAAGTTGTTTTTTGTACGTTCAGCATAGCAAGGCCACTGGCTCTGATACTCAACTCTAATGCAAACAGCTGTGCTTATTATTTCATGCCATATTTTGACATTCTCCCTGGAAAAAACCTATGCCACATAGGTTGTTGCGTGTTAATTGCATCACATTGGCTTTTATTTAACCAATAAAAGGTTTTTAAAAAATATTTGTTTAATTTGCAGGTTGTTGTTTTTTCCAAAAAGTTAAATACTTGAAAAAAAGTCACACTCCACAAAAACTGTCTGTGTTTTGTTTGAAGTTTGAAGGTGATTCATCTGCGATTATGAACACAGTGATCTACAGCTCTGTGTATTAAATGCAGCTCCATCTGAATGCACGTTATGGAGATTTGCTACTAATCACAGAACTGGCTTTATTAACGAGATGCGCATGATAATTGCATAAGATTTATCGTGCAGCCCTTTCTTAGATGTTTTAATGGTTTAAACCCCACTAAAAATATCAAAATGAATTTTTATGCTTTTATGTTTTCTAGGGAATGAAAACCCAGAAAGTGTTTTAAACCAAGGAACAGATCCAGGGCTTCAGCCAATCAGAGTGAGGACGGGGCTCATCTACAACCTTTCCCAGGCCACACCTTCTACTTGTTAACAACTTCCTTTGGCAGAACGCAGTGGCTGTTATTGACCTATTTAAAGGCCAGTAAACAAATGTGAAGTGACTAATGTTTTCTATGTCAGTTAAACTCTCAATGCTATCCATTATCTGAAGATAACGACGTTTGATGATGCATTTGAACATCAAGGTTATTTCGACGGTCATTTGATGACTATAGTGACTACCATGAGGTATACAGAATTTAATATTTATCATCCACCATAGCTATTCCTAACACTGCGACTGCTCTATAATTTCTTTCAGGTTCAAGCCATGGTTAAACATTGCAGGAACATGTGGTGGACAGATACAAAGCAGACGGATTTGACTTCGTAGAACATTACCTCAGTTTTCATCCAGTTAGAAAACTGCAACATCAGTCAGCTATTGATTGACAGACGTATTTTTCCTCTCGCTGGTCGTGTGATAAGACAGCAGTCTTGGACAAATACTTCTTGACCCTGACTGGCCGTTGCCATGGCTTCTATTCCCATGACTCCTGTTCCCATGGTTCCTCTGCTTTAAAGGGAAGTTTGTCTGATTAGATGAACAATGGTGTTATTTTGGGTGGTTCCTCATTTTTTGCCTTGTTTTGCTTTTGGTATATGTGCACAGATACGCATTGACACATTCTTTGTATTTATTTTAATGACCTGTTCCTTCCTAGTACAGCTTTTATAGAGTTCTAACATTAATAAATGCAAACTCAAACTCTTCCAGACTCAAATTATTTAGATTTCATTAGCAGATTCTGCTGACAGTGCAGACGACGGTGACATCTTTAGCTCTCGGCCAGCAGATAAAGTCAGTTGTGACAGCCAAACATGCAATGCTGAGTAGGTGTTCTTTCTGTCTATCTTTCTCTTTCATCCTCTTTCTGCATATCGCTCCTCCCTTCCCCCCATAAGCGGGCTGATAGGCTGAGAGTTGACATGTTTTGACAGATCTTTTAATGGTCGACCTGTGGCGATATCGCTGCCTGTGCCTGTACCGAAGGGAGGAAAACTCTCCTTCCTTCCAAAGAAACTCCTTCCTCCCCTGCAAATCAGAAGGCTCTGGAGAAAAATATGTTCATGTAAAAATCAGAGCAGAGAGTCATGAGATCCTGACGTGGGTGCAAAGTCCACAGCGATCTGTGCTCATCCTTCACATCAGGCTTCGTCTCAATACAAACCAGCCACACAAAAAGATCATGCACACATCTGCTTGGGGCTTGATTTGAAAATCAGTAGATTTCAATTAGCCTTAATTCTTTTTTTTCTTTTTTTTAGCAGTGTTTGTTTTTGAATTGATAAAATTGGATGCTTGTGACCTCAAGTCAATTCTGTTCAGAACCTTTTGTCTTGTTCTGCTTTCTGAGGCTTATTTAGTTATTGCACTGGTTTGAGGTTAAACCAACAACCACACGTTCCCTAAACTTGAAACTCCCCGAAATGCCCCTTTTAGTGCAAATCGTTTCAATCTTCTGATCCTGTGAACTCGAGAGCAGAGCTCTTTTTTGTTTATTCATTGCCCTCTCAAACACTCAGAGGAACAAAAAGAGCTGATAGAGGAATTACAAAGTCTATGCGAGGATTGCTCAACTGCGACTTTGGCCTTATTCCTCATGTCTGTTCTTAAAGGCCCAGTGACCCACAGCCCTGGTGCGAATGGACACGAACTGTCAAGTGTGTGTTCCTGACAGAATAACTAACAATTACAGCAATTCTTCGTAAAATGACCAACACATATACTGGATTGTTGTTATGCTTTGCTACGTAATGTTTTAAAGGGTTGCCTCACCTAAAAATATTATATTATGTCATTGTTAACTTCCTCATGAAAAAGAGACCCAATGACAATTATATAAAAATAAATTATATCTTTTTATGACTAGTCTTCAGTAATCAGAATGAACAGTAATAATGTCAAATTTTGATGATTCTTTATTTTTTCCCTTATTTTTTTTATTCATTTACTTTGTTCTTACAGTAAAAACTGTAATTTTGTAAGACATTATTACAATTTTAAATACCAATTTATTTTAATATATTTTAAAATGTAATTTATTCCTGTGATGCGAAGCATCATTACTCCAGTCTTCAGTGTCACATGATACTTCAGAAATCATTCTAATATGCTGATTTGCTGCTCATAAAACATGTCTTATGATCAATGTTGAAAACAGATGCTTCTTAATTGTGTTGAAACTGTGATACACTTTGATGATTGGAAAGTTCAAAAGAACAGCATTTATTTGAAATATAATTTTGTAACAATCTAAAAGTCTTTACTGTTACTTTACATCCATTTAATAGTATTAATTTATTTTTAAAAATCTTTCTGACCGCAAACTTTTAAACTGTAATGCAATATCTAATTTTTATCAACACGAATAAAATTTGGTTAGTAAATGACAACAGGATTTTCCATTTTGGGTGAACTATTTCTTTAAAGACCAAAGGCTAAAGCAGTGAAACTGCTGAACTTTGTACTACTCAGATGGCCATCTGGCTCCTATCTGCTATGATTGTATTCATGATCACAGCTTTCCTCAGGAATTCTCTCTTCAGGGGAAATTAAACTAAAACCATGCAAAGACTGACAGTGCTCGCAGTGCACGGATGCTTGTTCAGTGACGTAGGGAGCAAACATGCTAGTCCCAGCACAAGACCCCTCTTGACTGTTACTACAGTAACAAACTGTCTGTTCTCAAGGGGCCTGTGCTTTCTATCTAGTAGTCCCGTCATTGCCAGTACTTTTGAATGAGATTCAAAAAGCCATAGACATCCATGCCAGGAAAAGACATAGTTCAGGGGCTTTTCACATCCTTGCTCTTGGGCCGGGACAGAATTTTGATTTCATGGGTTTGAGCACTTTTCCAGGAAAACAGTTTGAGCTTTTTAGCTGGTTCATTAACAGCCCCCCCCGTCCCCGTCTCATAGCGTTCAGCTGTATTGGGATCAGTGTGGAATGCAAGTTTGTGGAGGAATAAGAATTTATCCAGGGAGAATGTCAAAATATGGCATGAAATAATAAGCACAGCTGTTTGCATTAGAGTTGAGTATCAGAGCCAGTGGCCTTGCTATGCTGAACGTACAAAAAACTACTTTTTGAAACAGTTTTGAGCCAAAAAAAAACAAAAGACAAGGTCAGTTTGCTTATAAATAGGTATTTTATTGATTTAAACTGCAATCTGTCATTACAAAAGAAACATATTGATGTGAACAGCAGTAGCTGCTAACATAGGACACATTCAACTGTAGCTCTCTCAATGTCAATCCTGTTAACCTCGAATTTCAACTAAAATCTATATAACAACTCTGGATTACAATCCTAAAAGGTTCAAGACTCTTGGAATGTACTGTTAGGCACTTAGCAAGTAGAAGTGGTCCACAATCTGTAAATAAATAAGAATTTTGAGTCATAACAAATTAAAACAACACATGCTTGCTGGTGTACATAACATGGTTTCAAAACGGGCAAAATAAATACACAAATGCATATTTAACAATTCCCTTATTAACCGTCCATTTAGATCAGAATGCTGCGATCAGAGGTTCGGACCACCGCGAGGGTCATGAGATTTGTACTATAATGCATTTATTGTCTACGATTTGTTCATACCAAAAGGAGTCTTAATGAGAGGATCCCAGTCTAAATATCAGATTTCTAAAATCACAGGCACAGGACTGTTATTGTCAAGACAACTCGGTTTACATTCTAGACGGTCGGAGCCAAATAATAAAGGATTATAGAGGCATAAACATCCTGAAACTGCAGTCCAACATTAGGGAGAAAAATAATAAATAAAATGCAAAACAATCCTCTTTGCATTCTCATTTTAAATTAAGTTTCACTTTAAAAATAAATCAAAATGTAGTCACAAAATGTCATTGCAGTATAATATATTAACTGTTGAAACTTAACGAAAAAAAGGTCTTCACAATCTTACGATTAATACGGAAGATCATAATTTAACATAAAGGAAAATATATTCTATTGTTTCATTATCCAGATAAATACAAACAAAATAAAAAAAAATGCTTACAATCAGCAATAAATACATTTTGATAAGTTAAATAAGCACTGACAAGCAAAACTTTCAGTTTGAAAGTTCTCATTTCCAAACAGAAAATACCAACAATAATTATAATGATGCAATAATAACTATATTATAACAATAATAGGGGAAATACAATATTGAATTAATGATAGAACATTTCAACGATCTGTTTGCAACGAAATAATTAGTGGCCACTGAAGTCTCATCTTTAGTGGTAACATGAACAGGAAGGACATCTTCTCTCTTACATAATCCAACAACCAGAACACACTATTTTAACGCAAGGGATCACATGTTCTAGGGATAATTACCACGGTGACAGCACATTTAGCACCACTAGACGTACAAATATCTTTTAGAATGATTCATACAAATCTAAGATGGGTTTGATTCTTTTTCTTGAAACCTTTTCTACCCCAGATCTCTGAAAATCAATGTGATTGAACAAGTAGGAAACTAATTGTTTGATAGGCACTTAAAGTCCCGAGGATCTACCGGCGAGGGTCTTCCGCAAGAAAAGTGGCACTTCCAGGTCTGTAAAGCACGTCGTTGCTATACTATTCAGTAGATTCTTCGAACAAGAAGGTCCTTGAACAATTTTGAAAACTCTGCTTTTTAGTTTGAACACTATGAACTAAATATGGATTTGTTTAACATGTTTCAGTGAGGATTTCGAGTCCTCAACGTTTAAGTGGGCCTTGAGGGGAACAGTTCGTTGTTTTTGCATTACGTCAGGCATGTTAAAGACGTCTAGGGAGGCTTGGGAATACGCTGAAGGTTGATGCTACAGGGTAGTACGCTTTCTGATTTGACTCAGTGGCTACGAGAACACTGTACTTTAGTCCACATCTCTGCTGTAAACAAAGCAAGGACAGGAAGGGATTGCTAGGAGGAAAATTACTCTCTTTCTCGCCAGCTCTCTCTGTGCTTTCTCTCTCACGCCTGAAACCCCTGAGGGCAGGTTTTAATCATCAGAGATGGAGAGTCTGCTGAAGATGGGGAGGCGACGTGTCGCATCCAGCACAGGTGACTCGGATCCGCTCTGGCTGCCCAGGCTGCTCTGGTAACCCTCCTGGTCGGAGAGGGAATCCGGAGGGCTTGGGGGCGACTCGGACATTGGCCTGAAGAAGGAGGGTGCGGTGGGAGAATGAGGACCGGGCAGATCAGGAACAGTGCTGCCACCTAAACTGGGCACAAACAAGTTGGCAAGCTCTTGACTGGAGTAAGTGAAGGGGTTGCTGGGCCACTCGTTGACGTCTTCGGTGGAAAATATGGGCGGAGGTGTGACAGAGGTCGGGCTTTCCTGGGAGCCACCTGAGCTTGAGAAACCGGCAAAACTGTAGCTGTGATGAAGGCGGGGGCGCTCCATCTTGTTGAAGGTGGAGAGAGGAGGGGGTCCGCAGCGCTCCTCTGCGTTGTGGATGAAGTGGCAGCGTGGCCCGTATGGGCAGTAACCAATGCTGTGGAAGGTGCGGCAGAGCTCGGTCTTGTACTTGGGGTGGCGATTTAGACTACGAAGCTCGTGCATCCCATGGGCAAACTGGCACTTGTCACCATATTTACAAGTGCCGTTCTCCTCAAAGGGTCTGCAGAGTTCGGTCTTATAGCGGCTTGAGTTGACCTGGCTGTTTCCGTTGGCACTAATGCACATGATGTTGCTCGGCCTTAGACGCTCCCCGTTCTCAGAGTAGGACCGGTCGCGGAACCGGTTCTCCTTGTTGCTGCTCCCGTTCATGGAAGCCGAGCCGTCCATCTTGAGGCTGTTGATAAATTGGTTCTGCATTGATTTGGAACTGGTAACGGACACGGAGTGGCGGCGCTGGTAGAGTCCCACTGTAGGGGTACCCACCACCTTCCTGTCCAGCAGGGACCCGGTGGGGGTAAAGGGGGTATTGGCACCGGTGGTGGGGACAGACTGTAAATGGGGACTGGAGAGGGGGCTGTTGTAGCTCATCACCTTATTGTTCTGAAAGTGAAGTAAACAAAACAATGTCTCAAAAATGTGGCACAACTATGACTCCCTTTGCTTCAGATACCACCAGTGGGAGTTTATTACATGTTGATAGCATTTTCTGTCTTAAGGTCAGGTCTAGGGCCTGGATTTCATTCTGTTTCAAGGCTTATTTTTTGAAGAGATAGAACTAATGACCCTGAACTTTTAACCTACCCAGCAATATCTTAAAAAGTGAAAGGTTTATAAAGTCATAAAAGATGAAAACGCACAAGACTCATGTATCATCTCCAGTAACCGCACAAATTGTGTGCAATACTATAATGATTTATAGCACAACCAATAACTACGAAAGCATTTTTCTACAGTATTAAAGTTACAAAACCTCATAAAGTATACATCTTTGTATAAATATATGTATTGGGGATAAGAACACCATGTTTTATGATAGACAACATATGTGTCTGTTGGACAGCTCTGGCCATTGTGTTGTATTATACTTTTTTTTTCTTGCTAAATGAGTGTCAGGTGGCTTGTGAAGTTTTATGCCAATAGTTCAACCAAAACTATTTTGTCATTTATTTGCCCAATGAAATTCCATGCTGAATAGTGAGCAATATTCCAGTTCTATTTAGGTCAAATGACAGCACTTTGTGAGGAATTAAAGTCATTATTGACTGATAATATTCCCATCAGTAATAGCTCTCAAAGATGATTAGCAGTTGATTCTATTAAAATATGGCGGGACATTCTAGGGTTGCCTAGAACACTATTGGTTCCCGTATGTCACGTGATAGCGACGCGATGTTTGAAATGAAACCTTTAAGAGCAACAGCAGAGGGTAAGATTAATAGCAATAATGACTCCAGGTTTTAGCCCCTTCCTCACACAAAGCTATCATATGGCTTCAGAAGACTCAAAATATTGCTCACCAGTCATATAAACTACTTTTATGATTTTCTTTTAAATATATTTTTTTTTAGGCTACTCGTTTAAACACCAACTTTTATTATCATTAAATCAAAATGCAATTTCCTTTTTGTGTTTTCTGGAAGAAAGAAACTGCACGGGAATAGTGATACAACATGTATAGCCTGAATGCACTGTAAGTCGCTTTGGATAAAAGCGTCTGCTAAATGCGTAAATGTAAATAGCATTGGTGAGGAAACTGTTTGGGGCAAACAATCCCTTTATCGTTGGTTTAAATTTTAAAAGCGCGTCTTGCTCCTTGTGTTCAGTTTCATTCCGTCCAGCTGTTTTGAATGCAAGAACGCGTCCTGCGTGAACGCCCCTTAAAGCGTTCTGCTGAAAACGTTCTAGCCTACTTTACGTCACACGCTCGAGTTCTTGCATTCAAAACAGCTGCATGTTCACACAGTACAATGTTGCATTGCTTACAGATACCTTTATATGCTCAAAACTGACCTATAGATAATTTTAAAAGATGCATGTCAGTAAACTGATATGCCAAACATCAACCACAATTGCTGGTTAAATCCTACTGTGGTTAAGAAAGGTTAATTATTAAAAGTTGAAGTCTTACCCAAACATGTTGTGCATAATGGAGAACTTGTTGATTTAATTCAAATGAAAACTAGACTTGTGGCCTTCATCCGTGTTGTGTTTAATCGAATCCTGGGCAAATAATGCACAACTTTATGTGACGCATACGTTGACTGATGACGCATAAACGCGGATGAATTGAACTATTCTAATCTATTATCTTTCCTAATCGATTAGCAGTCGATAACTGCAGATCATGAGAAGCACAAGACTGTAGATAAAAGTACACATGCAGGATTCTACTCTTAACGCACGCGCACATACAAGCCAGAAAAGTTTGACATCGGTGTAGAAAACAGCATCTCAGACAATTGCTACATTTTGTGTATTAAGATTATGAGATGTTGATCTGTTACTCACTCATTTAAACTGTTAAAACAACTTCCCAAAAATATAAATTACCTTATTCTTCACTTCGTAGTCGAAGAAGGAGGACACGAGAGTCGCAGTCATTGTCGAATCGGGGGTTGTTGAAAATACTTCAAAGTTGACAAACAGATGGTTTGTTAAGGCACGGTGGGATTATTCCTGTGTTTGAAGGGTCTTTGATATAGTTCTGCCCCGCAGAGAGCCCCCTCTGTCCTGCCAAACTTGCGCGCATATCCTTTATAAAAACTCGCGCAGTCTTCCTGACAGAGTGGGCGGGGTTATCGTTTTTGGTCACGCCCATTTTCCGCACGTCTCTGGCTGGCGCTCTGACGTGATGTGTGGCACTCTTACACTCTTGATTACGAAATTTCCTGAGCATAATTAAGCAATTCAGTGCATTTCATTTCTAGCTATTATATAAGCTCACACACACACACACACAAATAGACTATATAGATAGATAAATAGATAGATAGATCTTTAAATAACACAAATATGAGTTTGATTATTTTAAAGTGAAGCCTGAGAGGTGAGTTTATTAAGTCATAATATCATATGGAAGATTTTTTATAAATTAGTTGTCTATTGTAATGCACAGTGGGTCTCAGTGTAATCAAAAGAGCTGTATTGTATATTACAAACTCATATTATTACTAAATAAATCCAGTACATTTTTATAAGTCTTTTTTAAAGATTTTTAATGTGTATATATTTTTAGATAATCAGTTTGCATCTACACTGATTTTGTATTAATAATTTATTTAAAGGCACAAAATAGAAACAATATTTAAAAAATGATCATAAAATGATTTTTTAAAACATATAATTAGCCATAAATGTATAGCCATAAAGTTATTTTTTTTTATCATTTTATGATCATTTTAAATAGACATAAGAGGGACTGCATTGCTTGGCTTTATATATAATCTCATATTGTTTTATTTATTTTATTTTATTTATTTATTTTATGAGACTCGGAGACATTAATAGGTAAAAAGGACGTACGGTGAGTAAAAGAGAGAGGAGAGTAAACTGGAAATGACTGGTCTGTAGATGCTGCCAGTATATTCTCCTTCACTGTTTCCAGGGTCTTGATCCTATAAAGCCAGTCACTGGCATATTTGCTGTGCCAGTATCTGGTTTCCTTAGTGCTGTTTTCTCCAAACATTAGCCAAAAATAGTTTCTGCAGATTCAGCTGACCCATGGACTGTGTAATAACCTCCTGTCCTCAACGCTTTGTCAACTGCAACATTGCCAAAAACCCTGACCTGCAGTTTCAATTTTGATCAAAATTTCAGCTGCATCCAAAGTATTCACATAAGTGATTTTCGAAGACTATTTCAGCATGTCTTGTATATCACAGGCCCGTAGACGAGAGGGACGAGTTCCCCCAATAACCAAAAATGTTCCCTAATCTTTGATATTCTTGATACTGTTCTGTTTGTTGTTTGGATGAAAAAAGGTTTAAAAATGCAAAGTCTGGCAAGCCTCACCAGTCTAACAGCACTTGAGACTAATCAAATCAAATATGATTTACTATTATTTATTCATATGCTTTTAATGGTCGAAGAGTGTGAGGTAAGATGTTAGTTAATATTTGACAGCTGTTTTACACGATCAACAATAATATCCAGTGATGCAACCTACTTTTTATGTCAAATTTAGCTTTTTTTGAAAATGTAACCTGAATCATTAAACCCTACATGACAAGAAACATTTTGTTTTGCTTTACAAATAAGAGTGAATGTCTTTATATTTTAAAATAAAGATATTGCTAAATTCTTAGCAAAAAGTAAATTTAATAGTTAAGTTGTTTGGATCCCAGTTTCAAAGTATAATTGTGTTCCTCAGAAGAAAGAAATCATGCATGTAATTTATTTTTAACATAAGTAAAAACATTAGCTTATTTCTTTAGAATAAAGAAAGGTGAATAATTCACCCCAAAATTTAAAAGGTGTACTTTTTTTAAAATCAGTCTCATGATTTCAAAATAACAAAAGTGAGTGTTAATTTGGGTTGTCAACCCAAAGGATGTAAAAACACAATTAAAGTATCAAAAATGAAACTGGAGCTCCTTACTGGAGGCAAATATTTAAAGGTCCCATATTGTCAAAACTGAAATTACCAGGCTTTTTTTCATGATAACTGAGGTCTAGGAGCTATGTAACTACCATATACGTTTCAAAACAGTCAATCCACAGTAAAGTGCACACAGCCTGCATAAAGTAGCTGTGCTTTTTCACGAGTCCTTGTGACTTCCGTAAAAATGTGACGTCCGAACAACTCCGTCACCACCTTCAGTCACCACCCCGAGCACCGCCCACCGTCCCCCGTCCCATCCATCCTCCAGCCACAATTAATCACAATGTATACAATTACAAATGATTATAAATCGTCAGTTTGTTGTTTTACGCACATGCACACAGACATTATTTCATACACAACATAGTCGTGAGATGCAAGAAATCTTCAGACATGCTCATAACAACAAAAGACCACACTTTATTGAACCTTTTCTGATAAGAAGCGTGCGCTGCAAACGCGAGCATTTTTGCCGATCGTTTCTGTCCAGTCCACTCGTTTTATCTCGTTTAACCACAGCTGTCGTCGTTTTTTTGTCTGGCACAAGGTTATTATAGTTTCGAATTTTTAAATTCGTTTTATTTTAATATCGTTTTCAAATTTGCTATAAAATTCAGTTTAGTTTTTATTAGTTTCATTAATATTTTTGTTAGTTTTAGTTTAGTTTTTTTTTTTGTGAACACATTTTTTAGTTTTTATATAGTTTAGTTTCAGTTTAAACTTAAAGTTTAGCAGAATCAACAGATCACTTCCAGAGCGAAGGCCAAAGAAAGACTTAGTGAGGCAAACAAAATGAACGCATGCTGAGATTGATTAGATGGTAAAAGTATACAAATATACACCAAAGGAAGCAGTCAAGCCTTTTTACTAAATAAATCTACACAACTTGCGCAACTTGTACTTAATGTCATATCTAATGGTGTGTTGAAATATTTAATATGAAAATAAATGTAGCCTAATTTGGTTATATTGGACGTCTTTTTTCTTATTTAACCATAATCATGATATTGTAACTGTCGTGTCTTGCTCACTTTTCCGTGAACAGCCGCTCATAAATCATAACTGTGACTAATGAAATTCAATAGTAACGGCAATCGTATTTAACAGTATGCTCATATTTGAATATGTTCTTTTCTTTATTTATGAAGAATTATTAGCGTGTGCATGATGTGATTTAGCCTATGCGTATTTGTTCGAAAGCCTGGCAGAGTGATCACAATATGCTAGGCCAAAGTTTTGTATTGTTTACAGAAAGGATGCGCGTTCTCATCTTTTTTTTCTGTTAATTATCACGTTGCTCTGCGTGTCTGTTTTACTTCAAAGTACCAACTTAGAATGGCTAATGTTGGTTTGATTGCTTGTGTTACATGAGAAAATAAATAAGTTTGCCTACCTGATGTTGTAGATTAGTGTGCGGTTCGGGTCGCGACTCGCGGTCTTGTCAAACGGTTCTGGTCTGGTACAGAAATAAATGAGTGCTGCTGTCAGATAACGGGTCGGGTGTTCTGTTAAGTACTGCTGGTGCACATTTACCAAACAGGACCGGTGCAGGACTCTGCTTTAAACTGCTTTGCGTCTCTCCATCAGATAACCTCATGCGGGTGATGCGCCATTTACAGGTCGTTCCCTAAACTGTCACACAGCTCATATATTTTTCCGCCAAGGGGAGAGAACATAATAATTACGAAAACGATTATTTATTTTTGTTAATTATTATTTTATTTCAGTTAGTTTTTGAATAACTGTTGTTAGTTTCGTTTCGTTTTAGTTTTTCAAATATTGTGACATTTTTATTTTATTTCAGTTTGCGAAATTGCTTTTTCATCAATCGTTTTAGTCTTAGTTTTAGTTTTAGTTCACGAAAATAACCTTGGTCTGGCAGTGGCAGCAGGTATGCGATCAAATTTCTAATTTGAGGCTGTATTACGTAGATTCTGGCACCCAACATCACAACAAGATGATATTTTAAGCTTCTTATGTAGCCGAATCTGTGCTGGTTTGAATGGGCCGCCTCCAGTTTTCCCTTTGTTTTGCTTCCAGCTTAGCGCGGTGATGTAATTATGACGTCGGCCCTAACTAGTTACCTGTGGTTGGCCTGGCCGTGCGTCACTCAGAAAACAACAGGCCAATCAGAAGAGAGGCTCGTGAATATTAATTAGACAGGACAAAATCGACCTGTTCTTAGCAGAGCTCCTGAAAGAGGAGCTGTAAAAATATATTGAGATGGTTTTTGGTACTTATACCGCAAATATATATTCTTAAGGACATCAAAACCTAAAATAAAACTTCAGAAATGTGTACAATATGGGACCTTTAAAATAGCAAACCATGTTTTCTCTGTCCTACATCTGGGAAGGCCAATATTCAAGTATTCTCAATTCAAGAGATTCAAGAGTGATGGGTTTATTTTGGACTTCTGAAAGGTTTATTCATGGTAAATTTCCCTCAGCTGAATGCCTTGAAAACCATAATCTTTGCTCGATTGAGTCCTTCCAATTACCCAATATCCCATGTGTTGTTTTTGATGTATTTTCACGTCAATAAAATTATGTGTTCTGGATGTGACTGAATTTACAGAACAAAAGGTCATTCTTGAGCAAAACTGCCAACAAACTCAGACCTGAACCGGCACAAACGGCCAAGTCAAATTAATTTTTGTTTGTCTTTTGGGTGGGTGACCGCAGGGACTAGTTCTGTTATAGCCCGACTCGTGACCATAGGTCATGTTTTGCTTCCTATTCCATTTATGACATTAACTCCGAGATTAATTGCTGAAATTATTCAGTGAAGTCAGCGGAATGTGAGTCAGATATGAGTGTTCCTGTGAGAGCAGGACTTGCAATGGAAAATAAACCAAAAGCAAGGTGGTGACATTCCCTGGCTCCAAGTCTGGATGTGATTAGCCTGTAATGCACAACATATGGGATCAAGACAAGAAAAGAGATGGATGGATCCTTTGTACAGACGTTCTCTAATGTAAAGATGCTCACGTTTTCATCTCTCCTGTCTCCTAAGCGTAAAAGGTGTCAGAGGAAATGGAAAGGTTTGTGGCGCCTGAGTGTCGTTTAGAGATGTTGCGGTTTAGCTGTGTAACTCCATGATGCATTCTGACATGAAAATGCCTGTTTCAGGTTAGGGCCCTATTTTAGAGCTGTGTGCTAATGTGAAACAGCTTTTATATTCAAACTCTGTGAGAAAGGACTTTCACTTATGTTTATGCATTGATATGAAACAGGAGAACTTGTCCCCAGGTGGCTGTCGCTTATAGCCTATGCTTATTATCATCTGACGTGTCCTTATTTACCTCAGTGTGGTCATCTGGGGCCACGGCCTTGGAGATGGCCTGAAATCACACATACATGATACCGATTCCCTAAATCCTCGGAGAGATCCCAGCAGGCTGCATTCACATGTGACTCAGCCTAAAATCATCATGCCTAAAAATGTGTAGAAGCACCAAAGCCATGCCTGTCTCTTTACTCATAGTGAATCACACAAAAACACAGTTGATATATATATATTTTTTTATCCAAAATAATCAGAACCATTTCCCTCGGCTTTTAATGAAGGCAGTACAATGAGTGCATCATCAACGTCATAGCAGCTCTATCCGGATGATGCGCATGTTGTATTTTTGCATGTTAGTGAACTGTTATACCAGGAATTTATCATCTGATGCTTATTCTTAACAGATTTCTCTTCTCAAATCCTGGTGCCACTGAGTTCATGTTTGTAGTGGATTTATTAGAGTTAATCCAAAAGCCTTTTGAATTAACTGCTTATTTGGTTCAGATGGATTAAGTTGCAGTTTGTCTTTCTTTTTTCCATTCAACAGATCTAAAAGTGTTGTTGCCGTCCAAGATTTTGCCCTCTATGTGAAGATATATGTTATAGAGAAAGCTGATACTGAACTCTCCATTGGCTTTGCTTTTTCCCTGTTTCCCCACTGTTTTTCCTAGCCCTTGTTCAACATAATTATTTCATGCTTTGGCGAATTGGTGGCAAATTTGATTTGTACATTGAAGGTCCACCCCTAAACCTAACCCACAGTGGAAGGTAAGCAGATTGTTCGAAAGCATATGAATGAGATTGTACAAATTTGCCAAAATGTAAAATAGTTACGATTTGTCACAAGAGTGTGATCTAAAATTGTATTCATTCAAGGATTCATTGATTGATTGATTGATTGATTCATTCACTTATTCATTCATCTCTGTCATGACAGCTCTCTGAGAGTTAAGCATAATATACATACAATGTTAATGTGTTTAGTCTAGAGGTCTGCATGGGCTTTAAACTGAAGCCCGAACCCGGCCCGTACCCGAGATCATCTGACCCGACCCGACCTGAGCGGTACAGTTAAATTTAGAGCCCGAACCTGAAACCTTTTTTTTTTACAACGAATAGCCATTTAAAAAAAAAAAAAAAAAGATGCTGTATTTCACGATTGCATGCAACGGTCAGTAAACAAATACATGTAAAGAAACAGATTTACCAAGGCTCGGCCAGTTCACAAGGCAAAAGAAAAAACACTTACCAGTTATGAAAATTTATGAACATCAGCAGCGGTCACATAAATTCTGCCGAGTTTTTGAATGGTTGTATACGACAAGATGATAATTCAATTATGGTCATTTTCGTCAGTTAAGGCTCGTTAGCAATCGGCCTGCTTTAATTCAGACACAGAGATGTAGTGCGGTAAGATAGCATTTATTTGAATTAATTAATTATATCATTTATTTGAATTAGCGAGAGAGAGATGGATGAAAGTTGCGTGTGTGAACTTGCGTCTGCGCGTCTCTCTCTACAAGCAATGAGGCTTACTTCAAAAACAGCGATTTTACCCCCTCATTGCAGAGAAATATCGTTGCGAGTCAGTAGCCTATCGAAGCTATTTTACTAATAAAAGTTTCCGTGCTGTGTGTTCGCTGCGCGATCTCTGATATGTGTGCAATAATGTGTGTGTGTGTGTGTGTGTCTATGAAAGCAGCGTAGCCTACTGCATATAGGCCTAGTTTTAGTTTAGCTACAAACCCGAAGCTATTCATTAAACATTAACCCGAACCCGACCCGAAAGCCGAAAGTACGGGTAGCAGACCTCTAGTTTAGTCTTGGTGGAATAGATCTGCTACGCTGCTGCTGCTGTGACAGAATAAGTACTGAGAACTGCCAAGATATACTGTAAGGTATATCATGTAAGATATACTGCTGCTGGCGATAAACATAAAATAACCACCATATATAACATACATGAAATTACCCCGTAGCAGATCTATACAGGTGGAGCTGGGGAAGGTGGAGGGTTTCTGAAGCACGCTGCAACTGCTTCAGCAAGCACTCGCCGAGTATTTGAATGTTGTGCAGCAGCTCATTGGCTGCTGATGTGAAAAGAAGCCAATCAGCTGGGCCATGTGAGAAATATTGTGATTATATCAGACTGATTTACAACCTATCGGTCTGCGCCATCTAGAGTTTCATGACAGAACTTCGTATTTATTTTTATTTTATTTTAAGCTTTGCAAATTTATGTGGCTAGTGACAATTATGATCACATGTATTTTTGCTGACTATGATTTTCAGGGGCATTTGTTTATTCAATTGCATTCAAGATATACAACTTTACTGCTGCACATGGAATCAATCCTGGGAATCAAACCCATGACCTTGGGGTTGTTTGCGCCATGATCTAATGTTTGTTAATGCAAATAAATTCATAGTCATAGTATTTGGAATAGGAAGCCCCCTAGTTGAATGGGTTAAAGGCCCCCATAATTAAACACTCTATGAAAAAAAATGCATCAGAAACACTTGCTATTGTTACACTATTTGCTAAAGTAGTTATTCTAAAATATACTCAGATGTTATTATCTTGCTTTTTTGTACCTTGTTTCTTTGTCAATATATACAGTGTACTCAGCTGCAGCCGATAAACATACACAAAATAACCACCATATATTAACATCACATGGTCCATCAGAAGTATTTAGTAGAAGCACCCTTACAGCCAGATCTGCAGGTGCAGAGCTGGATGGAAGGTGGAGGGTTTCTGAAGCAGGGCTCTGGCGCCATTCAAGAACAACTGAAGCTTCAGCAATTGTCACTTCGGCCCAGTCTGATGAGCACTCTGGAGAATGTTGTGCGATTGCAGCTGCAGCTTGATGCTGCATGACTGTTGTGTAACAAGAGCAGTGCCTGGCCTTAGAATAAGGCCAGCTTGGTCTCATCAGCCATCAGGTGAGAAACTGAGGAGAGGCTTCCGTGCCACTCTTACTGGTGGAGGGCTGCAGTGATGGTTGACGAATGCATTTCAGCCACAGTGAACTCTAGGCTCTTCTCGATAGCTCAGTTTGACGCCAGCTCTAGGAAGACGTCTTCCATGGAGGCCACTGTGCTCAGGAACCTTAAGTGCAGCAGAAATTATAACCTTGGCCAGATCTGTTTGCCACAATTCTGTCTCTGAGCTCTTAGTTCCTTTGAATGATTCTCATTTGCTCTGACATGCTGTGAGCTGTAAGGTCTTTATATGGTCAAGGTCAGTATAATCAAACACAGCTGACTCAAATGAAGGTGTAGAACCATCTCAAGGATGATGATGGACAGCATGAGTTAAATATTTTATGGAGCAAACCAACTTTGACTTGTATTTCATTGACAATATGATATTTCATGGTCAACTTCATGTCATTTGGGTAATTCGGGACAGTACCACTTTGTAATGTTGCCATTCCTTTTCACAACACTTAAAAGACGTTTAACTGAAGACACCAAGTGATGAATCAGGTGTAATTTTGTCCCATTCTTTGGAAGGTCAGTACGGGGCGTTTCGCATTTTGCGTTTTCATTCTCTATTGCATTCAAGATATACAATTGTCTTGTTTACTGCTGGAAAAGATGTCTTCACGTGTGAATCAATCCTGGGAATCAAACCCATGACCTTGGGGTTGTTTGCGCCATGATCTAATGTTTGTTAATGCAAATAAATTCATAGTCATAGTATTTGGAATAGGAAGCCCCCTAGTTGAATGGGTTAAAGGCCCCCGTAATTAAACACGCTATGAACAAAAATGCATCAGAAACACTGTTGAATTTTTATTACAAAAAATAAATAAAAAAATATTACACTATTGTTACACTATTTGCTAAAGTAGTTATTCTAAAATATACTCAGATGTTATTAAAAAAAATCTTGCTTTTTTGTACCTTGTTTCTTTGTCAATATTTAGTTATATAACTAAAAAACTCTAATTGAAGGGGGACTTTTTGCCCTGTTGTACCCTGCACGAGAGCCCAGAGACCTTGGCAGGAACAGTAGTTTGCCCCAGACTGATGATGTGTTTTGTTATTGAAAGGGAGTTGGTTTAATTCTCAGCAGTGTTTTTTTAATGCCAGAATGTTGCAACATGTTGCCTCTCATTGCTGTTATGTTATTGTAGACATTCCCATGTATGATAAAGGGGGAACGATAGAGACAGCGAAAGAGAAGAAATCAAGGGGAAAAGTGAGTGCTGTGATTTATTTTGGTTCACACACTGCGGTATGTTATTTCACAAGAGGCCCTTGGCCAGATAAGGGCTTTATGTTTTAAAATATGATTGATCATGGAATTCTGCTCTGTGATTCTAATGCAGAGCTTATGACTGTTATACGTTATACTGTTATTACGACTGTATATTTTCTCTGCCTTCATTTTATGTAACACAGCAAGGAGATAAAAGACATCATTTCACAAGAAAATCCAACCCATTGTCTTACACAACATTCTTGTACAAATCGCAGTGCCAAAGCTGTTGTGTCTAGAGACCCTACAACATCTGGGAGGTTTAAGGAACTGGAACAGATACACAGACACATCTGGTGTGATTTGTGTAGGCCAGAAATGTTTGTTAAAGCTAGAAGAAATCAGTTATGTAGGTTTGATAAACAAAAAAGACACTGTACACACCTGTAGTTAGGTCAACAACAAATTTTGGTCACAAAAAGAATATATTTTGAGGAATGTTTTTGTCCAAAACCACATTTGACTCCGCTGACTTTAATTGTATGAACAAACTCTGAGACATTACTCAAAATAACTTTGTTCTTAAACAAATTCAGTATTTCAGTGAAGCAACAGATCTAAAATGCACCATCTCTGAGCTGCAAAAGTAGTATTTGAGCCTCTGGTTGATCTTGGAATACAACTTAAATCTTCATCAAACATTCCAAGATGTTTTATATCACTAAACAAGAGCGTTCTGGAGTCTCAGACGAACTCACTGACACCCAGGCCAAAGCCGAGGGCTGTTTCTCTGCATTTATCTGTGTTAGATTATTGCATTAAACAAGTATGAAGCAGAAGGGAAGAATTAGAGACAGCCCGTGATGTAGCTGAAAATGGATGAGGATCTTATTCAGAGACGGAAGAAAGGAAAGGACAACAGTAGTTAATTGGTAAGGAGTGAAAGTAAGAGTGGAGTGGGAGGAGTGTGCATTGTCCCGCCGCTGGAATGTTGTGGGGGCGCTCGCCGGTGTGACTAAACCATTTCTCACAGATGTAATCTGAAGAGGCCGACTTCAGTGTTAGCTTGTTGATGGAGATCCAGGATGTGGGCGTTTTGGTTTGATACTCTAGCTACCTTTTTTTTTTTCAGATGGGACAGTAAACAAAGTAGTACTATATGCGACTGAAGTGTGGCCTGAAATTACCCTGTCCATTCTGTGGAGCTCAACAGAGTTTTCCTGCTCTGAATCCATGAATCAATTCAAACCATGAATTCAGATTTTTAACATTATTTTTGAGTGTTAATAAAACACTTCACTCCATATCGAAAATGCTGGTATAGCCTATTTACTCACCCTCATGTTGCTCCAAACCCATATTTCAGTTTCTTTCATATGTGGAATGCAAAAAGCACATAAGAATGTCCTGGCCACTGTTTTCAATTTGATGAAAGTAGAACTGGACTGGAAGTTCACTAAATAATAGTTGTGCTATTTTTATTTCTTACGATAGTTTGTTTTGATGAACAGAATGAAGTGAAGTGACATGTGGCTAAGTATTATACTCGGAATTCATGCTCTGCATTTAACCCATCCAAGTGCACACACACAGTAGAGAACACACACACCGTGAACACACACCCGGAGCAGTGGGCAGCCATATTGTGGGACTTGCTCAAGGGTCTCACCTCAGTCGTGGTATTGAGGGTGGAGAGAGTGCTGTACATTCACTGAGAGAGCGCTGTTCATACAATCCCTGCCGGACCTGAGACTCGAACTTACAACCTTTGGGTTACAAGTCCAACTCTCTATCCATTAGGCCACGACTGCCCCTTGATAAAATATAAGTCATCAATCTGAATCAACTGAAATCATACCTGTTGTTCACAACAGTTCACATTAGAACTGTCTCTAACGGTGTTATGCTGGCAGTGAAGTAACAACTTCTGCTTATTAATAGATGAGAGACCGAATTAATGTCAGATTATTGCTGTAAATAATGAACATGGCATCTAAGAGTACTTTGCTTTATATATATATAAATATTATATTTGTGTGTATATATTAAATATATATCAAATTATATTTCATATTAACAGTAAACATTGCTTCCAACTACAGGTCGGAGATGTAGTTGAGCCACCTAACTTTATGATGTTTACAAATGTTCATTAGAACTATGGTTTTGGGAAACAGTGATTTGTTGAACTATGTTAGTAATGACAGAACTTGCGATATTGGCTAAAATTGCCTTCTGGGAAATGCACCCAGATCAGTCAGATTCATAAACAAATCATTGAGACAGCTATTGTTAAGTGGATCAACCGCTTTATTGAAAAGACCTGACTCAAATGAACCATTTGGTTATGAATTAGAGCATTGCGTCTTCTCTAGTGAACTAGAGAATGTTGTCAATGTTTTCAGCAAATAGTGGCTTACATGTAGGTCTATTCATCACAAAAGATTCAAAACTTCTGACCAATTATATATATGTATATGTATGTATATGTATATGTGTGTGTGTGTGTGTGTGTGTGTTCAACACAGGGTGTGTGTGAAGCGTCTAGTGCAGTGGTGCAGTGACGCTGGTAGTTACCTCTGACCACGGTGATAATATCTGGACCTTACGTATGGTTGAAGTCTGACGGCGATGGGGCATCTGTCAACGGGAGCAGGTTTGAATAGACTGGGAGCTCCTAGTCAGAACCCTGCACGGCAGCGGCACAGGGTATTTGGTCGTTATCAACTGGGTTTGAGTGGCAGCTGTTCCGGCAGACCCCTGTACGACTGAGCAGCCCTATTTAGGTACCGCACTGCTCACCTCAACTGGGGAAGGGCCTAGAAAAGGTGGCCTAAAAATTGCCCATTCAATCACTTACCTGGATAGGTTACCGCGCCTATCGGGTTATTCCACTACTGCGGTCGAAATAAGGAAAATAAGAAACAATACAGTATAAAACTGGCAACATGGAATGTAAGGACTCTCCTGGACCCACATGGTACCTCTGACAGACCTCACTGGAGAACAGCCCTGATCGCTGCTGAGTTGAGCCGTTACAACATTGATATTGCGGCCCTGAGTGAGACCAGGCTTCTGGATGAAGGTTCTCTAACAGAGGAAGGGATGGGTTATACCTTCTTCTGGAAAGGTTTCCCTCCAGGTGGACAACATCTCTATGGAGTAGGATTTGCCATCAAGAATACCATTCTACCAAGTCTCACAGAAAAACCTGTTGGCATTAGTGAAAGGCTAATGACCCTCCGTATCCCCCTGGCAAAAAAGCGTTATGCCACACTTCTCAGTGCCTATGTACCAACTTTACCATCTGAGAATGAGGCTAAGGAATGCTTTTATCAGGCACTGGATGAAGCTCTTTGCCGGATCCCTAAGAGTGATAAGATCCTCTTGCTTGGGGATTTCAATGCTCGGGTCGGACAGAACAACAGAATATGGAGTGGAGTACTAGGCAGGCATGGCATTGGTAGGGTGAATGCAAATGGCATGAGACTACTGACTCTTTGCTCTGAGCATAACCTTACCATAACCAATACCATCTTCCAGCAGAAGGCAAAGTATAAGACCTTGGGGATGCACCCTCGCTCTAAACACTGGCACATGATTGATTTTATCATTGTGCGGTGTAATGACAAGGATGTTCTCATCACTCGTGCCATGAGAGGTGCAGAGTGCTGGACAGACCATCGTATGATTGTGGCCAAGCTCCATATGAAAGTGCGCCCCCCCCTTGCGACTGCAAAAGCCTAACAAAAAGAAGCTAAATTGTAACCGCTTGGGAAACACAGAAGCAAGAAATTAGTTTCGATGTCTCCTAGATGAGAAACTAAGGGAGTCGGAACCTTGTCTGAGCTCAGAAAACACCATGGAACAACAGTGGACCTATATCAGCTCTGTGCTTTACGACGCAGCAGCCCAATCCATCGGCTATAAGAGCAGGAACCACCAAGACTGGTTTGACGATAACTCAGACACCACCCATAACTTGCTTAAGGATATGCACAAAGCACACCAGGCAACTTTAGAAAACCCTTCATCCACTAAGACCAGACAGCATTTGAAGGAAATTCGGGGGAAAGTGCAAAGGGAAACACGCGCCATGCAGAAAGAATGGTGGATTAAAAAGGTGCATGAAATCCAGTCGTTTGCCAATAAAAATGACATGCATAACTTTTATAATGCTGTCAAAACCATCTACGGACCAACAAATCAATGCATCACTTCCCTGAAAACAGCAGATGGACTAACACTTGTGAAGAATCAAAATAGTATCCTGTTGAGGTGGGCTGAACATTTTGACACCCTGCTGAATCAGGATTCTGATGCGGACCCCACCATTCTGGACGAACTGCCTAAACTTCCTCCCATCCACAATCTCAGCCTACCACCAACCTTTCAGGAGGTTCTATCATCTGTCCATTCCCTTAAGAACAACAAGTCCCCTGGCACTGATAATATCCCTGCAGAGCTACTGAAGGAGGGGGGGTACATATGTATGCGCACCCTCTACCAGTACATCACCCAGGCCTGGACTGATGAGAACATCCCACAGCAATGGAGAGATGCAAATATTGCTGTTATCTATAAGAACAAGGGTGACAAGGCCATCTGCGGCAATAGTAGGGGTATATCACTTCTTTCTGTGGGTGGTAAGGTCCTGGCCAAGGTGATGCTTCAGAGACTCATTAACAACATCACTGAGTCAATGCTGCCTGAATCGCAGTGTGGATTTAGGAAGAATAGGAGCACTATCGACATGATTTTCACAGCCCGGCAGCTTCAGGAAAAGTGCCGGGAGCAACATCAGGACATGTTTATGGCCTTTGTCGATCTCTCTAAAGCATTCAACACTGTGCAAAGAGAGCTCTTATGGGATGTACTCCTCAGGTTTGGCTGTCCCAATAAATTTGTTAACATCCTCCGCCAGTTCCATGATGGGATGACTGCTCGGGTGTCTATAGGCGGACAAGAGTCCGAGCCCTTCCTTGTACGCACAGGGGTGAGGCAGGGGTGTGTGCTAGCACCAGTGCTCTTTAATATCTTCCTCCTATGTGTCACCAAGCTTCTCCACAACGAGATTGAAAATAGCAGTGGCATAACAGTAGACTTCAGCCTAGACGGCAACCTCTTTAATATTAGGAGGCTGCAAGCAAACAAAAAACTCTGTAGAGAGCAGGTCCTGGAGCTGCAGTATGCAGATGACTGTGCTTTTGTGGCCCATACTCCAGAGGATCTTCAAACTGTTCTTGCTGTGGCGGTTAGGGCATACAGCAGGATGGGGCTGACTGTCAACACCACCAAGCCAGAAGTGGTTTGCCAATGGAGTACCAATGTCCCACCCACACTACCTGCCTTCACTGTTGGGGATGAACAGCTTTCAGTAGTGCCATCGTTTAAATATCTGGGGAGTATTCTTGCTGAGGACTGTGGCATCGCCAAACGAAGTTCAGAGCCACATTAAACAGGCATCAGTTGCCTTTGGGAGACTTCGGCGTAGAGTCTTTCACAACAAGAATCTTCATCCTTCCACAAAAGTTGCCGTATACTGTACTCCTGCTGGAAGACTGATCCAGAATCAAATGTAACATACCATGTTGTTCTATGTAATGAAGGGTAGTCATGTGCAAATGAAAGCCCTCTAACTTAGCCAAAAGGGGCCGTGGTGTGTCTAAAGCGTTGCATGAAAAAAAATCTGCAGACATCCAGGCAAAACCACAGGATTAAAGGATCACGAAATGTATTGCATTTATGATCTGATCTGTTTTTGAAACCTGTTTTGCATTTAGTTATTAAGTGTTTTAGTGAGAAAATATCTGACAGGTGAACATATGCAAATGCAGTAATCAGTCACGACATTCTCTGGCTGTGTAATACTAGTAACGCCACGTCTTGTGTCTGAACACTATGTTCTGGTTGATAAACAATGACACATAGTAGTAAGCAAGCAGTACAGTTTGTCACCTTTGGATCATGAAGTGATCAGAGTACAGTGAGCTGAAAACATACTTTCATACTCTGAATGCTACAAATTTAAGGAAAGAATTATGCACAATAAAGGTCAAACAAACAAAACCCCTGACCACAAAATGTCCACTGCATTTTTATACACAGCTAACTGTATTTTTGTGGCTCCATTTGAAGACTTTGTGGTAAAATTGAGCATTCTGGGTTATTTTCCATAATAACATAAAAGTTAAAGGGTTAGTTCACCCAAAAATAAAAATGGTCATCAATTATTCACTCTCGTTTGGTTCCAAACCCATAAGACTGAAGATATCTTCAATTATATATATTTATGTCCCTCAATTGAAAGTCCATTCTACTAAAATTTTGATGCTTCATAAATTTCATAATGTCATTTTAAAAGTAATTCATATGAACTGACAGATTTAATCCAAGTCTTCTAAAGAGACAAGATTTCTTTATATGATAAACAGCATTCATTTTGGCCTTTATTCACATATAAACATTGATCAAGACACACGTCAAATATGGTAAACAGACTCAACTTGACCTCATTGGTTCTTGCACGTCATCCAAACACGTATGAGCTTGATTTGTATGATTGCTTTACAACAACATGGCAGATTTTTTTATTTTTGTGTGAACTAACCCTTTAACTGAATAAATAAATGAAACCGATATGAATTCAATGCAATTCATTAAATACCGCAGATGTTGTGCTTGTTAACTTGTTTATGAGTATACATAAAATTACATTGTTTGATATTACTAGAAGCTCTGAATGTCTTCTAACCATTTTCCTTACTTCCTTTATTTCTTTACTTCCTTTAAGACTTGTACTCTTTTGATGTTAACCAGTAAGCAACCATTCAGCTCAAGTCACCCAGAGCCCCTAGCAAACACATAGCACATCTCTAAAAAAACTACTCCAAACACCAAGAAACGATTAAAATATACTTTAAAATCATAATTTGTTTCTTAAATAAGCAAGTGACACTGCGCTCTGTCATCCTGATTTGCAAAGTTATATTTTGTCGTATCCTCAGGGCCTTTCCCACTGCAGTATCAGCTGACAGTACCTATGCATTTAGGTCGCTGGCTCTTTCCAGGGGATGGTTTTGTAGTATTTGCATTTGTGATATAACAATCACTATTGTTCAGCTGCAGCTCCCGTCACTGTCCAGAGGGTGAAACTAGAGGTGAAATCAACACATGAGGTGGCGGATCGTCTATGATACTCTTCTGTAGTAGGAAAAGGTGGGGATTCGCTGTGCCTCGGGCTGCAGCCGGACTCCACAAGATCTAGTATTTCACCTCACATGAAAGAGAAGCCTCTCTTTGTGGCTGGGATATTATCCCTATTTATTCCCATTCCTGAAATGCAATCCTTACAGGACAAGAGCAGCGAGATAAAGCTAGACAATGAATGACGCAAATTTGTCCTTTCTCTTGGTCTTGATCTGCCCCCATTCAATTCTTTTTAGGATGTTTAAATTAGTAGACTTGATCTGTTGTTTTATAGCGACTTAAGAGCTAACTTGTATAACTTAGTAATGTGTAAGTTTTAGCTAACTTAAAACCTATAGTCAATTCTAGCTGTCTAGGTTGGATTCTTATAAGTGACTGAACTTGAACGATCTACATAGACAACAACTTGCACAGTGTACTGTTGTTTAACAACATGCCAGTTATTCAGCTCACAAATTACTTTCCGAAAACCATTCGGTAAACAATAACTCCATAAAACAGTTTTGAAAGTTATGAGTTTTGAAAATGACGTGATCTATGAGCTTTAAACAGTGCATGGCATTGAAGGCCGTAATTGTCTTCCTCGCAGTAATATTTACATAATTTACCACTGTAGCCTTGGGCAGTCCATAATATTAGTTATGTTAACTCCAAAAGTAATGGCATGGTCATGTGTCCTGCTGTATATGGGCAGCTATTCATTCATTATTAATGCCATGGTCATGGTCAAAAAGCAATAATCTGGATGCCTATGAGAGGCTCCCAGCAATGTATTTGGTAGGTATTTGCCTAGTCTGGCTCCAAAGAATGAACCTATGGTGTCTATTAAGAAATATTCTGGGTTCATTTAAGCTCAATCAACAGTATTTGTGGCAAAATATTGATTACCACAAAGATATATGACTTTTTACTCAAAAAAAAAGGAAGAAAATCAAGATTACAGTGAGGCATGCAAGTGAACAGGGCAAATTATTATATTTTAGAGGATTTAAAAGCTGAAATGTAAAGCTTGTTTTATTAAAACACCACTTTTTTTCTGTTAAAATGTGTTTTATTTAAGCTATGAAACTGTTTAAATAACTTTTGCCATTACTTCAGGGTTTATGGTATTGCATTGTACACCTGTATGCAATTTTCCTTTTTTTTTTTTTACTTCACATAAAAAATAACATACTGTTTACTGAGCTGTCTTGTATATACTCTTAAATTAGTATGTTAGTGATGATGAATTGGCTCCATTCACTTCCATTGTAAGTGCCTTACTGTAATACCTAGACATTTACTTTTTTTTAAAGAAAAGTAACGGTTAGCGGAAATAATTTTTTGTGGTAATAAACATTATTCTACAAAACAAATGCTGTTTACTGAATATAATGGGATAGATCACTCAAAAATGAAAATTCTGTCATCATTTACTCACCCCCAAATTACTCCAGACCTGTATTAGAACCTGTATGTCCTTTCTTCTGTTGAATAGAAAAGAAGATATTTAGAAAAAATGTCGTAACCAAAAAAAAAATGACAGTAGCCATTGACTTCCATAGTATTTTTTTCCATACTATGGAAGTCAATGGCTACCATCAATCTGAGGGTGAGTAAATAATGACAGAATTTTCATTTTTGGGTGAACTATTTTTGTAACTTGTACTGAGCCCGGAATATTCCTTCAAATTCTTTCTAGGTAGGCAGCACACTATTTTGGATGGAGCTAATGTGTGAAACGAATGAATTATCACTGATTGTTTTGACAAAGAAACCTTATTCCCCACGGGATCATGAGGGAATTTCCCAGCATGCTCTGTCTTACTTTTTGGCAGCCTATGTCCCCACTACCACACCACTTCAGAGTGAGATGGTGAACCTTGCACCGTTGAACGGCTGCCAAATTCAACAGCGTGTGGTTTTGCAACGCCTCCATCACCCTGATAAACCACACTTCACTTTACATCTACATTTACGCCTAAAGTTATTTGTTTACTACTGTATGTCAGCTATGAAGAACCTCAGCACTGCTTAACTAGTTATCGCTACAGTTTACTTTAACAGCACTGTACTGTCTGATGCAAATAACAAAAGAAGCTGCTTATCTTTCTGGCCTGTATCCAAAAAACCTGTGGTGGCGCAAGGTCATTGTTTTCGATGACCTAAGCTCAGCGGTTTACACATAATCTGAGGCAAGAAGATGTCATATTTTGTCTATTTGAAGTTTCTGAGGGATGACACAAGTCAAAGCCTCACATGAAACGGTAGAGCTATTCATGTCTTCATGCCATCTTAGACTTTTCTCATTCCTGTACAGTTTAAAGTTCTGTGCTTGCTGACTCCTACTCTGTTATTGAGACACATGACACATCGCCAGACGCGTTCATGAGCTGATAAGAGCTCTAAAGCAATCAAGACTTTATGGTTATTACATCTATTCAAGATAAAACAAACACTGAGCTTTGAGCAAGTCAGACAGCGGCTGTGGAATTGGATTGGTTGCCCACACAAAGAGCTGCACATAGTTGCTGTGTGAAGCTGGAGGGTGTGGGACAGTCGCAGCGCGGGAGAACTGGGTCAGTATATATCTGGGACTGTTGTTTCTCTGATACACAGAGTACCTGTCTTACCTGCTGAGCTTGTGGCAGTGTCAGATTCACCTGGTTTCCCGCCTGAATTTCTCAGAACTGGAGGAAACATTCCCTCTGTGAGCGCGTACACACCCTATTTACCCACAAGCCATGTGTCTTTTGTACTCCAGTACGTCTTATTTCCCACCAGTGTGCATAGTTGAAATTGGATAACAGAATTCTCTGTATCTCGGGGTATTTTTTGATTGGGTTCTGTCATGTTTGAGATAAGAACGAACTAATCGATCTATCCAAATAGAGGAGGGGAAGCGCTGGCCAATGCGAGCCAGAGGTGAGGGCAAAGACAGTCACTGCCCAGATAGTCCACAGAGCAAACACATGTTAAGTGGACCAGGGTTCACAAGGGAAGGAGAAAAGCAGGACAAACAGCAATGTCTGCTGTGCCATTTGCCAACCTTTTTTTCTTTTTCTTTTACATTTATCAGTAGTACTCAGAAACACAAAGTCATACAACCATAGTGAATGCAGAGGGCAAAGAAACACAAACAAAATAGATCAAAATTATTTCTAAAAAATATATTATTGACTTATGACAAAGGGGAAGAAGAACAAAAAATTATATACTGTAGCATTTGTGTTTGCTAAGGAAAATAAGAAGAATAGGAGAGGAAAGAGCAGAAAATGTTTGGAGCAAATCAACTCCTGACTGATGAACACTTGACTGATTTAACTGAAAATAAGGAATTTCACACTTTAAATAGTTAAAGGGATAGTTCACCCAAAAATGAAAACTGACAATAATTACTCGCCCTCATGTCGTTCCAAACCCGTAAGTCCTTCGTTCATCTTCAGAACAGAAATTAAGATATGTTTGATGAAATCTTAGAGCTTTCTGACCCTGCATAGACAGCAAAGAAACTGACACGTTCAAGGCCCAGAAACAATGTAAGGACATTGCTAAAATAGTCCATGTGACATCAGTGGTTCCATCGACTCTCACTATGGTGGGAGTTAGGAGTCGGAGTTGACTCCAAAAAAAACCTGGAATGGAACACCTCTATATGGAAGCATCTGTTGTTTTTCGGTTTCTTCTTCGCTTGTGTTTTGAAAATGCTGTACAGAAGATGTGTAATAGTGCCCCTACCATATAACAATGAAAACATTCTCGGAGCACAAGTATAGCTCAAAATAAATTTTGACTTTTTCTAAGAATAAGTCATTTTAAGTATATTTCTGAGAAGTACATAAAAAGTAGACAAGTATACTTTCCTATTTTTAGTTTAAAAGAAGTATACTAGTACACTTGAATAAACTTCTTTTTCGCAAGGGTATCACCCCCCCCTTGAGTTTGCAACCTCAACACAAAAACATATAGTATATAGTACGTATGTACAATCTAAGTGTGCACTTGCAATGCATTGGCCAGACAGTTAGGTCTGAGTTTGCGTACGTGCGCAGGATGCGTTTCTGACCTTCAGTAGCTTGCCGTCTGTGAATGTTAGCCAGTGTTAATCAGTAACCCTTCTGATCTGACCTATGTACTGAATTCTCTTCAGAGTTTGACCTAGAAAAGACCTGCAAAGAATTGTATTGTGCAAACACACACCCTTAAAAGAGATTAGTCATGATCCCTTTTGTTTGCATCTTGAGGCCTCATGGGCGCATTACCAATAGCTAATTTAAAAGCTATTGTTAGCTAACGTAATTTAAAACCTAATAAAACCTAGCAGTCTACTATGAATTGAAACTTTGCACCAAAGAAATAGCACTCCTCATAAGAGATTTGATAGAGTTCAATGTTAGCATGTTGCTAAGCTAATGTTGAGATAATCTATGATTGTTTTGTGGTATTGAATGGAATATACTGTATCAACTTGCCTTTTTGGATGAACGTTTTCATAGTTTTTGCAATGCATTTGTGGATGGGATCAGAGTTTGACCCAGAACAGACATGCAAATAACAAGATCCCCTTTATTTGTATCTTGTGGCTACCACTACCCTGGTAAAAACAGCTGTTATGTGGGCTAACCCAAAGACCAGACAGAAGAATGCATGTTTACATTAAAACATTATGTATGCTATGTGTTGTTTACATCCGTACTACTTCTTGACGCTGACGTCAAATCAGACAATAGTTCCTTTATATAAATGTTTACCAGGCAAAGATGGTAAATGTCACAGTGGCCTAAAATTCCCATGTTTTATGTTTTGATTACTATTGCTTGTTTGGAGCCCTAAACAACCATGCAGGCCTTAAGCAAAATATTAGCATCAACAGGTTAATGGGAGGTGAAAAATATGCTGGAATGACTTCAACTGGGCCTAGATTCATAAAATGGAGCTGTCAAATATGTACTGAACTTTCATTTTTGCCCAATAACCCTCAACACAGCAGTATTGTCACTTTGAGGGTTTGTCTTAGTAACTGATTTGCGTTTTTAGCTGCCTGCTGAATTGTCAAAAACATGCACTCTCTTGTAGGTTTGATAAGACAGCATCTGCCAAAAACATCCACTTTAATCTAGACATGGGATTGGCTTCTTGGCAGTGGCGATGAGAAATGTCTTCGAAAATCAAGCTTAGTGGAGCAGGAATGCTTGCTTTGAGCATGTTACAGCATTCTGCCTGTCCGCAAACCACAGGATAAGGATTTATTGCCAAGTGCTCTCCCTGAAATTGTTGTTGAACCCACCGCATAGAATCACACCAGAAATTATAATGAAATCACAGACATTAGCACCGTGACGGATTACAAAAGCAGCATGACTTTGGAAGTTTCTTTAGGACTTTTGGACAAGTACCAGTAGTTGAGTAGAGATGGTCCGAGCACTCCAACAAACTTTTGGAAATTTGTTGTTGACTTCTTTTACTTGGAAAATTTGAACGCAGCTTACTCTGTGCCATTTCATCCACCTTGTAACAATCAACACAGGTAAACACAGTATTTAGAGAGAAATGAGATCCGGCGTGTAAGTAGGTAGTCATTTAACAGTTACAAACATTCATCAGCATATGTCATTTCCGATAATCAAGTCTGAGTATGAATCAACCAACCGTTGACAGGGGGAAGTTTCCCGTAACCTTTAGAACACTAGAAAACCAAGGCTAGCAGACAAACATACAATCTCCAAACACAACTGTTCTCCCTGGCTCAACCCTACTTCACTCCAGATGCTGTATTCCCACCCCCACATAGTGTGTTTTCCGATGGCTTCCACATGTCGAGAGGAGACATGGCTGAGTGATTCGCCTCCATCCAGGGACTCATCAGAGAGGAATATTATGTGCCAGGGGTGACGGTTAACAAGTGGGAATTGATCTTTGTTCTCCCAGACACCAAGCTACAGTTTTCTCTCTCCCACCTCATTTCCCCTCACCAATAAGCTCTTGAAGACTGTTTATCATTTCAAGTCGACGACAAAAGATCTATGGACTTAGGGTTCTTGCATGCAACCCTAACATTCTTTTCCCATATTACAATTTAGGGCGGGTGATTTTATCCTGACATGCAAGTTCTCAACTGAGTTCTTAACTTTTTTCAGCATACAACCTGATCATTTTAAACATGTTGAGAAATTTGGGATCCATGTTTTCAACGGGTACAAATAGCACAAGAATTCCTGTCGGAACTTGCCAGGCCGTTCAGTCGTATCCTATACCACTCTACAACAAGGATTGCCAAACCTGCTCCTGGAAGGCTACCATCCTGCAGAGTTTAGATCCAGCTTTAATCAAAATAATCTGAACCAGCTAATCAAGGTGTTCAGGATTACTTGAAAATAACAGGCAGATGTGTTTGGAGCAGAAGTCTCTCAGAATGTACACTCCCAGGAGCATGATTGGCTACCCCTGTTCTAAGGTTATCTGATTTGTTACTTGTGCAAGGGCTCGCAAACCTCCTTATTGTTGTAACGCACCCTTAAATCAGGCTCACACTACAGGGGTTTTAGGCTGATTTATCCCCGATTTCCCCTCTTGAGATGTGGAGAAAAAATCTTGTTGAGGACCTCGGTCGGTTCCAATGTTCGGCGCGGATTATCTGGTAATGTGAGGCGTTTACAAACGAAAACGCAACACAACCATAAGGTCAAAAAGAAGCACTGGGGTGAAATCACCGCAGATTTCAACGTAACCGGGTGAGTGTAGAAAAACACACAATATTACAACAATTATTAAAAAAAATTCAAGTCATCTATCTCTTGTAAACAATTCTTTTTGGGCCTCAATTCAGTAACTTAAGGAAGATTCCCACAATGCTCTTTCATCCCTGTCCAGTCAGCTGCAACCTTATTAAATATAACTGAACATGTGCGCACACAGACATATACACACATTATGACAAAATTCTTAAAGTGAGTCATCTGCTATAAACCGTTTTTGTTTATTGAAATGATCACTAATTGTACTTTCTTACTGTCTATCTTTCTCTCACACACTGTATATGATCTTCCCTAGATAAGAGTGTAGCACAGTGCTCCACTGTACTGTAATCTTGTGTTTTACAGCAGAGAAGGTTTATGTAACTCATTTCATTCTCAGGGTTCAGCAGGACAAAGGATGAACAAATAAATTTTACTGGAAGAGGGTGCGGCCCACATGAATTAATTCAGTGTTTATTTGTTGGCTCCTAACAGGGAATAACAGGGTTCAATTATATATAACCATTCAACCCTGTTATATATAACAGTGAATAACAGGGTTGAATGAACCCAACACTACAATATGTGTAAAATTTAGAAAATAAAATAATGATTATTTACTTGCCTTGCTTAAGAAAGGACCCTAATGATGTTACCTCTTTGTTGCCAAAATTGTAAGAAATAACACCTTTTTTAAAGGAAATTAGGTAACAGGGTTGCACACAATATAGATATATTTAGCACAGCTAAATAGTAAGTCATTAAAGTTAATATTCAAAATATTTTTTATAATGCCACAGTGAACTGCATATGGAAAATATAATAGTGCATATCGACTTATAATTATATGTCAGAATTGTGATGTTGTTAATGGTTGGGTACACACAGGCAGGCCAAAATGACTAAAATAAATGTAAAATCATCAATCAGCATTCATTTGATGTGTTTTTAACTGCCTACTATTCATGCTCGATTAATGTTATATTGATAGTGGTTTATATACCATTTTTACAAGTTAAACGAAGAGATCTGTGTCTTTGAGAAAGTAATGGGACACCAATTTGTACCCCATTCATGCTGCCTCAATTAAACTGACTTTATCTTTTGAAAGCTCATGCTGGCTCATAATCATAAGTTTGTTCTTTGATGTAACATACAACCTTAACCACAGAAGTGACCCCACCTATTTGTGTATGTGTAACGGTAAAGGAGGAGGGCTTTTGTTTGTATAGAGATGAACTGTGAGAGGTGTGTGTACGTGATTGTCGATGTGTGGAGACTCCTAGAGGTTATACATTAGTCTCAAATGGGCCTCAGACTGGGGCTAGAACAATACACGCTATTATATAACAACTTCCAAAGGAGTGCTTTGCACACAGAGCCCGTGGTACACATCAAGATGCCATTCAATTTCCTGTCTCTATTCTTCTTTCTCTCTCTCGCACATGAATTTGATCTGAAAAAGACTAGGTATGTTGTTATTGCTTATTACTTGGTATAAAGCGCCGTTAAGACAAAGTTGGCATGATTTTCAAAGACCTTGAGGAATAATATTGTCTCCGTTTTGCGTAACTGAATGCTTGGCCTATACAAATGTTTTGGGATGTTTATAATGAGTCTATGACTTAAAATAGTACATGATAGAGGACTGTAATTGAAAAAGCAAGAGTTGAGAGGCCTAAATAATTGGATGAAAGAAAAACAAGACTACAGCACAAACTGTTCCTCGCACGCTACCTGCACAAGTCTAATTGGACTCCACAATGATGTCTATAATCATGACTAGTTTCCATTCTTAAATCTACGCTGGCATTTTTATGCATAGTCTACTTCAGACAACATACAACCTTCATGAATCTGAATATTTTCTTATGGTGTTTTGCGTGTGAAGAGGACTGTTTAGCATTCGCACTGCTGTTGCTCGGTATCAAATTCACTATATGTTTAACCAACAGGCATCTGGACGCTTCACCTGGCTTTGATGCCATGGGAACGTGCCTTGCGGTACATATGTGTTTTTTTGAGCAGTACATTTTTGGTTTTATTAGCAAACTCCAAAGTTGGCATTTCTGCATCAAGTTTTAGATTAATTTGTTCTGCAAAAATAATGTAACGGGTGGGTAGCAGTCATTATTGGGTGATATTTCTATAATAATTACACCTCAATTTGTTTTTGTGCTCATGCGTAGAAATGCAAGGATAACTGCAGCCGGTCATGCAAAACAAAGATTTTAAAGTCAATATGAAATGAAAAAAAAAAAAAATTGTAATGAAGAGAGAACTTTAAAGAGAACTTACAGTGTTCTCTAATGGTTATTTTTAGGTCCTATTTTTATAACCAGAAAATAGGAAGGGCATGAAGATTTTTTTCTTTATTTCTTTTTTTTTTTTTTTTGTAAAAGAGAACTTATGCAGAACATTCTGTACATTTTCTGGGAGCGTTAGAGGAACATTCTTCAAACTTACAAGGAACAATCTATTTACATAAAGAAAACTTTCCGGGCTAACCAACAGTGAATGATCAAATGTCTGTTTTGGGAACATTCTGCAAACCAAAAATTGCACAAGAAGCTACGCATGTGCTAATCCCATTGGCTAGTGCTTACCTTTCACCATCCATGTTTGGTTTTCAGCAAATGAACAAACGTAGACACTGTTTTTAATATTCCTTAATATTCATATTGACGTGAGCAAGAGAAGTCATCTTTGAGAGTAAGTTGATGTAAAAAGTTGATGTGTTCTTATTCTCAGAACATGTTATATTTAGTTTCCTTTTTTTCACAGAAATGCTTAAAGGGATAATTCACCCAAAAATGAAAATTCTGTCTAAATTTATTCACCCTCATGTCATTCCAAACCCATAAAAAGATGCCATTAAAAGTCTAAATTAAATCTGTTGTCATATAAAGCGATTATATCTCTTCATAATACCTGTGACTGCATTTTACAATGTCTTTAAGCTTTTGTATCTTCTAAGTTTTGGTTAACTGGACTTTTAATTGACCCTTTGATTGACAGGCGATCTGACCAATCATAATGCCGAATCTGCCATTTTGTCCGACAAACAAATCAGACAGGAGGGTAGATTAACTTTGGTAGACTTAAACTCGAAAAATGGTGTGATGTTCATTCATGTTTATTTCTTTAAAAATGTCCAAATTTGAAAGCGGAGGCCTTGTTTCATACCAGAAGTAACCTGCTCTGTCTTGTCTGTTGGCATGTTGCCAGTTTCCTCTGCAGTGAAAAATACATCGCGGAGCAAAGAGAAACCTGACAACACACCAACAGTCAAGACAGAGCAGGTTACTTCTGGTGTGAAACAAAATCAAAATCTCTAATTGTGCCTTTTTTAATTAATTCAAACAATAAATACTGTTTTGTGGCTCTTTAATGTGTCTTGACAGATCGCTGTAGCGCCTCAGTTAAAGTGGCACATGAACCGATCGTCTTTTCATATTTACTTTATTAAAGCACAAAATAAACATGAATGAACATCAGAAGGTATTTTATTTAAACTGCGGAAAGACATCAATACACTCCATTTTTCAAGTTTAAGTCCACCAAAGTTAATCTACTCTCCTGTTTGATTTGTTTGTCGGACAAAATGGCAGATTCGGCATTATGATTGGTCAGCTCGCCTGTCAATCAAGCACTTTGCGAAGGGTCAAATGAGGGATAGAAACCTCTCAGCTTTCATTCTTAATTAGTGTTTCACCAAAGTCTTGTGGGGTTGGGGCATAAACGATGACAGAATTTTCAATTTTGTGTCAACTGTCACTTTAATTCTCAATATTGCAAGCAACACAACAATTTTTATTTTATAAGTTATTTTTAATATGAAAAAAATAATTTTCATTCATGCTAGTTTACAACAACATTTAAGTTCCAAAGTTCTAAACAAGTTCTTGACTGATGTTTCTTGAACCTCTTCAAGTTGTTATGCTTCCAATTGAAAACCCATAATGTATGTTGCTAAAAAGCCAGCAAGTTCCTACGGCCCTGTACAATAAACATTTAATCCAGAAGGAGTTAAGAGGATACCGTGTCAGATCAGAGAAATATGCACTAACTGCACCCAATGGGCTCAAACAGCTCCCCCGGGTGCCTAATGGCTTCTATGACCAGGCCAAAGTTCGCACCCCACCTCTGGGTATATGGCTACTCTGTTGAGTAAACTTTACTGAACCCTCTGACCTGCTGTGGGGTCTGAGGCTGAAGGACAGAAGCCAGTGTTGGCTGCCCTCCACAGGCTGGGAGGTCTGGCCTCTGCAGTGGTGAAGTCTTGCCGTCTGTTGGCGGTTCTCGTGCCTTGTGGGTAACCCATCCTGTTTGTTTAGCAATATCAAACCGTGGGTTTACAGAAACCCCATGGCAATGCTCAAATATTATTCCACACCTTCCCATGGACGAGAGAATCAAGTGAAGCTAGGCTCTATTCAAACCGAGCAGAACAACATAGGGTTGGAATCATGCGAAGACAAGGCCGAGGAGTTGTGGGAGCGATCTTGCGGAAGAGATTCTTTGGACTCTCTCTGTTCCTAAACCCTTGTATTTTTGGCCCTACTGAGGGTCAGACTAAATTAACCATTATGTGTCAACATTATTTTAGACAGTGGGAATTTTCCATTGTGGTTGAGGGCCAAATTGCTCTTAAGCCTGACAGGCATCACATGAAAGCTATAAAAAACAAACATTTATGAAAATACAAATACTTATTTTTTTTGTGTTATATAACTTTATTGAATGTATGAAACACATTTTTTAAATGGAAACATATATCTTATAAAGAAAAGCTAAACTCTTCATTTGGTTGGATATTTTCATCTAAAGTGTTTCTAATTTACACATACAGGACTGTTTCGAACCATTCACACTTTTGTAATAAAAGTTAGTTAGTGGCGCCACCTATTGGTAAACATACTGAACTTAATATATTTTAAGCTGTTTGGGTTGGCATTAGTGTTATTACTGTTAACTAAAACTATTACATATTTAATAACTATTAAAATGTTTTTGTCAATTGAAATAAATCTGAAATACAATATCAAATACATAGATGAAAATGGAAATAATTTTAAGTTGTAGCACACAAATTACTAACTGGAAATAAATAAAAACAACCTTAAAATAAACAAATATTATATAGTTAAAAATAAATGTAAATAATTAATAAAAACATTTTTTTTAAAATAACTAATAAAACTGCAAAAAGGACATGACAAAATTACTAAAAAATTAAACTATAATTAATAGACTAAAAAAAAATCGTATTCAAAATAATACTAAAACTACAAAAGTATGTTAATAAAAAAAAATATATATATAAAAAAACGCCAACAACAACACTGGGTTGGATTTAATCTCTCAGGTTTGGTTTGGTTTATTTTCATATATTTATTTACTTTCTGACATTTCTGTTCCAGAACCAAAAATCCATATAGTCTACATAAGTGCAGAGTCCATAGGTCTCTATAAATGAAAGGAAACTGACAGGAAAATAAGTTATCAGGAATTCTTTACTACTTTCAAACAATATTATACAAAATGAATAGAGATAAAAATGTATGCTTACCTATAGGCATTGTGATGGAATAACTATAATCCCATATAAGTGTGACTGCTGAATAGGGAGATAAGCTGTGTTTTCCCCAGTGCTTTGATCTATCACCACTATCCCATCTCTGTAAGGACATTCCCATCATGAATATGGAAACATTGAGACTGGCCAGATCATGTTAAGTCAAATCCATGCGGTGTATCAGAGCCTCACCTCTCCCAGTCGGTGTAGTAAAAGTGGCTGTCATAGATGGCCAGACTGAACGGGTAATTCAAAGCATCCTGGAACACATGTCTCTCAGTCCCATCAGGAGATATGCACTCCAGTTTCTTTGTGCCTGGTGATTTAGTAGAATTTTATCTTAAATTTGTACTGCAGATATGTGAGATGCTATATTTTGTGGAAACTTTTACCTGCATCTGCCCAGCACAGGTGATTTGTGTCAAAGTCCATTGTCAAGGCATTGGGCAACATGAGACCCACTTGCACCAGTACTTTCCTCTTGTGTCCCTCCAGTGATGAGCTCTCTATTTTGGGAGCATCACGGTTCCAGTCGGTCCAATATAAGGTTCTGAAGGACATGTGCAGGAATAACACTTCAGAACACTTTCACAGAAAACAATTGCACCATATAAATTAAATATACTGATGTTTATTGCAGGAATACATAATAAAGCTGTCAGTGTATATGATATATAGTGTGTGTGTGTGTGTGTGTGCTTCCACATAAATATTTTATTATTATTTTTTAGTATAAGAGGCTTCTTTCAAAAATTACTGACCCCAAATATTAAAATGTAGTGATAATAATCTATATACTGTACCTATATTTAACTTTTGTAAAAACAAAACATACTAGTTTCTGCTTCCAACCTATATTTATTTGTTTTATGTTGGCTTGAAAGAATTCATGCATGCAGAATGGTAAATATAATAATGCACAGACAGCAAATGAAGGATTTTGATAATATCTCACTGACCCACTCTTAGTGTCCACCACGATCGCTCTGGGATTCACCAAATCAGAATCAATCAGCACTTTTCTGTTCCTGCCGTCTAGATCGGATGTCTCGATCCTGTCTTTCCCACTGTCTACCCAGAATAACTTCCTGTGCACAGCGTCTACCGCAATTCCCTCCGGCTGAACCAAGCCTGGAATTTCACATTGCAAAATTAGGGAATATGGAGAGAATATGTTGGTGATGCAACCATCATAATTCCCCATAATTAAAAAGGGACAGACGAGCAGACAGAATAGACAGACAGATAGATAGATAGATAGATACAACCCGAATTACGGAAATGTAAATGTTTTTTTTAAATTTGAATAAAATGAAAACTAAAAGAATTTCAAATCACAGTAGCCAATATTTTATTCACAATAGAACATAGATAACATAACAAATGTTTAAACTGAGAAATTGTACACTTTTATGCACAAAATGTGCTCATTTCAAATTTGATGCCTGCTACAGGTCTCAACATAGATGGGACGGGGGCATGTTTACTATGGTGTAGCATCTCCTCTTCTTTTCAAAACAGTTTGAAGACGTCTGGGCATCGATGTTATGAGTTTCTGGAGTTTTGGTGTTGGAATTTGGTCCCATTCTTGCTTGATATAGGTTTCCACCTGCTGAAGAACTCGTGGTCGTCTTTGACGTATTTTTCATTTAATGATGTGCCAAATGTTCTCTATAGGTGAAAGATCTGGACTGCAGGCAGGCTGATTCAGCACCCGGACTCTTCTACTACGAAGCCATGCTGTTGTAATAGCTGCAGTATGTGGTTTTGCATTGTCCTGCTGAAATACACAAGGCCTTCCCTGAAATAGATGTCGTCTGGAGGGGAGCATACGTTGCTCTAAAACCTTTATATACCTTTCAGCATTCATAGTGCCTTCCAAAACATGCAAGCTGCCCATAGCGTATGCACTTATGCACCCCCATACCATCAGAGATGCTGGCTTTTGAACTGAACGCTGATAACACGCTGGAAGGTCTCCCTCCTCTTTAGCCCGGAGGACACGGTATCCGTGATTTCCAACAAGAATGTCAAATTTGGACTCGTCTGACCATAGAACACTTTTCCACTTTGAAACAGTCCATTTTAAATGAGCCTTGGCCCACAGGACACGACGGCGCTTCTGTACCATGTTCACATATGGCTTCCTTTTTGCATGATAGAGCTTTAGTTGGTATCTGCAGATGTCACGGCAGATTGTGTTTGCCGACAGTGGTTTCTGGAAGTATTCCTGGGCCCATTTAGCAATGTCAATGACAGAATCATGCCGATCAGTGATGCAGTGTCGTCTCAGGGCCAGAAGACCACGGGCATCCAACAAAGGTCTTCGGCTTTGTCTCTTATGTACAGAGATTTCTCCAGTTTCTCTGAAACTTTTCATGATGTTATGCACTGTAGATGATGAGATTTGCAAAGCCTTTGCAATTTGATGTTGAGGAACGTTGTTTTTAAAGTATTCCACAATCTTTATATGCACTCTCTCACAGATTGGAGAGCCTCTGCCCATCTTTACTTCTGAGAGACTCTGCCTCTCTAAGACATCTCTTTTATAGCTAATCATGTTACAGACCTGATGTCATTTAACTTAATTAGTTGCTAGATGTTCTCCCAGCTGAATCTTTTCAAAATGTCTTGCTTTTTCAGCCCTTTGTTGCCCCCGTGCCAACTTTTTTGAGAACTGTAGCAGGCATCAAATTTGAAATGAGCTCATTTGGTGGATAAAAGTGTAAAATCTATCCGTTTAAACATTTGTTAGGTTCTCTATGTTCTATTGTGAATAAAATATTGGCTCATGTGATTTGAAAGTCTTTTAGTTTTTATTTTATTCAAATTTAAAAAAACGTCCCAACATTTCCAGAATTTGGGTTGTAGATAGATAGATAGATAGATAGATGCATAAATACATAGACAGACAGATACATACACATACATACATAGACAGACAGAAACATACATACATACATACATAGACAGACAGATACATACATACATAAATACAGACAGACAGACAGACAGATAGATAGATAGATAGATAGATAGATAGATAGATAGATAGATAACCTTGGCTGATAATAGCCTCTGGCTCAGTCCCAAATTCTAACAGCGCTCTGTTAATGGTATGTCGTCCAAAATCTGTCCAATACATCATGTTCTCCTGACAGTCATAGTCGATTCCAATCACAATGGAGTCCTGCAATGATGATCAAGCATTATTATTTTTGCTTAATCAGACAACAGGTTTTGGATTTGATTTGAGTTATGAGGGTCTACCTTTAAGGCCAGTAAAACAGTGGACTTTTCTTGAACTGGGTCTGTTTCATCGAGAGGAATGACTCCAATCTGTGAGGCTTGTGTGTAAACGATAGCAGGCCCTGAAGGGGAGGAGCTTATGGCAGGATACATCAGTGCATTGTTCAATGGCGGTGCATCACCTGAGATACCTGACAGGTAAAACGAACAGACATTACGACATCGACATGCATTCATGAGAGAGTGGCTCCAGTAAACAAAACTTTGTTCTCGTGAGACTAGCATATTATCACCGGAGTTCATGCTATGCCTACATCCTACGTCATCCGCTGGAACACCACTTTCTAATGAACGCACGGATGACAGCTAGCGGAAGATAGAGATTACAGTTTAAAATATGGATATGTTTCTTACAAAAACACATTGATTCACTTCAGAAGGCCTTTATTAAGCCCCCAGATCTGTGTGGAGCACTTTTTTTATGATGGATTGGCACGGTTTACTGGACTTCTATTGGAAAATTGAACCACCCATTCACTGCCATTATAAAGCTTGGAGGAGCTAACTCCAATTGTATTCGTCTGAAGGAAGAAAGTCATATACACCCAGGATGGCTTGAGGGTGAGTAAATAATGGGGTAATTTTCATTTTTGGGGGAACTATGCCTTTCAAACTGAAAAAGCGGTTTTATTTTAGATTGGCCAGGTCACCCCTTCTTAGGGGCTGCCATTTTGAAATCAATTAATACTGCTCAGTTTGTCTCAGTATTCTGTCAGACATTTTTATTGTTAAAAACAATCATAGATGACAAATATTCTTGCAAATTGGATAGTTGTACAAAAATATTCTTGCAAGTTGGATAACTTGATACTGCATCCACACCACTAAGGTGTCCCTATGAAGTCAAAGAACATTTTTGTATCAAGCTGTGACACATGCTTTGTGTACTTTGAAAAACACAGCTTAGTTTAATGTCCAGTAACTTTGTGATTCTGCAGATTTTTCACTAACATGTATCATTTCTTTTCAGGCTTTTCAATGTAAAATGTGCATCCAAAATAACTTTGTTACTCACAGGGGGGCTTTACATCATCGTAAGACCGTGTTCCAATGATTTCTACGCCTTGGTGGTCCACACACCAGCAGAAACTACTGTTTCCGTAACACTGCATAGGCAGGAAATTCCCGTGAGCGTCACACAGGGGCATGTAGTCCTGAGAGGACGGCTGACCATTATAGTGGGTCATGAGTGAAAGCCTCCAGCGCTCACACACAGTCTCCACACGGGGAAGAAGGGCCGCTGAGTAAGAGACACAGCACACACTGTCACACTGCCATTTTTCATTACATTTTTCAAATCTCTGTCCATCGACCACATCCATATATCTTGCCTCAATGAATGACTGTGTGAGCGTTAATTACAGTTAGGCCGTCTCACAAGGGATAATTATGTCATATATAGTTGGAAATGAACACCACTCCCACAACACACACAGTATAACACTAGGAACAGGAAGTGTGTCCCTGTGTATTAAATGCCTCGGATTTGGCAGCATATTGCTGATCTTTTGTATTTTACAACAACCTAAATGGCAAAGGACCACGATATTTCAGGAGATTAAAACTTATAAAAACTAAAAGAATAAAACTGAAATAAAAAAATTGTAGACAGAAAAATACCCTCATGTTCTGTTGAGAGTTATGTATAATAATAATGACAAATAATGTGAGGGTCAATTGAGGGTCAATTTTACTGAGTAAAAAACACAAGATTAATACATAATATTGTTAAAAAGTTTGGGGTTAGTATGTTTTCTTTCTTTTTTTAAAGAGATTAATAGTTTATTATTATATAAGAAATGTTCTTGAGCATGCAATGAGCATATTAGAATGATTTATGAAAGACCATGTGACTCTGAAGACCAGTGTTATTTTAGTATCATTGAGATTCTATTATAGTTTTTGTTAATATTTTAAATTAGATTTTAATTTAATCTTTTCTGATTTTGTGTTAATTTTAGTTCAAGTTTTAGTAATTTTGTTGTGTATTTTGCCTTTTTATGTATTTCTGTTGTACTGTATGTCTATATATTTTTTATTCTTTTTATTTCAGTTTTAGTTTATTTTATACATCAAGTTAGATGAAAATGACTAAAAAAACTAGCTAAAAGAAAATACGTTTTTTTTAATTAATTAATTAATTTATTTACTTCAAGTAATGGATTTTTTAATAACCCTGGTAAAGACTACAGGAAGCTTTGCCATCACAAATTTCTTTTTAAAATATAAAATAGTATTATATTAAAATATTATTTCCCCAAATTACTGCTATGATTGTATTTTTGATCGAATAAATGCATCCTTAATAAGCATAAGAGGCTCCTTTCAAAAAAGAAGTGTAGGCCTATATCTGACCAAATCAAAAGTTAGTAAGCAATAGCTGCAGAATGTGAGGGCATAAATCCATACCTGGTTGATCACAGTTGGCATGCGCACTGCCAGGCATTGTCCTGGTGCCCACTCTCTCCTGCCCTCTACTGTCCACACACCAGCAGTGTCCAGAGGTGCCCAGGCACTGCAGGGGTTTGTACTGCCCTTTCTCATCACACTGAGGAATAAAGGCCTCGAGGCCGGGGTAGATGCTTAGACTCTCCTGCAGACTTTCTTTGTGCTGCTGGCACACAGTTAAGGGGGGTTTGTGCTTCTCTAGTGGAGAAAAAATAAAACAGAGGACCAGTGAACATTTAAATACATTACATTTTCAGTATCCACTATATGGCATGGTGTGATTAAACCAAGTCCTGGAACAAAGGATGTTGTTCCGGGAACATGTTCTACTTGTTTCAAGTACGTTATGAATGATTAAACAACTCATTTGTGTTTGATTGATTTATAATACAAAGCCGAACATAATATTTGACTTGCTTGTTGGACTGTGTTATAAGCAAAGAGAACAGTCTGTTACTGAGTTGACAGGGAGAAAGCATTGTGTGTTGCTTGATAAATGTTGTGGTTTACGTGGTGGTTGGCAGAGGAAGCCGTCGCCCTTGTATTCAGGCCAGCACTGGCAGTGGAAGGAGCCCTGGGTGTTGAAGCAGGAAGCAAACGGATGACAAAGCTGAAGAAAACACTCATCGATATCTGTAAAAGAAGAGAATGATGGGCCTCCTGTGATATACAACTCTCGAATGTGTACCACATGTGTGGTTACATAAATTACACTTGTGATTGAAGAGCGTTAGTGGTCCTCATGCATGAAAGTGTTTAATAAATGTTTGCGTTGAATGATCATGATTCATGAATGACCGTAAATTGTGCATAAAATAATTCTTACAGAAATTGTTCAAATGAACTGAATTTATGTACATATGTCTTTTTTACAAATGATCTACACAGACATTGTTTGCCAAATATTTAATTGTCCATCCAGCACTTCTTTGTAAGTAACAAAGCAACAACATACAGTATGTAAATATATTAAAATGTAACTTTGTGCAACAGTGTTCTAAAAGTGCTGATATACAGTCCAGCAGCTCTTGAGGTTGCCAGTCTGTATATTAGTGGAAGGATTTTTCATTGGCCCTTTCTGCAGAATACATCATTACACCCGTGGGTGGCGATCTTCTTATGATTTAGTCATTGAATCATTTACTCGATTTGTTCAAAAACAGATTCATTCAGAAATGCTGTTTTGCTTGGAGATGCCCAACGGTCGGTCAATATTTATGTCTAGTTTATTTAACGGTTCTGTATAAGCAAAAGTGATGGGAGCTTTGCAAAACTCTGAATCAACTGAACTGGTTGCTTTGTGAAATGATTCACGAAGCACTCTGGTGTAAATGCAACAACAGCACAAATAATTAAACTTTTTACAATACAAACTAAACATTTTCATGAAAATATACTCTAAACAGACTTCTTTTTTCCCTGATTCAGTTTGAAATGATGTCACACCAGTTTATTCTTTGATTTCGCTTGAATTTTAATCAGGACCTCACAAGCACTGGTGGTCTGACTATTACGACTATGACTAACTGCTAAAAAAAGGTTCCCATGGCCTAAATTTTTTTTACTGATTTGAATGATATATTACGTATTTTATACTAGGAATCATCTACTCACAACACACAAATTCTCATACACATATTACAATATACTGAACACTTACCCACACACACATGCAAATCGAGATCAAACTCGTAGCCAGATTGACAGTTGCAGTGATGGCCACCCGGCATGTTCACACACTCGGAGTGAGGACCGCAGGAACTGAGCCCCTCAGCGCACTCATCTACATCTGGACCACAGATTCAAAACCCAAGAGACCCATTCGGAAATTTAACTAAGTCAGTAACTCAATTAAGGCATGAGAAGATGACACAGTCTCTAAGGGAACTCTCAAAGGAGCAGTCATAGCAAGCACTTGGCTTGATGTCAAAATATGACATAGTTGAACACTAAAATACTTGTACCATAGCAGTTGCGTCCATTTCCCTGGAAGCCCATGGCACACTGACAATGGTAATGAGTGCCGTCTCCTGGCAGGCAGAGAGCCATGGGGTCACAATGGTGCTTCCCAGTTGAACAGGGGTTCAACTCTACAAGCCCAGGGAGCTCGCCTGATAACATAAAGAATTTCCTCAACAAGATCCAAAATTTTATGAAACAGAACTAATAATTACCCATATTGTAGAATGGTTTGGTTATCAGTATGTTCTTACCTCCTACAGGTCCCACTTTGTTGGTTATGGCATATCTAAGGCTGGTTCCTTCTGTGAACATGACCATCAGATGCTCCACATTCACCTGCTCAAAGTCCGGTACGGTCCATGGGCTGTGCTCACAGCTACGGAAACTCACGTTCTGTTGTAGCATGTAGGAGAATGTCTCAGATCCATCATTTTCTGACACCACCATGTACTCTCGCAGCGAAGATGATGTCACATCTGAGTCAGACACAAATTACATTACCCATAATGCCCAAAGAACACATTTTAAAGCATTAACTTTGGACTCGAGTGGCTTCTTGGCTTTCAAAACATGCAATAGCACTATCGATAAAAGACATGAATGTTCAGTAAAGAGTTGCATTTATTATTAATTATTATTGTAATAAACAGTTTTTCAGCTAATCAGAATATCTCATATAGCTTTGCAAATTTGATTGGCTGAGGGTGTTGATGTTTAGTCCAAAAACACTGGGATATTTCTCAATCACTCTGTTTATGGAAGCCCATTTGCACAATATAAGGAAATACTTTGGTAAATCATAATAATGATTTAAAACGTCATAATTATGACACAAACATTCAAAAGGATGACATACTGAGTGATAATTATGAAATGAAATCTGAAATAAAAGTACATAATTTACTTTTTATCCCATGATTTCTACATAAGAAATCATAATTATGACAATACATTTACTTTTTATGTGACATGATGACATGAGTGATAATTATGACTGTTTATCTCATAATTTTGACTTTCCCCCTCATAATTAAAACTTGGTATCTCATAATGTTGACTTCATCTCATGATTTAGTATCTCATATTTTCGACTTTGTCATGACAGTCTTATAATTTCGACTATCTCAAGACTTAGTATCTCATCATTTCAGCTTTATCTCATAACTTAGTATCTCATCATTTCAGCTTTATCTCATAACTTAGTATCTCATAATTTCAGCTTTATCTCATGACACAGTATCTCATAAATGTTGGCATAATTTTGAATTTCATCCTGTGACATAGTATCTCATAATTTCAATTTTTTTTTTTTTTTTTTTTTTTTACCCCATTTCTCTCTGTTATCACGTTCCATACAGAATATCTGCGGTGAAGATTTATTGGGTTTTAGGTGAACTTGCAGGTTACTTTGTTACCGTTACAGTTCTACTTCTTTTTGGAACTATTTTCTTTGGTGGAACATAAATAGAAAAAGTGACTGTTGATATGATGTGTCTAAAATTTAAGTTACTCAGTAATGAACAATGTGAAATAATGTGGAATTAATTGAAAACTAACCCTAGTCATCACCCTCCAAGATTATTTACAAGAATTACCTGACTGGTTGTATTGATAGGTCTCTTTAAATGGCAGAATATGGACTTTAGCACCATTGGGAATGCTAGGTAAATCTCCATTGATCCTAATGTCAAAATTCAAGCGGTTGAATGAATCCATTCCTTGAGCCTCTTGAATAATGGTAACACGCTGACCTTGTGGGCTGAAGACCAGCTCTGCCTGATGAGAAAACTCAGCACCTGGAGAAAATATGTTTTCCTTTTTTAGACTTCTTCATGATCTGTGTGACATAAAATAATGAAGCTTCATATAAGGAAAAATAGTCACACCAGTTATGCTGAAGCCATTCAGATGGTTCTGGAGCTCAAGAGCAAACAGCCAGCCAAATGTAGAGACCAGCGGGCTCACAGTCATCAGAGCCCAGCCTGCCTGAGCTGGGACAGGACTGACGGAGATGTATACACGACCTTCTCCCACCACAGCAAAGCCATGGATGTCCACATTGTTTAGCTGAACTTTAGTGTCTCCAACAGAAACAAGGCCACTCAGCTTTCCACTTAAAGGCTGAGAAATAGCTGCAAAATCAGATTTATGTTTCACATTTTATTAGAAACTAATGTTAAAGGGATAGTTCACCAAAAAAAAAAAAATTGTGTCATTAATTACTCACCCTCATGTCGTTCCAAACCCATAATACCTTCGTTCATCTTTGGAACACAAATGAAGTTTTTTTTGATGAAATCCGAGAGCTTTCTGACCCTGCTTAGACAGCAACACAACTGACATGTTCAAGGCCCAGAAAGGTAGTATGGACATCATTAAAATAGTCCATGTGACATCAGTGGTTTAACTGTAATGTTATGAGATTACGAGAATACTTTATATGCGCAAAGAAAACAAAAATGACGACTTTATTCAACAATTGTTTCTCTTCCGTGTCAATCTTCGTTTTAACGATGTCCTTACTACCTTTCTGGGCCTTGAACGTGTCAGTTGCGTTGCTGTCTATCTACGGTCAGAAAGCCCTCAGATTACATCAAAAATATCTTAATTTGTGTTCCGAAGATGAACAAAGGTCTTTCAGGTCATAATAATTAATAGTTTTCATAAAGGTTTCATAATTAATGACATTTTTATTTTTGTGTGAACTATCCCTTTAAAGGTATCATATTCATAATAAATGACACGACAATAAAATACTATAAACTATTAAAAAAAACTCACCCATGGGTAAACATTGTCTGCCATTGCCATAGTAACCAGAACGGCAATGACAGCAAGGACCAGTTGGATAGTCTGTGCAGTAACCATCCTGAGAACAGAATTTCAGGTGCAGGCCACACATTTTGGTCACATTATTTGAAGTAGCTTCTTGGTTTGTTTTTGGGGGCTGTTGAACAAGTGAAGCTGGGATGTCCATTTGGGCCTTAGACGTAGATTTATCTGCAGGCATGATTGATTCTACTGTAATGTAGAAATCTTCATCTGTGGTGCTGCGCAAGCTACCAAAACCCATTGAATCAGACTTGGGGACAGAAGCAGGAACGACCTTCTGGAATGGGAACCGGCTGGATCCGATGTGGAAAATCCACAGTCCATTTACCCCGGTGTTCCCTGCCCTGAGAGTTGCGTAAGTAACACTATCATGTTTTATATCACTATATACAATTTTACACAAATAACTGTACATAAATAATAGATCTATAATACTGCATTTAATAATTAATGTTAACAAACTGAAACTTATATCGACATACTGTGTGATTTCAAGATGCAGAAAGCAACTTGCAAAAGGCTACAACTGAAATGGATAAAAGAAAATTAAAAAAAAGTTTAATGCACTTACTTATAGAGGTTCTTGCTGGTCTCATTATAGCCAAACAGACTGTAGAAGAGCTCTTCTGTAGCAGATCTATCACCTCTATTAAAACCAGCCTGAGGTTTAGCTTGTCTTTTTGACATGTTTGTATGATTGTAACTGATATTTAACATATTCTGCTCATCCTCTGGATACAGGAACAAGGCATATGTATCTGATTTATTGCCGGCCAACACAACCTGGAAACTGGTTACCTACATGGTAAACACAGCAAAGCTAATATTAATAATAATAACTTTACAAATAAAAAATATTACTTTATTTGAAACATTTATACTGTGGATAAAATGCAGGATGAATGAATAAAAAAAATGTTACACAATATGTAAATGAGAGCTGGAGCCCTTCCTCTTCACAGACAACATTGTCCCATGTGGCGATGACTGTGTGGCTGGACTTAAATGCAGAACCAGTAAAACCTTGCTGCACCATTTCAGAAGCTCGGATTAATACATCTAACGAGTCCTCTGCACGGTAAAACACAGATCCTTTCCCCCGTCCTGAACTAATGTCTGTCATGAAGGGTGCGATGGCAGAGAAGTTGAGAGGAAACATGTTTCTTAAATACTGACTCTCTTCAGGTGGAGGTTGAAGGGACAAGAACCCATTTGTGGAAACCTGAGGAATTAAATTTGAAGCTTCAGACTTCACATGCTCAGTAAATATGGTTGCATTCGTAATTTTATTGATTTTATTTTAGTTATTTATTTGTATAGGTACAGTAAGAAAATCTTATTTGTATAGGTACAGTAATTTTTACATAGAGATTCCTGCACATGCTACAACATACTAATGATGAAATAATGAAGAAATATTTGATATATTCCAATTTGACTTTTTTTTAAAGTGTAATGAAAACAATGGCTTACATAGAGAACGTTGAACTGGACGTCGTAGAAATGTAATGGCTTTTTTGTCTTCAGGGCTTCAGACACTTCATCATCACCATCCTGAAGAACTGAATCCCCTTCAGATAATCCAAAAGGGAAAAATGTGTCCTTTTGAATCGCATTCATAAAACAAACATTTGTAAAAAGCAAAGCAAACACCCAGCAGTTCTTCATTTCGAGAGGGAGCAGCTTCGATCTGGAGCACTTAAATATAATTGTCCCTGTAGAAGTTCATGAGATGTGACGATGTGGTCACTTAAAATGAAAGGATGCCTTAACCACAATCCACATAGTTACCAAAATGTCTATGGGAGGGTTTTGGGAGGCGGGTGCAAAGCATCCAATGCACATATGTTCATCAAATTTGAATAGAAAATCATTTGTACAAACAAACAAATGCTTAAAAAAATCTGCATTTTAAATATTCGGTAACACTTTATTTTAGGGTCTCTTAACTAGTTGCTTATTAGCATGCATATTACTAGAATACTAGCCATTTATTAGTAGTAATTAAGCACATATTAATGCCTTATTCTACATGACCTTATTCTACATCCCTAATCCTACCCAATACCTAAACTTAACAACTACCTTACTAACTATTAATAAGCAGCAAATTAGGAATTTATTGAGGGAAAAGTCGTAGTTAATAGTGAATAAGTGTTCCCTATTCTAAAGTGTTACCAAATATTCACGTAGTTACTTATAGTCGGCATAGGATGTCTGTTGGGGGACCATCAAAATAAAGTGTTAGAAAATAATAAGCAAACCGTCTCCTATACTCTAATGACTGCTAGTTGGCATGTAGTTGTAAAGCTACTTATGGTCAATAAAATGTCTAAAGTGGGCTATCAAAATAAAGTGTTACCTTAAAAGAGACAGTTTATGAATTTATTTCTTCTGACAGATTTCTCATTTTTGGGTGAACTCCTTTAAGTACTTACAATTCAAGAAGTGTGGATCACTTCCAGGATTCTTGGAATCCTTGGAATTCCCTAAAAACGTCTTTTAGACATTACAGACAAAGCCTAAATAATGAGCATAAGTATTTTTATACAGTATATATATATTTTGAACTTCAAATCATGCTGCTGTGACCTACATACATTCGTGGAGCTGGTAAAGGAACACAAATTCCAAGCATTTTCCTGAGCATAAAGTTTTATCATATTTTGTTTTGGAAAAGGAGCCTTTTTTGATTAAATGTCTCTGAGCTACAGGAATTTATTTATAATTTAACTTAATTTAATTTTAAAATGCATTGTACTGCATTGCAAACATGGAGTACACAGAGTACCAGAGTTTCACAAGGGCTCATTCCTGGTCTCATCTGATCGATTTGTTTCTTACAAACATGCAGCTTTTCACCTAACAATATGTTAATTGATGGACTGGACTGGAGTGGTGTGGAATACTTGTGGATTATTTTATTTATTGTGATGATTTTATCAGCTGTTTGGTCTCTCATTCTGATGACACCCATTCACTGCAAAGTATTAATGGGTGAGCAAATTATGTACTGTAATGCTAAATTTCTCCAAATCTGTTCTGATGAAGAAACAAACTCATCTACATCTTGGATGCCCCGAGGGTGAGTACATTTTTGGGTGAACTACTCTTTTAAGGATTCTTTCATCTTTCATTCTTGCTTTAGCATGCTGTACCAGTGAGACTTCACTCTCTGTGTTGCATTTTTCATAATTTAAATAACTGCCTTTTATATCCTCCACCTATTCATTTCATCTGTTGCACTATCAAAATGGCTTTCAAAGCAACATAACCAGTACAACACAACATTGGCTTTACCAACAGTGTGAGTTTGGGATGTAACTATCTGACCAATGGCAGACTGAGAACAGTCATTAGTTTGACAATTAAAAAAAAAAATTATAGTGAATATAATTTTCGTTGTAAATTTGATTATATAATGTATAATGACGATAAAGCATATTAGGCCTTGTGTCTTATTATAAATCTACTGGTTTCTGTAAAGCTACGTTGAACATGAGCTGTTATGTCTATGAGCTCTTAGTCTTCAGATTTAGATCCGTGATATTGCATCCTAATGATTAAGAAGTAAGCATAGGGTTGGGCTCACGATGACGACTGAATGAATAGTGATTAGCGCAATTGATTTACTCCAAGAGAGGCTAATATTTTAATTTTCCCTAAATGACTGCATGAAATCTAAATAGCTTTTCCATTAGCATTATTGTAACTCTGATGCTCTCCCTAATGGAAATAGCGGGTACATCACCAAATTTCTTACAGCTCCATTAAAGGGATAGTGAACCCAAAAATGAAAATTCTGTCATCATTTACTCACTAAACTGTTTCTGGTTTGACTTCTATTGTATGTAACCGGGTCAGATTTAGTTTATCAAATTTTAGATTTATTCGTGATTATATGTCGTCTGACGCCGCTCTGATGTATATGCATTCCATGATTATTTCTCATATTACTTACTGTTTAACTACTTGGTCGCAAGCCAGTATTACTACTCTGAAACCACTAGAGTCTTTGTATAAACAATCACTAAAAACTCTTGATAAGAAATCAGTTCAGTTTCATCATTGCTCAATATTAAAGAAATACAATTTGCTAAGCTGGGATAACTTGATCAAATATGTACATATTTGTCTGCTGTTTAAGACTATGCATAGCTTGTCTTCACCACTAAAACAGTTTGTGAATATTAGAACAACTGCTCACAGATCTACAAGGGGTGGGGAAAGAGGGGACTGTATTATTCCTTTCAAAAGAAGTAAGTTCAGTCAGTCTGTATTTTCAGTCAAAGCTGCAAGGGAATGGAACTCCATCCCATCAACAATTAGACGATTACATACTTTTGGCTCTTTTCAGTCTCATCTTAAAAAATGGTTACTCACAACTCAGCACTGTCAACATTAGTATTGTATTCTTGACAATAGACTTCCTTGTACTAATTGCTCTTGGCTATGTTGCTCTCTCCTGTTGCCATCTTTCTCTTTCTCTCTCTCTTTCTCTTTCTCTCATGTTTACTTTGTTTTAGATAATTCACTTATATTTTGTATTTTAGTAGCGATTTTTCTGATTGTGTGTGATTTTTGTTTTCTGTAATTTTTTTTTATTTTTTTTATCTTCTCTCTCCATATGATGTGTATATGTGTGATGCTCTGTCTTTGTTTTTAGGGTGACGTTTTAACATTCTGTCAAGGGTCTACAGATGAAAAATAGCCTTTTGGGCTAATTCTGGCACGTTTACAGTTATGTTTATTAATGTGCATTGCCCCTGTAAATAAATAAACTTAAAAAAACAAAAAAAAAAAAAAACGAATGTTAAGTCAACCATAAAAAAGTAAAACTGTTTGGTTAGCAACATTGGTAACACTTTTTTTTAGGACCAATTCTTACTATGAACTAGTTGCGTATTAGCTTGCAAATTACTAACATATTGGCTGTTTATTATACTTATAAAGCACATATTAACTCCTTATTCTGCATGACCATATTTTAGAGCGCTTAATCCCCATACATACACTTAACAACTACACACTTAACTATTAATAAGCAGCAAATTAGTTTATTGAGGCAAAGGTCGTAATTAATATTTACACGTAGTTAATAGTGAGAATTTGACCCCAAACTCTAAATGTTCTAAATACATACAGGTTTGAAACTACATGAGAGGGACTAAAAGATGACACAATTTTCAGTCCTAGTATCCCTTTAAATGCACAGAGCTTTAAAACAGTTTTAGTTTCATTTAAGTAAGAACAATGACACAGTCCCAGAAGTTCACTAGACAATGTCCTTTATTTCTAATACATAAATTAACACAAATAAATGATACAGTCACTGCAAGACACTGAACATTTTTTCTGTAGGTGCATCAGTTTTTCTACCAGTATTCTGGATTTTCTGCAGGAAACTGCATGCCTTGACTGTGGTATGTAAGGTGCAAACAACAGGTCGCTGTTAAGGCTCTTAGCTGTCTGGGTGAGACGGTTGAGTTTGTCTATTGAAATGACAAGGTCTTGGCAATTGGTGGTACTTGGCTAGGATGAACAGCTTCTCTGTTTTCAATAAATTCAAACGATTCCGACAGAAATGTTTGCTAGACATGCCATGAAACTTGTTTGTCAAAGGGCAGAATTAGAGATTTAATGAAGTATCATTTGCATGAGCATGATAGAGAAAGCCATTAGATTTGATATCTTTGCTTGCGATTTGATGTAAAGAGAAATTAAAAGTGGCCCTAGTACTGATCCCTGTGGAACTCCAGTTGATGTGAAGATAAAGTGGATTATTTCCATTATGATACTATGATGATAAATGAACACATAGGCCAACATATAAAAGAGCACACTCGGTTACACTTTATTTTAAGGTGTCCTTGTTACAGTGGAATTATACATTTAAGTATTGAGTAATATTACATGTACTTACTGTGTGGTTAGTGTAAGGATGAGGGTTTGATTTAGGGTTAGCTGCATTTAATTATGCATAATTAATTGTTATTATACTAGTAAGTACATGTAACGTGTAACAAGGACACCATAAGCACACTCTTTTAGTTTATGATCTCAAATTGGTAAATTATGTGATATGACTAGTTGCAATTTCTAATAAAAATCTTGTATTTTAAGTATATTTATTTTAATAATCATTAATTCTAATATGACATTTTATAAAAAAAATTAGCAGGAGGGCTATTATAGCTAATATTTGACCTTTTATTTTGACCTTTAATTGTTTTGTAATTATGCTTGGTCCCTATATCAGTCTTGGTCTCTCCTAAAGCTCGTCTGTGTCTTGAATATTCTCCACAGGGAGGCGTCATGATGCCATGCAGATGGTAAACCAAGCTTTTATACCAATTATATAAAGTCTATATAACTTAAAAATAGAATGTAATTTGTTAATAAATAGCATGTAATGTCATTTTCTTTTAAGTACTTTTCATAAATATAATTTATAAAACAAAAAGTTATTTAATAGCCTATATAATGTATTGTTGTAATAGATATTTATGAATATTTTACAATTTAGCAATTTATTTTTAAGCAGCATGAAAAAGTAAAAAACAAAAATAAACAGATCCAAATCATCTTTTGAATAATTCGATCGCATTTTAACTCTACTTAGAAGTGGTGACTCATTAGCTGTTGACATCAGAGCACGCTTCTGAAACTCCTCCTCACTTTCTGCTTACGGTCGTTTGGAAGTTTATGGGCTGTGCGTAAAAGTGCGACTTCACTATAAGTATGGATCCTAATTCTTCTCTGCTATGACATTTGGTTTTCTTTCAATTCAAATTGACCCCAAACTGGATAATACAGAAAAAAAAGTTTTTTTTTTATGGCGCCAAGCCTGAAAAACGTCAGTTGCGACGAGCAGCCCACTGTCTCTGATGGATCTCCTACAACATCTGCGATTATGTTTTCCGCCGGCGTCCTTGGGAACGTGGTCGCCCTAATTCTCTTGGAAATACGGCGGAGGAAGCAACCCGCATCTTTGTTCCAAGTCCTGGTCACATCTTTGGTCTTCACAGATTTGCTGGGAACCTTCTCCGTCAGTCCTCTGGTTTTAACCGCGTACTTGAGGAATGAATCTTTGATTGGGATGAGTGAAAACCGACTGGTTTGCGGACACTTTGGATACGCCGTGACTTTTTTCAGTATGGTCACTCTAGCCATTCTTCTCTCCATGGCAGTGGAGCGCTGGCTCTCCATCGGACATCCTTACTGTTACCAGAAGCGCATGAGTAAACGCTGCGGGTACATCACCATCGCGCTCATATACCTGCTGTGCGCTCTTTTCTGTGTCTCACCTTTCCTCGGTTTTGGGAAGTATGTTCAGTACTGTCCCGGAACGTGGTGCTTCGTTGACATGCACCCGTCTGAGAGCGAGCACAAAGTGTTCAATATCATCTACGCGTCTTGTTTGCTCGCCATGATAGTGTGTACGGTTTTGTGCAACGTGTCCGTGATCTATCACCTTATACTCATGTATCGAAGACGCAAAGCGCACCGGAACTCTGTCCGACGGCAGCGAGCTGAGCGAGGGCACAAGAGGCATCGGTCCATCGCGAAGGAGGTTGAACATCTTGTGCTGCTCGGGTTCATGACAATATCATTCGTCATCTGCTCTCTTCCTATTGTGGTAAGGCTTGTCAAAACCCTTTCAAACTTTACTTATAAGTTGACTACTAGAAGTAATATCCTGTTCCTGTACGTTCAAAGGACACTACAGATAGCGTATTCATTTCTTAACAGTTACAAGTCTGTGTTTTAAGTTTAAGTTGATTAACTAGGTTATCCTATAAAGACCAACATATGTGAGCCTGGACAACAAAAACAGTCATGAGTAGCACGGGTATATTTGTAGCAATAGCCAAAAATACATTGTATGGGTCAAAATTATTTTTCTTTTATGCCAAAAACCATTAGGATATTAAGTAAAGATCATGTTCTATGAAAATATTTAGTAAATTCCCTACCGTAAATATATCAATATATTAATTTATAATTAGTAATATTTATTGCATAGAACTTCATTTGGACAACTTTAAAGGCGATTTTCTCATTATTTCGATATTTTTAATTTTTTTTTGCACCCTCATATTCCAGATTTGTAAATAGTTGTATCTCGGCCAAATATTGTCCTCTCCTAACAAACCATACATCAATGGAAAGCTTATTTATTCAGCTTATAATATTCCTTATGATTTGTGGTCCAAGGTCACATATTTTTTTTCATTATTACAATGTCACTTATCTTTAGGCCTATCTATAAATTATTCACCATTCATTATATACTAAAACATTTTTACTTTGCTACTAGTTACAATAGTGACATGCAGTAAGTTTTATTATTTTTATTTATTTATTTATTGTTACATCTATAGGTATGGGTATGTATTCCCATTTTTACTATTGAGTAGACATGCACTGTATTAGTGTGTATTCTAATTGTTACTTGTAACATTTTACCTATTTCAAATCAGCCAATCATAATAGTATTTACTAGTCACATCACATGTAAAAAAAGATATATTAAAAAGCCTATTCCAATGGCAAATATGCATGTTGTCATAACTAGGGTCTACTTGTCTACTTGTCACCCTACTAAGTTAATGACTAGTAGCAAATAGTAGTAGAAAATTAATAAATACTAGTACTAGTGAATAATTGATTACATACTAGTCACTATTGGAACAGAAACTATACCTAATGAATTAAAAAAAATATACATGTAACTGTTGGATTACTTAGTACTGATATAAAAGTAGGTACTAGTAATGTAAAATTGATAGCCTACTAGTTTAGAGGAATGAATATTTAAATGATTTGTCATATACAGTAGCCCTACATTTTTACACTGACGGCACACTAAAAAATGTTTTAAAAATATCATTGCATTAGACTAAATATTGAACCATGTTGCATTTATTATCAAGATGTCAGGTTAGGTTTTTATTTATTATTAGAAACACTATTAAAAATGTATTTTTAGCAGCTTCACAAAATGTTCACACTGTAACATGAACATTGTAATGGAAAGTGGGAGCATGTTTTTATGTTTATACTTAGATATTTTGATTTACTGTTTATGCACAACATACAGTTCACACTGTGCTCTTGTCTCCACAGATTCAAGTGTACCTCAACACTTGTTGCGACAAAGGTCGTCAAAATAATCGCATACCCCTTCTTTTAGTATCGGCCAACCCCATCATAGACCCCTGGGTCTTCATCATCCTCAGTCCCCCAATACCTCGTCTGCTTTGGGAAAAGATGTGCAAGACTGCAAAGTTCAAACCCCCGCAGGAGAAGGTCCGTAGCATCCATCCAGTCCTGTATCAGTCAAAGCCACCTGGAGATTCAGAAGGAGGCAGTGTGATGAAAGTCTACACAGGAATTCCTGGAACTGCTGGCTCCTGATCTCTAAAACCTCTTTTTGTTTGTGGGAAGGATTGTGGAGTGATTGCTCACTCGTATAATGAAAATAACAGAGACTGAAGATCCAAGTCACTGGATAACTGAACAGATGGATCTAAGACCTGAGGATGAAAAAGATGGGTGGTGCTGCACCTATAATATAATGGAGAATAGCAAAGTAAACTTATTTATTGCCTTTATTTATAGAGAGTAAAACATTTTTGTACACCGGAAGGAAAATAAGTTTATTTATCAGCAGGAAATCTAATGGTAAATATAAATAAACATTTACAGGCTGAAATGAAGAGCTGTACTTCCTGTTTCAACTGCGTGGGGAATGCGGTTGTCTTTCTTTGTGTGACTTCACGCTTCATCAGTTTTTTTTTCTACGTTCCGTTGCAAATATATGCAGAACTGAGTCATGTCATAGCAAGCCAGTTCATTGTGAAAGAGCCAAACAGCTTGACTACTAAACTGTGAAACAGTCCCATGACTGAAGACAGTCATTTGGAGGGAAGGTGAAGCAGGCTAAACTGAGGAAATAAAAGTTTGTCCTTAAAGGAATTGTTTTGGATCAGTCTGTTTAACAATCTCCTGATATTACTTGATATTTACACAGTGAATGACTTGAGGTTACAAGATGGTTTTAAAATTACGTTACAGTCAGGAAATCTCAGTATTGATAAAGTCATATTTTTTTCAGACTTTGTTTTCTTGGTGTTGATAGAGACATTTACATTTATGCATTTGACAAATGCTCTTATTCAAATGGGCACATTTGTCAAAGAGCCAACAACATTTGTAATATACAAATTATGCTTTATTTGACAAATAGATTAGGATACTATGATGACCTTCTTAAAAATCCTAAACACATTCTGTAAAAATTATACTCAGATCAATATAAATTGCTGTTATGATCTGAGGACAAGTAGTTTTTGATGAAAGAGAAAATCAAAGGCTGCACCTGAAAAATTAAAATTCTGTCCTGTTGTTCTATGGAACCTCTATGGAACAAAAGATGATATTTCGAGAAATACAATAGACATTCAAATGGAAATACAAATCATTTGTCTCCAGTGTTGTTTGGTTCTTCAACGTTCTTCAAATATCTTATTTTGTGCTCTGCAGTAGAAAGACAGGTTTGGAACAACAATAATGACAGATTTCTCATTTTTAGATGGACTATCCCTTTAAAAGCATTTTAGTAATTCATCTTAAAGGTAATGGGCTTATTTAGTCCCACACTCCAAAACTGTTTTATGTTCCCCAAAGAAACAGTTAATAAAATAACCATTTCTATCTTTAAAAAAAAAAAAACATTTTAATAATCTGAAGAACCTTTTCCCACAATAAAGAACCCTGAAAGATTTCATGAATGTTAAAAGTTCTTCATGGAACCATCAATGCCAACAAAGATCCTTTATTTTTAAGAGTGGATGTCTCAAGAATACTTGAATAAACATACCTGTAAAAAGCTGTAGTATCGGCAGGATCACTGAACATGTTCATTCTGCATCTTGAGCAGCATTTTATTACACTCTTTATGACCCCTAATCTGATGATCTTACAGCTCTGACTCGAGTCGAGTCTAGATGACTTGAGAGACACTTTTTATATTAGGTTCTTATTTGTCATCAGACATGACCTTTCACAGTATAACTTGACCGAATGCCAATTTAATGGCAGTGATTGACTCTTTCCATCAGTTGACTTCCTCTAGTGGTTTTGGTTTTACAGCTTCACATGCAGAACTTAGTATTCAGCTCAAGAACTATGACAGATTTTCTTTGGAAAGGCACTTTCTAGTTTATGAGAATTAATTCCATTGCAGTGACAGAATCAAACTTGCACATGTGAAATGACTTGGGAAAAGCAGAGCTTGCTTAAACGGTTGTGTTGTTTCCCACAATACACATCAGCTTGCGTGTAAAACACATGTTTTTCATTGCAGGTAATTTCCTGATCTGCATCTAACATTTTCCTAAACGGTCTACATGTTGTTTTTTGTTTAATCTTTAATTGCACAGCACACTGTGACTCTCAGACTAATGAAAAAGTAATGGATGTCCTGTTGTTCACCTTTACAGGCAGATACTCTGACAGGGTCCATGTGTTCATTTAATGTGTTCCTTTATTTAGACATTTGAAGAAGGGAAGAGAGTGATCTTTATAAGGAAAGACTGCAGGGAAACATTTATCTGTCAATCTGGCCATATATTACAGTTCATTGTGTGGTCGCTGTAATGTAGCCTGCACAGACCCAAGAGATGTTATTTCTTTGATAAAGTCAAAGTATTCCAGAAATCAGTGTTTGCTTATTCAATTTTTGCCGCAATTTGTCACAGATGGATTATGGGCACCTGATCTGAAGGGGCTATCTGTCGTGTGTATTTTCTTTTGTTGAATTAGTGGTAATGGCTGTATTTATAGCTCCTTCCCTACAGGATAAAGAACCCGCTTTGAACCTGAGATCCGCTTCAGGACTGGATCTTTTTCAAATGCCGCACAAGTTGATGCACTACATTCTGAGTGAAATGTAAACATCTTTAACAAATATTATTTTTTTCTTCTGTATTTTGTGGGTTATTCTCTTGTGCAAGTTATAAAGAACAAGTACAAATATGTATAAATTTACCACGAGAAACTGAATGCTCTAACAAAATCACCACTAAAGCACGCCCCTTACCAAAAAGTAGTATACTTCAAGTTTATTTTATTAAGTATACTTAAGTAAAGTTCAAGTATATTTTTAAGTATACTTTATAAGTATACAAATATCAGTGTACTAGTAGTATACTTGTAAGTGTACTATTTCAATACTCATTGGGACTAAATTGGCTCACTTTCTAGTATATAAAAGTATACTTTTAAGTATACTTTAAGTATAACAGTAGTAAACTTTGAGTACACAACTAGTTTACATCGATGTTTTTAACTTGTACTGCAAATATACTAAAAGTGAACTTATAGGTATACTGATAGTATACTAATTAAATACTTAGCATTTTTAGTATACTTTGAAGTATAGTCTCAGTAAACTACTAGTTTAGTAGTTTTATACTGAAAGTATACTCGTAAATTTTGTTAAGTGAACTTTACATCATACTTTAAGTATACTACTATGTCCCTATTAGGTATTAATTTGTATAGACTATATTTTGTTATATGAATATCTGAACATACAAAACATCCAAAGAAAGAACAGTGTATCTGCTTGTAAACAAAAACATTTTATTCTAGCTTCATGCATTCGTTTTTAAACACTTGAATGTGGGTAAGTTTCATAAATAAGAAATAAAGAAATAAATAACATTTTGAACAAAAAGCTTTCTCTTTTCAAAAAGAGTCGATCAACACCCCAAAGCTTGACATTCATTATTACCTCTTCATTGGTTGACATTTTATTCCATAACGTTACACAGTTTTGATGCTGTTTTATGTCAGATGATCGTGTTAGATTACATGTGGAAGCATCTGTTGTTTTTCTGAGAAGTACATAAAGCTCATTTCTGAGAAGTACATGAAAATTTGACTGAAAGTATACTTTCCTATTTTTAGTTTAAAAGAAGAATACTAATAGCACACTTCAATAAACTTCTTTTTCGTAAGGGACTAAATGTGTGCAAGTTCAATTTTTCAAGAATTATGTGTATTTATTTGTTCTTGAGATTTCCTTTTATTTTCTCTTTTTTTAAACATGAATGGTACAATTATTCTAAAAGCCCAAATGTGTTGCTTCACCATACAAGTACTCTTATAACATGGTGAAATAATGGTGACTATTTTTATATTATTAGCAGTAGTTTTTGTTTTCTTTCCTCTTTGACCTGGTCTTTCTCTCTGTGTGGCTCCAAAAGTCATTAACCTCCTCCAGTGCACTGCGATCATACTCAGACAGGGCTAATGTTCTGAAGAGCATGTGCAAGTGTGTGTTGACATTAGACTCTTTCACATGAGCTGAGGAAACATCGTCTGGAACGCTTGGACTCACATCAACACCTTAAACTGCAAAACAACACTGATGACAGCTTGCATAACAGCAGCTTTAATGACTATCCTGAAATGACTCAACAATAGCAGGAGTTTCTTCTTGAGGAGAGGTTACACAGTTTATTTACTGAGAAACCTCAGAACCTGTTGAAGCAGTCCTCACAATATTCTGATACACATTCTCACAGGTGTTGAGAATACTATTAAATACCAGGGTATTGAATTTAAACATGCGTCATTTATGAATCGCCCTGAGCGTGTTTGCTTCTGAAATATTTTGACTTTTATTGCACTCTCAAGTAAACAGCAGCTTAATCAGCTATTGTCACGGTGCACACAGCAGGGAGAGACGAGGAACACGCAGACGAGGAGATACTTCAAAATAATAGTCTTTAATGACGACATCAAGGGTAACACAGGGCAAGGTAGACACACCGGGAATAACAGGTAGACACACCGGGAATAACAAGTAGAAACACCGGGAATGACGAGTAGACCAGATGAAATGGAATTAAACAGACAGGACTTAAATACACATTCACAAATTACACACACCTGGAACTGAATTAACTAATAATTACATGAAACGAACCATATACGGAAACAAGAGGCGGGAACACAAGACACACACGAAAACTCTAACAGCTATTGGTAGCTTTTTTTTTTTGCATTAATCTCAGATTTACACAAATGTTATTACAAGTCAAAATAATGAAATTTAATTCTAAACAAATTTAAATAGTTACATTAAAATATAATTGTTAGATCAAATCGTGGATGAGCTTTAGTTGTGCATAAATATAATAGATTTAATATCCCTTAATGCCAGTGATGACAAAATGTTTATAGAAATATTAAAGCATTACATCACTAAAATGCAGGTTTTCAAAGACTAGTCATATCAGTGTTCTGTACCTAAAAAGGTAAAGTAATTTTACCAAATGTTCTGTAATTTACTTAATCATGTTCTTAGAAATGTATATCAATCAAACCGTAATTATAAAGCATCCAGTAGAAAGAAAAGTCTAAAATTAACGTGAATATCCAGATTGAGATAAATGTTTATTCATATCTCGGTTTTCTGGGAAAATATTAGAGTTCATAAGATTGTGAAAATGTTTATCTTGGATATAATCCTGAAATATTTTTGTTCATGTTGGAATCTCTGCAGAGAGTCCTCCAAACCTCAAAATCATGAATTATGTCCCCAAAGGCCACTGGTTTATGATTTTAATGCTATTTATTTTGGCATCCCAGTAGTCAACAACAACAACAACAACAACAGTCTATCTATCTATCTATCTATCTATCTATCTATCTATCTATCTATCTATCTATCTATCTATCTATCTATCTATCTATCTATCTATCTATCTATCTGTCTGTCAGTATAATATCTATTTTTATTAGTTGTTTTTATTATTTTATTTTTTATGATCTAATGAAAATGTATTGCACACCACAGTTTTCTAATTTAATATTTTTAGTAGTTTAACTAATATGGAAGGCAGTTAACACAAGGTTGAAGTTCTCAACTGTTTATTTTTTGTAATAAACTCCTAGATAAGACTTTATGAATATTATATTAATACAACTTTTGAAACATCGGACTGGGTTCTTACAAGATGACTGATCCCTAGCTACTAGTTATTTAAACCATGACATGTCAAGTACAGTAGGCTATATTATGTAAGACAAATAATTGCAATGTAATATGTAGTATGCAATGACAAACATGTTCTTGGTCGTTTCTCACATCCGTAATAAACAGATTATATCACAAACAGCCTTGCGGGTGAACTGTGCTAAAATGTGAAGTGGTGTACACACACACAAAAAACCTACCATCATATGAGGGAGCGAACCCCCCTCCCCCCACACCACACACACACACACACACACACACACACACACACTCTCTCTCTCTCTCTCGCACACACACACTCTCTTGAAATTGGAAGGAAAATAAAAACATGAGCACATAATTAAAGTAAACGGTGAGGAAACATTCATGATGAAGAGATAGATTTTGTCTGATGAAATTCCAGGACTTGTCTCAACACATACTTTATAACTACAGTGTTTACACCCACATACTGTATCTACAGATGGATTTCGACAGAGTTTCAACCTGCCGTTTACAAAGCTCTTCACATCATACGTGTGTGTATTTATTAATGTCTAATTATTAATTATTAAGAGATTGTAGTACTTTCAGCTTTCATCTTACTTTATTTATTTATTATTTATTTAAGACATTTAGAATGTTATAATATAAGACAGTAAATACATTTATAATTTTTTAAAATATATAAAATATTTATTTTAAGGTCCAATGCTCGCTAATATCAAACCATTAAATATGACTTTTGCCTCAATAAACTCCTAATTTGCTGCTTATGAATAATTAGTGAGATAATATGGTCATGCAGAATATGTGCTTTATAAGTACTAATAAACAGCCAATATGTTAATAATAGGCATGCTAATAAGCAACTAGTTAATAGTGAGAATTGGTCCCTTTACTAAAGTGTTACAAATATTTCTATAAAAATAGGCCGGTCACACTTTATATTAGGTGGCCTTAACTACTATGTACTTACATTAAAAAATAAGTACAATGTACTTATTGTATTGCAAAACACTTCTGCTGCTGTTGAGGTGGGATACGGGTGAGGTTAGGGACAGGTTTGGTGGTATGGGTAGGTGTAAGGGATGGGTCAACAGAGTAATTATAAATGTAATTACAGAAATTAATTACAGATGTAACTACATATAGGTATTTTTAAAAATATAAGTACAATATAAAAACATGTATGTACACAATAAGTGCATTGTATCAAATTATTAATTTAAATTAATATTTTAATATAAAGTGGGACCAATATGCCTACTCTTTTATTAGAATCCTGAAAAAGTATCACAAAAAAGTTTCCACAAAAAAAAACATTAAACAGCAAAATGCAGTCTTAGTGAGAATAAGAGACTTTCCTAAACATTCAAATATTAAATAAATAAATAAATATATATTTTTCAAACTTTTGACCAGTAGTGTGTCTTAAGGGTTGAAGTCTAACAATAATGCAATTCTGTCAATCTGTAATCTGTAATTTTATTCCAACCATTACTCATAACCGAAAGCTTCCTTTAATTTTGTTTATATGTAAGTTTAGTGTCCATACCCTTAAAACTTGTCTACGTTGTAACTTACGAACAGCTAGTGCAACCAGCCCCAGATTTCCCCTAAAATCAGTGCAAAAAAAATCCATCTAGGCCTGCTAGACTTTTACGCGTTCTTAGTTGTTATATCCTTCGTTATGAATTGTGCCCTCAGCTACTAGAAGGCCAAACTGAAATGTCCTGTTTCCCACAGAGACCAAGGGTCTGGCATGTCTAAGTGAAGCAGCTGTGTTTACTCCGGAACTGTGTCTTTTGAACAGCCTTTAGCATCAACAATCTCCACTGTCTCTACAGTGGCTGTCTGTCCTTCCTTCTGAACACACAAATGCTCAGAGGTGGACAGTAATCAAGTACATTTACTTGATTACTGTCCTTAAGTACACTTTTTGCGTATCTGTACTTTACTTGCGTAACATTTTTTCTGGAAACTTATGATTTCACTATATTTGAAAGACACAAATTAAGATGAATTGATGAATTCCGAGAGCTCTCTGATCCTCCCATAGACAGCAAGGATCCTACCACGATCAAGACTGAGAAGGACATTGTTAAAATAATCATGTGACATCAGTGGTTCAACCATAATTTTACGAAGCTACGAGAATACTTTTTGTGCACAAAGAAAACAAAAATACCGACTTCATTTAATAATTCTTCTCCTCTGCATCACCCTATAGCGCCATTTTGGAGATTATCACATACGTAAACAACGTATGCAGCGTATGTACGTGGATATGTTGTTTATGCTTTGATCTGAACGTAAACAATAAATCCATGTACATACATTGAATTATTCTCGTAGCTCCGTAAAATTACGGTTGAACCACTGATGTCACAGACTTTTAATCTTGAAATATGAAATTCATAATTAAAATTAAACATTAAAATATAATGATACAGTATAAAATCAATATTTATAATTTGAAAATTATTTATATGATTGTCTTTTTTTTTCAAGAATTACAACTGTCACACAATAATGGGCCAAAAAAATCTTGAGACATTTGTTTGATATATTATAGTTTGAAATACAAATAGTCTCCTTGTTTTTAACAACTACTTCATAAAATAATAATAATACAACACCCAAAAACACTGTTGTCCTCCTCTCCCATTATGTAGTTAATCATTTTGATGACGATTTTGCTGTCATGACAGGAGAATAAATAATCACACATCTAGCTGGAGTTTTTTCAGAGCTCAGTGCTTTGATGTTCCAAACAACCTCAGTATTACTGGATGCACATGGTGGTCATAAATTTAATTTGAAACATAACTTCTTTGTTTCTTCTTTCTTTGAAACAGATGTTGTCATTTTTTGTGAAGGAGATACATTTAGACAGTTAATTTGACCGCTGGGAAATTTCATCCCTTTGTTTAGTGAAAAGTGAGAAACAAATCTCAAAAGCTTCTTTCAAAAAGGATACAAATTATGGTTTGTGTTTGCTGGCTCACCACTGTAAACATGCTCCTTTACTCTCATTAAACCTAATATAAATAGTACACAGCATCCGTGCAAAATGCTTGCCAGCTAACAGTCCAGTCTCTCATTTCAAATAGATAAACAAGACACAAGTAAGCCTGTTATTTAGCAGTTAATCATACTCATAAGATAAGATAACCCAAATAATAACAGAACTTTATGCATCACATGGTTCATTGGAACGGAAGTGTCAAATCTGGAATACGTCAATGCACACGAGGCCAGTTTGTGCTCAGAATGCTTCATCAGCAAAGCCACACACTGTGATTAGCTCAGGCATTGCAGACTGTCAGAACAAAACAGAGCCATGCGTTCTTTGAGCCTTCCATCACTGGAACTGCAGGGCATGATAACATGGACAACATCACAATAGTTTTATTTAAAGCACATTCTTTGTCTTATTGTGTGTGATTTGTTTGTTCTAAATAAAAAAAGATTAGCCAAAAATGAAAATTTGCTGCCCATTTACTGACCTTCAGGCCATCCAAGATGCAAGTGCCTTTTTTTCTTCAGTAGAACCGTAAAGAAGATTTTTAGGTGAAACCATTTTCCTTGGCAATTCATAAACTGCACGTTTGTCAGTTTCTGAGCATCAAAAAAAAAAAGGGAAAAAAAGAAGAAACATACAGACAGGACTGAATCAATACCAGTGGCTCCTGACGATACACTGAGGTCTTGTGAAGCGAAACGATCAGTCTGTGCAAGAAAATTAACATTATTTACAACATTATTAGCCTACCACTAATCCAGAGCTTCAGGCAAACGGTTCTCAGCTTTTTTTCTGATTTTGACATAAGAATTCTGGAAAGCCAGGAAGGACAAAAGTCGAGGTCGTTTTATGTGTAGAAAACAAGTTGTTTACGTGTGAAAATCAATGCGTAATTGACGCATAATCTACACACACACAACGCATATCTAGGCATAAACAACGCACAAACAATGTGTCCTCGTCATGTTGTTTACATGTTAAAATTTGTGCATTTTTGACCTCCATGGCTTTCCATACAGAATAGTATGCGTACACTGTACCTGATTATTGTAACCAAGTGTACTTTGTACATGCAGGTCACACATGCACATTGAATTTGTTTTACACTAATCAGTTGATCCACAAGGTGGCAACACTGGCCCAGGCTACTGTTTCACAGTAAAAAAACTAAAACAAACTAAAGATATGGAACAACAACAGCAACAAATTTAGTGGAGACTGCAACAACAACAGATGGCCACATTGACAAGTGCTTGCGTGAGAGTTTTATGAGACAGTGGTCCAGTAGTGGAAAAGTTTTGCTGCTCCTGTTTTGCTGATCGATTGCTTCAGTCTGTTGCTGTCTGTTGTACTGCTGAGAGGTTTGCGATTGTAGCTCCGCTTTTTATTGAATATTTACCTTACTTTCACTGTCTGTTGTTTAAAGTAATAATATATAACTTAATTCCCACCATATTTCTGGTATTATCTATCAAACTAATCTGATCGCTCGCTTTTAAAACCGCGAGTGCAGCGCGTTAGCATTCGCTAGCCGGTTAGCTTGTCACTCGCGGTTCCATTCGCGTTGCTATTCGCGCCTATTATTGTTTTCTTTTTAATCGCTCCGTTTTCATTTCTCTCTCGCTCCGTTTTTCACGAGTTCATCAAACAACAGTGGTAAGTGGTAGGTGGTAAGTGGTAAGTTAAGTTGGTATCATTCATCAATCACGGTGAGTAATGGCTTCTTCTCCTGCTATTGTTATTTGCACAGTTTGCCACATGTATAGTTTATCTCTCTCTGTCAGCGATGAGGGATTCACATGTGATAAATGTAGGGAAATAGTTAGGCTGACAGAGAAGGTTTTAGAACTAGAGACACGCATCCAAACTTTAGTTGAGGACAGTAAGAATGTGAGGGCTGTAGATACTGCTTTGGATGTGATTAGCTCAGGGACTCCTGTACATTGTTCGGTTCCGGTAACGTTAGCGCCCCCGCAGCAGGGCAACTGGGTGACAGTGAGGCGGTTCCTAGTCGCGGGTCAAAACACCGCTCTTCCGTTCCGATCAGAACATCAAACAGGTTCTCCCCACTCAGTGATGCACCCACTGAGAAACCTGGTGAAAGTGCTCTAGTTATTGGCGATTCTATTGTACGGAACGTGAAAATAGAGACACCAGCCACCATAGTCCATTGTTTACCTGGAGCCAGAGCGCCTGACATCTTGGCAAATTTAAAAGTGCTGGCTAATGCTAAATGTAAATTCAGTAAGATTGTTATCCACGCCGGCGCTAATGATGTTACGGAACGACTTCGCCAGTCGGACACCAGATCACTAAAAATAATGTTAAAGAGGTGTGTGAACTTGCAAGTACGATGTCAGACACTGTAATATGCTCTGGCCCCTCCCTGCTTATCGGGGTGATGAGATTCATAGCAGACTGTCATCACTAAATGGCTGGATGTCTAAGTGGTGCCCGCAAAACAACATAGGTTTTATAGACAATTGGACGAGTTTTTGGGGCAGACCTGACCTGTTGAAAAGAGATGGTGTTCATCCTCCTGGGGTGGTGCCGCTATTCTCTCTAGAAATTTGGCACATAGTCTTAGAGTTCATACTTGACTAACTGGAGCCCAGGTCAGGAAGCAGACAGACTGGCTAAACCGACCGTCTGCTAGCCGCCTCACGTCACAGAAGTCAGTTAATTCTCAGCACATAGAGACTCCTTCACCTAGATATCACACTATAGAGACTGTGTCTGTTCCCCGAACTAGAGAATACAGAAAACGTCCAAACCAATTTATGAGTAACCATTTAATTGATGTTCAACAAATAAAAAATGTTTACAATACACAGAAACAATTGATAAAACTTGGCTTACTGAATATCAGGTCCCTTTCTCACAAAAGCACTTTTTGTAAATGATTTGATTAATGATCATAACCTAGATTGCTCTGTTTGACAGAAACATGGCTAAAACCAGATGAATACATTATTTTAAACGAGTCTACCCCCCAAGATTACTGTTACAAAAATGAGCCGCGTCCAAAAGGCAAAGGGGGAGGTGTTGCTACAATTTATAACAATATTCTCAGCATTTCTCAGAAGAAACAGGCTTTAAGTATAACTCCTTTGAAGTAATGGTGCTTCATATAAAATTATTAGAGAAAAAAGTATTAATGATAAATCCTCCGTGACGTTTGTACTGGCTACTGTATACAGGCCACCAGGGCACCATACAGACTTTATTAAAGAATTTGCTGATTTTCTATCAGAGTTAGTGCTGGCTGCAGATAGAGCTAATTGTGGGTGATTTTAATATCCATGTTGATAATGAAAAAGATGCATTAGGATCAGCATTCATAGACATTCTGAACTCTATTGGGGTTAGACAACACGTTTCAGGACCTACTCATAGTCGAAATCATACTCTAGATTTAATACTGTCACATGGAATTGATGTTAATGGTGTTGAAATTCTGCAGCAAAGCGATGATATATCAGATCATTATCTAGTCTTGTGTAAACTCCATATAGTTAAAGCTGTAAATTCAACTCCTTCTTACAAATATGGTAGAACCATCACTTCTACCACAAAAGACTGCTTTGTAAGTAATCTTCCTGATTTATCTCAATTCCTTAGCATATCCAACAGCTCAGAACAACTTGATGATGTAACAGAAACTATGAACTCTCTCTTTTCTAGCACTTTAGATACGGTTGCTCCTTTACGCTTAAGGAAGATTAAGGAAAAGAGTCCAACACCGTGGTATAATGAGCACACTCGCACTCTAAAGAGAGCAGCCCGGAAAATGGAGCGCAGCTGGAGGAAAACAAAACTAGAGGTATTTCGTTTAGCTTGGCGGGAAAGTACTTATCCTACAGAAAAGCTTTAAAAACTGCTAGATCTGATTACTTTTCGTCTCTTTTAGAACAAAACAAACATAACCCCAGGTATTTATTCAATACAGTGGCAAAATTAACAAAAAATAAAGCATCAACAGGTGTTGACATTTCCAACAGCACAGCAGTAATGACTTTATGAACTGTTTTACTTCCAAAATTGATACTATTAGAGATCAAATTGTAACCATGCAGCCGTCAGCTATATTATCGCATCAAATAGTGTACTATAGATCCCCTGAGGAACAATTCCACTCATTCTCTACTATAGGAGAGGAAGAATTGTATAAACTTGTTAAATCATCTAAACCAACAACATGTATGTTAGACCCTATTCCATCTAAACTACTAAAAGAGGTGCTTCCAGAAGTCATAGATCCTCTTTTGGCTATTATTAATTCGTCATTGTCATTAGGATATGTCCCCAAAAACTTTAAATTGGCTGTTATTAAGCCTCTCATTAAAAAACCACAACTTGACCCCAAAGATCTAGTTAATTACAGACCGATCTCGAATCTCCCTTTTTTGTCAAAGATATTAGAAAAGGGTGTATCCTCACAATTACATTCCTTCCTAGAGAAAAATGATATCTGTGAGGATTTCCAGTCAGGATTTAGACCGTATCATAGTACTGAGACTGCTCTCATTAGAGTTACTAATGATCTGCTTTTATCATCTGATCGTGGTTGTATCTCTCTATTAGTTCTACTGGATCTTAGCGCTGCGTTCGACACTATCGATCACAACATTCTTTTGAATAGACTAGAAAACTTTGTTGGCATTAGTGGAAGTGCATTAGCATGGTTCAAATCGTACTTATCTGACCGCCATCAATTCGTAGCAGTGAATGACGAGGTATCATATCAATCACAAGTGCAGTATGGAGTTCCTCAAGGCTCAGTACTAGGGCCGTTACTTTTCACGCTTTATATGTTACCCTTGGGAAATATCATTAGGAAACACGGGGTTAGCTTTCACTGTTATGCTGATGATACTCAGCTCTATATTTCTTCACGGCCTGGTGAAACACACCAAATTGAGAAACTTATGGAATGCATAGTCGATATAAAAAACTGGATGACGAGTAATTTCTTACTGCTAAATTCTGAAAAAACAGAGGTGTTAATTATCGGACCTAAAACCCCACAAGTAATAACCTAGAACACTGTCTAACACTTGATGGCTGCTCTGTAAATTCTTCGTCATCAGTCAGGAACCTAGGTGTGCTATTTAATAGTAATCTCTCCTTTGACAGCCACGTTTCTAGCATTTGTAAAACTGCATTTTTTCATCTTAAAAATATCATCTAAACTGAGACCTATGCTCTCAATTCAAATGCAGAAACATTAATTCATGCGTTTATGACCGTTTCAAGGTTAGATTATTGTAATGCTTTATTGGGTGGTTGTTCTGCACGCTTAATAAACAAATTACAGATGGTTCAAAATGCAGCAGCTAGAGTTCTTACTAGAACCAGGAAGTATGACCATTAATTAGCGGTTCTGTCAACACTGCACTGGCTCCCTACTAAACATCGTATAGATTTTAAAATCTTGTTAATTACTTATAAAGCCCTAAATGGTTTAGCTCCTCAGTACTTGAGTGAGCTCTTATCGCTCCGCCGTTCTAAACTCGGCCTTGCTATCAAAATTGCAGGGCGGCAGATCTTTTTCCTATTTAGCGCCCAAACTCTGGAACAATCTACCAAACACTGTTCGGGAGGCAGACACACTCTGTCAGTTTAAATCTAGATTAAAGACCCACCTCTTTAACCTGACATACACCTAACACACTACTACACTTCTATTATTCAAATCCGTTAAAGGATTGTTAGGCTGCATTAATTAGATCAACCGGAACCGGGAACACTTCCCATAACACACGATGTACTCGTTACATCGTAAGAAGATTGGCATCTACGCTAATAGTTGTTTCTTTCTTATTCTGTTTCTCAGTCCGTGTCCGGATCAGATGGTGGATCGGCGCCGGGAGATGATGTCTGCGGCCCTGATCGTCAGCGATGAGCCCCAGAGACATATCCCCAGTGAAGACCTCGACTAAAATACAATAAAACTAAAAATAAAACAAATAATTAAAAATATAATAATAAAATACCTAACTACATAATACTATTATTGTTAGAAATTGCAACAATATAAAAATAGATATATAATACATTTATACATTTAAAAATGTAATTAAAACAATAAGTAAACAATGAATAAACAATAATATCCTGGCCAGAGGAGAACTGGCCCCCCGACTGAGCCTGGTTTCTCCCAAGGTTTTTTCTCCATTCTGTCACAGAGGGAGTTTTGGTTCCTTGCCGCTGTCGCCTCTGGCTTGCTCAGTTGGGGACACTTAATTTCTAGCGATTATAGTAAATTTGATTTCACAGTTACTATTTAAACTAAACTTAGCTAGACAATGACATCTCCGAATTCAATAATGAAACGCCCTTAACTGAAAATTGAGTGTTTAATCTTATTATTATACATTACTGACACTCTATCCTCCAACTTGATACTGTTAAGTGCTTTGACACAATCTGTATTGTTAAAAGCGCTATATAAACCACAATGACTTGACTTTGACTAGTTCTTTTTTAATTGTGTTGTGTTTTGTTTGATCACGTGTTGTGTGCTTGTTTCCATTTTGTTGCATTGTGTTATGACTTGTTTCCATTGTGTTTGTGGCTTGTTTCCATTGTTTTCTTGTTTCCACTTGTTTCCATTGTGTTTGTTTCCACTTGTTTCCATTGTTTATGACATTCCGTTTCTTGCATTGTGTTATGCTTCCATTGTGTCCATGTGTTATGACTTGCTTCCATTGTGTCGCTACTTGTTTCCATTGTGTTGTGCTTTGTTTGGCTTGTGTCCATTGTGTTGCGATTTGTGTTCGCTTGTTTCCATTGTGTTGCGTCTTGTTTCCATTGTGTTGCAGCTTGTTTCCATTGTGTTATGACTTGTTTCACTTGTTTCCATTGTGTGCGACTTGTTTACATTGTGATGTGGCTTGTTTCCATTGTGCTGTGTCTTGTTTCCATTGTGTTATGACTTGTTTCACTTGTTTTCATTGTGTGCGACTTGTTTCCATTGTGTTGCAGCTTGTTTCCATTGTGCTGTGTCTTGTTTCCATTGTGTTGCAGCTTGTTTCCATTGTGCTGTGTCTTGTTTCCAATGTGTTGCAGCTTGTTTCCATTGTGTTGTGCTAATTTTTTTGTGCTGTGGCTTGTGTCCATTGTGTTGCAGCTTGTGTTATGACTTGTTTCACTTGTTTCCATTGTGTGCGACTTGTTTCCATTGTGTTGCAGCTTGTTTCCGTTGTGCTGTGGCTTGTTTCCATTGTGTTGCGGCTTGTTTCCATTGTGCTGTGTCTTGTTTCCATTGTGTTGTGGCTTGTTTCCATTGTGTTATGACTTGTTTCCATTGTGTGCGACTTGTTTCCATTGTGTTATGACTTGCTTCCATTGTGTCGCTACTTGTTTCCATTGTGTTGTGCTAATTTCTTTGTGTTGCGATTTGTTTCGCTTGTTTCCATTGTGTTGCGATTTGTTTCGCTTATTTCCATTGTGTTGCGGCTTGTTTCCATTGTGCTGTGGCTTTTTTCCATTGTGTTGCGATTTGTTTCCATTGTCTTGCATCTTGTTTCCATTGTGTTGTGGCTTGTTTCCGTTGTGCTGTGGCTTGTTTCCATTGTGTTGTGGCTTGTTTCCATTGTGTTGCAGCTTGTTTCAGTTGTGCTGTGTCTTGTTTCCATTGTGTTGCAGCTTGTTTCCGTTGTGCTGTGGCTTGTTTCCATTGTGCTGTGGCTTGTTTCCATTGTGTTGCAGCTTGTTTCAGTTGTGCTGTGGCTTGTTTCCATTGTGCTGTGTCTTGTTTTCATTGCGTTGCAGCTTGTTTCCATTGTGCTGTGGCTTGTTTCTATTGTGTTGTGTCTTGTTTCCATTGTGCTGTGGCTTGTTTCCATTGTGTTTCACTTGTTTCCATTGTGTTTCGCTTGTTTCCATTGTATTGCGGCTTGTTTCACTTGTTTCCATTGTGTTGTGGCTTGTTCACTTTCTTGCACAGACCAATCGTTTTGCTTCATAGGACCTCAATGTTTTAGAGATTAGAATCCAGAAGTAAAATAGACGTTAATGGTAATTTATGTTGACTTTATACATGATTACATACTGGAGGGAGAAGGGTTATCAGACAAAATGACAAAATAACCATATATAATTCATACACTAGATGGTTGAGTACATAGAATGAGTGTATAGTAGTGTATCATTTGGGACCAGTTGGGGGCATGTCAGTGAGAAGGTATGGGGGATGCAGATACAGAGTCTGTATTGGCTGTATATTTTTTAATTAATTAAATTATATATTTTATTTTACTCTAGTTATTTTACAATACAATAGAATATAAAACAATTCACAGCTCCTTCATGAACTGAATAAAAACACATTCTGATGCACCTCCTTTATTAATGATTTTGTAGAAGTAGAGTTAAAAAAAATAAGAATTTTGTTTTGTTTTGTTTTATGTTGCTGTTTTGTAGAAACGGTACATTGTCATCTTATTCTGACCAAATGATTTAAATGCAACCGATATTGTAAATTCGAACTTTTCAGGAGGACTTGAACGCACCATTAAAGTACATGAAGAACAGTGACACTGCAGCTAGCTAAAGAACCACTGAATGCACCTTTAAGCTATTGTGCTCATATGGGGAATGAAGGTTCAAATCCAGAATCACAGCATTTCTAAATTCCGTCTCCTTGCCCACAACCACTCCATAATCTGGATGAATAACCACCATATTCTTGCCTAAAAAAGGAACAAAAAAGCTGGTTTTGTATGTATTTGAATCTCAAATGGAACATAAACCCTGACATTTTTTTCCTAATGTAACTCCTATTAATCCTCATCAAGGATTTTAGGAATAAATATTTTCATGTGTATTCTTATGAAACAAAAAAGCACAAAGTGCTGTCTGTGGTTTAAAATAGAGCATATTTATAAACATTTGGATACCTGTGACAGATCTTAAACATGGATTCCCAACACATGCGTTTCTCACCCGTTTATCACAATCATCTCTGAGGCCTGCGTTTCACTTTCACGTACACTGTGTGCGTCATACCAACAACCTGTCATAACAAACAGAGCCTTACTTTCTCAGTAGATTTTAACCTACACAGAGACCTTAGATCTGATAATGTTGTCTGGCTGAATAAAACTGAGATAACATGTGATGCTTCATTCAGCGTTCTCTTTGAGGAGACTCTTATCTATAAGAAGGCCAGATGTCTTGTCTCTTTATCAGTTGTATAATGTTCCCAGGCTCCTCTGCATGAGCAAGACAATTAATGACAGTGAGGTCATACATCTCTTAGCGTTTAGCTCTTATAAACCAACTAAATCCACTAGGAAGAGTAGTTTATGTCCACATATGCATACTTACACTGCTTACATATGGAAAGTGGAGAGGATGTGAAACTGAGATAGGATTGTCTGTAGTGACATTGTGGTAAACTGAATTCAAGTGTTTCCCACTGTCTTTTGTTAGTGCTTTCAATCTACGCTGATTTCAAATGAAATTACACAGTAAGTCAAGCTGCTGAGAGAGTATAGATGTGACTCATGGAGATTTACTGATATTGTCTGTTCAAACAGACCAAGGATTAAATGATATATTGCAAGTCTCCCTCTTGGCTGTGGTATTATTCTTGTAAACAAATTAATGCCTGTTTAATTGTATTTTTCATTTATGTTAGTACACCGAATTTACACTAAATCCATCGTTGACTACAGAATGTGCTTTCAAACCTTTCTGAAAGCAGAGAGCTTTATTCAGACAGAATCACAGATGGGGCTGTGATGCGAAGAATCAACTTTTTTAAAATCAGCTTTTTCAGTAACAATTTATTTTGATGGTCCCTTTTGAACATTCTGTTGAAAATATGTTGCACCTATACAGTACATACTCTCATTAGAGTATTAGTTGACCGTCTGGGTCACTATGAACTGTTGTGAAGATTACTGTGAACATAGACTTCCATTGAAAAATAAAAACACAAAGAATTAGAATGACGTGAGTATGAGTAAATAAGATGAGAACTCGTCTTGCTGTAAACAGTTTGTCCTCTATGGGAAAGATGTCTGGTCAAATGTTCACCAAGAGGAAGTGACAAAAATGCAGAATCTGTGTTTTAAGCCCACATCGTGAACATTTGTCTTTGACATCGACGTTCAGTTACACTGTTTACCACACTATCGCCTTCATTTTTTTTTTCACACATAACATAACATAACATAACATTACATAACATCCAAAATATAACAAAACAAAACAACAGACATATACTCAATAGCTCAAAGTCAAGTCAAAAGGGAGGGAGAGAGGGAACTATCTCCTTCATTATTTACTTTTTTTTAAGTAAACCTTACATAATACCTCCATAAACTCTTCATTTACCCTTATGTTTTGTTCTGATGTGTGTGTTGAAAAGTTAAAACATTTTTTTTAGTTTCATTGCCTTTACAAAAAAGTGCAATATATCCAGGTTATGGGCTCTTTCAAAGTAACTCACAAGATTATTATTTACATTTGCATCAACTTTTTGCACTTTTTCCCCTCTCTTTTATTTCTTATGAAATGAATGGTTGTGCTGCCACTCAGTGGTTGAGCTGCCTCAGTTACACAAGGCCTTCTTCAGTGTTTATAGAGAGGATGAGTCAGTTCATGCAGGAGGGAGGAGGTTCATTACGGTTGTTGGGAGATGTATAAATATTTATTAATAATTTATTATTTGTGTCCTGTCCTGTTGCTGTCATTCTGTTGCACTGTGGAACTTCTGTCACTATAATAAATTCCTCGTATGTGTAAACATACCTGGCCAATAAAGCTCATTCTGATCTGATAAATATGCATGGCCTTGTGCCTTTGAACAAATACAGAACCAGCTTCATGTTATTTTGGTATTAGTATGACACATATCATCAGACATCTGCAATAATAACCCATACACCTATACATTTATCTAATCTAATCTAATCTAATTTATAATAAACATTTTTTTAAAAATGAAACTATTCTGTTGGTTTAAAAAAATGTTTTAATAACTCTAAAAATGCTATAATCATTAAGTAAAAATTATTTAAATATTTTCCTTATAACTTGAATACACTTGAGTGCACATCTTTATTAGTTTAAATAAGTTTTTTTTTAAATGTTTTAAAGCAAATTTTTTTTTTCTACAAATGTCTTCAATTCTTTAATTCTTATCATTAAATACTTTGAACAAAATAATCACTGCATATTTTTAATTTATATATATATATATATATATATATATATATATATATATAATTTTTATTTTTTTCATTTTTCCTTTCACTTTATTTATTTATTCTTTCTTTAAATGAGTTTCCATTCAGAAATTAAAATTGTTCATATGTAGGCAATAACATGTATTACATGTGTAGTTCATTTACTCTCTCTGTTTTGTAATACTACCCAAAAAAAAAAGAAAAAAAAAAGATCCTAACCTTTATGTCTGAAATACCTAAATGTCAATTCACCAGACAGTGATTCATTGTTTCTGAATCATTAAAATATTGGTGTTCAGAACATTGTGTGCCTGGAGACTGTATTAAACACTTAACAAGAAGACTGAAACAGGATGGGAAAAAAATATATAAGTTGGAAGTTAATGCTACCGAAAACTGTTTAGTTACTAATATTCTTCAAAAATATATTTCTTTTGTGTTCTGAAGATGAACAAAGTTCTTACAGGTTTGGAAGGACGTGAGGGTGAGAAATTAATGACAGAATTATTATTTTTTTGGGTGAACTATCTCTCTTTAAAACATTGTTGACAAGATCACATGACAGATGCAATTGGAGACCACTGGAAATGTTAGTTTAGCATTTTATGAAACAATGTTTGAACTGGAAAGTATTTGTAATAGCAGTTGAAAATTCAATCTCAACCTGTTCTGCCTGTTACTCTGTACTTCACTTTCATTCATTCATTTCATTTCCAGTCTTCCTGTGAAGAAATCCTGAACGAGGGGCAAAGGTTCAGACGAAGAGAATCAAATAGCTACGCTTCCAAGATTCATGTATGAACAACTCAGAGAATCCATGTACAATTTGAACTTTTTTTCAAATTTCAACATGGAACTTGGACTAAGCATGCACAAAAAAAAAAAAAAAGTATAGTTTCCTCAAACTGGCACGTGACAAGAGATACTAAAAGCACACAAACACTTGGAGCCCTGCTCTTAATTCAGAATGTATAGTTCTCTTAGTTTCTCATTGAAATGTCAGGCATGAGTGTATGAATCTTTGCTTCATATTTTCAAATGCTGTACAAGAAAGTATTTTTGCAGAACCATGTCAATATAGATGCAGATAATTTAGCATGAATTAGAGGTTAGAAACTTATTGGGTTAGTTCACCCAAAATATTATATGAAAAATCTTGATCCAATCCTGTGAGACTTTTGACTTATGAAATCTGACAGCTATTGGACCTTGAAATGGTAGTTGTCAATGGAGAGACAGAAAGCACAGAGATTTCATTAAAAATACTCTTAATTTGTGTTCCAAAGATGAATGAAAATCTTATGGATTTGGAACGGTATGAGGGTGAGTTGTTAACTGATGACCGAGTTCACAGTTTTGGGTGAACTGTCATTTTAAATAAAGTTGTGTTCTCCTAGACCTAGAGGAAAATGGTGTCAACACTGTAACGTTTCTCTTGACGGTTGTCTATAAGTCTATAGCAATTGTTATTAATGACAGCCCTGTCTTTGTATTCATTTTTATTTTTTTGCCCCATGTATCTGAAAATGTTTTGAATCGTGACTGTTTCACAGTGAAGTTTATCTTTGTGACCACTATTTGGTGCAACATCAGTATTGTACAAGTTTTCTTTTTTCTGCCTGTTGCTGTTTAAAACTAAAACGTGTTCCACAATACAAGCACTTTCAATGGTGCTTTACACATTGTTTAATTGATGTCATAATATTTTTGTCTTCACCAAGGCAGACACAAGCTACTGAACGCACTTTTAAGAATGTTTACATGAGGTCAAAATAAACCATGTTCAATTTGTATATATTGTATTGTGCTGGATTTATTTGCTACTAAAAATAGGCCTATGCTATTATTCTTTAGAAATTTCTGCATAACGGATTGTCCGTTTATGGTACAGAAGATAATGTAAATATACAGAATTTTATGTTTTAAAGTTGAAGGAAATGTCTGTGAATTTAACGGAAAATGTCCTGGTAATTTTCTGCCAGTACATTATCCGTATTTTTTATTTTTTTTATTTTTACTGTATATATATATATATATATTACACTAACATTACATACCACTAGCATCATCTATTCTTTTCTTTTACATTTATTTATTATTTAAAAATTAATACTGTATAGGCTAACTGAGACTTTGAATAAAAGCATCTACGAAATAACTAAATGTAAATAAATATTAAGCTTTGTCAGTGAGCAACAGGGCCGTGCAGAGACCTCTGGAGGGGCAGATGCTCAAAGTATAAAAGGGGCACATGGAACACACTTTTAATAGGGCTGTGCTGCTTGCTGATATGTGTATTGAAATGGATGCTTCTGTAGTGATACAGCAGCAAATGCCATGACGCAGGTTTGAAAAAGAAACACAGAACAGAAAAGACCATTTTAAGTTTAAATGTTAAAGACATTTTTGCACCTCTTAACTACTCTGGAATTATATTATTGTTGTTGTTGTTGTTGTTGTTGTTGTTGTTATTGTGTTTTCAGGGTATGGTGGTTTTGCTGTTGTAAACACTACTGTTGTTGTTGTAGAAAAACAATATTCCTGTCTTATTTAAAATAGAATTCTATTCTAATCCTGTTCTGAATGTATTCATTTTTTTGAATGATAATGATTATAAAAACAGGATTGATAAGTATAATTCGGAGGACGAATCAAAAAAAAATGTATACTGAGAAAATCAGTATAAGCCTGTTTTACCAGTGTTGTGATAATTATTTTTAAGGCACTCTACGTTTTTTTTATATAAATACTGTAATAATAATAGTTCAAAGTATGAATAGTTTTTAGTAAGATAACATTAAAAAAAACAAGGCACCTCGAAGCGCTTTAAACTTTTCCCAATTAAACAGCAAGAACGAAAGAGAACAAGCACCTTTGTTTGAATTGCTGTGTGTAGAACTACGTTAGCTGCATTTTTAATATTAATTTTAATAAATGTAAATTCGTCCCCGGCACTTTATTCAAGCTCGAGCAGGTGTTTTCGCATAGAGGTTTCTAGATTTAAATCTAGATTTAAATTAAAAGAGACATGACCTGACGTTTTATTCGTATCCAAAATGAGGAGATATGAATATCAGGAGAGCTGAACACTCTCGTGCAGTGCATGTTTAATTCATACTCGAAGCCAGAGGGCGCTCTAGCGCAGAAACTTTTGACGTGCATATGGACAAACTCACGCGGCTATCGCTGTAGCTGAGCTGAATAAAAAGCAGAAACGTTTTTACTGATGAAACGTTAAGACAATAAAAGATTGCGAAAATATAGGGTTTATGTGTGTTTTTCCAAGTTATCTTCAGGTAATAAATAAATAAACTATATGAAAAATGCAGTACTGATTGACATATCATTTAGTACAGAAACTATAAAATATATTTCCTGAATTATTCTGTGATAAAATGGGAAAAGGGTGTTCGTAGTAGCCTTTATAAACCAATCATAAAATTGTCATTAGGAAAACATTGAACAAAAATATTGTAGCCCCTTGCTGCAGCTAACCGTGCTTCCACAGGTTACACACAGCAATATAAACAACAGCTGTGCATGATCTCTTCACGCCATTCTCATAAAATAATAATAATTCAATAATATAAGTTTACAAGCACACCGCTCCGCTGAGAACTCCACTTACCGGCAGCCGCGGACGTTATTGAAGGCATCCTAAGGTGTCTGAAGGTGAGGGATTGTCCCAGATGAGATCGTCAGGTGAAAGGTCATCATGTGGATAAGTTAATTTACCGCTAAACTATTATTAATTAATTTTACTAATAGTTAGACTGGGCAGGCCTTCACAAAAGGGCGTTTAATCACAAAAAAAAAAAAATATATAATAATAATTGCCTTGACAAAAGGGCACTTTTGGCATCAAGGGGAAAAGGGGCAGGTGCTCAAGCACCCCCCCTCTGCACGTGCCTGGTGAGCAATATATCGATCAGAGAAATTATACTACAGATTATATGAGTTATGCTCTAGTCTAGTCAAATGTCATTCATGTTGTGATTTGTGAGAATAATTACTTAATGTAAACAAATGAAATTTCTATCACAACATTTGTGCTTATTTCTGTAAGATGTTAAAAGAAAAATTTTCTTTTAAAGATGGGTTTTACTTTAAGAATTGCATATGACTGCATGTGACAGAAATAAAACCATATGAAGTCAAAAGGTTCTGTTTCTTTTAAATTATTTTCTCACTTGGGTTTCAAACATGGGATCATAACATTTTATTGATTTGATTGATCAGTTTCAGTTTCACTGTAAGAACATTTATCACAACAATACACTGAATAACCACAAGCATACAATGTTAAAGTATTATTAAATAGATTGAAACATTTAGGCTATTTGCAATTAAACATGAGTAGGCCTATTTATTAGTATTACAATTAAAAGTGATACGTAGCACAACAATTCACAGCGCAAAATAATTAATAAAAGGGCATGTGTGCTGTTTATTATAAAAAGAAAAGTATTTTTTAAAAGACGATTTTTGCCAGCTAAAAGCCCTTGGTGTGTATACTCGCTCGTCCAGTAGGTGGCGGTAATGCGCCGTCAGATGGTTTTGCCAGCCTCTATCATTAAACACCACGAAGAAGCGCGAGAGCGAAGCGGCCGTGAACATGGCGGATAACAGGGAGAAAGGTTTACAAGATTACAGAAAGAAATTACTGGAGCATAAAGAGATTGACGGACGCCTCAAAGAGTGTAAGTCTGATTAATTTCTATGCACTTCAGGCTGATATTGCTCAGTTTGGCAGCTTCTCCGGCTGCTGTTTGCTTTATTTCGGCTGTCTGTGCTGTAAGTCGCTTTGTCATGCAGTGCTGAAATGAATTAGCCGCTAATGGTAACAGCAAATGTTAACAACGGACACCTATTAAATTACTAAATAAAGGCACACGGCATGCTTTTAAGTGTTTTAGCTGTATTTTATAACATATACAATTAAAAACAGTAATTTCTTAGTTATTCTCCATGAGGAAACACTCACAATAAACCTTTAGCATCTCTGATACATGAAGCAGATGAAACTTTTACCACATTTGTACATTAAATAAACACTTTATCGCTTCATATTGTCCTGAAACCTCTGTTTCAGTGAGAGAACAGCTGAAGGAGCTCACTAAACAGTATGAGAAGTCTGAGAATGATCTGAAAGCTTTACAGAGTGTGGGACAGGTAAGATCTCAGCAAATCTGTTACAGTTTTATTATTTCCGCAGTAAATGAGCTAGATATCTGTATTAATTATGGTCTGATCGATTCGTTGTTTTTTTAGATTGTCGGTGAGGTGCTGAAACAACTGACAGAGGAGAAATGTAAGTCCAGATCAACTTTATTCTGGTGTAGTTGATAGTCTAGTCTTGTCTAATGCTGCTCTGTTCCTAAAGTTCTTCTTCTATTATAGTTATTGTCAAAGCAACTAATGGCCCACGTTATGTGGTTGGATGTCGCAGACAGGTGAGCATATTGATTGTACTTTATAATTCATATTTTTGTGACTGCCAAGTCATTTGTCTTACCTAACCTTGTATTGTTGTTTCAGCTGGATAAAACCAAGCTTAAACCAGGCACTAGAGTGGCTCTGGACATGACGACTCTCACGATCATGAGGTAAGAAGAACTAAGAAGTTCAATCTCATCAAGAATGTTTAGCTCTGCTTGTGCTCATAGATGCCAGTCTAGGTATGTTTGTGAATCTGAAATTGCCTTTAATATTCGGTATGTTTTTTGTTAAGGTATTTGCCTCGTGAAGTGGATCCTCTAGTGTACAACATGTCTCATGAAGATCCTGGCAGCGTTTCTTACTCTGAAATCGGTGGATTATCTGAGCAGATCCGTGAGCTGAGAGAGGTCAGAAAGACAATAGCATAATATCATTATCAGCTGATGAAATACACTGTTCAAAAGTTTGGAATAATTAGAAAAAAATCTTACCGATCCCAAACATTTAAAGTCTTTATATTGACAATCAATTTATTTATTTTTATTATTTTTGCTGATATTGGGCCTCATTCATGAAACACGAGCAGAACGAATCTTTGTGTAAATCGTCCGTAAAGCTGTTCTGACATAAATTTTCGGATTCATGAAAATGTTCGTATTTTCAAAACGTTAAGTTAGTTGGTACGAAATAAATGTACACTTTCTCCAATGTAAATGGTGCGTAAAACGTTCTGTTCTTTTTGGCAAACTGATGACACTGAATTTTGATGCACTGCCATCATAATATTTTATAAGTTCGTTGGCTCAGTATTTTATTTTTTGTTGTAGCTGAGAGTTGATAAACTGTTTAGCTCCTGTTTAGCTTTGGGTAGAACGTAGCGCTTGTCACTGTCACTTTTTAGCCAGCCGTCCAATCAATGGAGGAGGGGGAGGGACAAATACCACACCGACCAATCATCCTACTCGTACAACAACTGAACAACAATAGAGAAGTTAATATTACTGGTTACTGCATTTTTATATTCAGTAATATTCTTCTAAATGAGATACTAGTAATACGTTACTGCCGTGGATATTCTACTTCATAGCAACCAAATCGACAGCTGGAAAAAACTTTTTTTTTTTCTTTTTTTTTTTTACAGTCTATGGGAAAAACGATGTGCCGTTCTCAAGCGCCGCCAGCTGGCCGCTTTCAGAAGAGCACCTGTCATTTTTCAGGTGGCTAAAAACTCTTTGGTGGACACACGTTATTGAATATTTATTGTTAGCCATATGGCCTATTAGTCTTTTTTTTTTGCATTTAGGCAATATACTGGAGCCAAACTTGAGAAAGTAGACCAGAATATTCCATTGCGTTCCTGGACACGAAATTTGCGTAGCAGTAATTCATAGGCGCCGGGATTGTTAATTGTGAATGAGCGTGCACGAGCGCCCTATTTACGAATGAATGGAATTCATTAACATACACATGTTTAACTATCAAATCAGACGTTTACGAAGCGTTTGTGAATCCAGAGGAGATTTTTCGGGAAGGTCCGTTTTACGCGCAAATTACTCGGAATTTACTCATATATTTACGAATGTTTCATGAATGAGGCCCAATGTGTGCAAATGTGCTCTTGTTACGTGTTTAAATAGGAAGAACATGCCAAATCACTTCTTTTCTTTTTTTCCGATTTCGATCATTTTCATATATCTGGTTAGAAATCTGATACATATCCGATACTCAGTCACCTGATATATGTCCAACTTATTTTGCGATTTCATGTCATTTAATATTCATTCTCACTACATATGTTTATGTCTGTGCATGTAAATACTGTAAAGCATGTAAAAAATGTTTGGTTGCGTTCATGAAGATTACGACTGGAGTTCTTGCTCCGCTAGGCTTGATAGAGCTGATCGTGTCAATATTTTAAACGTTCACGCATGTCTGAATGTAAACAGACAGAATATGTATTTAAAGACTGGTTCTGTGCATTACACCTTGACCTTTACTGAACTCATTGACATGTCTTGGTTATGACTGAATGATTGTATTTTGTAGGTAATTGAGCTGCCTCTGACCAATCCTGAGCTGTTTCAGAGGGTGGGCATTATTCCTCCCAAGGGCTGCCTGCTGTATGGACCGCCAGGTAAGTCAAGCTATTATGCTTCGTTGGGCAGTTACTTCAGTTAATTACTGATGTGTATGTGAAATAGTACGTTTTCACACAAAGTGCTTAATTTTTAAAGGCACTGGAAAGACCCTTCTTGCCAGAGCTGTGGCCAGTCAGCTGGACTGCAATTTCCTGAAGGTATGTTGATTTGGATGCTATAAACAGTTTGGCTCGGGTCACACTGACACACTTGACACAGGACAACTGCTATGCTGTAAGGTCATAGTGTTGAATAAAACGTTGTTTATCAGGTGGTGTCCAGCTCCATTGTTGACAAGTACATTGGTGAGAGTGCCAGACTCATCAGAGAGATGTTCAACTATGCCAGAGACCATCAGCCATGCATTATCTTCATGGATGAGATCGATGCTATTGGTAATTCAGCTCACTGCAGTCCAAACCATTCTTATAAGCATAATGGAAATTCAGTTGTTCTTAATTGATTTAACACATACTTTCTCTTTAAAGGTGGACGTCGGTTTTCTGAAGGAACCTCTGCAGATAGAGAGATCCAGAGGACACTGATGGAGGTATGGAGGTGGTTTGTAACTTACCTTGTGAATGAAGCTTATGAAATTAAGCTTAACAAAATGTTTAAAATTAAACTAAAATGAATGCTTAATTATTTGAATTGAAATCTTCCAATATATCAATGTACAAGCAAAAAAAAAAAAAAAAAAAAAACTAATTGGAGCAAATATTTCTGTCAGCTGTTGAATCAGATGGATGGATTTGACACTCTGCATAGAGTCAAGATGATCATGGCCACCAACCGGCCAGACACTTTAGACCCTGCCCTGCTGCGTCCTGGCCGACTGGACAGAAAGATCCGTAAGTTTGACTCTTTCACTATCATTCAGTGACTGTGGTAAATCTTAAGCAATTTTTTATTTTTCCCAACGTACAGACATTGAGTTGCCCAATGAACAGGCTCGACTGGACATCCTGAAGATCCACTCTGGACCCATCACCAAGCATGGAGAGATGGGTGCGCTTCTGGCTTTTCTGGTTTGGTTTTTACAGCTGTGACTTTTTTTTGGAAGTACTTCCTTTTTCCTCTCTCATCACATTTCCTTTTATTTCCAGATTATGAAGCCATCGTCAAGCTTTCAGACGGTTTCAATGGAGCTGATTTGAGGAATGTGTGCACTGAAGCTGGTAAGAAATGTCATATGCATTGCAATGTGCAAATCAAGGAGTCCTAATAAAGCATTAAAGGAATGGTTAATAACTGTTGATAAATTATGCACCATGCTTATATAATTAGGGCTGCAACTTTTGATAATCGATTAATCTGTAGATTGCCTATGATTAATCAGATAAAATGTCCACATTTATTTTCAGTATTTTATTTTAAAAAGTTATTCTGCATCCTGTCCAATGTTGCCCCCCATACAATGTGTAAATTGAAGGCTATGAAAACAACTATAGTATAGATTGATATTTATGTAGAAAAAACTTCATGTGCAATACAATTATAAAAAAACATGAACATTCTTAAATTTTGCCCACTGTAATAAAGAACATCAAAAGCACAGACTAAACACAGTCACTCATCTGAACATTGTATTTATATTACCTTCATACCCCATTACAACAGTCCCTTTACAGTTACTGCTCTCATTAAAATACAATTAGTTGTTTCATGTAGCATTTTAAACATGCAAAGTCAGAATTGTAGTGTTCACTTTCTATTGCGATCTGTATGTTTGGTGCTCCTTCTGTTAAGTTTAATGGACTCACTCGTGTAACTTTCTAACATTTACACACAAACTGTCAAATGTTAGATATGCACCCAGACAGTTCAAGCGTTCTTAGATTCTTAGTAGTTTGAAGCACTGAATATGAAGCCTATGTTCAACTAGGGTCGTGCACTTTTTCTGCAACAAAGTGACCGTCGGATGTTTTTTCATGAACAAATGCGATTCATCAAATTCAATAATCGTGTTCGTTGATTTATCTACTTTATCGATTAGTTGTTGCAGCCCTAAATATAATGAAACATTTTTAAAACACATTTTGTCAGTATTTGCAACTTTTTTTTTTAATAGCTGTTAGTGGAAATGTTTTGGGTCTAATAGCATGACGCTAACCAGCCAAACCTTGAACCTTTGAGCTTCTAGAATTCCCACTGTATGACCTCTCCTCATTTTTGTCCAACAGGTATGTTTGCCATTCGTGCCGACCATGAGTACGTGACTCAGGAGGATTTCATGAAAGCTGTGAGGAAGGTGGCAGACTCTAAGAAGCTGGAGTCCAAACTGGACTACAAGCCTATATAAAATAACTGTTTTTTTTTTTTTTTTTTGTGCAAAGTATAAATGTGAGGGGATTTCGGTCAGTAAACAGTATACTGTCCATGGACACAACACTTTTTTTTTTTTTTTTAGTTACTGCAATAGTTTTTTTTGTCAACATTTGAAAGCATTCTGATGTTCCATTTCCATTACTACCATCAAGTGACTTCAGCTGTTCAGTTAATGCATTGTTTACCCCAATTTGATAAAAATAATATTTACCTGTTGGCCAAGTGTAGACTTTTATGATCTCTTTAGAAATCTGTGTGATCAGTTATATAAACTGTGTGTGCCTGGCCTGCTTTTACACATTATTAAAGTCAACGATTAAAGAAATAAATAAAATAAACTACCACAGTATTGCTGTATCTCTCAAAATCCTTTGGTGGGAAGAAAAATCCACAATGATTCCTTCTGAAATGTGTATTTGTTAGTTTAACCAATATATTGAAAATAAAAATAAATATTCTATTCAACTTAAAATGTCTGTTAAACATCTTACAAGCACACTCAACTTCAAAAGCCTAAAATTGACATAATTCTGGAAGAGTTCATACTTGGGTTTAAAGGTCAGCTGCCTGCATCTCTGTCTTGAAGATGCTACATTTCCTTTTTGAGTTTAGCCTTTCCAGCAAAGGCTTGCTTTTAATACTTGGTTTACACAGGTTTAGTCTTCTGTTAAGAAGTCCTCCTCTTCCTCCTCCTCATCACGAGCTGGTCGGTTAGCCAGAGCAAAAGATTCAAGGACAAACGCCCGGCAGATCGGACAGTGCTGGAAGTGGCACACGCAGCCGTTGCATACGCATGCATGTCTGCATGGCAATAGCACTCTGTTTATCGGTGCATTCTGACACACCACACAGTCCCTGCCTTGGGTATCAGGCCACTCCCCTTCTGAATCAGACTCCTCCCCCTTCTCACCTGGCCTTTCAGGCTGTGGCTCCGCCCCTTGCGTGCTAGTCGAAGGCTCTGTGGTTCCAGACAGGTTGCTGTTGTCTGCTGACATGAAGAGAGGCTGTGGAAAAAGAGTAGTTTTAAGCACACAATCCCGCTCTAGACAAGGCACTTAATTAACGGTATATAATTAAACACTGTCCCATTTTGCTTTAGGGACACTAGGTGATGAAGGTTAAGTGTGATCAAAATGAGCATACAAAAACTGATCCCAGAACAGTAGAAAATGACAATGTTGTGAACACGTTTTCATACCTTCAGATCGTACAAATGCCCTTGTGCCGTGAGGAGATACTGAAACAAGATTCTCGCAGAGAGTGTGTATTTGTCATCAGGAACGTGCAGCACTGTCACACTGGCCACCTAGAAAGACAACAGAATAATGGACTTCATCTTGTCCCATCAAGCAAATGAAGAAGAAAAGACTGCTGCTTACAATATTGTAGTTGTCTCTGGTTTCCGGATTGGCCAGCGTCAGCACAGCCACCAAGGGGTATCGATCCCGGGGGAGCAACCCAAAATCCGTTACTCCGAGACCTGGAGGCATCTGAGTGAAGTACTCTTCTTTTTCTTCTTTATGTATACTAATGCTATGTTAAGGACAAAGCTTGAAATTGTGTTCCATCATATTAATTTAAAAATGTTTTATGTCACATAGGGGAGAGTGGGAGACATGTAAAATCAGGCATGTGATCAGCTAGAGACAAAAAAGAAGGAAAATCTGACCACGCCCCAAGCCACGCCCACAAGCCACACCCCCAGCACTTATTAAAAATATATATTTTAGCACATTAAAAGATATATCTTATACTGTAAGAATACATACTATTGTCCTGTAAAAAATAAAAAGCAGCACTTAATCATGATAACAATATAATATATGATAATAAAGTACTATAATATATTATAGTAAAGTATATAGTATATAGAATTTGTTATTATTATTAAAGTACCTGCCAAAAGTTTGGAAACATTACAATTAATGATTCTGAAATAAATATTTTCTGCTCATCAAGGCTGAATTTATTTGATTAAAGTAAAAAAAAAAAAAAAAGCAATATTGTGAAATATCTTTACAAATTTTACAAAAGTTTAAAATTTTAATATATTATAAAATGTTATGTTATTCCTGTGATGCAAAGCAGAATTTTCTTCATCATTACTACAGTTTTCAGTGTCGCATGATCTTTTAGAAATCATTACAATTTATTTGACTCATTTCTGATTATTATCAATGTTGAAAACAATTTTGCGGCTTCATATTTTGTGTGGAAATGGTGATACACTTTATTTTTCAGGATTTTTTTGATAAATATGAAGTTTAATGAACAGCATTTATTTGCATTTATCAAATATATTAATTAAATTTGTTAATGCATTTATTAAATAGAAATCATTTTAAATGTCTTCACTCACTTTTTTATCATTTTCATGCATGAATAAAAGTATTCTTTTATCTCTCTTTTTTAAATCTTATACAAATGTTTGAGTGGTATCATTGTTTCCACAAAAATATTAAGCAGCAAAACTGTTTTTAACATTGATAATAATGAGAAATGTTTCTTGAGCAGCAAATCAGCATATTAGAATGATTTCTGAAGGATAATGAGACACTGAAAGTTCTCTTTGTAAACAACAACAGATTTATAAACGTTTCTAATGACGAATGTTGCGTTCCTAAATGCAAATTAAAGCGACTAAACACAGTACTGTAACAGCAGACACGTAGCGCGTCAGACTACAGCCTGTTATATAATTACATCACAACCGTTGGGAGTTTTATGACAGCACTAGCAATCTCAAATTCTCACCGCCATTCATAAAAAAGTCACCGGGTCGAGTAACACGCTTCAGCGCTGAATCTACTCGCGTTTGGCGCTTTGAATCATTTGAACGCTTTTAACTGTCCTGCAGATGACGCCGCGAGCTCGTGCAGCGCCTTCAGAACCATTCCGTCCATGTTTTAGAAAACAATCTTTTCGCAGTTTATTTAGGTAATAGCTCAAGGCCATTTGCGCGATTTCAATCATCATGCAGTAACCAACCAAACCCCCCCTCAAAAAAAAAAAAAAAGCTCGGATCTACACGAATCACATGGGTCGTGCCTCAGAGGTCGGAAAATACGGAAATCCGGAAAAATCACATCCCTGAAAATGCATTTTATCACCATATATTTAGGAAGTCATATACAGATGCATATACAGAGAACTGTCCTGCCGCATTTGCAATTTCTGAATATTACACCCTTTCCTGGCTGGCTTATAAAAATGTAAGCAATGTGATTGTGCTTGCAAATTATATATATATATATATATATATATATATATATATATATATATATATATATATATACACACACACACACACAAATGTAATTTGTATGTATATATATATTTTTCTCATTTCAGTTAATGGCACACATCCAGAAATACATTTAGACATATTAGTTTTACTTCCATCTATTTTTTTCTTTACCTCGAGGACAATTTAAGTCAAAAGTGGCAGAGTTTCCCTCATTCTCCCCTGTTCTGTTGCAAAGATAATGTGAAATGTTATTACAGAGCTATTTCTAAGACAAATGAAGAGGATACTTGAAGCTTTGGTGGTGAAGGTAGCTTAAGTCCAGAGCCTCTTGAAACAGCTCTGGTGTACGGAGCCGGAGCCCGTGCTGGTGACTCTGAAGGGCCGCCTGGAGAGCCTGGACCCCACAGCCCCAGAAACAGCTGAGGACACAGTCTTCAAGACAGTACGGCCACAAACTCACACCCTCTGACATAACAAGAAAACACATACACTTACTGACCACATTTTACTCATTTCATATTGATTCAACTTTATTACTGTTAATTCCTCACCAGTTACTGTACCAGCCGTAGAGTCCATCTCCAAAGAGAAGGGATTGGTCACCTGCACCATCTTCCTCTCAGGAACAGGTGTTAAAGATTCAGTGTCATCTGAACTGCGTAAAATGACCGGGACATCAAATCCAAACCTTGACAGACGAGGCCAAAGTTAGTTAGACAAAGATTAAGAATGTAACCACCAACTTCTGCTTTTAAGAGGGAACTAGATAACTAGAGATGCCATATTAAACCCCAAAACATCAACTTCACACCTTAAAGAAGTCCATCCTTAACCAAAACCATCTAACACTGGACTAAAACGATTCATGAGTTTATCTGATCAATATGAACTCACCAGCCCAACACAACAGCCACAGTGATAATGAAACATACTGATATGACAGTAATGTAAAAGAGAGGAGAATACTCGTACAACATCACTAAAAACTCCGCGGCCATTATTAAAATGTTGCATTAATACAATGCGCATAAATGTCGGTACGTCTGATAAAATAAATACTTTTATAAAGTGCGGTAGTCTTGTATCCTATGCTGTCTTGCGTTGGGCTGTCACCCTGCAAGACTCACAAACGTAAACTTCCGGTTGTGACAGCCGCTACGGTGATCCGGAGGTCCAAATCCGCACATGACTCCAATACCGTCACGCATAGGGAGGAGCGTTACAGCAAGATAGTGAAGGGAAGTCCGGTTCAGTCCGCGAATCGGCTCTTTCGAACAAATCACTTCAATGAACCGGTTCAAAAATTATTCAGTTTTGGTTACGTCATCACGTAACGCAGCGTCATTTTTTGATGTAAAATTGCACCGTCGTTCAAACCTTCTTCTTCCTCTTTTACTCTTTTTTTTTTTTTTTACAGTCTATGGTTCAAACGCAAATACCGAACATTATACACTAATGCATGCAAAACTAAAGCAGAGCAATATTTTATTACATGAAAATGATCTATTCTGTATCTCTCAATAAGTAATGCCAAAATAAATGCCAAGTTGATTCATATAGTTTTCACAGAAACAGTTTATGCTTTTTAAAGTATATCACGTTTTATATTACGTTTTTGTTTATTAATAAGGTTGTTGCATTTTTAACCAAGCTTATTAAAACAACGTTATTTAGAATAGGCCTGCTGCCTACTTATATTATTTAATCCACATAAAGATAGACTATAAACAGTCTAGCATATTCCAGTCCGCTATAAGACAGAAATAATATGTGATATTTCAAAAAACAGCAACGGTTTAACGAGGACTCGAGAACCGCTCGGTCGTGGACGACTCGTTCAGACTGGTTCTGTGAACAAGTTCAACCAATTGATTAAAAAGATCCGACTCAACAGAAAGATTCGTTCACGAGTCGGACAGACGCCTCGAGAGCAAGAGGGGCTCCACAGAGAAAAATACAGTCGGCATATTTATGGAAAGTGAACAGTTTGGCGTGTAAGTTGAGGACTGAGCGACTGAATTCGCCGTTATTTAATGGAGTTTCAAATCCAGCGTGTGTGATTGTACAGATGCTGGCCGCTCCGGTCGCGCCGGGGGAAGGAGAGGTTTTGACATCGTTAGATTTGTTGTTATTATAATCAGCTGACTAGTGCTGGAGCTCCGTTTGCTGTTTTCTAGAAAGCGGCGACAGCGATGAGCGCTTGTCAGGACAAACCGTCATTGAGTTGTTCGCAAAGCAGGGAAAATGTCAGCGGTGAATGGGGAAGGATGGAGGATGCGTTTGCGTCCTGCTTCGACGAACCCACGGGCGACGCGATACGCGCCGGGATGGACGCGGTGCAGTCGGGTATAGACGGACATCTGCCGCTGCCCCGAAGCCAACTGATGCTAGGCCTGGTGGAAGAGGGTTTCGCCGGCTATCATGGCCGACTCGGTTCCGATCCGGACTCCGATTATCTCGACATCACCGAAGATCCCAACTACAGCGAAAATGACGGGAACGTCGCCACGAAAAAGCGTAACCGCTCCAACAGCTCGCGGCATCGCGGGGAAGTTGTCACGGAGCTCGGACCCGAGGAGGTGCGCTGGTTCTACAAAGAGGACAAGCGGACCTGGAAACCGTTTGTCGGACACGATTCTTTGAAAATCGAGGTGGCTTATCGCAAATACTGCGAACTTAATCCGAACGAGGTCAAACGGAGTGATGCGGGTGAAGAAGCGGAGGATTTATTCGAGTCACCATCGGGATGTGAAGCACCGGAGGACCGGAGACAGTCGGCGGCGCTGGCAGCGCAACCGGTAACCGAGAGCGCGGAGGCTGGATACTCAACGGAAGAGACGGAGCTGGATTCAGAAAGCATCAACGTGGACGCAGTGTGCGTCCGTGGAGGACTCTACGAGGTGGACATCAACAAGAAAGACTGTTATCCTGTGTACTGGAATCGTGAGTAGGCCTATTTTTACAAGCTTACATTAAAGAAAACAACATTTTATTTGGAAAACCAAAATAGATGTTTTGCAGAATGTTCATACAGCTCTTATACATACATTCAAACCAAAATGTATTCTGACACCTTCAACATTTCTCACATTATCACAGTTTATTCGCTATAGCTTAGAAAATGGTAATAAGAACTCAAGAGTTAAACTGTGTCAGAACAAATTCATCTTGATAATGTCAGATAACTTTGATAACAAAACATGGTCAGGTCAAAGTGTCAAATCAAATTTTTGGTCCCAAATTTTTATCATTTTTACTGTTAGTCCACTTTTGGGTGTAATATGTCACAGTTTACGTTTTTTTCTATCCTCACTTACTTAAATTAACTATAGTGTCCTGCACCCACTTAAAATATCAAAAATTATATCTGGTGTCTGAATATTTTTTTGGTTTGATTGTATAACAATATTTCATGGTTACTTGAGTCTGTCAAGCTCCAAAAGCACCATGAAAGTATCCTAAAAGTAGTAGTACATAATTCATTGTGTGAAATGATAATATAATGATAATCTTGTGTGAGAAAAAAACAAACAAACTGAAATTTAACTAATTATTTGCCAAAAAAACAAACAAACACTGCCACAACTCTTAAATCTCAATGAGCTCAATATTCAAACTTGACCCTGAAAGTCATTGCATCAGATTTGATGTCAGTCTCGTTAGATTGAATGTGGTTTCTATCGAATAACAACATACATTACGGTCTGTTCCTCAAATGGATTGCACTAGTCCTTTCGGCTACTTTACTAATGGAGCATTACAGTGTAACATCTCCTTTTGTGTTTGTAATAACATATGTAATAATGGCAGAACTTTTATTTTAAACTTTTTATTCAAAGGTACAGACAGATTTCAGTGAATTTTTGTGGGCGAAATCAATCAATAGGAATCAGATATTTCACATGGTGAAAAGGTGAAAAGTTAAGGGTGTTGGTCACACTTACAGGTGCATCTCAATAAATTAGAATGTCGTGGAAAAGTTCATTTATTTCAGTAATTCAACTCAAATTGTGAAACTTGTGTATTAAATAAATTCAATGCACACAGACTGAAGTAGTTTAAGTCTTTGGTTCTTTTAATTGTGATGATTTAGACTCACATTTAACACAAACCCACCAATTCACTATCTCAACAAATTAGAATACTTCATAAGACCAATAAAAAAAAAACATTTTTAGTGAATTGTTGGCCTTCTGGAAAGTATGTTCATTTACTGTATATGTACTCAATACTTGGTAGGGGCTCCTTTTGCTTTAATTACTGCCTCAGTTCGGAGTGGCATGGAGGTGATCAGTTTGTGGCACTGCTGAGGTGGTATGGAAGCCCAGGTTTCTTTCACAGTGGCCTTCAGCTCATCTGCATTGTTGGGTCTGGTGTCTCTTATCTTTCTCTTGACAATACCCCATAGATTCACTATGGGGTTCAGGTCAGGCGAGTTTGCAGGCTAATCAAGCACAGTAACACCATGGTCATTGAACCAGCTTTTGGTACCTTTGGCAGTGTGGGCAGGTGCCAAGTCCTGCTGGAAAATGAAATCAGCATCTTGTCAGCAGAAGGAAGCATGAAGTGCTCTAAAATTTCCTGGTAGATGGCTGCGTTGACTGTGGACTTCAGAAAACACAGTGGACCAACACCAGCAGATGACATGGCAGCCAAAATCATCACTGACTGTGGAAACTTCACACTGGACTTCAAGCAACATGGATTCTGTGCCTCTCCACTCTTCCTCCAGACTCTGGGACCTTGATTTCCAAATGAAATGCAAAATTTACTTTCATCTGAAAAGAGGACTTTGGACCACTGAGTTCTTTTTCTCCACAGCCCAGGTAAGACGCTTCTGACGTTGTCTCTGGTTCAGAAGTGGCTTGGTAGCCCTTTTCCTGAAGACGTCTGAGCGTGGTGACTCTTGATGCACTGACTCCAGCTTCAGTCCACTCCTTGTGAAGCTCTCCCAAGTGTTTGAATCAGCTTTGCTTGACTGTATTCTCAAGCTTGCTGTCATCCCTGTTGCTTGTGCACCTTTTCCTACCCAAATTCTTCCTTCCAGTCAACTTTGCATTTAATATGCTTTGATACAGCACTCTGTAAACAGCCACACCTTTCAGTAATGACCTTCTGTGACTTACCCTCTTTGTGGAGGGCGTCAATGTTCGTCTTCTGGATCATTGCCAAGTCAGCAGTCTTCTCCATTATTGTGGTTTCAAAGAACAAGAGATACCCAGAATTTATACTGTAGGGATGGTCATTAATTGAAACTCAAATGTATATATTCTAATATTTTGAGATACTGATTTTTGACTTTCATGAGCTGTAAGCTCTAATCATCAAAATTAAAACAAAAAAACTTTTGAAATGTTTTACTTTACATGTAATGAATCTAAAATATATGAAAGTTTCACTTTTTGAAATAACTTACAAGAAAAAAATAACTTTTTCATGACATTCCAATTTATTGAGATGCACCTGTATTTGCACTGTTGACTTCTGTGTGAGCTGTAAAATTTTGTGTAAAATTGTGAGCTATAGACAATGGACCAATTTTTGCCCACTAAATTTCAGTGAGATTTCACTAATGTCACTGCACTTTAAAGGAATAGTTTACCCAAAAGTTAAAATTCTGTCATTATTTACTCACCCTCAAGTTGTTCCAACCCTGTATGAGTTTCTTTCTTCTGTTGAACACAAAAGAAGATACTTTGAAGAGTGTAGGAAACCAAACAGTTGCTAGTAGCCATTCCATAGTGTGGAAAAATGGCTATAAGCAACTGTTTGATGACTAACAATATTTTGTTCAACAGAAGAAGGGAATTCATAAAAGTTTGGAACAACATGAGGGTGAGTGAATAATGACAAAACTTTCATTTCTGGGTGAACTATTCATTTACAGCCTGCTATACACTACAATGTACAGTCTTTTATATGTACAATAAATTGTAGCCAAGACATCACGACACAATTCAGCATTGAAATCGGTTGTATATCGGTCTCGTCATTCTGTACTTGCATTCTCAATTTTAAGCTTAGTGTTCACAGTCCAAAACTAAGAAACTAACTACCATACAGACAAAAGTTCACTTCAAGAATGAACAAAGTGCTATCGATGAATATGAATTTAGGTGTTTGAGAAAACAGCACAAGCGTAAAGAAAAAGAGAAATCAATATATTGCTTTACTCTATATGAAGCATAGACTTTATTCAAGCCACAAAAATGTCATAAAAGTCATTATGTACGTGAATAACAAATATAATGCAATTTAATTAATCACAAAACTCATGAATTCATCACACTAGGCGATCAAAGACTCACAAATTTACCCTACAATAACAGAAATCCTTTTGGTCTTTGGGCTTAAATCAGATAAAATGTTTCTTCTGAAACAGATAACAATTCATACTGCCTGTATTTACAGAACAGGACCACATCCCGGTCATGAGAGGCCAGTGGTTCACGGACGGGACCTGGTTGCCACTGGAGGAAGAGGAGAGTGACCTCATTGAACTGGAGTACCTGGCCCGTTTCCGAGGCCAGCAGATGAAAGACACCTTTGACACGGAAGCGGTGGCCACCACGGTGGACAGCACAGATGGTAATAAACCATGTTACGAATAGGACTCAGGGTTAGGGAAGCTTTGTTATAGGGGTCAAGCACACAAAAAAGGCCGACTTATCATTGACGCTTAGTTCAGCTGATCTAGCGGCACGGTCATGAATGAACCACAACCCAACCCAGACATCCTGTTTGTCTCATATGTCACACATTTGAAGTAAGTCAAACACTGGTGAAATGTATACTACAGAAGGGCTATTGGCTGTCACTTGTGTTTGCAAATAGTCAAAAAGACCCTTAATTGAAATGAACTGAGCTGGTTAGGCATTACTTAACAGTCAGGTAATTTGAAACAGACGTGTTTGACTTCTGCCCTTTATTCACTTAGCCATTCACAATCTGAAACTGAGCCGGAGCCACGTGGACTGGCACAGCATGGATGAAGTGTACCTTTACAGTGATGCTACCACTTCAAAGATCGCACGGAGTGTTACTCAGAAACTGGGATTCTCCAAAGGTTTGTAACAATCTTGATTAGTAAGTACATTCTCAATGGTGTTGCTCATTAAAAAAAGACCACATGAAATGGCTTGATGAGTGCAGTATTCTGTCTTAAAGGGATAGTTCACCCAAAAATGAAAATTATGTCATTAATTACTCACCCTCATGTCGTTCCAAACCCGTAAGACCTTCGTTCATCTATGAAACACAAATTAAGATATTTTTGATGAATTCCGAGAGCTCTCTGACCCTCCATAGACAGCAAGGATCCTTACTTGATCAAGGCTCATAAACGTAGTAAAGACATGTGACATCAGTGGTTCAACCTTAATTTTAAGAAGTTACGAGAATACTTTTTGTGCGCAAAGAAAACAAAAATTACTTTATTCAATAATTCATCTCCTATTTTATATGGTTAAAGTGCACTGCCAAATATGCTGACAAAGCGTTCATGTTAAACTAAATTATGCTTTAATGTAATTTCTATTGAAACCTGTTTGACATATATTTAATTATGTGTAATTACACATTTATAATACTGCAGTTGCAATTTAGTACATTCACAATATATTTAAATGTAACATTAAGTACTACACTAGAGTAAGTAATTTTCATATGCTTTAGTATGTTAGTCAACTGAAGTAAGTGTACTTCAAAGCATAACAAAAGTTTATTAAACATAATAATTAAAAAAGTACTTTAAGGAAAACCTTTATTTCACATTATGAAGTGCACTTTTTAAAATCTCTTACCCATACTTTTCAAAATATTTATTTTATGTTCAGTAGAAGAAAGAAGCTCATATAAGTTTGGAAGAACATGAGGGTGAATAAATTATCACAGAATTTTCATTTTTGGGTGAACTATACCTTTAAGTACTCTAATATGTAACCCTGGACCACAAAACCAGTCATACTTTCTTTTCTTTATTTAAATAAGCTTTCCATTGATGTATGGTTTGTTAGAATAGGACAATATTTGGCTGAGATACAACTATTTGAAAATCTGGAATCTGAGCGTGCAAAAAAATCAAAATATGGAGAAAATCACCTTTAAAGTTGTCCAAATGAAGTTCTTAGCAATGCATATTACTAATCAAAAATTAAGCTTTGATATATTTACAGTAGGAAATTTACAAAATATCTTCATGGAACATAATCTTTACTTAATATCCTAATGATTTTTGTCATTAAAAAAAAATCTATAATTTTGACCCATACAGTTGGCTGTGCTACAAATATACCTGTGCGACTTATGACTGGCTTTGTGGTCTAGGGTCACATATGGCTTTTTATTTAATTTATATTATATTATCTGCAAGTACAATTTAACCATTCTTCTAAAATTTAAAGTACACAACAAGTGCACATTCAATAACTTTAAGCTTTTTCACAAGCAGAGTCATTATTAAAACTAAAGATAAAATGAAGTGATCTTCAATGTTACAAAGTAGCAGAGTTTCTTACTTCATGTCTGGTTAGCGTCCAGCAGCGGGACCCGTCTCCATCGAGGTTACGTAGAGGAGGCGGCTCCAGAGGACACGCCCCCTGAAACAACGCACATAGTCTTTGTGGTACATGGGATTGGCCAGAAGATGGATCAGGGGCGTATCATTAGAAATACAAGCATGTGAGTCCACTGATCACACAGCTGAATCTGCACAAAACCAGTCATCTAAACCTGAAACTAACTGATGCATTTCACTGATGGACAGGATGCGTGATGCTGCCCGCAAGATGGAGGAGAAGCACTTTTCTGACCGAACAAATGAACACGTTGAGTTCCTTCCTGTGGAATGGCGATCTAAACTCGCCCTTGATGGAGGTATTGACTGTGGACAATAATAAAAAAACAAAGTGCATTATGTTTGAAAACTATTATCATTGATAGATAGTTCATTTATGATGAAGTGTACTTTTTCAGACACCGTGGACTCCATTACTCCAGACAAAGTGCGAGGTCTGAGAGACATGCTGAACAGCAGTGCCATGGACATTATGTACTACACAAGCCCTTTGTACAGGGATGAGGTGACACACAGCCACAATCCTCCATTCTTTCATTCATTTTCTCATTATTTTTCATTTTTTCAGCTCTCTAACTCATTATAAACTAGTCATGTTTCAAAATCTAGTACATAAACATCATGCTTTTTATGCAAAGACTGTACTTAAATTATGCATAATTATGCTGCCTTCTAAAACATCTTATTTTGGCCAAAATTTAAGGCAGCATCACGTGTTCTTTTTAAAGAAGGTATTCCCATGTAAAAAAGAAATTACACATTAGCATTCTTAAAAGTTACTATGAAAATAGTATACTTATAAAATAATATATTTAAATGTGAACAATGTATTTTTTTCAGACACTTAATTGGATGCCAATTGCAATTAATTGAAAAAGTATTATAGTTTAAATTTATATTAAATGCAATTAGATGAACCTTAAAGTGCTTTTTTGACCCACTTAAGTACATCTTTGTGTAATTTTATCATTCTATTGTCTTTCAAATATGGTTAAAGTGTACAGCCAAATGTACTTTAATGTCATTTCTATTGGAACTTACATGTAATGTATTTAAATATATCACATTTTCACGATGAAGTTGCAATTTAATATATGCTAAATATATACATTTTCAGTGTAATACTGAATAACAGAGTTATAAAATTGTAATCACATACTTTACATGCAACATATATTTTAGTCAACACATCAAAATAATTGTACTTATTTTAAAGCACAACAAAAGAGTAAAACAATAAACTTTTCATTTGACATTATTACGAATTGCACTTTTTAATAGTGTGCTTAAGTGTGTTAAGAAATATAATCTTGAAGTTGTTCTCTGTTTGAGTGTGCTTAATTGGCCTTTTATTTAATTAATATTATATTATCTCAAATACGTGTATCTCTAAGTGTAATTTGTGGACCAGAAATGTTGAGTATAAAGTTCAGAAAGTATAAATAAATATAGGTCAATATTATTTTAACCAGTATGTGTGTGTGCTATGTATTTTAGCTTATTAGAGTATTTTTAGCTTAGTTACTGAGTTATCAGTTACTGAATTTCCCATGCACTTCACATGGTTTTTTTATTCAGTACCTAAGTTCAGTGTTACAAGTCTATCACTTATTATGTTCCATTCAGAATGCATACTAATTTAGAAGGCAGCTGTCTATGTAGGCAGTATACAGCATGGCAGCTGACTAGGTTTTGGAGCATAGCTATTTCACAGTCTCTTTCATGTGAAGTTTGACTAAATATCCCACTCGTACACTGAAGCACACTCTGTCCTACTATTTCCTAGTAGACAAATAAAGTGTCACAATTTGTTCATTTCATGCTCACTGCACTTGCATCCTTAGATCACCCGGGGTCTGACCAACGAGTTGAACCGACTCTACATGCTCTTTTGCAAACGCAACCCAGAATTTGCAGAGAATGGAAAGGTGTCCATCATCTCCCACTCACTCGGCTGTGTCATCACCTTTGACATCATGACAGGGTGGGACCCTGTGCGCTTTGTTCATGAAGAGGTTCCAGATGCCATGGATGCTGATGTTAGCAGACAAGAACTTCAGCTACTGGAGGATCTTCGTAACACATGCTTAAGGTTTACAACTAATTATAGTTACACTCTACACTCCCATTATATTAGTACATCTAATAATAATAAGCAGCACAATGACAATGAACATTCTAGAACTTTTTTCAGAGTTTTAACAGAGTTTTAGGGTGGCCATTTCTATGACTCAAAAAAGGAGGACACTTTGCAGGATTGCAGGATAAAAACTGAAAAATACCTTTGATTTGATTGACAAAAACATTTGATTTGATTGATTTTTTTTGATAAATTGATATCCATGGACTTTTTTTTACCTTTTATAAGGGCAAACTTCTAACCTTATTAAATGTATGCATCATCATTCATGTAAATCTGTATAGTTATTCAATAAATGCAATTACCAATCAAATTAAATCAATATCAACAAAATCTCAAGAAGCTGCATCTCAAGTTGCATTTAAATGCATTTCTGCAGACTGTTTAAAGCAGCTCAGAGATGCCATGAATGCATTTACACAATGAATGCATTTATACAATTGTATAAATTATGTGTTAAATATAAAAAAAAATAACAGTTTCCTTCAAAACGGCGGATTCATTCAGGAATGAAGAAAGTGACTTACTGATTTCATTTCCGCATACTAGTATACTACTCTTGCAATTTGTACCTAAAAGATATGCTAAAATAGTAAAAGTAGTATACTAGTATGCAGTTTCGGATAACTGTCTTAATGAATATCTTATTGAATCACTCATCCAATTTGTTCAGAAATGCTGAATCACTCAGGAACGAAACACTACCATGTTGATCGGAGATAGAAAAAAAGAAATAGACCAAAACAGTCAATACTGACAATATTGCGTCTGAAATGTACATAATGTTAACTTATTTATTAATACCATTTTATAAAGTATAAAATAGCGATATTAAAAGGAGGACAAATGAGTGTCTGCTTTGGTAAATGGACATGGTATTTCAAAACCAGACTGTCCAACCTGAAACCGGATGGATGGCCACCTTAACTTAGCAACTGCATAGCAACATGCTAACAACCACTCATCTAGTAATTGTATAGCAATACGTTAACATCCACCCAGAACACACTAGTAAGACACAACCTCTAAAATCAGTTGAGCAATCGCATAGAAACATGCTAACAGAAACCACTCAGAACACTCTAGCAACATGCTGACAAACACTCAAAACACACTAGCAACATAATAACAACCACCTAGAACACAATAGTAAGACACTAACAACCTCTCAGAAAACTGTAGCATAGCAACACACTAATAGCTGCTCAGAACACTATATTAATACACTAACAACCACTCAAAACACTCAACCACTTAAAACACAATAGCACGACACTAACAACCTCTCAGAACACTGTAGCAGCAAAGAAACAAGCTAACAACTACTCAGACCACTATATGCTAAACATGCACAACATGCTAACATCCACCCAGAACACTCTAATAGCCTCTCTGACAACAACAATCAAATAGCAACACGATAGCAATGCTCAGAACACTCTAGCAACACACTAACAACCATTCAGAACTCTAGAAACTGCATAGCAATATGCTAACAACCTTAACCACCGCAGCAACATTTAGCATGTTAGCAAGCTTAACCATTGTAACAACATGCTAAACATCCAGAACACTCTAGCAACATGCTGACAACTATTCTAAACACTAGACACTGCATATCAACATGCTAACAACCTTAACTACTGTAGCAACATACTAACAACCACACAGAACACTCTAGCAACACGCTAACAACCAGTCAGAACACTACTGCATATCAACATGTTAACAACCTTAACCACTGTAGCAACATGCTAACAACCACTCAGAACACTCTAGCAACAAGCTAACAACCATTCAGAACACTACTGCATATAAACATGCTAACAACCTTAACCACTGTAGCAACATGTTAACAACCACTCAGAACACTCTAGCAACACGCTAACAACCATTCAGGACACTATTGCATATCAACATGCTAACAACAACCTTAACCACTCTAGCAACATGCTAACAACCACTCAGAACACTCTAGCAACACGCTAACAACCATTCAGGACACTACTGCATATCAACATGCTAACAACAACCTTAATCACTCTAGCAACATGCTAACAACCACTCAGAACACTCTAACAATACGTTAACAACCATTCAGAACACTACTGCATATCAACATGCTAACAACAACCTTAATCACTCTAGCAACATGCTAACAACATCAGAACACTCTAACTAACAACCATTCAGAACACACTGCATATCAACAGCTAACAACAACCTTAACACTCTAGCAACATGCTAACAACCACTCAGTTAACAACCATTCAGAACACTACTGCATATCAACATGCTAACAACAACCTTAATAACACTCTAGCATATCAACATGCTAACAACAACCTAACACTCTACAACACTCACTCGGAACACTCTAACAATACGTTAACAACCATTCAGAACACTACTGCATATCAACATGCTAACAACAACCTTAACCACTCTAGCAACATGCTAACAACCACATAGAACACAATAGCAAGACACTAATAACCTCTCTGAACACTCCAGCAGTCGCATAGCAACACGTTAACAATAAACACTCATAACACTCTAGCAACATGCTAACAACCAATCAGAATGCTAGAAGCTGCATATCAACATGCTAACAACATTAACCACTGTAACAACATGCTAACAACCACCCAGACCACTCCTGCAACACACTAACAACCACTAGCAACATGCTAACATCCACTTGGAGCACTGTAGCAACCAAACAGAAACTTGCTAATAAACATTCACAACATCTTAGCCACTAACGTCCTGGCTGTCAGTTTTACATTGGTAGCACCACTTGTTTTCATAAGAACAAATATAGTTGTTATTTTAACTGTGATTTCTGTTGTCTGATACATTAAGATTTAGAAATATCAACCTTTACAACCCTTTTCCATTAGTTCTTAATATATTATCCATTTATTTGTTTGTCAGCTGCATTGCTTTTAGTGCTCTCCCGTTGTTTCCAATGCATTTAAGAATCATGAATTATTAAAAGGTTTTTAGTTTTGTCTGCACTCTGCTCCACAATGACAATCCCTCTGTTAATCTGGTTTATGTGATGTTCCTCTCCAAAAATTTAATTTAATATTTCATTTGCAGAATGAGGGATTTGGAGGATAAGCTTCGGCATTTCCAAACCTCATCCTCAAGACCCTCTCCAGCCCTGAAATTCAAGGTATGTTAGTATAACCGTACCCTTCCTTTCTCCTTCTCACCTCCTGTTTGTGTTTGTCTTAATCAATAAACCATGTGATTTGGGATTGTAGGTGGAGAACTTCTTCTGCACGGGATCTCCTCTGGCTGTGTTCTTGGCTTTGCGAGGTGTCCGTCCCGGAACCAATGGAACACAGGAACACATCCTACCCAAATCCATCTGCCAGAGGCTTTTCAACATCTTCCATCCCACTGATCCTGTAGTGAGTGTGATTAGATTGCAGTGTAAATATAGCTCAGGATCAGATTTCTCTTTTTACTGGTCCATATTATGAGCCAGTTGGGAAACAAAACCTAGTCTGGAAATAAAATAATAAATTCCAGCATTAAAATACATATAATCATATTAATAATTAGCTCTAATCTGTTGAAATAGTCCCTAAATTATAATTCATTCAAATGCATTCTTTAAAAAAGAACATTCATGGAACCTTTCCATTCCACAGAAGCTTCGATATAGTGGAAAAAGGTTCTTTAGATTGCTAAAATTTTCTTCACCCTAAGAAAAACGGTTCTTGTAAAAACCTTTGATTGAAAGATTCTTTAAGGAACCCAAAAAATGTTTCTTCCGTGCCTCACTGTGTAAACCCCCCTTTTGAACCGTTATTTTAAAAATATGACAAACCAAAAAAACCAAACAGCCAAGAAAAAAAAAAAGTAAATAAGACAGACATTATTGGAGTATGTTTTACAAGGAAATAATATTTCAGTCCTTCTACGTCAATGTTTCACATTCGATTTAATGTGTTACTTACCATTTCTTTGTAATTAAATGTGACATTTACTAGCAATTTCTGTGTGAAACTTGTTTCTACACCATTTTTTTTTTAGTATAGTTCCTGTTATTGTAATCAAAGATATATAATATCTGTATTAGGGATGTTCATTTTAACCGTTAACCGACCGATTAGAAGTTTGACTGATTAATACAATCAGTTAAACGGTTTAAAGTCACTTATTTATTTATTTTTTCAGTAATTTATCAAAATATTTTAAAAGGTTTGCTGCATGGTTAAAATAAGTTACGCGTATAAAAAAAATATTTTAGAGAGAGAGAGAGAGAGAGAGAAAAAACATAAGTCGCCTATAAGTCGCATTTTATTATTTCATTCAGAAATAGCCGATGCAAATTACAAACATTATAATAAACACTGTAAACATAGCTAGGCTATTTTAGTTCCCCTCACTCCACAACAAATCCTTTCAATTAACAGTAGGCTATTTAGAAAAGAACAAGAATTAAAAATGTAAGAAGCTATAGCTATATAAACGACAAACCAAAACGAATTAATTTAGGCTAAAACGAAACTGAAACAAATGTTGGGTCTCATTCGACACAAAATCAAATGTTTCCGTATTCGTGATGTATTTGAATGCCAAAATATTATTTACCTTTTATGTAGCCTAGGCCTGCTTCACTCGTGTTCCAATATCCACATAAAACTAAATGTTTTGCATAACTTCACGGCGGTGCGGTGATAATGCTTAACTGCACAGATTTTACTACATATTTAAACTGAGCAGTGTCGTTTTTTCCATATGTTTGACTGATTGTTTTTTTTATAATGATAATGAACAGGCTGCATTATTATCAAGGCAAAGCTTAACTGTGCGCGCATGCAGCGCTGGAGCAATCACTTGATTTTTCCCCCTTCTAACAGTGGACGCAAATACAACTTTTAGTCATAAAGATAACCGGAATTGTAAAAAGTTTGCTTTTATTTGTGTACATTCACAATAAAAACTAATCTTTGCGCTTTTGTAAAATAAGCCTAAAAAAATAGGATATTGCTTTCTGCTCTCTGCTTTCCTTTCACGCAGAACAAAAATTAACCGAAACTCTGCATAGGCTACTTGCACAGTTTTTCTTTCGTTTTCTTAAATTATTATTTAAGTGAAAATATATTTCTAGTATAGGCCTATTTATTCGTTATAATAGTGTATATATATATATATACTGTATATATATATACAGGGCTCTAGACTCATTCTTCCCACTGGTTGCACTTGTGCCGAACTTTCTCAGTTGGTCGCACGAGCACATGATTTGGTCGCAATTTTTTTTATTTGATTTTTTTATACAACATTTGATTAATCAATGCATGCTGATGAACTTTTATCATAGTTTATAGTTATATGGTAACGAAAGTGTTCAACATTCAACCCGTTCTTTTTCATCAGTATTATTTGTGATTTAAATTTTGTGACAGGAATTACTTTTTTCTCTTTTCGTGTGCTTTCACTCTCAAATTCACGATCTTGGTGTCACGCTTTACAAGAAAAGATAATTGTCTGTTTTGCTTATATCTATACACCTTTCACTTTTTAAGACTAAAACAAAAGATGGATTCATTGTTATTCTTAATTAAAAAACACAACAACAATAAAACAGTAGGTTACAATGATAAACTAGCTTACATAACCTTTATTAACACAAACGAATAAGACGAGGCATGGCACAGAACACATCACATGTTGTATTACACCTACTAATAAATTACAGAATGTTTAGCAAACACTGAGGAATCAAATAATAATAATATAAAAAAATAAGGAAAGCCTCCATAGTGTAACGTGAAGTAAACAGCAAAGATAACAAGCTTTTCAAAGTAAAACTAAACTGTCTGTCGCTGACAGGACTTGCATGTTTTCTCTACAAGAATACCAACATGTTCACCTTCTCTGGTTTAAGAAGCGGTCTTTTACTTTAGTTTGAAAACCAAATCCTCCGTTGCACGCACCTTCGCGCTCGTGCTGAAAGCGCCTCTCTTCACGTGATCAGTGAAATCTTTCTCCTGCTACAATGTGCTGTGGCTGGCGCGTGCGCTTTGGAGCAGTGCAGACCATGCACTCGCACAAGTGCGACCATGTCAAATTTTTAATAATAAAAAATAATAATAATTAATTTTATTTGTGGGCGCCTTTCAAGACACTCAAGGACACCTTACAATAATAAAATACTTAATTAAACAGAGGGAAAAAACAGCAACACAATAAACAATACTACAAAAAATCAATACCCAATTTACACAACTAAAATCACTCAGGATAGGCTAATCTAAAAAAATGAGTTTTAAGACGTGATTTAAAAATTGAAAGACTAAGACTATTACGTATATCTTGAGGTAAAGTATTCCAAATCATCGGAGCAATACAACTAAAGGCTCTACTTCCCATGGTAGTCAAACGTACAGATGGTACAACAAGAGTCACAGAAGCAGAAGACCTGAGGGATCGGGTAGGTACATACACATGAAGAAGTTCACTCAGATATGAAGGTGATAAATTATGAAGAGCCTTATAAGTAAAAAGTAAAATCTTAAATTGAATACGATATCTGATTGGAAGCCAATGAAGTTGCCCTAAAACTGGAGTAATATGCTCATTCAACGGTGTTCATGTAATGATCCGAGCTGCTGAATTTTGAACCATCTGAAGTTTATGAATACGTTTCTGTGAAACACCACTGAGCAGAGAGTTACAGTATTCAATTTGAGATGTAACTAAAGCATGCACGAGGACAGCAGTACCATTAACAGAAAGAGATGGTCGAAGACGATTAATATTTCGCATATAGTAATATGCGGACAGTGTAATATTATTTACATGTGCCTCGAAAGACAGAGTACTGTCAAGGATGACACCCAGACTCTTGACCTGAGAAGAAGGAGAGATAACAGAGTTGTCGATAGTAAGTGTAAAACTTCCACAATTACGCAGCTTTGATTTAGTACCTACTAATAAAATTTCAGTCTTCGCACTATTAACTTTGAGAAAATTGCATGTAAACCATGATTTAATTTCAGAAAGACAAAGCAAAAGAGAGGACGATGGCAATACTGAACTAGGCTTCGAAGATATATAGAGCTGGGTGTCATCTGCGTAGCAGTGGAAATTTATATTAAATTTACGGAAAATCTGTCTTAGAGGCAATAAATACACAATAAACAGAAGAGGGCCCAAGACTGAGCCTTGAGGCACACCACTGGTTATCTGAGATATCCGCGATTTAAATGTTTTTATTTGAACGAACTGAGTCCAACCAGATAAATATGATTTAAACCAATCATGGGATATACCAGTGATCCCAATAGAAATCAACCTCTCCAATAAAATGCTATGTGAGATAGTGTCGAAAGCTGCAGTTAAATCGAGAAGAATGAGTATTGATAAAAGTCCCGAATCTGCAGCCATTAATAAATCATTTGTGACCTTAATAAGCGCTGTCTCCGTGCTATGATATGGATGATAAGCAGACTGAAATTGCTCAAACAAGTTATTCTCCATTAAATGAGTATGTACCTGCTGAGCAACAATTTTTTCCAATAATTTAGAAAGAAAAGGTAAATTAGAGATGGGTCGAAAGTTTTCAGGGTTATTACAATCCGCACCAGGTTTCTTAAGTATGGGAGTTATGGCCGCTACTTTGAAGGATGAAGGAATAGTACCAGTAATAAGAGAAGAATGTATAATTTGAGTTATCAAGGGTAATAAAGAAGGTAGACAAAACTTGACAAGATGTGTGGGAATAGGATCTAACTGACAGGTAGTAGATTTAGATTTTTGAACACATTCAGCTATTTCATTCGCCGTAGGCAAATAAAAATTAGAAAAAGCAGTTAGAGTGGATGCATCATAAAGAGAGAAGAATGAACCACATGCCCCATTATTGGGTGTTAAATTCTTATGAATAGTTTCAATTTTATCACTAAAATACAAACCCGATTCCAAAAAAGTTGGGACACTGTACAAATTGTGAATAAAAACAGAATGCAATGATGTGGAAGTTTCAAATTTCAATATTTTATTCAGAATACAACATAGATGACATCAAATGTTTAAACTGAGAAAATGTATAATTTTAAGGGAAAAATAAGTTGATTTTAAATTTCATGGCATCAACACATCTCAAAAAAGTTGGGACAAGGCCATGTTTACCACTGTGTGGCATCCCCTCTTCTTTTTATAACAGTCTGCAAACGTCTGGGGACTGAGGAGACAAGTTGCTCAAGTTTAGGAATAGGAATGTTGTCCCATTCTTGTCTAATACAGGCTTCTAGTTGCTCAACTGTCTTAGGTCTTCTTTGTCGCATCTTCCTCTTTATGATGCGCCAAATGTTTTCTATGGGTGAAAGATCTGGACTGCAGGCTGGTCATTTCAGTACCCGGATCCTTCTTCTACGCAGCCATGATGTTGTAATTGATGCAGTATGTGGTCTGGCATTGTCATGTTGGAAAATGCAAGGTCTTCCCTGAAAGAGACGACGTCTGGATGGGAGCATATGTTGTTCTAGAACTTGGATATACCTTTCAGCATTGATGGTGCCTTTCCAGATGTGTAAGCTGCCCATGCCACACGCACTCATGCAACCCCATATCATCAGAGATGCGGGCTTCTGAATTGAGCGCTGATAACAACTTGGGTTGTCCTTGTCCTCTTTAGTCTGGATGACATGGCGTCCCAGTTTTCCAAAAAAGAACTTCAAATTTTGATTCGTCTGACCACAGAACAGTTTTCCACTTTGCCACTGTCCATTTTAAATGAGCCTTGGCCCAGAGAAAACGCCTGCGCTTCTGGATCATGTTTAGATATGGCTTCTTTTTTGACCTATAGAGTTTTAGCCGGCAACGGCGAATGGCATGGTGGATTGTGTTCACCGACAATGTTTTCTGGAAGTATTCCTGAGCCCATGTTGTGATTTCCATTACAGTAGCATTCCTGTATGTGATGCAGTGCCGTCTAAGGGCCCGAAGATCACGGGCATCCAGTATGGTTTTCCTGCCTTGACCCTTACGCACAGAGATTGTTCCAGATTCTCTGAATCTTTGGATGATATTATGCACTGTAGATGATGATAACTTCAAACTCTTTGCAATTTTTCTCTGAGAAACTCTTTTCTGATATTGCTCCACTATTTTTCGCCGCAGCATTGGGGGAATTGGTGATCCTCTTCCCATCTTGACTTCTGAGAGACACTGCCACTCTGAGAGGCTCTTTTTATACCCAATCATGTTGCCAATTGACCTAACAAGTTGCAAATTGGTCCTCCAGCTGTTCCTTATATGTACATTTAACATTTCCGGCCTCTTATTGCTACCTGTCCCAACTTTTTTGGAATGTGTAGCTCTCATGAAATCCAAAATGAGCCAATATTTGGCATGACATTTCAAAATGTCTCACTTTCAACATTTGATATGTTATCTATATACTATTGTGAATAAAATATAAGTTTATGAGATTTGTAAATTATTGCATTCCTTTTTTATTTACAATTTGTACAGTGTCCCAACTTTTTTGGAATCGGGTTTGTAATTAATAAAAGCGTGTGAATGTGAATCCTCATGTTCAGTTGTTTGCTGCTTTTAGCGCATGTAAAATGAATCCCCGGAAAACAAATGTTAGTATTTTTAACGGGTCACAGACACTTCTTCTTTCTAATTTAATTCTGTTCTAATTTAAAATAATCTTGTCGGTTAACAGTTAACGAGCGTCGGTTGTCGGTTAGGAAAAATAACCGAAATGAACATCCCTAATCTGTATATCAGTCAGGATATATAAATAACAATCAAATAAAAACAAATGGTTTCCTTTTAGGCATACAGGTTGGAACCTCTCATCCTGAAGCATTATAGTAATATATCACCTGTCCAAATTCACTGGTGAGTAAAATAATGCCTTTGCTAAATAAATGTAAAAATTGAATTCGTGTTAAATTGGAAAAAAATATTGTAAGCAAATAAAGTACTGTTTCTATAATGTACAATGCACTCTGTAACTGCATATAGTTTTGTACATTCATGTAACCGTTGATTTTTTTAGGTATAACACCACCAGCCCCACACCGTATGACCAGATCCGTCCCACTCTACTGAATCCGTCAAAGGAAAGTGCTTCTGTGTCCGATACAGAGAGCCTCCCGAGCCCCTGCACCTCCCCTCCGCAGCCCCGCAGACACTACGGCGAGTCTATCACCAACCTGGGCAAGGCCAGCATCATGGGTGAGATGGAAAGAGAGAGGTCATTAAAGGCGTCTGGAATAGTAAAACACTTGCAGGGGCGAGCAGAATGTATAGTGTGCAGTGTAGGAGTAGGATTACGCTTCCCAAATACTGAGATGATGGCAGTCTGCCTTCAATTACTGCGTATCTGCAGTTTATAGCTCTTGATTTTAGAGCGCAAAGCGATAAGTAGAAACAGCTCAGCAAAGCATTGGATCAATAGGAAGCAATTAGGAAGTGTCACAGAAACAACTGGAGATTTGTAAAACCCATGAGCAATAATATATATTATAGGCCAAAACAAAATTAACAGAAATTAACTAGATTGTATATATATTAATAGATGTGTATATAATTATAATATATTTATAATATACAGTATATAATATATTACTAGATTGTATATAACTAGATGTGTATATATTAGGGCTGTCAGTCAATTAAAATTTTGTAACTAATTAATTACAGGATGTGTCGATTAATTAATCTAATTAATTGCAAATTACATTTGGCTGTGAAAATACCCCCAAAAGATTATTTAAAGCTATTTTGGTGTTAAATGAGAAAGTATTAAGTAGACATTACAAATAGTAGCTTTAGAGAAATATTTTATTTGATTCAACATAAAATTGATTACACATAAAAGTTTAGGCTATAACGGCCTGACATAAACTATGCAACATAAAAGAAGATAATATGAGAAACATGTTTTTTTGTTTGTTTGTTTTTTGTTCATGCGATGGAAGTCATTGGTAACCAGTCAAAATAGCTTATTTTATGTTCCACAAAAAAGTAATTCAGGTTTGAGTAAATTATGACATAATTCTGACCCTTTTTTTTTAAATGAAATAATTCTCTAAATAAGAAACTAAAACTGCCAGCAGGTGGCGGTATATGTCTTTATGAGTCATTCATTCATTTGATTCGTTCAAACGGCTGATTCATTCAGGAATTTAAAGGCTCTTTGAATCATTCGAATCATTTTGAATCATCATCAGTGGCTTTATAGGTAATATTTTTGTTGCCAAAACTTAGCAAAAACAGACAATATTGTGCTTAAAATATAACACAGTATTAACTTCTTATTTACTGAACTGTTGTATAAAATCACATTTGCTCTCGTTTTATTCGGGACAAACAGCACTCGTGTGATATCGCTTATCATCTGATATAAATATGAGACAAAAACTCATGGAGCTTTTTTGCCCCAATATCTTGAACTCTAGGGCATAACTACATTTATGGAAATGTTGCCCTGCATCATATTTGTCAACAGTAAAATGTAAGATGATGTGCAGGTCTGGGGGCGGGGCCAGTGCGTTAACGGCGTTAAAATATTTTAAGTGCGTTATTTTTTCATAACTAATTAAGTTAACTCGTGAAACTGGCAGCCCTTATATATATATATATATATATATAAGTGCTGTCAAATGATTAATCGCATCCAAAATAAAAGTTTGTGTTTACATAATATATGTATGTGTGCTGTGTATATTTATTATGTATATATAAATACACACACATGCATGTGTATATATATATATATAAATTATATGAATATAAATATACACATGTAGATACATGTAAATATTTTCAAAATATATACTGTATGTGTGTGTATTTATGTATACATAACAAATGTACACAGAACACAACACACACATATATTATGCAAACAAAAACTTTTATTTTGAATGCCATTAATCGTGATTAATGTTTTGACAGCACTAATATACACTGTATTGCCAAAAGTATTGGGTCGCCCCCTTCTAATGAACAGTTTGACTACTTTAGTAATTTCTATGAGTACAAATCTTAATGTTAAAGCATATAATGATATTCTAGGAAATTGTGTGCTTCTAATATTATAGCAACAGCTTACTTATAGAAATTACTAAAGTAGTCAAACCTGTTCATTAGAAGGGGCGACCCAGTACTTTTGGCAATATAGTGTATAGGGTTGTCGCGATAACCGCAATATCGCAATACCGCGCTATTGACGAGCATAACCGCAGAGGAATGCAACAACCGCAGCAACCGCGATATTTCCTTTTTTTTTTTTTCTTCTCCGTAAGGTGTAACCCTTCTCGTTTTATACTTAGTGCATATGTACTGAATATTAGTAATGATAACAATGTGTACCATGCTGATTTGTACAGGTGCTCAGTAAATTTGCACTTAACAAGCCTAAACAGACAGCGAATGAGAGAGAGATCGACTGAGCGCGTGCGATTACCTGAGTCTGTCCTTCAGGCGGAGTCATGTATATTTTTGAAAACAGGTTGTCATGTCCAAGGAAAGCCAAATCTGTCTTAACATCGACGCTCTGCTGGTCAGCTGAGCCTTTAAAAGTGGCGCTCAAAGTTAAAATGATTTCAACAGCGTGTTTCATTTACATATCTCGAATGAATCAGCGTTTTTGAACGTGTAGTTGAATGAACGGTTTAAGACCCACTCAAAGACAGTTTCTTACCGCCACCGTGTGGCGCAACAATGAAACTGCACTGACTGAGACCCGTCTAGAACACGCAGGTTAAATATCAACAGAAAAAGTATCTTGTCAGTCAGATTCGAGGATCAGAACTAACTGTTATATATATATATATATATATATATATATATATATATATATATATATATATATATATAGGCTAACAATAGACCAACGATCTTATTGTCAGGTTTATTTTTGTTATGTGGACCGTTATTTTGTCATTCTCTTCTGTTTACTTCACTTCCTGTTTCAACTTCGTTTTCATTGGTTTCTGAATATGACCTTGTTACATCGTAACACATACATACAAATTATATATATATAATCTTATATACACACACATATTTATATATATATATATACAAACCCGATTCCAAAAAAGTTGGGACACTGTACAAATTGTGAATAAAAACAGAATGCAATGATGTGGAAGTTTCAAATTTCAATATTTTATTCAGAATACAACATAGATGACATATCAAATGTTTAAACTGAGAAAATGTATCATTTTAAGGGAAAAATAAGTTGATTTTAAATTTCATGGCATCAACACATCTCAAAAAAGTTGGGACAAGGCCATGTTTACCACTGTGTGGCATCCCCTCTTCTTTTTATAACAGTCTGCAAACGTCTGGGGACTGAGGAGACAAGTTGCTCAAGTTTAGGAATAGGAATGTTGTCCCATTCTTGTCTAATACAGGCTTCTAGTTGCTCAACTGTCTTAGGTCTTCTTTGTCGCATCTTCCTCTTTATGATGCGCCAAATGTTTTCTATGGGTGAAAGATCTGGACTGCAGGCTGGCCATTTCAGTACCCGGATCCTTCTTCTACGCAGCCATGATGTTGTAATTGATGCAGTATGTGGCCTAGGCATTGTCATGTTGGAAAATGCAAGGTCTTCCCCTGAAAGAGACGACGTCTGGATGGGAGCATATGTTGTTCTAGAACTTGGATATACCTTTCAGCATTGATGGTGCCTTTCCAGATGTGTAAGCTGCCCATGCCACACGCACTCATGCGACCCCATACCATCAGAGATGCAGGCTTCTGAACTGAGCGCTGATAACAACTTGGGTTGTCCTTGTCCTCTTTAGTCCGGATGACATGGCGTCCCAGTTTTCCAAAAAGAACTTGAAATTTTGATTCGTCTGACCACAGAACAGTTTTCCACTTTGCCACAGTCCATTTTAAATGAACCTTGGCCCAGAGAAGATGCCTGCGCTTCTGGATCATGTTTAGATATGGCTTCTTTTTTGACCTATAGAGTTTTAGCCGGCAACGGCGAATGGCACGGTGGATTGTGTTCACCGACAATGTTTTCTGGAAGTATTCCTGAGCCCATGTTGTGATTTCCATTACAGTAGCATTCCTGTATGTGATGCAGTGCCGTCTAAGGGCCCGAAGATCACGGGCATCCAGTATGGTTTTCCAGCCTTGACCCTTACTCACAGAGATTGTTCCAGATTCTCTGAATCTTTGGATGATATTATGCACTGTAGATGATGATAACTTCAAACTCTTTGCAATTTTTCTCTGAGAAACTCCTTTCTGATATTGCTCCACTATTTTTCGCCGCAGCATTGGGGGAATTGGTGATCCTCTTCTCATCTTGACTTCTGAGAGACAGTGCCACTCTGAGAGGCTCTTTTTATACCCAATCATGTTGCCAATTGACCTAATAAGTTGCAAATTGGTCCTCCAGCTGTTCCTTATATGTACATTTAACTTTTCCGGCCTCTTATTGCTACCTGTCCCAACTTTTTTGGAATGTGTAGCTCTCATGAAATCCAAAATGAGCCAATATTTGGCATGACATTTCAAAATGTCTCACTTTCAACATTTGATATGTTATCTATATTCTATTGTGAATAAAATATAAGTTTATGAGATTTGTAAATTATTGCATTCCTTTTTTATTCACAATTTGTACAGTGTCCCAACTTTTTTGGAATCGGGTTTGTATATATATATATATATATATATATATATATATATATATATATATATATATATATATATATATATATATATATATATATAGCCTTTTTTATACAAATAGTGCATGTGCCAAAGCAATCCTGATTTCTGAAGTAAGAAGGCTTCACGACTCTTAAAATGTAACGTTTTCTGTGCATACTTGTTTTTTTCTGCAGGAGCGGCAAGTATAGGTAAAGGCATTGGCGGTATCCTGTTCTCCAGATTTTCCCGCTCTAGTGGACAGTTGGGTGGTGTGGAGGAGGAGCCATCAGACTCTGAAGGAGGGGCTTGTGAGAAAGGGGAAGACGGCCAGCCAGTGGAGTTAGACGATAAAGATGAGGAAAAGACAGAGGAGAAAATCGAGGAGACAGGAGACACCAGCATGTCACAATCAGCCTCTGTCATTATGGATAACTCATCCTGTAAGCACCATCTACTCAAAGAAGTCATTGTGCAGATTGATCATTTTCTCAGTACTCATAATTTCATGATTTCAGTATTTTGGTTTAGAAAACCTGTTTGGAAACAAACTATTTTTGCAGTTTGGTGCCGCTAATATTTCCGAAAACAGTTGTTTTTACTGATAACTTTATCCTTTATTATAATGGAAACATGTTTCCACATCTGAGTGAGTAAAAAATAAAAAGGTAATTGTAAGATAAGGTTTAAAGTAATAAATTAAGTCACATTGTGAGATATAAATTTACCAAACATAAAGTTGAATTGCAAGATATAAAATACATTGTGAGATGCAAAATCACAATTGCAAGTTATAAAGTCAAATTATAGACATATAGAAATGTCCTAAGTTATAAACTCACAATTTGAAGATATAAAGTCAGAATTCCAAGAAATAAAATTGCAATTATAAGAAACAAAGTCACATTGCTAGATATGAAGTCACGGTGTGAGATATAATATTGCAGTTCGGAAAAACAAAGTCACAATTGCAAGATATAAAATCATGCCATGGATATAAAATTACACCATAAGATATAAAATCATAATTATCAGAAACAAAGTCGCAATTACGAGATATAAAGTCACAGTCTGGAGGTACATTCACATTTTAAGGCATACATTTATTATTTGAACATAAAATCTAAATTCCAAGAAATAAAGTTGCAATTTTAAGAAAGGAGGTCACAATTGCAAGATAAAGTAACATTGCTAGATACAGTATGAAGTCACAGTGTGAGATATACAGTTGCAGTTATGAAAAACAAAGTTGCAACTGCAAGATGTGAAATCATAAAATTGCTCTGTCAGATATAAAGTCACAATTATCAGAAACAAAGTCGCAATTGCGAGAAATAAAGATATATCACATTTTAAGATATAAATTCACAATTTGAAAATATAAAGTCCCAGTTCCAGGAAATAAAGTTGCAGTTATAGGAAATAAAGTCACACATATGGCACATAAAGTCACAATTACGAAAAGAAGTTGTGATGAGATGTAAAATCACATTACAAAATTTATTAACAATTCGGAGAGGTAAATTTGTCATTTGTGACATGTAAAGTTACACTGTGTGTGTATGAATTCAAATTGTTACATACAACATTGCAATTATGATAAAGTCGCAATTGCGAGAAATAAAGTCACAGTTTGGATATTTATTTTTACTCTAAGGTTGAAATGGCTTCCATAAGGAGTTTCAATGATTTGTCAAATTTGCTTTTGAGTAGAAAATCAAACCTCCAGACCTTCAAAACGTGTGACAATGACATTGTTCTTGTAACTGTTTTGCAGTTGAGCTCGAGAAACGCATCGACTTCGAGCTGAGGGAGGGCATGGTGGAGAGCCGCTATTGGTCAGCGGTGACGTCGCACACAGCCTATTGGTGCTCCCACGATGTGGCTCTGTTTCTGCTAACGTTCATGTACAGGCCAAATGAAGCAAATGGCATGCCAGAGGACAACCCTGAGTCATAACAAACACACATATGAACTCTCACACAGCACCACCCTCGATCGCTCCCTTAATTTAGTTTAGCAGACCTTGTTCACTGTGCATCAGAGATCCTGTCCTTGCCTTGTTTTCCTTAATTTAGAATCACACCCATGGAAGAGACCTACTCTCTCCAATACATCCCCAGACTAGGATATACGTGTTGCAGCTTGGAAAATTCTGACTATTCACATCTTGATAATTCCCAAAGCAGCAGACTCTTCATATTGACTGATGTGTATTGACTTAAGTTGTGGTTGAATAGTATGAGTGACAAAAATCTGCTGAATTGGAGGTTCACAATCAGAAGGGTACATAAGATGTGCTTTTTTGCCTACAAATAATAGTTTTGAAATTTTGTTATAAAGTAAGCATAAATATTATATGTTTGCATTATTTAGATGATAAAACACAATCTGCATCACTCCTAAAAGTGGCCAAATATTGAGTTGATAGTTGACAGGAGCAGTGCATATAGATATATTAATCCAAAGAGAATAACCATTAGTAAACATATGGTTCACACAAAAACATCAGTTCTGTCATTATTTGTTCACCCTCATGTTGTTCCAAATTCATGTGATTTTCTTAAGTGGAACAAAAAGAGATATTTTGAAGAATTGTACTAGTTGCTTTTTTACATGCAGTTACATTGAATGGAGACCAGTTATTTTAGTATCATTGATATATTCATATTTTGAGTTTTTATTTTTTTTATTTAGTTATTTGTATGTTCTGTCTGTTTGTTTTCATTCTAATTTTAGTTAAAGCACTTTAGTTTTAGTATTTTTTTATTAATTTTTTTAAATAAGAAAATGGGAAATGTTGCCTGGCAACTAGCTGTAATAAAATAGGTTTATTTTTTTTATATATTTTATTTCAGTTATTTTATTTCAAGTTATGATTTTTTTTTTCTTTCTTTTGATTAACGATAATAACCCTGATGCAAACTGAAGCTTTTAAGCTTAAAAACACCACCAAAACACCATCAAGTTTCAGAAAAGTGAAAAGTCCTCTGAATTTAATGTGAAGAACAGATTGACATTTAAGTTGTCATTCTCTAAAAAATGTAATATCTACCCTAGCTCTCCTTTCCACAGTCATGAGTGGAGTAGCAGTGTCTGAATCATGAATTAATCTTTATTTGATTTAGATCTTAACTGATTTAGCTGACAAAAAAACAGTCCGAATGATTCAATCAACCGAGCTCAACTCACTGAATCTTTGATCTGATGGTAGTGTTTTAGGAGAACGTTATCAGTGAATAACCAGTGACCTGAGCTTCAGACGACTTGGAACATAGTTGTATGGATCCCTTTCATGATCCCTTTTGCACCTTGAAAGCCTCAGTTTCCATTGATTGTAATTGGAAAGATCGACCAAGGCTGCATTTCTCAAAAGCATTGTAAGCTGATCATAGCTCCATCCATTGATGACAATGGATCAACTTAGGTTTACAATGCTTTTGAGAAACAGCCCAGAACATTCTTCAGAATTTCTCCTTTTGTCTTCCATGGAGGTCATACTGGTTTGGAACATCATGGTGGAGGATCACAGAATTTTCGTTTCTAGGTGAACTATTCCAGACATTTCCATTCCTTGTCCTTCTTCTCTTTCCAATACATTTGAGGCATTAGTTTCTCTGCACTCGCATGATAGACACTGAAATCTACTGCATATTTGAATGCACTCTTTGCTATGATCACCACTGAATTAGAGTGTATGCTTTAACATGCATGAAAGACAAAGTCTGGATGTTTTCCACTGAGGCTGTTAGAAAAACCCTTTAAAACTGGATCTCCTCTTAGTTCTGTCCAAGTTGACACACTTAACTTTTTTCATACGTGGCATTCTCTGCAGTCGGCATATCAAACATGTTACTCGTCATGTTGTTTTCTAATGTATTATAGCACTAATGAACCGTACAGTCACAAAGACATTGCCATTTTAAATTAATACCGTCGTTTTTTGTGTTACATCCATGTTTTCTGTATTAATTTTGTATGATTTGTTTACATTAATCCTGAAAAATGACACCCCCATGCCTTTACGATAACAAGAGAAAAACACTTAACATTTCTCCTTACCTCACCCTTGAATGTGCCAATAAACTGAAGAGTGTGATCTTCATCAGGCGGCAGAGGGAAACGTCTGCATTATGTGCATATATATCAGAACTGGACTCCAGCGTGTCTGTTCATGTTTAGCTTCAGTGAACACCGAGCTGTTCCTCTTTTATGAACCTCGTGTTTTTCATTAAAATTGATATCGACCGCCTGCTCTGTCTCATTCTGTTAATTGCTTTTAAATTCTGACTTTATAGGTAATAAGCAGAGTTTGCTGGAAACAATACAGCTGTATTAATCCCTGAGGGCTGATTTAGCTTTAACCATCAATAATGAGTCATCAAATAGAGACACTAGAGCTGTTGTTCTCAGCTGGGGGTGTGACCCAATAAAGGTCAGCAATACTATACTTTTTTAAAAGGGAAGGGTACAATTTTTCCATACGTTTTGTTGTTATATCAAATATGCATTCTATCAAAATAAACAGTATTTTGGTGTAAATCCACCTGTCTTTTGATAATATGCCCAGTACTCATACTGTTTTTGTTATGTGTGTTAAGCTGGTAAATTGCACTTGCTTGTTTGGGGTCATTTATTTATTTATTTTTAATTAACACTACTTTTATTAATATGTTTTTATTAGATATTTATAATGTTACAAAATATTTCTATTTCAAATAAATACTATTCTTTTGAACTTTCTATCCGATTATAAGATAACCCTGAAAGAATGTATCCTGATTTCCACAAAAATATTAAGAGGCAGAAACTGTTTTCAACAATGAAAATAATATGTTTCTTAAACACCATATCAGCACTGTGACACTGAAGCAGTCATATTTTGGTATCAATGAGATAGTAGGGTATTATAATTTTATTATTATTATTATTTATTTTTTTATTATTGGGCACTATGCACCTGTTCACTAGAATTGTTCCATTTATTATTATTATTATATTTAGCATTTTATTCTATTTTTCAGTTTTAGTTTCAGTTATATACAGTGCCTTGCGAAAGTATGCCTTCATTTATGCCTTTAAAGCCTTATGTTAAACTGCTTTAAATTACTTTTTTTCCACATCAATCTACACTCCATGCACCATAATGACAAAGCAAAAACTGAACTGTCACAACTTTGTAAATTTATAAAAAAAAAAAAAAAAAACTGAAATAAATACATTGCATAAGTATTCAAACCCTTAACTCAGTACTTCGCTGAAGCACCTTAACAGCCTCGAGTATTTTTGGGTATGATGCGACAAGCTTTGCTCATCATCATTTGGCAATTATCTTTCATTCTTCTCCTCGCCTCTTCACCTCTCAACTCTGTCAGGATGGATGGTGGCAGACGCACATTTTCAGGTTTCTCCAGAAATATTTGACTGGGTTTAATCCCAGGCTGTGGCTGGGCCACTCAAGGACATCCACAGAGTTGTCTATAAGCCACTCTTGCTGTGTGCTTGGGGTCATTGTCCTGTCGGAAGGTGAACCTTCTGCCCAGTCTGAGGTTCTGCATGCTTTGGACTGGGTTTTCATTAAGGCTATCTCAATATTTTGGTGCATTGAGCTTTTCTTCTACTCTGAGTCTGATGAGTTCCTCAGTCCCAGCCGCTGAAAAACAGCCCCACAGCATGAGGCTGCTACCAGCACGCTTTACTTTTGGGATGGTACTCTGCAGGTGATGAGCAGAGTCTGGTTTCCTTCAAACATGATGCTTGGTATTGAGGTCTGAGGGTCCTGAGGTGCTTTTTTTGCAAATTCCAAGTGGGTTTTTGTGTGTCTTCACTGAGGAGAGGATTGAGTCTGGCCACAGCGACATAAAGCACAGATTGGTGGTGTTGCAGTGTTGTTTGTCCTTCTGTAGGTTTCTCTCATCTGTATATATGATCATGGAGCTCAACTAGAGTGACCATCAGCTTCTTGGTCACCAGTCTAGACAAGGCCCTTCTCCATCAGTTGCTCAGTTTGGCCAGGAGGCCAGCTCTAGGAAGAGTTCTAGCTGTTCCAAACGTCTTCCATTATGGATAATGAAGGCTACATGAATCTGTGAACCTTCAATGAGGCAGAATTATTTCTGAACTCTTCCCCAGATGTGTGGCTTGACGCAAACCTGTTTCTGAGCTCTACAGGCAGTTCTTTTGACCTCAGGGCTTGGTTTTTGCTCTGATATGCATTTTCAGCTGTTAGAATTTTATTAAGACGTGCCTTTCCAAATCGTATCCATTCAATTGAATTTGCCACAGGTTAACTTCACTTGAAGTGTAGTAACATCTACAAGCAATATCAAGCAAGATAACGGTTTGAATACTTATGCAATGGAATCATCAAGTTTTTTATTTTTGCAACGATGTTAAAAACCTGTTTTTTGCCATTATGGTGTATGGAGTGTAGAATGATGTGGGGAAAAAAAGTAATTTAAAGCAATTTATCATAAGGCAGCAACATAACAAATTGTGAAAAAAATGAAGGGGTATGAATACTTTCGCAAGGCACTGTAATAACCACACAATGAAGACTGGATTAATGGCTGGTAAACATTCAGCTTTGCCATCACATTACATTTTAAAATATATTAAAAAGCAGTTATTTATAAGTTAGTTTTTACATTATACTATTTTCAATATTACTGTTCTACTGTATTTTTGATCAAAGAAATGCAGCCTTGTTGAGAATAAGATACTTCTTTAAAAAACATAAAAAACGATACTGCGTACATATTTTATTATATTATATTATATCATTAGATGTAAATGGCATACAAATCCCTATTTATCAATTAATTAATATTTGTTTGTTTGGCTATTATTCACAATTTATGAAGTTCAGTTAAGATGATATGCTAAATAATTCTTTATAGTGATTCCAGGGGAAGAAAAAAAATCAGCAGTCCCTTATAACCCTCTGTGTTTCAACTATTAAATGAAGACACGTTTCATATCAATTCATTCAGCTGTTGATAAAATCAGTGTCATGTCAAGTCGCAGTTTTCGGTGTGTGTGTGTGTGTGTGTGCGTGTGTGTGTGTGTGTGTGTGTGTGTGCGCGTGTGTGTGCGCGTGCGTGTGTGTGTGTGTGTGTGTGTGTGCGCGCGTGTGTTTGAGTGTGTGTGTGTGAGTGTGTGTGTGTGTGTGTGTGTGCAGGGGCGGATTTACCCATTAGGCAAAGGTAGGCGACTGCCTAGGGCCCCCAAAAGCCAAGGGCCCCCTAAAATGCTTTTCATACACGAGATGCGCATTAAGCGCGGACACGCTGACTGTGTTTATTACCACGACGACCGTCTGCGTGTCCGAGTTGAACGTGCTTCTTGTGTATCCTCCTTGTAGCAAATATAAATATAATGCATCTGATGCTGACTGCCGCACGAGCGCGAGGTCTCTCTTTCCCAGCGCGCGCACACACTCTCTCTCTCTCTCTCTCTCTCTCTCTCTCTCTCTCTCTCTCTCTCTCTCTCTCTCTCTGCGGCTGAAAGGAGCTGCACTTTCAGTTAAAACAGATATGTTGCTTCTCTAATTTTACATGCAAGTATAGTCGGAATCACAGCACAGCTATGGTCTTTATCTTATGTGTAGCCTATTTGATTTTATCAGACGACGGCACGATTATAAATCATGATTTTTGTGCAGATTAACATCTTGGAAGGGAGAGCTGGTTATAGTCTTAATGGGTCGCGTTTCAGTCACTATTTCACATTCATCCCGGTGTCTGACAACAGAAACAGAAAAAATATATAAATGAACACAGTTTTATTGAGAATTTAGCTGTATGTGGCACATGTAATAATAAATGTACATTTTTTATGTTCAGAAGAAGTGAGCTGCCCTGTCTTGTGAAAATGTAAACGGGTGTCAGTTAATTGCTCAGTGCAAAGAAAGAGAAGTAAGAAACACGGTATTTCTATGTTCTTTTTTTTTCATGTTTAGACATGAATAAGCTCTTTGAAAACATCTATGACCTTTGAAACATGTCTACTCTTCATGCTCTATGTTAACTATGGTTTCATTAATAATAAACATATATTGCATAAAGCATCCATATTTGTCCATGCCCATGTTGATTAGAGTATTAAAAACGTGAAAAGTATTAATTTAAGGTACATTTAGAACAAATAAAAATGTGCGATTAAGTTGCAATTAATCACGAGTTAACTCATGACAATCATGTGATTAAATATTTTAATCGATTGACAGCCCTAAGTTACAATGACTAAAATTAAATGTAGGCTTACACTGGTAACTCATCAGTGGACTTTCCTCGTCAATATAGGCTATATAGATATTGTTTCACACTTTTCTCATTCTCGCTAATTCAAGTTTTTATATGAATGAACCTCTGAAGATACGTGTAACAAAGTTCGTAGATCGGGAAGAAGGAGGCGGGAACCGGCGAACATTCAAACAACTTTAATATAAATAAACAAACATAAAAGTAAAGCGGCAGACACAAATTAAAATCCAGGCCTGGTCCTCTCTCGTCTTCCTCTGTCGTCACTCCTCCTTTTATCCTTCCGGAGCTCCTCCGTGGGACTCGAGACCGGTGAGTGGTGCAGGTGTCGGTCATTACCATTAACTCCACCGGCCTCGCTCCGTTCCCACGGCTCTCGGCCCCGCCCCACTCGTCACAATACGATTGTCCTCAGAAAAGTTTCGATGGCATTTTAATTTTACCTGATAAAGTATCATTTATGAGCTGAGCACTGCTTTGTTTACAGCTGTTACCGGGGACACCACTATATTTCTGAAGCACCTCCTACTGGCAGAGAATGAATGTGCATTTTCAATAATCCAGTCTGCAGTTTTTGTTCAGACCAATGCGAAAATCCACCCACATAAATCCATTTTAAATATTTAAATAATTTATACTTATGACTCATCCCTTTTCTTAAAAAATGGTTTAAAAGGTTCAATTGTGAGGTTTATCAAGTTATAATTTATTTAGTTTTTTGTTAAAACTTGTATCTCAACGGTAAATCAATTGCTATTTCATGGTCTACTACATGAAATAATAAAAGTGTCTGCTAAATGAATAAATGTAAATGTATATGAAAGAATACCTATTATAACATGTACATGAAAAATATAGAAACATTGGACTCAGTGCAGCAGCAAGCATCATGACAAAAAAGGAACCTCAAGGTTGATCTAGGTAAATGTGTGCAAATGTACAGGGCCCCATTCCTATATTTGCCTGGGGCCCCCAATTCACTAAATCCGCCCCTGTGTGTGTGTACTGGTTTTTGTGGTTTACGGGGACAAAATTTGTTTAATAACATGGGTATGACAGAGGTATTACAATTTGAAGGTGTTTTATGAGGACACTGCCTATGTCCCAGTAATTCAAAAGGCTTAAAAAAACATACTAAATGGTGTTTTTTTGAAAATTTAAAAATGCACACAATCTCCTGTGAGGGCTAAATGTAGGTGTAGGGCAATAGCACATACAGATTGTACAGTATAAAAACCATTACGCCTATGGAGAGTCCCCGTAAACCACAAAAACCAACATGTGTGTGTGAGTGTGCGTGTGTTTGTGTGTGTGTTTGAGTGTGTGTGTGTGTGTGTGTGTGCGCGCGTGTGTTTGAGTGTGTGTGTGTGTGTGTGTGTGTGTGCGCGCGCGTGTGTGTGTGTGTGTGTGTGTGTGCGTGTGTGTGTGTGTGCGCGTGTGTGTGTGTGTGTGTGTGTGTGTGCGCGCGCGTGTGTGTGTGTGTGTGTGTGTGTGTGTGTGTGTGTGCGTGTGTGTGTGTGTGCGCGTGTGTTTGAGTGTGTGTGGCTCTTTCTCAAGTACAAACCGCTAAACTAGACAGCATGTTTGAGCTCAACTGACTCAGACGCGTGTATGATCCCTGAAGTGCTCTCTCAGTAGGCAGCTCACTAGGATATAGCACACAGCCTGCGGGTGTTCCGCGGGGCTTGCCACACGCCCAACAGTCTCTCAGTAGATGCGGGATAAAGATGGCTTGAGGCGCAGACACAGACCGGGCTGCTGGACACTTCTCACCGCTCTTCAGGGCTCGAGGGAGGAAGAGGAAGCAGAAGGTGTGTTGATTTATATATTTATTCAAAGATCTGTGTGGTGTTAATAATTCACAAAGTTGTTTTGTGTTTGGAAAACTTTTATAGCAACAGGTGATCAACGTGTCTTTTAGATTTGAAATGTGTTAACTTTTTAATAAAAACATTTAACATTCAAATGTCGGTTGTTTAAAAATGCAATATCAAATGCTTTTTTGACCATATCTATTAACTTTATTGGTCACACTGGGGCTGGTTGTCACTTAATACTGAAGTGAATATTTCAATATATGTATAGATACTTAAACTTGGCTACTATATAAAATATATACTTTTACTGTTCAAATTATTTTTAAATCTTAGAAACATGTTAATGTTCTTAGGGCAAAAAAGTTTTCTATTTTGATATATTTTAAAATATAATTTATTCCTGTAATGCAAAGCTGAATTTTCATCATTACTCCATTCTTCAGTGTCACGTGATCTTTCAGAAATCATTCTAATATGCTGATTTGCTGATCAAGAAACATTTATTATTATTATCAGTGTTGAAAACGGTGTGCTGCTTAATATTTTTGTGGAAACTGATACTTTTTTCATGATACTTAAAAAAAAAGTTATTTAAAGTTAAATTACAGCAGTATAACTTTTTTGTTCTAAAGTATTTAATGTATTTTTTTTTTTAAAGTATTATATATATATATATATATATATATACACAGTATATATATATATATACACACACATGGTCAGAATTGTTGGTATCCTTGGTAAATGTGATCAAAGAAGGCTGTGGAAATAAATGTGCATTGTTAATCCTTTTGAAAAAAACAAACATTTATCTCATAATGATATTTCCCCCCATTTAAATTCTTATTCTCCAATGAAAGCTTAGATTTTTTTTTTTTTTTATTTATTTGTATTTATTTATTTATTTATTTATTAATAAAAGAGCAAAAGGATTAACAATGCACATTTATTTTCACAGCCTTCTTTGATCATATTTACCAAGGATACCAACAATTCTGACCATGTGTGTATATATATGTATGTGTGTGTGTGTGTGTGTGTGTGTGTGTGTATATATATATATATATATATATATATATATATATATAATATGAAACAGCAGAAATGTAAATATTAAACCGTTGGTTTGACCGAGAAATATTAATCAGTTGAATTAATTTATTAGGTTTTATAATGGTAATTGGTTCAAATTCCGTGTTCCAATATTTCCCGTTGGGCACAAAAATATGTTTTGTTCATGTTTTTTGGAAACATTTATACAAGGCATTTTGAAGATGAACATTCAGTCAGCCATCAGCCGTGAGATCTTTGTCCCAAGAGATGAAAAGTTACTGGTATCCATTGAGGTGAGGAGGAGGACGAAGAGGAAAGGACTGTCCTTCCTCAAAGCAGGTGGCAAGAAGGACTACTTAACCTACCTCTGCCTGTCAGGTAACGTGTGTCTTCATAAACTCTAAGTATCAAAACTAGTTACTAGTTTACTAGTTGCAGTCAGATGTTCTTGAAGTTTGATGGAGACGTCATTGTTTCCATGTAGTTACTAACAGCAGACCAGCTCAAGTCCTCATCACTAAAGTTAAGAGGTATCGAGGCACAAGACAGCTTGCTAAAAGGTCTCAGTGGTCCGTGGAGCAGCTGCGGCAGGTCAATGGCATCAACCCCGATAAGGTGACCATCCTTCTTAATGCAGCTTTTATTTTCCAGTAAAGTCCGTTATTCTGACTGAATGCATATTTTCAGGACACTCCTGAGTTCGACCTAGTGTTCGACCGCACCACTGATCAATGGGTGGCCAGCTCAGCTGCAGAGAAATGCATGTTTGTGCAGGTTCTGTACCATGCTTGTAAAAACTACTGGGAGGCCAAGCTTGCCCAAGCCAACCCAGCATCCCCTGCAGACCAGAAGACAGCAGGAGCTCCGGAGAACAAGAAGAGCCCTGGAGCTCCAAGCCAAACTGGCTTTGTCAACTGTCAGCAGAAGCTAATGGGAGGTGAGTGCACGGGCTGAGAAAGACAGATCGCTGTATTGAACTCTTTGCAGAATGAATATGTATGGAGAACCTGAGAACTATAACAAAATAAAGCCCTGTTTTCTTTCTTTCTTTCTTTCTTTCTTTCTTTTCCATATTTCAGATGCTTGTTCTGTTAATATAGTTATCTACCGCTGCAAGATTTTTTTGAACAGAATGAAGAACAGTATGACAGCAAACCAGGATCGGCCACAGCGAGAAGGTAAGTAGGATTGTGTGTGTGTGTGTGTGTGTGTGTGTGTGTTTGTTTGTTTTCCAAATTCGTTGTGATCAAATTGGTGTCATATGGTTTTGAAAAACATTTATACCATTTTTAAAAAAATATTCAAATTGAATTATGGTTTAACCATCAAGAAAACAGATTATTATTTAATACCTTGAAATCATGTAAAAAGAAAAAAAGTGCCTTTTAATCAATAATTCATTTTTTTTTTAAATAAAGTAATAAAAAAATAAAATTAATAATTTTATAAAATTTTTATTAAACATTTTAACATAAATTGTTCAGGTTTTATTTTGATATTATTATTATCATTATTATTATTAATATTAATTAAAGATTTGTTTTCAGGAATAATATAAATTTTAATCTCAATGCATAATAATAATAATAATAATCACTTCACTCAGTCACTTCTATTATTGATATTTTTAAATATTTATTTTCAACAATGCTTACTTTCTTCTAATTATCATCATTTGTTTTCAAGAATGTTTTTATATTTTTTCCTAATAATAACAATAACAATAACAATACTTCTTATTCTTACTCAAAATATGTAATATATTCTTACTATATAAATAAATAAATAAAACAAATTAATTAAGAAATAAATAAAAAAATAAAATAAAATAATCATGCTCCTCATTGAAAAGGTTTATCCAAAATATGGGACCCTGGACCACAAAACCAGTCTTAATTCGCTGGGGTATATTTGTAGCAATAGCCAAAAATACATTGTATGGGTCAAAATGATTGATTTTTCTTTTATGCCAAAAATGTTCCATGAAGATATTTTGTAAATTTCCTACTGTAAATATATAAAATCTTAAGTTGTGATTAGTAATATACATTGCTAAGAACTTAATTTGGACAAATTTAAAGGCGATTTTCTCAATATTTAAAATTTTTGGGACCTTAAGATTCCAGATTTTCAAATAGCTGTATCTTAGCCAAATATTGTCCTATTCTAACAAACCATACATCAATGGAAAGCTTATTTATTCAGCTTTCAGAAGATGTATAAATCTCAATTTCAAAAAAATGGTTTTGTGGTCCAGGGTCACATATATGAATTGCAGTTTCAATTTATTTTAAAATAAATTATTAGAAAAAAGAATAATGTAATGTCATTGACCCCTGGGCAGTGTATTAGAAATGCATCTTTTAGGCAGTTGCGTTCACTTCCATCCTGCCCTGTCTGTGTCGTTGTGTGGGTCACATCAGTCAGGGTCCAGGCAGGAAGAGAGGGCGCTTTGTCGGCGGGAGGTTGTTTGTAGTGCTCTGATAGATCTCTCGGCAGCGCCAGAGAATGGTTCCATTGCAAAGAGGGCCCGATTAGTTCAGAGGCCACTTTGTTCTGATGAAGGCATGCACGGGGACACAAAGACAGGCGTTGAGGGGGGGGTAGCGGAGGGGGGGGGGGTAGCGGAGATGAGTGAAGCGGCACCAGCCTTCACAGCGGATCATGGATGAATGGTGTGTAATGAATGGGAGAGGTGCCAAGCTGCCCTGGAGCCACAAAATGCAGCGTACCAGTCCACACACCTCAGCCCTAGTCATAGACTGCCATGTCTGTTTTTTGCAATTAATGAGATTAGTTAATGGCATAGCAGAATTTTCAAGTGTATATCCATAAACGAAAGCTGCTGCTATCATTTTCTGTTGTCCCCTTTCATGTTCATTAGCAAATTAAGCAAGCTTATTTCACATTAGATCAAAAGATCAGAAACAGAGACCCAAAAACACATCTTAAAACCACACTTTCAGTTGCTGATCTGGAATATTTGTTTTCCATCACACTAATAGTAAGCATTAAACTGAAAAAACTGATCCTAGACCATGTTCCAGAGCAGCAGCAGACAGTGGATAGAGAAACTTCCACTGATACTAAACTATTCTGTATTATTATTTAAAATAAGTCTATTTAGTAACCTATACAGTAAATGTGTAAAATAAAAGAATGTTTGGAACTTGATATGATGCTCATGTGTGGTTCTGAATATTTCCACAGCAGCAGCTGTTAAAGCATCCAGGAGCAGGAGCAGGAGCAGCCCATCTCCTCCGGCGGTGAGGAAGATGGGGAACATGATGCGGAGGGCCAGTCAGGTTCTGAGTGAACGCGGGGAGCAGTTTGCAGAAGCTGCGCAGAAGGTGAGCTACTGTGATTTACTCGAAATTAAACTGCACATTGTCATGAACAACCAGGCAGTGAAATAGATGTAAAGATACACACTTTTTTTTAATATATATATATATATATATATTGTGGCGGGAGGAGCATACGACAGACACAGTGGGTGTGGCGTCAGGCCTCAGAGAGGCTTTTATTAAACAGAAATAATAAAATAAAGTGTCCAAAGGGGAAAAAGTGTCCAAAAGAAACAGGGGGTCTGGTGTCCTCGTCGTGCTGCGGGGCTCGTGAAGGAGGGCAGTGTTCTGGAAGGGAGGGTCCAGGTAAGGGGCGGAGTCCGGCTGCCGCACGCGCTCCCGCTCTGGTCCGGGGTGCGAGGGGCGGCGGCTTCATCATAGCGGCGGCTCTTCCTCTTCTTCCGCGGAGTCCGGCGGGACTTGCTCGGCCCGGCATCCTGGCCCGACGGCCGTAAAACGGGTGCGGCTTTCGGACTCTGGTGGCGCGGAAATCCCTCCGCGCTCCCTTCCTGGACCCACGAGGACACCAGCGTGCATGCACGGGGGAAGAGACCGGTCTCCAGAGGAGAGGCGCAGCCGGCATATATACAGCGGCGGTGATGAGGCTCCATTCACTTCAGGTGTGTGCCTCATCACACGCCGCCAGACCTGGCTGTTTCAGCGCCCCTCCTCTCTCACACACCCACTCCCGTCGGGAGCCTGGTGAAGGGCGGCGGTTAAGGGACGGGGAGTGCTGATAATTAGGGGGGGAGGCAGCTGACTCGTCACAATAAATATATATATATATATATATATATATATATATATATATATATATATTAGGGGTGTAACGATACATGCATTCGTATCGAACCGTCACGGTACGGACACGTCGGTTCAGTGCATGAGGCCTTACAACGAATACAGGCAATTCACCCCCAATCCAGAAGGGAGCGCCCGCAGCAATGCAACACTCCGCATTTATTGTCTTATTAATACAACACTGTAAAAGGTCTACTTTTATTTGTGTACACTCACAATGAAAGCAAAACATATAAAAAAAAAAGCAAATTAAGCGTGTCACAAAAATGAACTGAAACTCAGCATATATAAGCTACGTTACGTGTTGCACTGTTTTTTTCCCCTTGTTTATCTGTTTACCTTGTTTATCTGTTTACCTTGTTTATCTCCTTGTATGTATATGTACTGCAGATTTTATATATATATATAACATTATAATTTAATATAATTAGTATTTTCACATCTAGGTGGAAAAAAAAGTAATTTGTACTACTGTCTGTTCAAAATAAATGAAAAGAAACCGAGCATAGTAGATTTGTTGTATTTTTCTTGTTGTACCGAAATCGTATCAAACCGTGACCCCCGAACCGAGGTACGTATCGAACCGTGACATCTGTGTACCGTTCAAACATTACACCCCTTGTGTGTGTGTGTGTGTGTGTGTGTGTGTGTGTGTGTGTGAAATATCAGTTTCCATTTCCAAACATTCATTTTGCCATTAAATGTAATAATCCAGTGAGATTTTTGTTTGCACAACAGCCAGTGCTCCCACAGAGATCTGATCTGATCATCATCAGTCTGTCTGGAATGACATGAAGAAACACAACAAACTGAGACAGACTAAATCCAGAAGAACTGTGGCAACGTCTCCAAGATGCTTCAAGAAACCTCCTGCAAAGCTTCCTGAGAAACTATGCACAAGTGCACCAAAAGCTGCTTTTAACACAAAGGATGCTCACACCAAATGTTGATTTAATTTAGTTAATAGAAGTTAATTGATAAGGAAAATCAATTTATGACATTATTTTTGCCAGCATCCTCATTTTACAGCATTTTTACACAAGTGCCTAAAACTTTTAACAGTACTGTAGTCTGTAGCTTTGCAGAAGGTTTCTTGAAGCATCTTGGAGACGTTGCCACAGTTCTTCTGGATTTAGTCTGTCTCAGTTTCTTCATGTCATTCCAGACAGACTGATAATGATGAGATCAGATCTGGCTGTTGTCAGACTCCTTGTACAAACAAAACTCTCACTGGATTATTATAATTATGACAAAATGAATGTTTGGAAATGTAAACTTATATTTTCTACTGACACACTACAGCAAAAGATAGAAATAACTGACGTAAAACATTTTTTTAGCTGGTGAAATACTAGTGGTCTAATAATTTTGGCCACCAATGTATGTACATGTATATATGTATATGTGTGTATGTGTGTATGTGCATATGTGTGTGTAAAAAGCGTTGACATATTAATTAAAAATGAATCTAAAATGTTACCAGAACAGTTAACTAATAATATAATATATAATATATGCACTGTTGCTTTTACATTTTATGCTTCCCAAGGCTGCATTCATTTGATCAATATGCAGTAAAAACTGTTTTCTATTTTAATGTATTTTAAAATGTAACTTATTCCTGTGATGGCAAAGTTTGAATATTCAGAAGCCATTACTCCAGTCTAATAATTCTAAAATGCCAAATTGCTGCTCAAAAAAACATTTCTTCTTATCAATGTTGAAAACAGTTGTGCTGCGTAATATTTTTGTGGAAACCGTGATACATTTTTTTGTTTGTCAGGATTCTTTAGAATAGAACATTTTTAAAAAAGAGCAGCATTTAAAATATAACTTTTTTCTAACAATACAAAAGTATTACTATCACTTTTAATAATACATCCTTGCTGAATAAAAGTGCACCAAACTTTTAAATGGTAGAATAAATAATAGGCTATACTATTTAAAATATGTAGTCAGAAGCAGTTATGGGTGGGTTCTGGAGGAGAAAAACCACATTGTGTATAACTAGTAACCATTTCAATGAATTATATGTAATTCAACTAAAGCATGACATTTTTCTTTGTTCCCACAGCTGGCTCTGAAGCAGATATAGAGGTGTTCCTGAAGACATGTAAATACACATTTTAAAAAGAAGCTCCTAATCATCTGGTCGCTGGAGATTTTGAAATATAACTTCTCATCTAATTCAGATGCTGTTTTTGAGTGCAAAGCATTTTGTTAAGCTTCCTCTTCACCTGCGGATTGGACTCATATTTATGTATTTTGTTTTTATTAATGTATTTTTTTTGCAAGCCATTGAGTATTTTAAGCAGTTGTGTTGTGGTGTGCTGTGGCCTGACTTGCAGATCTGTTTATTTTGCCCTTTCTACAGTAAGCACAGTATAATATAGCAGCAGGTGGCTGATCCTCTTCTGCTGAGATATGAAATACTACTGAAAATGTGTTTTTGCAGTTATTTTTCTTGCAAAACAAGAAGAAATAGCCTCCTTTGAAGTAATACATCACATTGAAATGAAAGGGGTGCAGCTGCACTTGTGTTGACTAATGATTAAAAATCTTTTAACATTGTTATTCTGCAAGCTACAGCATTTGAGATGGTAATATTGCATTTTTTTACATGTATAGAAACATTGTGAAGTGGCATTTTTAAGGGTTAGGGTTACTTTTGGGTGATATTTCTGTAGGTTTAGCACTTCAGCTGATTGGAAGCACCATTTCTTTTCCATTAACTATATAGCAATAATTTATTTTTAACTCTTAAAATAATATGATTATATAGATATATGTAATATATACAGTGTGTGTGTAGTATGTATATATATATATATATATATATAGGGTTGGGTATCGTTTGAATTCGATCAATTCCAATTTTGATTCTGATTCTTATCGATTCCCAGTTTCGAATCCTAATGTGGTTCAAAAAAGTCAAACATTTAGATATCGAACATATTTATTCTGTGTCTCTTTGTGCAAAACATTTAGTTGCTGTTGAATACCATGAACAAAAATCAGCCAGCTACATAAAAACTGGACTTGATTAAGAGCAATTTATGCAATTTATGAATGGAATGATTCAATGACTCACTCAAGATTTTCTCGTTCCATTACTGGATGAATCTGTGTTTTTGAATGAATCTATATATATATATATACAGACACACACACACACACATTTTAACATAACTGAAAGTTGAATGACATTACTTATTTAATATTTTACATATTTAATGGGGGTTCAGATAATGATTGCCCACATGATAATGGTTAATTTAACAGTGGTAATTTACTTCGATTGATATAACACATAGAGATACTCGTGAATGGCTGTACGTCCCTCTGATGTTTAGTTCTGATCACACGAGGAAGCTGCTTTTATCTGCTTTTTAGATTAAGTTCCTTAAAGATGCTACAAGCTGTTTTATTTCTTTGTGAACACAGTGTTTATCTGAATGTGATCTGTGTGTGAATACCGTCTTCGTCTCCTGATTCTGTGTAATGTGATAACAGTCAGCTTTGTTTGTGTGTGTGATCAGCATGTCATGAGGCCAGAGGGTGTTTTCCGCATGGAGTCGGACTCTCTGTTTGGTGTTGGCATGTGTGATGCATCCTGTTTTCTGCTGTTGTTCTTATGCTGTCATGTTGTTGTCTCCTAGGCAGCCTATGTGTTATAGCCTATTGCTTTTATGTCCATTTTTAATTTCATAATATATGTGTAACAGAGAATTGTATCTGTCTTTGTCTGTGCTCCTGTACACATTAAAACATGTTAAATGTGTAAACAGCCATCATTTGAGCAATAAATGACGCGGGACCCACTTGTAGTGAAATGTGTATTATTGCATGATGTATGTGGTGCTTGTCTTTGCGCCTTCTGTCCACTAGATGGCGCTCGAGTACAAACAGTTCAACATCCTGCAGAAAAGCATCTACCAATAACAACAATAACAAAAAAAACTTTTGAGTTAAGTGCAGTTAAGCAAAAGGGTGACATAACCAATGTCATAAAATGAAATTCTGAAATGTATGTTTTATTGTGTGTATGTGCATATTATTATAAATAAATATTAATTATACATACATACACACACACACACACACAATAAAACATATTTACCAGGTAAACGTTTCACTCAAATTCTAAAATAGTATATTAAGTTTTATAATTAAGTCAGTAAAGTTGTATATATAAATGTATCATTAAAATGTGTGTTGCAATATATATATATATATTCAGCATAATTTGAGATGTAAGTAAATAAACAATTTAAGTATCAATACACTAAGAGATTTATTATTGTAATAAATTCATTTAAATTGGATAATTTAATTATTTTATGACTATAAAATATCAGCAAAATTTGAGATATATAAAACATTTATTTAGTGTAGTATTTTATATATTTAGTGCATTTTATGTTATTTTATTAATATTTTCAGTATTTTAATGTAACACAACACAACATTTACAAGTCAGAAAAATGAAAACCGGATGCATCCTGATCTGTGGTCTCAGTTTTAGTAATACCAGATGTGCACATACTCATTTTTCTTGTTAGTTGATGTAGCATGTGTGTAGTATTTACACTTGTGTAGGCTCCAGCACTGCTGGATCAGCCTCCTCTGAGCTGACACCGAGTGAAGGTTGACTCTCCGCTTGACTGCAGGATTGATGACTTGTAGGACTGTGCATGCACTGCGCGGATTAATTCTCTCTCATTTCATAATCTGATGTGCTATAGTTTATACCATAATCTGCCCCTCAGAAAAGCGTTACGGTCATCAATCGATATGATTTAGTATTGTCGATGTGCCTCGCGGGTGTGATATTGACCCGGGAGTTATGTTTCCAGGAGCGCGAGGAGCTGTAAAAGCCAGAGGCGCGGGTCGTGACTCGTGACTTTCTGACGATGAGACGGGAATTGAACATCAATCGCGTATTGACTCGCACAGGATCTTCCCTCTTGAGTTTTAACGTTGTACCGGATCTTCAAATGACCACCGAATGACCTTTAAAGGATTTTGAATGCCAACTGACCTTAGAAAGACCTTGGAAAGGTGCATACCGTACAGCAGAGAATGAGCTTCTTAACCGACTGTTCGCTGATTGTTCTTAAAGTGACAGCTGACCACATAGAAATGATGGACTGGACTGGTAAATTCTGCCATTATTTACTTGGCCTCAAATTGCTTCAAAACTGTATGACTACTTTGTTTTGTGGAACACAACATATTTATTTATTCATTTGTTTTATTTATATTTATTCATATGTTTGTTTGCTTATATCAAGGAATGAATGAATGAATTAATTAATTAATGAATTAATTAATGTATGTATGTATGAATGAATGAAAAGGTAATTGTGACTTTATCTCACAATTCTTTTTCTAACTCAGAATTGCAATAAAAAGTCTGAATTGAGATATAAAAACTCAGAATTGCAATAAAAAGTCTGAATTGAGATATAAACTCAGAATTGCAATAAAAAGTCTGAATTGAGATATAAAAACTCAGAATTGCAATAAAAAGTCTGAATTGTGAGATATAAACTCAGAATTGCAATAAAAAGTCTGAATTGAGATATAAACTCAGAATTTCAAGGGGAAAAGTCTGAATTGTGAGATAAAAACTCAGAATTGCAATAAAAAGTCTGAATTGAGATATAAACTCAGAATTGCAATAAAAAGTCTGAATTGAGATATAAACTCAGAATTGCAATAAAAAGTCTGAATTGAGATATAAACTCAGAATTGCAATAAAAAGTCTGAATTGTGAGATTAAAAACTCAGAATTGCAATAAAAAGTCTGAATTGAGAGATACAAATTCAGAATTGCAAAGGAGAAGATATGAATTGTTAGATATAAACTCAGAATTGCAATAAAAAAAGTCTAAATAGATATAATTGTGAGACTTTAATTTTGGGTGACTATCCCTTTAACTGGTCTGCAAGAACAAGCAATTTTAATGCAAATTCAGTATTTAAATAATGCATTTGAGAATGAAAGTGAAAGGTCTTAGATGGAGAAAAAAATAGCACTGTTCATTGTCATCATAAATACCCTTCAAAACAGTTATTTAAATATGTTTTAAACACAATCAACAGCCCATGTATCCATAATTCCACCTCCCGAGGAAAACTATAGCCTGTTTGTCACTGGTGAAAATGAAGACCTAGAAAAAGCGATTAGTGAATAGAGAGATCATACACCCGGCGCACAAACATCATCATTCTCTCTGTTCCAGACAAATGCTGTGTACGGGGGGGGGGATCAAATTCAATTTGTTGCTCATAAGAAAACAGAGAAGAGCAGGAGAGAGAGATATTGAGAGATTTAGGCCAGATGTTAGTTAAGGGAAGCAGTGGGACAGGAGAGTGTTTGTTTATTTCTCTCTCTCTCTCTCTCTCTCTCTCTCTCTCTCTCTCTCACTCTCTCTCTCTCTATCTGTGTCAGAAGCCCATCAGGTCCTGGCAACACAGGACTGGATGAGTTCTCAACCTCTCTGAGGGGATGTCCGACCCACCAGCAGTCTCATTCAGGACAGATGTAGAGCAGTGAGATTTTAATGGACTTGTGCAGTAGTCGGGGTTATGCACATATGCATCTTGATCCTAATAATCTCCAGTTTGTATCTACATAGATTCAGTCCTAACAGATCTAACAGGTTGGAATGTGCAGCAATTAATCTGCAATGTATTATAAAGAAAGAAATATTACATTCGTATTAAGACATACCCGTGCAAGCTCTATAATTGATTAACAGTGATTTAAAGTCTTAATGAACTGATGGCGCCAACAAAGCAGTCATTAGACGTGAGCTGATTCACTTGAGTTAACAGATGGAGCCATGATCTTAGACAGACAGGATGGGTTAAAAGTGCTAGTAGAAAAGTTAAATTGTATGACATATAAGAATGTTTATAATAATTTAAATCTAGTTTAAAACACCAAGTTGAAAGTTGATATTAGAAGAACACTCTTTGTATTCATGTTGTTTTAATATACTGTAGTTTTGTAAAATTGAATCACTCTAAAAATGTCTCTAATCAATTCAATTCAAGTTTATTTGTATAGTGCTTTTCACAATACACATCATTGCAAAGCAGCTTTACAGAAAACGTTAAGTTTATATTTAGGAGTAGGTTATTAGTGGTGACTATGGCAGAAATGTACAATAAAAATCATGCAGATGGTTACAAATTACATGTAATCAAACAGACGGTGAACACTATTACAGTTTTTCTCGATTGCTTAAATACATTTCTTGAAATTATGCCTCTTTTTTTGCGAAACTCTAAACACGAATCCATAACTCCCAACTCAATTCCCCAAACTTCCTATATTCAGGTCAAAATGAAGCTCTCCACTCAAAACAACTCAATCTTGCTGAAAAACCAAACTTTGCTCTCAGACTTGACACACAAACAGTCAAAAACACACACACTACAACACAGTTTGACACACCGATGAGATAAATTCAAAACGATACTACAAAAACCAGTAATAAGTGTGGTACTCCCCAAATGTTTTATTCCTCAATTTACTGTACTATAGCCCTGGCCAGACAGCGGGGGTAAAATCCTCTCGCATGCCTGATGTCCTTGTGTCATTGTGCACAAACAAGATAGGCAAAATGCTTAGTCATGTTATCAATATAGCACTGCACTCTGGTAGTATTACCTGATGTAAACTATGACAACAGTTTGGATGACAGTTACTGTACTGAAATCCAGAAGGCTGCACTTCTGATGTATGCCATATATCCATTTCAAAAGTACAAATGTACACATTACTGTATCATATGTGGGATATTGATTGAAAAAAGACTGGATATGATTCACAGTTACTCTTTTACTAGTGATCTGACCAAAAAAACAAAAACACACATTACAACATCATTGTGCACATATTTCTTTTTCTTTTCTATTTCACAAAGGCGAAAATAAAAATGAGAAAGTCCACTGTCAGAATCTGTAACTCTTGTGTTGTCCTCTGTCTATATGTGTTTTCCAATTGAAGGTTGATGAGATGCACCTTTGAGCTATTTCAGAGAACTGCTTTATCATTGGTTGATCTATATTCTCTTCATTAGTGAAAGTCAAGATTCACTTCATTCATGCCAAATTTATTACAGTAAAAGTCTAGTAGAAATGTGTAGAAAATAAGCTTGATAGTTAATGACAACTAGATCAACCATTTTTCATGTACCGCAATGACTTGTACGATGAACTAGATGTTTTGAGGGGTAAGACTATAGCACAGAGAACTATATAATACATCTTGAGCAACATGACAATAGTAAATGATAATGTAGGAAACCGCAGACAAATGTACATAATCAATTGCATGAATGTACCAAAGCAATAGCAACTTGTTCAAAAGAATGAGAAACTTTTTATGATGTGCACAAGTGACGAGATGATGTGGTGTTTGAACAAGTTTTGAGAATTTGATTTCTGATCTGAGAAATGCACCAAAGCCTCTGAGAAACACTGTAAGCTGACTTTGGCCCTTTCATCTCCATCGAAGGTTCTGATTGGTGCGTGATAAATTTTGACTCCTAGTGTTTCCACTTGGGTAATTGTGTGCTAATTGAGCTCAAACTGTGCAGATTTGAGTGAACAATATTGAGTGCTAGTGCTTTCTAAATGAGCACATGGTGTAAGCACTGAGAAATGTAGGGATTTGTGTGAAGAGTTTTGCAGTAACAGTTCACCAAATCTGACTCATGTGTTAAAACAGGGGACTAGTGTTTATAGTTTAGGGAAATGGGTGTGCTTTTTTAAAAAATGGCGTTATGGTTTTGATATTTTAGTTCAAAAGCCTGGTTATAGTGTTTTAGCAATCGAGAAAAACTGTAACTGCAATGATTATATGTTACGATTTAACTTTGTGATTGCGATTAAACGTTGCAATTAAGCAAAATCTGGTAGTTTTATATGTTGTTTCAGGGTTAGCATCATCTGAGGTCTTCTGGGGGTTGGCATTATCTCTTCTCAGGTGTTCGGTCATCTCAGATCTTCAGAAGGGTTGGATCCAGACTGAAGCTTGTGTAATTCCTAGTTGCCTCGGTATGCACACGTCACATGTATTTCCCATGTGTGAACAGACATTAATTTCAAAAAAAGTTTTAAAAGTAAAAGTTAAAAAATAAACAAACAACAAACAAATACCATGCATTATTAATTTATAAATATTAAGTTTTTTTTCACTTCACAGTCTGACCTTGATTCATCATATAATGTATATATATATAATGTACATGACAATTGTGTTTGATCTTGGCAGAATAGATCTGCTACGCTGCTGCTGCGGCAGAGCAAGTACCGACTTGCTACTGCCAATACAGCTGTGAGCATGTAAGAAATACTGCTGCTGCACATATAACATATATGAAATAACCCCCATATAGCATATATGAATCACCCCGTAGCAGATCTATACAGGTGGAGCTGGGGAAGGTGGAGGGTTTCTGAAGCACGTTGCTGCTATCACTGCTACAGCAAGCACTATCCGAGAATTTAAATGTTGAGCGGAAGATCATTGGCTGCTGATACAAAATAAATAAATAAAATAAAAACAATCAGCTGCGCTATGTGAATAATGATGTCGTTATGTCAGATTGAGTTTGACCTATTGGACTGCACCATCTAGAGTTTCATGCCAGAACTTTGGATATATCCGGATAAGAAAAAGAGCGTCAATGACCCTAGTGTCATTGATCCAAATAAGAAATGCCATTTAGGACCCTTTAAAGTCATGGAAAGAGTGCTGTACAGCTGACAGAGCAGGTTGCGTTATGCTCTATCAGTTGATTTCTCACAGGCCTTTCGCCAGTGACTCTGCGATATCTCTCACAGTAGGGCCATATGGTTCTCTCCTCTTCCGTCCCAGCCAAACTTCTGCTTACCTTCAGAATTCAAGTGCTGCCAACCCGTTTGTGCTCTGAGAGAACACTGTCTGGGTTACTGTTTCTTACCTGTCACATTTCTTTCTCTCTTCGGGACTGAGGAATACCCTGGTGTACCTGTCGTGTACCTGTTCTGACATTAACGTCTGTGTATTTATATAATTACTCTCTTTATCTCCTTCCAGTCAAATCAAAAACTTTTTATTGATGCTTCGTGACGCAGCTTGGTCTGGTTTTGAAATTAGTTTCCTATGTGAGCTTAAACACTGGAGTGAGTGCATGGCTGTACGGGACCGGAGCCAGGCAGAGGACAGTTTAGGTAAATAACAAGCAGTTCTAAGCTCCTTTGAAGATCACATCTTTAATCCCTCGCCTAATGATTTATGAAGGGAGAGGTAAGTGTGTGCGCCTGCATGTGGGTTCATGGTCAGGACGCTGTGAGGTAGACACTTCCCCGCGAGGTCAGCGGTGCTGTTTTCATCAAAAGCATTGCTGAACCTCGAGGATTCTTTCAGTTGAATGTGACAGGGTGGTTGATTTATTTTCAAGTTAAATATGCTTCACATCTGTATATCAAACAAATTGCAAGAAGCATATTTTGGGATTTTTAGCTCTAAGGATACTAATAAATATAGACGCTACATTTATTAATTTGGCAGATATTTTATGCAAAACAAGTTAGACGAATCAATGTAGCAGCAGTAGCTACTCTAGAAATGAATGGATGATTGGGGCAAAAATGGCATTAAAACTAATAGAAATGTCTCCAAAATTCAAGATGAATCAGCAGTTTTGAATTAATCGATTCAATTAATCGATTCAACTTTTTTTAAAAATAAAAATTATTTTCTATTTTTATATTCCATTTTTTTAATCTTATACCATTATTTACTATCTAAATGTCACTTCAGATGCAGCTACTGTGCGACATCTACATCTGTGCAAAGATGGATTTTGTTGATTCTGATTGATTTGACTGGTATCAGCCCTATAGTGTCTTGTTATTCTAATTATATGAACTGACAAAATTTAAGAATTTGATATAAAAGATGACACATCTTTGTGATCTAAAGGTCCCAAAATCTAAAAAGGTCTAAATGTATGACCATGATGGTGCTCCACATAGTGCACATAGAACATTAAAGCAAATTACTAAGTTTTTTTATTCTATTTGTAATTTTTGTGACACAATCAATCTGAGGTTTTGTCTTGTGCAACTAAAATGTTGTTTCCTGTCTTTAGCACAGTTAAGCCATTTTATATATATATATATGTTATATGCTTGACTGTTTTGTAGTTTTATAATGCTAATCAAATCAATAGTTTTGTTTGTGGCTAAGAAATCTTTATTGTGCTTACTTTTTAAAATCCTTATCTGGAGAAAAAGAATGAAACAAAATGTTCACAACTAAGTCTGCTTAAAAAATGACCAATCACTGTTGCGTTTTACTGGGCTTCAGATCTCTTTGTGTTCCTAATGTCATGCTCTACTTGAGCTACAGAAACAGAAAGTCACAATCAAAACAACAACAGAATACACTGGAGGACCTAACATCTATCTGAGCATTACAAATAAAGAAACCACATTTCCCAGTTGTTGCACTTGCGTAACTTCTCGAAGTGCTGTTTAATCAGACTGCATCATTAGTCTGAGTGTTACTATCTGAAGGGGTCTTGAAGGAGATGTTGCCCCAATCACTGATTGGAGTGTGCGTGCAGTGGATTATTCTCTGTTGCCATAGGTGATCGATTGCTTAGGTTTTGTTTGTAATTATCAGTTACATAGGTTCCTCAATGTTACTGTTGTGAAATTGTGTATTTCTGCTTACCAATACAGTTGACTACATGAACTAGCATCCTAACAATTGAAAATTACATAAGAAACTGTTTAGCTATAACTGTCAAATTTTGGAGAAGCATGTTCAAGTTGCCCATCTGACACATGTACATGGATATAATCAATATTAAAAATATATATTTTTTCATGAGTCTTATGTATCCTGATCAGATAAATTGCTCCCAGTTCTTCAGAACTTATTTTGTTTTCTGGCATCTTTTGCATATTTGAACCCTTTCCAGCAGCGACTGTATGATTTTCAGATCCATTTTTCACACCAAGGGCAACTGAGGGACTCATACACAACTTTTAAAAAAAGGTAAAAAGAAGGAATCATGATGCATTAAATCAGGGAGAATTGTTCTAATTTTGTCTTCTTGGAAACATGCAAGTATTTTCTATAGCTTCTGAAGGGCAGTACTACATTAAAAAATATAAGAAAAAAAAAATCCATCCTGTTCGAAAGTTTTCACACCCGATATTTTTTTTTTTTTTTTTTTTTATTAAACCAATATTTTTTATTTATTTATATTCTTTATAACTATGTGATAAATAAATAAATTATACACCAGATACTTTTTAGCGTATAAGTATAAAGGATTTGAAATATGACAAAAGTGTGTTGTTGAGTACAGTGAAGTTATTACTCAAGACGTGTTTAATAGTGAGCTATAGTGGTTTTAAAAGAGCATGACAACTTTTCAAAAGGGTTTTGCTGAAAGTAATGCATGCTATGGCATGGCACATTAAAACCCTCTCTAAATCCATCCCTTTTAAAGCACTGCCATTACAAACATTAAAGCAATGCTCAGCTTAAGCACATACATATCTCAAGAATCTTTTAAAATGTTTTATTTGCCAAAAATCCTAGTGTTTTGTGGGCTTAGTTTAGAAATATAGACATGTGACAGACTGTGTCAGATCAGAATAGACATCATTCTGTTATTCCGTAAAAGAGTCTATGGCAAGTGAGTTCACTGCAGACCGTTTGTCATTTCTTAATCATGAGAGCCTAGTTGTGCCCACAGCCATCCACTGAGCTAAAACACTAAGATTGGATCTGCAGTTAAATCAGTGCTGAGGGCTGACGACACCACAGACGCACTGGTGTTCCTGGTGTCCTGTGTTTGTCTGGGCATGGATCCATCGCTGGAGCGGCTGGAGCTCTGGGCAGATGGTTGGCATCAGCATTCAGCCACTGTTTCAGCACAACTTTCCCCTGCATGCCCACACACCAGATCAAGCTATGGAGCCCTCAGAGAGGACAGAGGAAGAGCGAGAGAGAAGAATATAAAAATGCAAAGATCATAAAAGCGATGTAACCAGAAAAGTGCTAAAATGCTTCTGGACGTCATGCCTGCGTAGTCTATAGTATCTCCAAACCCTGACCTACATCCTCATCTTAACCTCAGATTAGGTATTGATTGATAGTTAATATTGATAGCACATCCTGATAGATGTTACTAATGCTAAAAGCATTACTGTTTGTTGCAATCAAATCCATGATATTTCTGAACTCTAAACTGTATTTTATTTTATTTTTTGCACATAACCAGTTTGTGAAAAAAACAAAAAAACATCACACATGTCTATAGGAGACCTCGGAGTATTTGTATAATATATAGCCTATAATATCAGCACTGAAATGGACTTGACAGAAAAATCAACTCTCTGCTGTTACTGCAAACCATTTATTTTTAAAGCTTTCATTCAATATATCTTTAGACGATCAATATATGTTCCTCTTTATTATCTAAGTCATCTACTGAAGGCTTCAGCCAGAGCAGAACAGCAGATAGTTTATGAAGACTGATGGTGTCCAACATGAGCAATGGCGTATTGGATGACGAAGCTCAGCTGCATTAACGTCAACGGCCATCCCCACTGACCCCAGAACAGTGCTGACATCTCACAGCGTGACCGTCTACACAAGGTCGACATAAAGGGGCACTGACGTCAGATCAGTTACACTCTGCTGCTCAAGCCTATAGTTGTGACTTCCAGTCTGAGGTGAGAAGGTGTACAGCGTTTGATTGCTCTGTAGAGGTTACCAGGTTCAGAGTTTGTTAAAGTGTTCTGTTCAGATGATTGTGGATGAAATCATTCTTGTACATTTCCTGCCTGCCACCGAGGTTTTTCTGCTGTACAACCATAACTCGAGCTATTTACTCCAGATATTGATTTTCATTGTGAGATAGATTTGTCCAATGTTATTCATATTAAACCTAATAATAGTGTTTGTGGCAAGGCTGTATCAAAGTTTCTTGGGTTATAATCAATAAATACATTGAAACCAAAAAATATATAAGGGATTGTTTGTGTGAATTGTTTCCTGTATTTGTGGAAAGGTTGTATTAAACTTTCCGAGGTTTCTAAAGAGAAAACAAATACAAATACGGAAAACTGTTCCATGTGTTTTTAACAAGGTTATATTATTCCCTGGTTTCAAATAATAAAACAATTACTACATTGAAGATAAAAAATGTGTTGAAAAAACAAACAAACAAACAAAATCATTGTGCTCAAGTGGGCAGTGCAAGTTCGAATATTGCTTGCAACACTTTCCCATTTTCTCTGAATTGTTTCCTGTGTTTGTGGCAAGGTTGTATCTTGGGTTTCAACTGATAAAACAAATACTTTGAAGACATAAAAATCTGGAGACCCAACAGGAAACAAAACATGGTACTCATTTGGTCAGTGCGAGTTTGAATCTGGCTTGCAACATTTTCCATTTTCTCTGCATTGTTTCCAGTGTTGCATTTAAGTTTCTCAGGTGTCAAACGATAAAGCAATCAATTAATTGAAGACAAAAAAATGCTCATATGAGCAGTGCAAGTTCAAATCTGGCTTGCAACATTTTCCCACGTTCTCTGCATTCTTTTCTGTATTTGTGGCATGGTAGCATTAAACTTTTGCAGGTTTCAAATACTAAAACAATAAATACATTATAGACAAAATATGCAGACAACTAAAAAGACAAAAACATGGTGCTCATGTTGGCAGTGCAAGTTCGAATCTGGCATGCAACATTTTCCCATCTTCTCTGCATTGTTTCCTGTCATCTCTGTACTAACCAAACAGACCATCAAATCCACATTTTTTTTTTTTTGAAGGTCAAATATAAGCATTCAGCCCTGTGGCTATAGCCTCCATTCATACATGGAGCTTTGTTACTAAATTTAGAATTAATACATGATACTGTTGCAGTCAATCAGGATTACTCCTCCTACTGAAAGTATGTTCTCTGTTTCTCTATACACTCCTCTGGGTATTTAACCAGCCAGTATTTATTAATGGGAAGCGAGGCTGATGATTGGATTACAGCATGTGTAACCAACTGTAATGGTTCGGTTATAAAGGGAGTGTCAATCTTGCAGTCATTACTGTAATTAAAGCTACTCTTGGATATCTGCCTTGTGCAGAAAGCAAACATCTGGCTAACAAAGAACCAGTGCAGTGCATAAAACACGCACGTACACACTCACACTGAACTCCATCATATGTCAGGATGTATTGTACTTCCTCCCAGTCTATTTTTAGAAGCCAGTAATCCAGTACACATTAGTCTAAATCTCATGCCATGCTCTGTGCTGCACAAGGACACACCACAGTCTGATTTGTGTTTTCATTGACCCTTTGTATCAGATTTTTATTCATTAAATCTACTTTAACTGTGGCCTGAGCTGTACATCTGTTCAATCCTGAGTGCAGGGTAAATTCCAGTGAAATATTAGTAAAGGATGTGGATATGTGGATACCACCCTAATCTGTTGAAAGGGTCTATAGTGGCTTAAATAACATTCCTGGAGTGCATTAGTGCATGAAAGTTTGCATATATGACTATTGTGCAAAACACAATTAACAAATGTAATTTCTAGCACATTTCAAATTGTATATTGAATGTGATGACATTCTGTGACTGAAATTACTTTTTTTTATTTATTTTTTTATATCCCAAATCTACATTGAACTATTTTTAACAACAACAACAACAATAATAATAATAATAAATACACTTTGTGACACATCTGACTCATAAAAATGTATTTAAATAAATGTCAAATTATTTATTATAAACTGAAATGTTTATTATTATTATTATTATTATTATTATTATTATTATTATTATAAAGATTGTTATTATTTTGGTTGTTGATTTGAAATAAAAAATAATACTTTTACTCAGCTAGGATTCATTAATTTGAAGAAATTTGCCATATTGATTTTTCACACGTTTTAACCATAATTTCAAATTATGCATCGCATTGTGTTGTGTTAGGGTTAATAAAACTTTAAATCCATAATTTAAACAGTAATGTCCTTGCAGAAAATGACAGGTTCCTTTTTAGTTTTTCTAAAGTTTCTTTTTTTTTTCTTAAAATGTATATTATTGTTTCCACAAAAAAATTAAGCAGCGCAACTGTTTCAATAATAACTAATACTAATAAAGTGTTTCTTGAGCAGCAAATCAGCATATTAAAATAATTTCTGAAGGATCATGTGACACTTAAGATTGGAGTAATGATGCTGAAAATTCAGCTTTACTAGCACAGTAATAAATTACATTTTAATATATATTTACATAAAAAAAAATTAAATTGTAAAAATATTTGACAGTATTACTGTTTTCACAATATTTTAATTAAATAAATGCAGCCCTGAGTATAAAAGCCTTGTCTTACCGACTCGAAACGTTTGAACAGTAGATAAGACACCTTATTATAAAAGTTAATATTTTATAAAAGTTAAGTTCTAAAAAGTTAGTTTGTCAATTTGCATAAAAACTAACAATGCCTGTAACACCCATATAGATGCATGCATGTGTATGCATAAGTTCAGACACCTTTGCATTGTTGAACACCTGACCAGACGGAGGTATCAGCTAGCAGCAAGTCAGCAAGATGGAGGATGTGTGTGTGTGTGTGTGTGTAGGTCAGGACTCGGGGTTGTATTCATCAGATGCCTCTGTAATCCTGCCTGTGTGACCTTTATTTCACCTTCAGAACTGTTGTTATCATTCAGCTTTTTATGTTCAGCCACACTCAATTATTAGTGTAACTATACCTGACAGAATTTTTTTAATCTCTTCAAAAGTTATTAAACTGTGAAAAAGATGATTTGCAAAGAGGTTAAACCATAATGTAAAGAAGAGGTTATTGAAGTCCAAAAGGTACAGAGCAGAATCATCCAGATTACTTCTGAGGGTCAGTGACAGGGTGGAAATATAAAACAAAATAGTCTGTTTTTAGTACAAGCAACGAATGAATGAATGAATGAATGAATGAATGAATGAATGAATGAAAAGAAAATCCCTTAAGTACATCGTAAACACTGGCGCCACTGGCGTAAACACTGGCGCTGTAATCTGTAGCATTGATCTACATGATGAGAAAGAATTCCTGCCCGGAGCAGATGACTTGCTTCCGGTGTCTCCCTCTCGGCAGAGCAAAGTCTACAGGAGTTGTGCTTTCACACATGAATTCTGCTAAGGACAATATACAACATTTCCAAGGATCCACATGACCAAGTACAGAATTTATTATCTTACATTATTAATAAAATAAATAAAATTGTTAATCACAGCCATTCTAAAATAGAATGATATTAACGCCAGTAAAGTATGGAGTGCCACAAGGATCTGTCTTTGTATGTTTAATGAGTGTGCTCAATAAAGGCATGAAAGATGATAATATTGTGTTTGTTGATATTTGTGACTTTGAAAATCAAATCAAATTTCATGACCAATTTATACAGAAAACCAGAAAATTGAAAACAGTTTAAAAACTGTTTATCTGATCAAATGCACATTATCATTCTTTTTTTTTGTTGAACACATAATTTTTTGCTTAGTTGGAACAGCAGCTATGCTATTTTTTCTCTATTTGCTTTGTTTCTGTCACGGGATGGACATCCCGAATTGCACAAGCTTCAGTCTGGATCCAGCCCTTACAAATATCTGAGATGACCGAACACCTGAGAAGAGACGATACCAACCCCTCAAGAAGACCTCAGATGATACCAACCCCTCAGAAGATCTCAGATGATGCCAACCCCTCAGAAGACCTCAGATGATGCCAACCCCTCAGAAGACCTCAGATGATACCAACCCCTCAGAAGACCTCAGATGATGCCAACCCTCAGAAGACCTCAGATGATGCCAACCCCTCAGAAGACCTCAGATGATGCCAACCCTCAGAAGACCTCAGATGATACCAACCCCTCAGAAGATCTCAGATGATGCCAAACCTCAGACAACATACAAAACTACCAAATCTTGCTATAAGTTTGATTGCAACATATAATCATGGCTAGTGCTCACCCTCTGTTTGATTACATTTTTTACTGTACATTTCTGCCTTATGGACATCACCTTTACATAGTCACCACCAGTGATGGGAATAACGGCGTTATAAATAAACGACGTTACTAACGGCGTTATTGTTTTCAGTAACGAGTAATCAAACTAATTACTGTTTCCCCCGTTACAACGCCGTTACAGTTACTGACAATAAAATGCGGCGTTACTATAATATATTATAATATTACTATCATTTTATTTTTCAGTTGATCTGAATGGATGCGCAGTGTAGCTGTATTTGACATAGGTAGGCTGCTGTCAACTCTAGTGTGAATGCGCATAACTCGCCGTCGCTTTGTCTGACACACACACACACACACACAAAATGCAGAATTGACGCGCTGCATGTAAACGATATTCTTTGTTGTATTTTCCTGTCAAAATAACAGAGTTCCTTTGGAATTCTTTAGCTTTAAAGAACTGCCGGGTTCCCTGTTAGTGGGCGGAGCTAATGCGCAAACGACAATCTCATTGGCTGGCGCTCACCTATTTCAGCGAATCAATTCGAGCGAACGCAGACAAAGTGATTCATATTCATGAACCCAGCAGCTCAATAATCAATAAGTGCGTTTTATATTGCTATTAGTAGTAGAATTCGTAGTAGTTTTGTTATCTTATCAGTATTATTTTTATTCCCCCCCCCCCTTTTTATAGAGACACTAAATGAAAAACAATATCTTAAGCACTACCACCAGTCCTAAGTTCAGTCAACATGACAAATATGCATTCATACTTGGTTATTCTAATTACTAAAGTTCTATCATCATATAATGCTAAATTATCATATTATAATGCTTGACTGACTGATGCCAAGTGTCAGATATAAAAAAACTGCCATTTTACAAACATAAACTTTATATATATATATATATATATATATATATATGAAACATAGTACACTGTATATAATATAAAATAATTAATATTAGTCTGGTGAGTAAACTAAAAAAATTGACTAGCCAATGGCAATTCGATTGCCAAGGTGTCCATAGAGGGTTGATAATATTTACAATAAAATAGTGTTGGTTAGTGTACAATGTTTTATAATAATAATTTATCCTATTTAGTGTCCATTTCATTCAACATATTTAATATTGGGGGCATCCAAGTTATTTGACATATTTGAACTTTTTTTTTTTTTTTTTTTAAGTAACGCAATAGTTACTTTCCCTGGTAATTAGTTACTTTTATAATGATGTAACTCAGTTACTAACTCAGTTACTATTTGTGAGAAGTAACTAGTAACTATAACTAATTACTTTTTTAAAGTAACGTGCCCAACACTGGTCACCACTGATAAGCTACTCCTAAATATAGAAACTTTAATTTTTTTTTCTGTGAAGCTGCTTTGCAACGATTTGTATTGTGAAAAGCGCTACAAATAAACATGAATTGAATTGAAATAAGTACACTTAAGTATCCTTTTATTTAATTAATATTATCTGCAGTTTTTTAATATAATTTTAAAATTTTAAGTACACTACAAGTGCACATTCAGTAAAATTAAGTGCACTTCTTTTTACAAGTGTTCTGTTAAAAATATATCTTGTTGCACTTTGTGCCATTTTCAAAACACTCGACAATGTACAGTTTAATGCACACTATGCAGTTAGTAGTAAGCTAATTATTTCATCCCAAACATAGCCACAGACTTTTCCCTTATGATTTTCTAGCAGAGCATTCTGGGTAGTTGAGTTTATGTGAGGCTACAGTACATGGTGGTTGTTGGCCTACTTCACCTGACAACAATGCGGAGATGGAAGAGGCCACAAATCTCATAATCCACCATGACTCTGAACCTGGGATGATTAAAAAACCAAGCCCGAATAATGCACTCTGCTTTAAATATACAATCACAACCCAAATACTCCTAATGGGCTCACCAGAGAGATGAAAAAAAAGAAGAAATGAAACTGGAGCAAACATTTTGGCAAAGCTAAATCTGTTGAGGGTGGATAGAGAAGGACAGACCCAAGCAGCTTTGTCTCTTCAGTTATTCTCATATGCTGTGACATATGAAAAGTATAATGGCTGGCAAGTTAACATGATTATAACAAGCATAGGAAGAATTATGCGTATGTGGATTCCAGTATGCATACATATTTATATAGACACAACACACACATACTTGCACATACATATAGGTCAATGACAAACAAGGACATCCAAAATTAGGGAAAAAAGGGAAAATATTTTCAAAATCAGTTTTATGTCACTTGTATTCAGTTTTAATTTAATGACCATAAATGTCATGAAAGTAGACTTTCTACCATAAAGAAGAAAGTATGCATAATCATATATAAGATCAAAGGAAATGTTTTTTTTTATTTTTTTTACTTTCACTACCATTCACAACTTTGGGGCCAGTAGGAAGGATGGATGGATGGATGGATGGATGGATGGATGGATGGATGGATGGATTTGTTTTTATTTATTTATTTATTTGTTTTGTTTGAAGGAGAAGAAGCAGAAGAAAATAATTCAGCAAACTGATCAAAAATGACAGTAAAGACATGTAAGATTTCTATTGAAGCTAAATGCTGTTCTTTTGAATTATTCATCAAAAAATCCACAATTTCCACAATTTTATTTTCAGGAGCTGTTTTTCAACATTGGTAATAATAAGGAATTTTATTATTTGTTATTTTATTATTATTATTCACATTTTTTTGAGCAGCAAATCAGCATATTAGAGTGATTTCTGAAGGATCATGTGACACTGAAGACTGGAGTAATGATGCTGAAAATTCAGATTTGCATCACAGTAATAATAAATAAAATAATAAATAATAAAATATATTAAAATAGAAAATAGTTATTTTAAATTGTAATAATATTTCACAATATTACAGGTTTTTTACACTGTATTTTTGATCAAATAAACACAGCTTTGGTAAGCATAAAAGACTTATGTCAAAAACATAAAGAAATAAATTAAAAAAACTATGACACCAAAATGTAAACCCTTTGACATTTGACTACTTGAACTAACCTTTTAATGTCATAAAGAGCTCAAACTATCTTATAGTTTAAATAAGTCATCTCTCTCTCGCTCTCTCTCTCGCTCTCACACACTCTCTCTCTCTCTGTGTGTGTGTTTTCCTTGAATAATTTAAACATTTCTGTGACTTGTTATCTTTATTATAATCAGGATGGTTACTCCACATTTTTAACTTTAAGTCTCCCCAAAATAAGCTATGATAGCATTCACTATTTTGGGAGCTTTGTCTATAGCGTCTGCAGCTGGAGTGCCTGTGACGCCTTGTCTGTCATGACTCATGTCAGGTGATATTTTTGAATTAGTGGCTCTGCACTCCTCGTTCTTGAGGCTTAAAGACATATGTGGTGATAAGTCTTACTGCCCTTGAGAGTTATGCTTTCAAAGAATGCCTGGCATGTGCCGCTCTGTGGAACCGAAATCAGCTTAACGCTGAATAACAGACCTTTGCATTAATACATGCTTCTCTGATCCTAGAGAGAGAGAGAGAGAGAGAGAGAGACAGACAGACAGACAGACAGATAGACAGACAGAGAGCGCTTTGGGGATCACAGTGATCACAAGGTGAAGCCTGTCATTTTTGGACTTTAAATCATGTGTGACATATTTGGAACTCAGTGTTTAGAGCGTTTGCACGAATCGTCTAATCTGAGGACTCTTGGTTGCTTATAGATATATTAGGCTCCCCAGGCAAAATATTTTCTAGTAAGCCAATCCATATTAGACATAATGCCAAATTCCAGTGCTTTATTTGAGTTCTGCACATTATCTGTGTGGCCTTTGAAGAGAAACAAAAATCAGGGCAAAACTGCAAAGCCCAAACCCCACAACAGAAAATACATAACAAAGCCTCTGAGCAAACAACTGAATGGACTGAATGGATTCTCCCCCAGCAACCGGCGACAGGGTTATCTCCCTCCCAGTGCATGCTGGGTAACAGTTTTGGGCACATTCAGGTGTCAGCAGATCTCTGTTGTTGGACGTCAGGGCCGATATTTCACGGCGTGACAGCACGTCCCTTCACGCAGCAACCTCCAAAGGTCGACGTCAGCTGGACATGACGAGATGTGTCACACCGCATGACCAGCGCAGTCCAGAGACGAGGACAAAGCCTGCATCATAATGTTTCAGGGCACACAGAGACGAGAAACCCTGTGGTCAGGCTGCAAGTCTACAGTGAGATGGTTTGATTGATGTGTCAGTCAAAGCCGAGCATGATAAGACAGCGTTTCAGCTCAGATATCCTGTGGTTGGCGGTATGGTTTCCATGGGGAAGGGTTATTGGCTGCTGGTTGTTGAGGCTTTGGGCTGCTAGCTTCAGTCTGTGTTAGGCATGTTGACTGCAGTTACTAAGAGAAGGCTGTCATCACAGCACCCTTGAGCGGGGCACTTAAAGTGAGGTTGCTCCGGGAGAGCCGTTCGTGCAGAGTGTACTGTAAATGGCTTTTGATGAAAAGCCTCTGCTAAATGACAAGTAATGTCTTCTTGAGAGCCATTGTGAAACCATTTTTGTCCACCACTGTAAAATTCAGTTCATTTATTGGCCAATGATAAGTGTGTCCACAATAAAGAAAAAAAAAATCATTGAGTTTAAAACTCGTGTATCAATTCTTAGAAATGTACCCTTTGAATTCATGTTGGTTTTATAGTAGCCTATATATTATTGAGCTTTTTTTTTTTAGCATTTTTATCTCTAAGATCTATCTATCTATCTATCTATCTATCTATCTATCTATCTATCTATCTATCTATCTATCTATCTATCTATCTATCTATCTATCTATCTATCTATCTATCTATCTGTCTATCTGTCTGTCTATCTGTCTGTCTTTTTATTTATTTATTTGTTATTTTGTTTTCCTTTTTATGAATGTTTCCATTTTTCTATAACACACACACAGTGAGAACACAGTATACACATTTTTTTATTATTTTATTATTTTTATACATCAGATTTTTATTTTATTAAAAATAAACTTTACACACGTGCATACACACACATTATATATATATATATATATATATATATACATATAATTGTCCTATGGTGTGACTGTCTCAAGCATGGTTCAATGAATTACAACTTTTATAAATGAAAAAGAAAAGCATAAAAATGTTAATAAATACCTCCCTCATAATTGTACAAGTGTCTATTTTAGTAAATGGCAATTTTTTTTTTCATCCATATATTTCTGAAAGTGTAAGAACTTGATACATTTTGTCTCTGAAAACCATGTCCTCTGGTGTGACACCATATCCTGATCTTAAATCAGCCAATTCCAGAGAAAACTTTAATTAGTTGAAGGACCCCATTCATGGCCGTGTTACTGAAGCCCCCTGTGAAGCCCATGACATGTGCACATGGTACATTTTTCTCTCAGAATTGTTCAAATATTTAACTTTTTTGGAATCACTACAAAAGTGTTACGCTTTGTTGTCCTTTGGTGTAACACCCCTAAATTATATTATTTTATTAAAAACTGCATGTTAAACTACATAATCATTGAAAATTATGCAAATGTATCTTTCTAACCGCTAATGACAGGTTCGATTGGAATAGCAAGGTCATTAATTGACTGAAAAAGGCTGAAACGTCCTTTGGTGTGACAGATAATGTCCTCCGGTGTGACGCCTGTACTGTCTCACCACAGGACAAAGATGTCACACCAGAGGACAAGGTCTCTTTAAAAAGCATTTTAAATAATTAAATAAGATTTGTTTAATTCCTTTTTATTCTTTTTTGATAATTTTCAGTGTTCTTAAATGCAATAATTAAATGAATTAAACTATTTTCTGAAGTTTTCACAGAAAACATGTACTGTTATAAAGTGTCATGAAAATAAGTATAAAATGTGATACTTAGTTTTTGAGACAGAAAGAATTGAGGGAGAGATATTAGTGGAAGAGAGAGGACAGGGAAATATATAGAGAAAATTAACAGGGATCCACACAGAAGGGAGGAGATCCTAAGAGAACAATGCAGAAAGTAAATAGAATCAAAATGATGCCTTAAAAAGTGTAGCCATATAGTTTCTGAAAAAAATCATTCCCATCTTAATGAATATAGTTTGAATATCAATCATATCTAGCTGTGCTACACATGTAGCGGGGGACATACTGATTGACTAAGAGACTGAATTTTGTTGATGACATTTTTTTTTGTTTTGTTTAAAAAAACGTGTTGATATTGTTTGTATCAAAGTTAAACTTTATTTCTCCTTTGACATGTTCAAAATTAAATATAAATACTTTAATAACTACAATTTCTGTCCAGTGTGATGTAATGTCCTATGGTGTGACACAAATAAAAGAACCACAGATTTGTTTTTATGTCAAAATGTCTTCAAAAAACAGCTGAGTATTGCAATAGGGGAGATACAAATATCATTCAACTTAAAATGGTATAATTTTCAGCAGTTTTGAACACATGACAGCAAAGTTTGTTCTTGTTGTCAAAGTTTGTCTGGAAATTGTCCAAGTCATGGGGGGAAAAAAATATGTTAATTATAATTTCATATTAAATAAATAGCATGAGAGAGATGTACCTTCATTGTTAGACACACATTTTCATATAATGCTATTTGTGTATTATTAACTATTTTTTTTTTTTTTTTTTTTTGCTATGTCACACCATAGGACAAATTTATGGTACAGTTCAGTAAAAATGTTTAAAAAAGCAGTGAAAAAAATGACGAAGTTAGTGACCCTTTATATTTTCTCAAAGATCAGACTTCACACTACATAAATATATGCGTTTCTTTTTAAAAAAATGTCTTTTACAAAAAAAAGGCACTTTTACTGCCTATTTGTCAACTACCCATATATACAGTATATATACATATATATATATATAAACAAAAATGTATTAAATATCATATATTTATGGGTGTCGCACCACATGACATTTGTCAACTTTAAGTAAATTATATAATATTTTTAATTACTTACTGACTTTTTTTTGTGTGTGTGCATATTTCTTAACATGGTTCTGGTGGTCAGAATTATGAAGCATTGATATACATGTATAATTATACTCCTGGGATCACAAAACTGAATTTTCAGCAGCCATTAAGTTCAGCTAGTCTTCAGTATCACATGATCCTTTAGAAATCATTTTAATATGCTAATTTGGTGCTTAAGAAACATTTCATCCTTATTATCATCAATGCTGAGAACAATTTTGCTGCTTAATTTTTTTGTGTAAACTTTCTTCAGGAATATTTGATGAACAGAAAGTTCAAATGGACAGCATTTATATGAAACAAAAATATTTCTTGACATTTTAAATATATTTACTGTCACTTTTGATCTTTTTTTTTAAATAGATAAATAAATACATAATAATATACATAATTATGTGTATACAATATGACCAATACATAATTATATATTCCCATTATATACATACATAAATACATTCATACAGTACATACATTCATTCATACATACATATGCTAAAAGAGTTCAATCCATATTGCACTGAGGAAGAATAATAATGTGTCAGTCGTGCCTCAGGAGGTCTTTGGTAAAGCGCCTCTGGCTGTTTAGGTTTAGGAACATGTAACAGCATTACCGGCGGGTCCTTGTCACCCTGATGTCTCTGTTGGCTATCAATCAGACAGACGGGGAGGGGAGGGTGTGCTGGGGTGTGTGTTTAATGTATGTGTCTGCTGATGGATCGCCCTTGTGTCACTGCGTTAGTCTTCTGGCGTCACCTCTTCCAGCGGTTCTCCATGACAAACCAGCGCTGGCCTTCTCCTCTCACAGAATGAGCTGATCGACACGGCACACACACACACACACACACACACACACACACACACACACACACACACACACACACACACACACACACACACACACACACACACACACACACACACACACACACACACACACACACACACACACACACACACACACACACACACACACACACACACACACACACACACACACACACACACACACACCACACCACACACACACACACACACACACACACACACACACCACACACACACCACACACACACACACACACACACACACACACACACCACACACACACACACACACACACACACACACACACACACACACACACACACACACACACACACACACACACATGTTCAAACACACACACACACACACACACACACACACACACACACACACACATGATGTGCATCTCTAACATTGATTGGCATAAGTGTAGCCTTTGGGTGTTTGAGCACCATCAAAACCATGCTGCAGATTCATGGTCTATATTAATTCACCAAAGTAATATTGCAGACAACAGATGAAAGCATCAACAGTCTAAATCTAGATTAACTCTGCATTTGTGATCATTACAGTAATATATTTCGGTAACACTTTACAATAATGTTATATTTGTCATTATGTTTAAATACAGTAGGTATACAGTTTTTGCCCATTGCTTACACACTAAAACCGAATGCTTAGACCAAAGCCTCAATACCTAAACATCTTGTAGCATACCTTAAACACAGTGTAACCATAGCTTAAACACATTGTCAACTTTGCACTTTGTTTGCAATTCTATAACACACTTATTGCGAAACACTACACACGTTTTCTTACATTAGACACTTTGTTCAAAAACGAAATCACCTGTTATCATTGGGAAAACACTCTGTTCAAAATGCAAAACTCATCTGGCAATTACATACACACCTGAAAACACTTGCACAGAAAACAGAACACCAATCGGTCTGAGTCTTAGCACTACAAATAGGCCTCAGGTAAGCCATTTTGAGAACTTTGCAAGCATGGAGGCAATGAGAGTCAGAGTAAGAGGAGAACAAAGAGAGAGAGGAGTCGGAGGTGGAAGAGGACGAGGTCCAGTGCGGAGACGTGTATCAGATGACATCAGGGCTACTCTGGTCCGAGATTGGTTCAACAACCATAACCATTTCACACTTTTATACCTTTACAGCCCCTTCCTGAATGCAATCGAGGAATTATTTTCAGCGTGGCGGTGGAAAGTATATGATCGGCAACCACACGCCCGCATGACTTCTGCAAGCAATGGAAGAGGCATGCGGAGACATTGAGGTGGGATCAATCCAAGGGTGGATTCGGCACACAAGGCAATATTTTCCCCGATGCCTAGCCTGCGAGGACATCGCCTGTGATGTTGATGAGGTCTTGTGGCCAGATCTGAACAGAAGGCGGGATCCATAAGCCCCCCAGCATGCACACACACGCACACACACACATGCACACACACACACACACACACACACACACACACAAAACAAGTATATGCAATACCAATTTATCCAGTAATTGTTTTGTTGCTAAATTTGATGATTTGTGATTCTATTTTTCTTTATTTCTGTAAGAATGTTTGTTTTTTGTAAAAACTCTTGTTTGATTACTGCAGAAATTCTACTTTTGAGTTTTACAGAAGAACGAGTCTGAGAAAATGACAATAAAAATAGAAACACAAAGACTGCAGTGTTTTATATAAAGCCCATCAGTGTGTTGCTGGTGATATGAAAGAGTAATTCAAATGGTGCTTGTGTGTATGGTTTTGTTGCAAGAATTTCATTTTTAGAAAGGAGTGTTAAGTTTTGATTGCAGTGTTTCATTTTGGCATAGATGTGAGCTGTTACAGTAATCTCCAAGTGCTATGTCTGATTGGCTTGTGTGTAGAGTTTTGACATAATGAGCCAAATTCTGCAAAAAGTGTGTAAGCAATAGGCAAAAACTGTAATTAACAGTGAACTTTTATATTCAACATTGATTAATCTTATTTAATGTTTATTTATGAATATATTAGTGTTAATTTTTAGTTCATGTTCAGCATAATCTGATGTTAATTTATAGATTATTGCAGTAGAAAATAATATTTCAGTCTTTCTACTTTAATGTTTCATGTTTTATTCAGTGTGTTTTTTGCCGATTCTTTGCAATTAACGGTTTACTAGCAATTTCTGAGTGAAAAATTGTTCATACTGTATACCAAATTATTTTTTGTGAGGTCCAATACAACATCGTATACTGGCTTTCATTGTATGGGACAAAACAAACAAACAAACAAACAAACAAACAAAAAACAAAACAAACAAATAAAACATGACAAAAGAAAACAAAACACAAAGTTGAGTAAATAATGATAGAAATTTCTGTCACTTTTCAGTCTTTCTGCTTTAAAATGTAATGTTTAATTCAGTGTGTTCTCTCCTGGTTCTTTGTAATAAATGGTGTACTAGCAATTTCTGAGGGAAAAATTGTTCACATACCAATTCTTTGTGAGGTCCAATACAACATCTTATGCTGGCTTTCATTTTATGGGACAAAAACAAAACAAAACAAAACAAAACAAACAAACAAACAAACCAACAAATAAAACATGACAAAAGAAAACATAAAACACAAAATTGAGTAAATAATGATATAAATGTCCATGTCACTTTAAAGTGCTTTAAAATGAAAGTTTAAAATAAAAACAAATTAAGTGCTGTGCAACGTATTTTTTCTTAAAGTGACGGTAGCAAAATATTGTCTGTTTAATTTTAAGGGTCAGAGATGGGGTGGAAAAATGTCATGAAAAAATTAAATGTGGACTGTTTTGTTACAAAAAGATACTAACAAAAATGCATATAATATTATATGTATGATTTATAATATATTTTTAAGCATCAAACCATTAAGCATCAAACTGTGTTTTGAATTTTCTAATATAGCTTGATATGAAAAGTCATGCTTGTGAGAACTGTAGTATTTTATATTCATAAAGAGGGTTTTCATCATTCATTTGCTCTGCTGTTACTCTGTATCTCTCATTTCTCAGCACATGGAAATTAATTTGATGTTGAGACACATGCTGATAATATGAAGCTGCCTCAAACGCTCCTGGTTAGAGTGAGCTGTCACACAGATACTCAACATGAGTTACTGTGCCTTCATAAATCCAGTCTTGTGTGATGGTCAGGTGCTATTATCTTATTGATTACTTATTTTCATTAGGGCCTGGTCAAGGAGGGGACCAAGAAATCACCCATAAATCTTTACATAAGAGGTTGTAATTTAAATGACTGCCAACCCCTCCACCCTCTGAAAGCCAGCTGATATCTGAAGTCTGCACAAGAGAGCAACAGGGAAATTTGGTCAGTTCACTTTTTATGTTTTCCTCTGAGATAAAGAGTGGTTCGAGCCGAAACTTCACCTAATGTGAGAACATAAATCTTTCACAGTCTTACCTTGGAGATGCAGTCCAATAAAACATGATGTACTGTGGCCATTTCAAATGACTGCCAACCCCTCCACCAATCCTACCTGAAAGCCACTTGCTGATATCTGAGTTAGAGATCTCAAACTGAAATTGGCAGATGAGACAAGTGAGAGCAACAGGGAAATTTGGTACACACAAGCACAGTTAACAATTATTATAAACATTTATTTTAAATTAATATTTTTTATGTTTTCAATACTCTGATGGATAAAGAGTCTCTATCACTATATATTATCAACTATATAAACTAACTTCACAAGTTTCACTTGTGACTGCACTGATAGAGCAAGATCATTTCCTTTATTTGTCCTCTTTCATGGACAAGTACTTCAGTGGAAATGCATTTAAATTCCTCATATTCTTTAATCTCTTAACCTTTAACAAAAGAGTTTTGAATCTCGCTGGCTCTCTCGCGAGAAGTGAATCACACTTGCTCTGTGTTGTGATTGGCTGTTCGCCGCTGATGTCACACATTCATGTGCACGCGCTCCATTAACTCAGGATCAAGGCCTGAGTTGGCAGAGAAAGTGATGACAGAGAAAGTTGAGTGGTTTGGTTTGATCAGCTACAGGCCCCAGGTCATGTTCAGCAGTTTCAGTTGCTCCATTTTAGGTATTTAAAATAGCATTTAGTATAGAAGTTCCAAAATGTGACATCAATCAAAATATATGTTACAAAGTAATATATTTTTTTATTTTTTAGAAGTAATATAATATTTATATTACATGCCATTTTTTATATTTGTTAAACTAATATGCATTCCATGCATATTATATTTGCTTAAATAATTGCATTCCATGATTATTTCTCATATTACTTACTGTTTAACTACTTGGTCGCAAGCCAGTATTACTACTCTGAAACCACTAGATTTGTATAAACAATCACTAAAAACTCTTGATAAGAAATCAGTTCAGTTTCATCATTGCTCAATATTAAAGAAATACAGGCCCCATTTGTCTGCTGTTTAAGACTATGCATAGCTTGTCTTCACCACTAAAACAGTTTGTGAATATTAGAACACTGCTCACAGATCTACAAGGGGTGGGGAAAGAGGGGACTGTATTATTCCTTTCAAAAGAAGTAAGTTCAGTCAGTCTGTATTTTCAGTCAAAGCTGCAAGGAATGGAACTCCATCCCATCAAAATTAGAGATTACATACTTTTGTCTCTTTTCAGTCTATGGTTAGTTACTCACAACTCAGCACTGTCAACATTAGTATTGTATTCTTGAAATAGACTTCCTTGTACTAATTGCTCTTGGCATGTTGCTCTCTCCTGTTGCCATCTTTCTCTCTCTCTCTTTCTCTTTCTCTCATGTTTACTTTGTTTTAGATAATTCACTTATATTTTGTATTTTAGTAGCGATTTTTCTGATTGTTTTTTTATTTAATTTTTTTTGTTTTCTGTAATTTATTTATTTTTTTGTTTTTTTTATCTTCTCTCTTTATGATGTGTATATGTGTGATGCTCTGTCTTTGCTTTTAGGGTGACCTTTTAACATTCTGTCAAGGGTCTACAGATGAAAAATAGCCTTTTGGGCTAATTCTGGCACGTTTACAGTTATGTTTTTATGTGCATTGCCCCTGTAAATAAATAAACTTAAAAAAAAAAACATTATATGCTTGGTGCTTGGAATATATGACATTATTTTAAGGTATTACTATTGTGTTATTGTTCTGTTGTAAAGATGACTTTCATATGGTATTTATTTCACTTAATGTTGTTTAAATAATGATTTGTATGGATTTGTGATAATTTGGCTTATATGTGAAACAAGAATAAAGAATATTTCAATTGCAATAGAACAGATGTTCATATATGTTCAGATATATATTGCATTTAATCCAATTAAATTTAATTGTTTTAAAACAATTGGAGCATCTTGTGCATCTTGTGCATGAAAATAAAAATGGATTTTTTTCATTCCACTGCCCTGGGTCTTGTATTTTTAAACGTGTAAACTTGTTCCGTGTGAATGGACCCTGAGTGTGTTTAGTCTTTCTAATCAACTATGTTTGACTTGCTGTGAAGGCTTACGACGGTAATGTGATGAAAATCTCAGACAAACACACAAACAAAAGCCCCCATGAGCATATGCAGCCAAACTTAGACAAACAAAGAGAGACAGTTAACCTGGGTTACTCTTGTAGAGCCTGTAGTCTTACATTAAGAAAGAAAAGAAAAACCATGCAGGAGGAAACGACTCGAGTGAGAGGTTGTGAATTGTGACGTATCAAGTTGTGACGTCTTAATTAATAATCCAGTAAGAAGCAAGGTTCAGTCGGGATTAACCCGTGCTCAGTCTTTTCTTGGCACCACAGATAGTGACTAGCTGTCCTTCCACGCCCAGGTGGCGCTGTGATAGTAAAGTGTGCGTGGGCACGAGACAGCTCAAGGCCTAATACGATTGGGTAACATGACAGCAACAACACTGAGTAAGTCATTACGGTCTGTCTCTTTGTTGACTTCTTAAGAGCTTTCTTTGCAGTGAGGATTGTTTCTGAGCAGTGAAACCTCTGGTTCCTATCTTTACATACGGAGGTCAGAAAGGTCATAGTGGATAACAATAGCTCACAGGAACATGGTAATCAGACACCTGTGCTGAAACCAAAGCAGATCTTTATCTGGGAGCTCCTGTCATACATCTATAGGCAGAGACAAGCTCTGGCTGCACAGAAGTCTTAGTGGTAAATTTGTTTATAATTATAACTAAGGTTTTCTTAGCTTAAAGGGTTTTGTGCAACCTTTAAAAACCGAGGTCTATACAGCATTCATTTAAAGCAATCAAGAACACGTTCTGCATGAACTCCTCTTTAAAGCACACATCCTAAAGGAATGTTCCCAGCTAACACAAATGTTCTAAGAATGTTTTGATAATGTTCCCATTACGTTGTTTCTGAATGTTCTCTGAATGTTCAAATGTCCAGATATTTAAATGTTTTTATTTATCTACATATTTATTTATTAATATGGTTCTGGAAATATTTGAATGTTCTATAAATGTTCTATAAACGTTGTCCATGCCCCAGATAACTTTGAATGAACATTCTGTTAATGTTGAATGTTTGTTCATAACCTGGCCAGAACTTTTGCTAATGTTCCCATTAAATTAAGAATTAAGAACATGCTATTTCTGAAGATTCTCTGAATGTTCAGTTGTCCAGATTTTTAAATGTTATTTATTTTTAAAATGTTATTTATTTATTTGTTTTTTTGTTCTGCAAACTTTTTAATGTACTATAAACATTCAGAAACAAAAAGTAAGTAGAAACATTTAAAACACTTCAAATAAATCATTTCAGAAAAATGTTCCATGAGTATTCCATGTTTTTGTGCTGACATTTTGAGAACATTATTAATCTCCAGATAACTTTGAATGAACATTCTGGTAAAGCTGAATGTATGTTTGTAACTTTGAGAGAACCGTTTTGCTTATATTCCCATGAAGTCATGAAAATGTTGTTTCTGAATGTTCAAAACATCCTTTTTAATGTTTATTTTTTTATTTCTTTGTTATGTGAACATTAGATAAAACAGTTACTTGTGAATGTTCTCTGAATGTTCTGAAACATTAAAGTAGTAACAAAGTAAAACATTTCAGAAAACTGTTCCATTAACATTGTATAAATAACACTTTTCTGCTAATCTTTTGAGAATATTATTAAACTCCAGATAACTTTCAAATATTATTTTAACATTACTAGAAAAAAAATTAATAATGTAACTTAACCTGAAAACAATGTGAAAACTTGCCTGAAGAAACATTTGTAATATCCAAAAACATGTTCCTTTAGAAAGCTATTAAACTCTTTTGAGAAACGTTATATAAACTCCAGAATGTTTAACATTTCAAATATTATTTGTTAACAGCTCTTTACATATGTTGATAAGTGTGTCTCTGATCCGTCTGTTTACATAACTGAATTGCTACAGAAACCTAAGATATGAAAACAAGTAACCTGGCAAACATCCTCTAATGGAGTAGTCAAAACAGATGAAACAATATATTGATGAGTTATTTGTAAAAAAGGTTGATGTTTCTGTTGTTTTGGAAAGTGTTTCATGAGAATGTTCTTGAAACCTAGATAACTTTAAATATTCTATTGAACACTTCCAGAAAATTTGTTAAGAGGAAAATGTTGGAAGAGAGTTGGTGTGATTCTGTGAGATTCTGTGCTGCTGAAGTTCCTTGAGTCTAGATGTTATGTAAAAACTTCATCCACTCCTGTTCTAAAACAAAAATTCTAGATGTTTTAAAGAAGTATTAACAACATTTTGAAATTGAAGACAGCTGTTCTCAGTTCTGTATTTTGGATCCACTAGCAATCAAGACCATTAACAAACAAAAAAAGGAATGTAAAAAAAGTTTGCCAACATGTTTTTGTCCATACAATGAAAAGTCAATGGGGCCCAACACAGCACTAAATCTTCACTCTATATAGACAAAAAAACAAAACAACACTGATAGATCATACAGGGTTTGAAAACAAATGAGGGTAAGTACAGTAAATGATGACAGATTTTTTATTTTTATTTTTAATGGTGAACTATCTGTTTAATAAGTAAGAACATGCAGTAGAACTGATCAATTATGAAGGTTTCAGGTCATGGTTACAGATATTTTGATTAAAGCAATTACAAACGAACGAGCGCCGTGAAACCTCTGATAGTATCAGGAGTGTGATAAGCGGTTTTTAATGAGCCTATGATGTTCTAATGCAGATGAGTCCCTTTCGATTCTCATTTATTGTAGATAATGCAGGCAGAGCGAGAGTGAGAGAGAATCACGTGACCCTCTGTATTATGACGGCATGTGCAGAGGATTAGAGAGGAAACAGGGTGAGCAGGAAGACGGGCTTGAACAGCTGCAGCAGGACTGAATGATGACCGCTCCTCCAGGTCTCCCTTCAGAGATGCTGAGAGATACGGAGCAAAAGGAAGCTGTTCCATTTGTGCAGTTGTTCATTTGTTCAGACACTCAGTCACTATGATATTCCAGCTATCCACTGCAGAGTAATTACAACACAAACAGGAAGTCTCCAAGGAGAATTGCTGTCACAAGGGACTTGCAGGAACTTGAGGGGATTTAATATGTCAGGCTTTATGGAAATTAACCCGCCTCTCACAATGCCTCCTCAAGAGGGGTAATTCCTGTGATGTGCATGTGAGGTGGAAAGCCATTTCCAGAGCAAAAATTATATGGGAAAACAGAGCATAAAAAGACAACAAATCATTGCAACTTCAAAATGAAATCATAATAAAGCACAACATTAATATTAATATGCAACCACATAGAATCCACTCAGAACAACTGAGAAACTACCTAGCATGCATCAAGAAACCGTAAGAGTACTATGTTAGTAAACTATTTTGAATTCAGCCTTGTCTCGAGATTAGTCTCCTGTTCATTCAGTACCATAGCTGATGTGTATCCTTTGTTTTCTACTGAACTGTTGACTTTGACAGGCTGACACCTCAATGGTGTCCAGTGTTGGGGAGTAACTAGTTACATAACGGAAATACATATTTCATTACAAAATAAGGTTACACTTTATTTTAAGGTGTCCTTGTTACAGTGCAATTATACATTTAAGTACTGAACAATATTAATTAACGTCACGTCGGATGACCGACAAAATTGGGATATCTCTAAGCGATTTCCAGAGTGACTGACTGAAAGGGAACTACATATACTTACTATATGGTTAGGGTAAGGATTAGGGTTTGGCTTAGGGTTGCTTGCATTTAATTATGCATAATTTATTGTTATTATAATAGTAAGTACATGTAACAAGGACACCTTAAAATAAAGTGTTACCCAAAATAAATGTAGCTGTAAGTTACTAAGACAAAAAAGTGTAATTAAATTACAGTTACTTATGAAAATGTTAACGCTTACAAAGGGGGTTACATCTGAATATTTTCACACACATACAGATTTGATTGATTTCTTTCCCAAATTGCATTGACTGCTCTAAAATATGAGACACCAATATTTCAGGAGTTTAGGACACAGAATAGGACACACGTTTATTTAATAACTGCTTTATTTCCTATTTGATTTATGTATATGCTTTATTATTTTTTAAGATTAACTTTTTTTTTCTAAAGCATTGTTAGATGCCAGTGTTTCCTGTCATAAAGCTATGCAAAGGTTTGATTTCAAAAACAGTATCATAGCTATTAAACTATATCTTATGATTTTAAATCTGTATTTAACCTCAGAACGATCTCAAAGTAAAAAGAGGTGCTAAAGTCTGATTTTGTGGTGGTTGCGCTTTCAAATTTAATTATTATAATCTTAATTAAAGTGAAGAAGGATTTTGAAAATCTGACAGTAATCAGTGTTGAGTACTACTGTAAGGTTAACACTGTCTGGCTTAAATGTTTAAAATGATTGTTGAACAGTTGAAAACATTGGTTAGAAATTTAGAAAAGTGATCAAAAAGTTATCTAATGTAATCAGTTACATTACTTTAATAATTGACATAGTTAGACTACTTATTTCATTTTAAATAGGGTAACTTGTAATCTGTAACCTATTACATTTCCAAAGTAACCTTCCCCACACTGGTGGTGTCCCTCCACCCGCTCACATTTGTTTTCTGTCCTTAGCCACTCAAACGTGTACAGCTACTTTTTTCTAAGTGGACTTATTTAAAAAGACTCGAAAATGTGACACTGTTGGAAACATTATTAAAACACTCAAATTTGTCCTAAGAAGCATGAATAGTCCAATGAAACTCTAATAAGGTGTAATGTATAAAAAGTGTTCATAGAAGTGTAAGTATTATTTAACTGAGTTAGTCACATTCTGACCCAGACTCTGATCCATTCTCAGAAAGAGATGTCTGGAATAAATGGTTACTGAGTCAGCCTACATATCATGTTTTACTCAGAACGTCTCTAGGTTTATCTAAACTAGCTAAAAGATAATTACATAAATAGATTATTGGTTAGCAGATAAAGTGACTGTCTGAGATATAACCCAAACAGTCGAAAATACAAAGTATTTTACAGAGTCTTTTTTTCACATAACGAATTATGGCAGTGACACATTTTATTGCACACAAATAATAATAATAATAATAATAATATCAAACTTAAAAGCACTTAAAATTTAAGCATTTTATCATAATCATTTGATTACAAAATATTGAATGTGCCTTTGAAATTACTAAATGTGCCTGCTGGATTAACCTTACCTTCCTGCGGAAAGATGCATTATTGAAAAATAGTAGATGTCTTTAACTGGTTTACACTTTTGTTGTAAATCCAGCTTTGCTAGAGATCCTCAGCACTCTTAAGAGGCTCAGGTGCATCTTGTCTAATGAGCGCAATCCTGAACAATATCAAGGATTTCCTTTTTGATTGGTTCGGCAAATCAGCAACCGCTAGCCAATCGCGTCTTACACAACCAAAGACTTGACGGGAGCTTCAATGTCAACTCAGAGTCCCCTAAAAGAGGTAATACCTTTGATCCCTGCATCTTATACAGGAAGATTATGTTACGCCACTGTGAAAAGAGGGAGTCTTAAAGGGATGTACTCTGAATGAAGGCCCTGGTGTTGGAGGATGGTGTGGGCTGGAAAGGCCCATGGGCTTAAGCCTCTGCAAGAGATTCTAATCCCCTTGGGCTTGTACCAGTGTTTTGGCAGGTGACTTAAGGCCCAGCCATTGTGCTCCAATGAGATTTGTGGGATTCTAATTAGATTTCACCAAGAAGAGTTGGCAACTGTTTGTTGGAACGAAAGTTGTAAGAGAAAATGATCTAAAACAGATGGAGTGAGTATTTAAGCAGTTTTTAATAAGTGGAAAATGTAGCTGTCTGTTTGACTTAACTGACACTGTACTTTCAGTAGTGTTTGTTCTCTGCCTTCTGCTGAGTTTCTGTATGGAGTTTGCTTGTAATGACCATATACATATCTTGGGATCAGAACATCACATCCCAATATTTGAGTTTGGGCTCCTGAGCTGAGCTGCAGTAATCAAAAACCCTAGCAGTCACTCATAACACCACAGCAACCACCTGACAACACTACAGCCATCACCAGAGTAACCTAGCAATAGCATAGCAACCTCTCAGAAGACCTCAGTATCCATCTAGTAACAGTATAAAACCCACCATAGCACCCTAACAATGCCCTAGAATACCAACATAGCAAACCAACATGTCTCTGAGTTTCTCAACAGCCATGAAATGCCCCCCACAAGCACTCAGATCTCCTTAACAACCAACTAAGGACAACCAGAACACCTTGGCAAGCACCCAGCAACACTAGAGCATCAACCAGAACAGCGTAGCAACAACCAAGAAACCACTCAGAACACTTTAGCAATCACTTATCATCATATGCCATCCACCAGAACTGCCTAACAGAGCCCAAAACACTCAAAACACATAAGCAACCACCTAACAACACTATATCATTCACCAAAACTGCCTAGCAAAACTCAAGAAACCACTCAGAAGACCACAGCAACATCAAACAGACAATCTAGCAACCACCTAAAAACAACTCAGAACCCAAGCAGAAATGATTAGAAGGCCACCGTCCTACAAACCACTCAGAACACCTTAACAACTGCCTAACAACTCTATAGCAACCACCAGAACTGCCTAGAAGCACCCAAGAAACCACTCAGAAGACCTTAGCAACACCAAAAGACACTCTAGCAACCACTTAGCAACCACTCACAACCCATGCAGCAATTATTAGAAGACCACCATCCTACAAACCACTCAGAACACCTTAACAACCACCTAGAAACAATATAGCATTCACCAGAACTGCCTAGCAACACCCAATAAACCACTCAGAATACCTTAGCAACACCAAAAGTCACACTAGCACACTGTGCAGTTGCTTTGACACAATTTGTATTGTTAAAAGCGCTATATAAATAAAGGTGACTTGACTTGACTTGACTAGCAACCATCTACAAACCACTCAGAACCCATGCAGCAATGGCTTAAACCAGCACCCTACAAACCACTCAGAACACTTTAACCACCTAGCAACAGTATAGCATTCACCAGAACTGCCTAGCAACACTCAAAAAAAAAAAAAACACTCAGAAGAACATCTACAAACCACTCACAACCCAACATTATAGCAACCTCCAGAACAGCTTAGCAACTTCCAAAAAGCCACTCCAAATCCCTTAGCAACCACCTAGCAATGCTATAGCATCTACCACACCACCATACCAGCGCCCTACAAACCTCTCAGAAAGTTTTTGCAATCAAACTTCTTAGCAATCATCTAGCAACACTATAGCAACCACTGCAATGCTCCTTCTTCAGATGTAAAGATCTTGTTAGTATCCTTCCTCTAAGAAGACACAGCAGTCAACAGAACAACAGAACAGTCTTTCTTAGAAGGCTTCACCTGGGGCAACCCAGGATTAAGTGCCCCGTTCAAGGACACAGTGGTGGTAGCTTATGAATTGCCCCGTCTGGCCTTGGAATCCACAACCTTTGGGTTAGTCTTTGGTTTCTATTTAACTATAAGCTATCCTCAGCAGAACTATTTTTACCACAGAGAAAAAAAAAATACTGCCGTTCTTTTTTTCTGCTGTGTCTAGTATCATTGCAGTGTATTTTTTTTAGCACATTGTTTTTTGTGGGAACTTCATGCATGTCTTGGATGAACAAAAGTGCCTGTGTTGTTTTTGCTGTTGTGTTTTGGCAGCTGTTCTTGCTGACTGTGACTTTGTGATTCTGATGACTTTGCCAGAAATCCCTGACTGATGGCTGATGACAGCATCTCAGATCAGACAGGCTTTTGGATGCCTCAGTCTACACCAATGGTTTGACATGTTTGAACTCTATCGCAGATGCCGTGAATTGTTTTGGTTATTGTGCCAGTATATTTACATGGGCTCATGTCTGGCAGTCTAATGAGACCCTGATGGCCAGGCACGGTGCCTACATCATAAGTGGACGTCTGATGGGTTGGTTGCCAATGGATGCATGAGCGGTCCAGAGCAAATGACCTTATACCCAGATGACTGTGAGTTTGAATAATTACAGGGCACTTTGCCCGACTTTAGGCCTGTTCACTCCAAGGACAATAAATAACACAATAAAGTTTTAAAAATCCTTCTAATTTTACAGGGATCGGGAAATCTACACGACAGCTAATGACACAGAAGAATGACATTATTGGAATCACTTTCAGAAAGATTTTTTTTCAAGCAGATAAACAATAAAAACATGGACAGTCAGTCAGAAGCTTGAGCATTTAAAGCAACTGTATATGTGTTTTACCTTGAAATATGTGACCCTGGACCACAAAACCAGTCATAAGGGTACATTTTTTGAAATTGTGATTTATACATCATCTGAAAGCTGAATACATACGTTTTCCATTTATGTATGGTTTGTTAGGATAGGACAATATTTGAATATCTGGAATCTGAGGGTGCAAAAAAATAATAATAATTTTGAGAAAATCGCCTTTAAAGTTGTCCAAATGAAGTCCTCAGCAATGCCTATTACTAATCAAAAATTAAGTTTTGATATATTTACGGTAGGAAATTTACAAAATATCTTCATGGAACATGATCTTTATTTAATATCCTAATGATTTTTGGCATAAAAGAAAAATCGATCATTTTGACCCATACAATTTATTGTTGGCTATTACTACAAATATACCCGTGCTACTTATGACTGGTTTTGTGGTCCAGGGTCCCATATGAGTTCTGAAGGGTACACTTCTAATAAGGCAATAAGGCTCCAAAGTTGCAAAAATGCTAGGGATGGGCAATACCACTTATTTTGTTTTCAATATGATACAGATACTTTTAAAGCCCAGAATCGTAGAAACTATGTAGGCTACAATTTCAGTTTGTTTATTGTGAAATAACTCAATCATACATGTGTTTTCTGTCCTCTGATAAGCGTTGTTCTGGGCTGCCGTTCCCCAAAACATCAATGCTTTCTTAATATGATACTTTTTGGAAATGCAGCCGAATGCACTGTCGGAAGTGAGTGAACACTCTCTGTGATTCATTGATTCTGTCTTGCAACATTTGCTTGTGTTCAGATGAGCAGGAAAATAGTTCTATCCTACACAATTATTCGCTAACATATAGGTTATTCGTCCAATTCAATGCATGCATTTTTTTTTGTTTTGTTGTTGTTTTTAAATAAACAAAATCACTGGTAAATAAAGCACACCTTAGTATCTATATTTTTTATTTGAGTATCGATACTTTCGATACTCGCATCAGTATTGATATATCGATACTTCAGGATCGATACGCCCATCCCTAAAAAATGCACAGAACTACATACATTTGCTTTAAAGTGGCAAATGACGTAACTGTAGCTTGTGCATAAAACAAACAGAATGTTATGGTATGTTTGTGTGGACGCGAATATCTTTATCGTTATAGTTATCTTTCCAGATGCCATTCTTGGTGAGAACGTCTCTTTAGTGCAACTTTGTATTCACTGTTAGGGAAAGTTACTTTTAAAAGTAATGCATTACAATATTGTGTTATTATTATGGAAAGCAATGTGTTATGTTTGCATTACTTATTTAAAATCTATTTAAGTATATCATAAATTGTACACGTCACACACGTCTCAGACTCTCTATCTCTCTACTAATGCTCAAGGACACTTCTGTGCTTCCGTCAAGGTTTGCATTGGCGCTCTTTTGCCTTAATCTTTTATTAAGCTTCATAGATGATGAGGTGGAGGGGGATCTTTGGGGGGGTGTTCTAAGCATCAGCATTCCCTAACCTGCTTTAGAAAATTACAGCTTGTGCCAGTATATTGAGCCTGAATTATTCAAAACGCTTTCTAAGCATTGCACAGTACTAAGTCTGACTGAGAGCTAAAAATAAACCAACATGTGATCCTTTGAATTGCTTAAACGTTCCACATTTGAATTGTTAATAAGTTACTCATTTATTTCTTTGGGGTATGATGTAAATGTAGTCTAACCGAGTAAAGTTTAAATAATAAATAATACAATTCATAAACCACATAAATATTATTTAAGGCACACTTAAAAAATGGATGAATTTATTAGTCTAAGATACAAAATCTCAAACCAAGTGTCATCTGCAAACAAATTATGCTAGAGCTTTTCTCAGAACTGTTTTTTCTTAGGCATTTTACAATGATTCTCATCGAGTTCACACAGGTGTCTTGCCAAAGATCTTCACATTAACATGTCGCACAAAGTTTGATAAAGTAAATTAATTAATTTTTATTTATTTATTAATTAAAATAATAAATAAATATTAAAATAATATTATTATAATATATTATATCCCTATGTAGGACAAGCAGTTTGAAGAATAGATATATTAAATAATTTATATTATATTATATTTTTATATTTTTTGTGAAATATTTGTTTGTACTATTTATTTTATTTTATATTAAATTCCACTTGGATTCTATTATTTTGGCATCTGATGCATTCTTAAATGTGGCTTAATATACTTAATATAATACGCTGTTAAATAGTGCTAAAATACTTTTAAGGTTCCTTTATAAAAATGTGTTATAAATAAATAACTCAGCAAAGTTTTAAAAGACAATGTAATTTGGTTCCCCCCACTCCTTCTCCCCATTCCCATAATTCTGCCATACACCAAAATTGATTTCCTTTAAATGCACCAGAGAACAAATTCTGGAGGACATTTGTAGAAGGAACTAATGAAAGAGGGAGGGTAAGAGAGACACACACACACAAGAACAGCCTCCACTGATGTCCTGTCAGGTTGGACCTTCACTGTTTGTGTTGTGTCAAAGAGGAATCTCAGGTCCCTGCTGAACTCCAAATTGATCTGTCAGGATGCTTGGGCCTAGTTTTCCCACCCCCTCCTCTCTGCTGAAGAGTCATCTTGGCACTTTTGTGAGTCTCAGGCCTCTCCCGATCTGTCAGCAGAGAGAAATCCCGGTTTGTGGCCACCAGCTGCAGTGTTCAGCACTTTCTCTGTGACCTTGGCACAAGGGCCACCGCAGCTTCTGCAGGGACCGGACCTCCGCATAACACAGCAATGCTGTACACAGGGCACCGGCCCGAGAGGAAGCCTCTGTCATTGTGTCAGCATGACTGAAGCTGGACAGGTAGAATTATGGCGCCCGGATCAAATTTAAGCACTGTGCTGCTGAACCAGTCAAAAAAAGACATGCAAGCATTTCAACTAACTGACCTGACAGGAAGTTGATTCATGAGGAAGATGACAGGGACCTCAATCCCTGAGGAGAATGCCACTTTTTGCTGATGCATTACACTAAAATTCCAATTCTATCATAAAGGAAGCAATGCAAATCACACAGCTTTTTTGTCATGAATTCCATAATTTATTATTAGATTTTTTTTATCTCACATAGTTGCTAACATAATTTTTTTTGAGAAATAAAAGCACCAGGGGAAGTGAATCTCAACCCCTTATTTACTGATTTCTGATCAACTGTGCTTTATATGTACTTTAAATGCAATATCATACTTTTCATGAATGTAAAATATGGATGGATGATTTTTTCCCACTCTTCCATTCCCAAACATCTCACATTAAAGGGATCGGACATCCTTTAAAACAGTCCACGCAAAGAGTTCATGGAATTCATATCTCATGATGAGGATTACAATATACTATAATATGTATATATCTATGTACACATATGGCACTTGAATACATAAAAGCAATATATCTGTTTTCCACAAATGAAAGCAATGGGCGCTTTGGTGTCAAAAATAAATAAATAAATCCAATACATTAATAAATAAATAAATAAATAAATAAATAAATACAAAAGATAGACAGTTAAGCATTATGCAGCATTGGCCAGTTCACCGGCTGCTGATCTGCAAGTCAGCTTAAATATAACGGAACGATAACTTACGTTAAGGTCAGTGGTGCAAGCACAGGCAACCAAATCATTAAAGATGCCAATCTATCTAAGCCAGAAGAGAGATATGATTCATATAGTACAGATAAACATTTGTGAACTGCGGTCTAACTAGTTGCGGTGAGTAAACTGAAACTATCACATGTGCGAGCTAAAACCAGAATGAGAATACAATATAATGAAACAAAAGACCTTCACAGCACAATTCGGGTTTGTTTTGGCTTCTTTAAATCCATATTTAGTGCAAAACATATTTCAGGTTCAGCTGATCGTATGAACGAAGAAAAAAATGTTGAAAACTCATTGCAAGCTTTCTGTTCTGACCAATAAAAAAGTTGCATCAGTGCCCTTCAGTAACTGATAAGAAACAAACGTTTGGTCCGTTTGTTCTGGTTGTCCACACCAGACAAATAAAATCCATCTACCCCACCATAAAACAGGCGAGATGAACAGTTCATAACATAACTTTTCTTGTATATAATTGAATGCAGTGGTTTGAATAATAGAATCCTGGTACCGGGGTCCTTCAGAAATGCATTTTGGATGCCATTGGGACCCAAATATGAAAATTCTGTCATGACTTACTCACCCTAATGTTGTTCTGTAGACCACAAATGAAGATATTTTGAAAAAAAAAAAAAATCTCTGTAGGTCAATGGGTTTCAATGTTATCCCAATGACTTTCATTGCATGGATCAAAACATTCTTCAAAATATATTATTTTGTGTTCCACAGAAGAAAGAAAGTCATACAGATTTGGAACGACACGAGCTCGAGTAAATGATGACAGAATTGCCATTTTTGAGTGAGCTATTAGTTTAGAATAGAGGCTCCAAGACTTCAACTATGTGTTTCATCCAAAATGTGCATCCTGAGGTCTTCCTGGAGCAGGATTGAGCACCTCTGCTCTGATGAACTACTGATGAATGAGCATTAGACATAGGCAGAGTCACTCGACTGGGTGCGGCCGAAATTCGGCATGCTCATCCGCGGTAAGTCCTTGTTTCTGATCTCGTATATGGACTTCCTCCTGGCCTGAACCCCTCTCACCGCCGTTTTAATTTTCCTCCAGCCCAGGTGATTGAGTTCTGCAAGGTTGAGCACCACGCAAATCCCACTGACCGCAAACATGAAGACGAGGAACACGGTTTTCTCAGTGGGTCTCGAAACATAGCATTCGACGTCTTTGATGCAAGGATAGCGATCGCACTCGTATGCGGCGGGAACGTTAAATCCATACAAGAAATACTGGCCCACCAAGAAGCCGATCTCCAGTGCGTTCCTGAAAACCACCTGAATGATGTAAAACCTTGAGATGCCCTCTTGTCTTCTCATTTTAGATTTGGTAGTTCTCATGGCTGAACTGGGGATCTCTTTCACTTCCATACAGTCAGGCTCGGATTCTTTGGTGGAGTTTTCCGTGTTCTGAAGTACTCCGTTCACGATGGTGTTTTTGATCTTTTTGCTGTCATCTCGTTTCATTGAATCATGATCTTTGTCAAGGGACAGGTAGACCATGGAGTATCTCCGCTCCTTCTGTTTGGACGACTGATGCACTGAGTATGTGATGAAGCATAGACTGGGTGTGCAAACCATGATGATCTGGAACACCCAGTATCTGATGTGAGATATAGGGAACGCTTTGTCATAGCAAGCTTGGTTACAGCCTGGCTGTAAAGTGTTACACACGAACATGGACTGCTCGTCGTCGTACACAGTCTCTCCTACAATTGCAACGATTAGAATCCGGAAGATCACCACCACTGTCAGTAGGATCCTAAACATAAGGACAGAAATAGTTTAGTTCATAGTGTATCTGCTACGGTATTCACAAAGCAGTTAAATCAAAACAAGCAAAGGAATATAAAACACTTAAAAAAATACATATTGTTAAACACAAGACCACATGATTAATTAAGTTTCAACAAATGTGAAACTCCTGGAAAAATAGCAAGTGCGTCCACAGTATATAAATGCGCTCAGCACACAGTGTTCATTTACATCACACAAAACAATGTTAAGGTAGTAACACACATGGCGCTAGAATAATGCTATATACATTAACTAAATTACATAAAATGCACTATGAATGTACATGACTGATTAGGAAAAAAAGAAACAACAGTATTTTATTGAAATGTGATGTGTCACGCGTGGACTTATACATGTGTATCCCTTTTAACTGATTTCCACCGTAAATTATAAGGTGACTTTTAATTTATTTACTGTGACTGTACATTTACTGTACATTTATTGTCGTGTCGAATTATTTTACACCGTTATTTTTAAGGTAATTTATACTTTCACTTTCAAAAAACGTCACTTTATAGTTTTTACAGTAACCTTGCACTCAATGTCTGTTAAATCAAACCTTTATTGTATATGATATGGTAATTTACAGTTAACCAGCTAACAGGTTTTAACTGTATGGTTTTCTATTCTTTGGACTGTGCAGATTGACGCGGGGAGCTGTCCAGTGCTGAAACTCTCTCCACAGGAAAACGCGCGCTTCCAGCCATGCAGGGCGCGCACAATTCTTTGAAACCAAATCAGATCTGACACAGCAATCTTACCGATGGCACAAAAGCTTTGTTGTCTAAAATGTGCAGTAATAACTATAACAACAGCAACAGTAATCTTAATTCTTCCCGTCCTTTACAATGAGCACATTAAACTCCAATAGCCAATCGCCCTCATTTAGGAGGGTCACTGCGTAATGACCTCAATATTTTTATTTTAATGTGCAAAGCAATCAATAAACATTTTCTACTTTTTTCCTCACCTCCCGATCATAGTAGAGTGCTGTTGGACAGCCGCCTCTAGGAGACGCTCGAGAATGGTCCATTCCCCCATGGTCATTCGGAGACGATATAACACGGCGGAGCGTGTAAAATCAAACGCGAGCTACTGTTCAGTTCCTAAAGCGAGTGTAGTATCGGGCGAGTGCATTGATTAGTCGCTGCTGTCCACCTTGACTTCCACGCTTCGCTCCGGAGGGCGAGCTCGTCTGAGGTCCTGATTATATTCTGTCTCGCGAGCAGGACGATAGGTCGCTCTGAGCCTGGACGAAGGGGAGTATAATGTTTGGCTCGTGCTAATCCCGCTTTAAGTAGACTGCCCCCCTCCTCCTCCCCCTGCGTCACGCGCAGACAGGTTGTTGGAGAGAAATCAGAACAGCGGGATTTCTCCGTTTCATTATTCTCCGAATATGCCAGAGATGCCCTGATTAATCCGTAATAAAAATCATTGGTGATGAGCTCAAATCACTGGGGAGGTCTGTCTCCGGCGACACACACACTCACTAGCGTGACAGGATGGGAGATTAGAGTTTAGAGTTAGTGTTTGTCTAATAAACAGGGCGCGGATCATGGGGGCTCATTAAAGCTTGAACCCCGGCAAAGAAAGCCAAAAGGTAAGTACATGTTTCAGAAGGGCTTTAAACGCTTGATTAATTTAGATTACAAGATAGCCAGAGCGCGCTTTTTCAATTGCCGCCAAAACGCTGACGAACAGAAGTAGAGTTTGCTGAACAAACCAGGTCACCATAGCAACAATATTCCGCACGCGCTTTACATCGCGAATTCATTGTCAAGCTTGCAGCGACTTTTGTTAATGTAAGGTTTTATTAACGTAATGACTTTACAGTATTTTTTTTTTATTAATGTTTTGCGACAAGGAGCAAGTTACGGCAGTATATATTTTGGTGATTAACAAAAAAAAAAAAAAAAAAAAAAAGGGAGTTTGTAACGTTTTCTCTGTTCTGCCGTTCTCAACTTATTTGTATGGCAATTTTGTCAGACGACTTGTAAATGAGAACAGTTGTATTGGATCTTAAAATAGCTGTAAAAAATACACTAATGTGAAGTGCTGATAGGACATGGTGACTTGCCATATGCTAATTAGTGCATGGCGTCATCTATCGACATTTTAGAGACTTTAAGTGGGCATTTGGCAACATCGATCGATTTCGGGCGGTACGTCGATAAAGCATAACATGCACTGTAATTATATACCACTATATATCACAAGACAAATTTAAAAGGTATATTAGACGACGTTTAGCTAGACGTACGAAATTACAATAGACTTGTTGTCAGGCTACCGCCATACTTAACTTTTGACAGGAGTGAAAACGAAGCAGTGAAGGATAGAAATACAGTGCGTTTTATGGATTGTAGGCCTACAGTTACCGATTGTTCCGCTGACGCCTATAAACAACAACAACAACAACAAACATACCAAAAAAAAAAAAACCCTCAGAAGACAAAAACTGTGAAACTTTTGAAAACTGTGAGTTGGGGAAAATTATGTGATAGCGCCACAGTGCGTTGTAAGGACTGCAAGTCTGTCCCTCACAGCTTCGTTTTCTTTCGTGGTAAATTCAATATGGCGTCTAACCTGACTAAGGTGTTGCATGAGACGAACCTCGACCAATTGTTCCCCGAAGAATTACCTTTATATTAATTAGTTTAGCAGATATTTTACTTTAAAATTATCGACCGCCCTGAAAGTCTGTATGTTTGCAACACTAAATGAAAATGATTTTTTCTGTTCTACAAAAAACATGATTACATGTCGGTCTATTTTTTGTAAACAACTGATTGAGTTGGTTAGTCTGAACTCTTCACATCAAGCCCAGTTCTTTAACCCTCACTTGCACTCTCCTGCAGGTGATGAAGAGGTAGGCCTATTTGTGGTAAGGCCTGTGGTGAGTAATAGCTTTAGCACTACCCACTAGGATTGAGAGATAAAAACAATTAATGACAACATGGGATATCCCTGCTAGAATCCAACTGATACCTGAAGCTGCAAAATTCAACACTGGGCAATCAATGTCTGCACATATTTATAGTGTAGGTAAGATAAAAATAAAACCCTCATAAGCCTGAAGAGGGCATATTGACAATGAGCTGCGTCCTCTGATCTCCCTTGGCCTCCTAGAGAGCCGCAGCTATTTTTATACTTGGTGCTAATTGAAGTAGCAAATATGAATCCATCACAGATGGCTTTTATGCAATCCTGTATTCACTGTATTAATGAACAGAGTGTTACAATTATTGTAGTAAATGACAAAGATTAATTAAAGACAAATTAAAATAGTGACACTTCTGGAGGAAAAAAAAAATATTTACAAATTTCCTGGTCTTGTTTATTTAAAAACCAATAAATATCCACATACAAATTTATTTATGATCCAGTAAATAACTACAAACAAATTGCACTTTTGTGTAAACATACTGTACAAGGAAAAATAAAGGTCAAATCTGCCTGTATGCGTAACAGGCGGAGGTAATGTTGAGAATTTCTGTTCTTTGCATCCATAATCAGCGGTGTAAAAGGGGTATCCTGGCACTTAGAAGCACTTCCTGTGGACGATGGATGGGCCAGCCTCATCGTATTCCTGCTTGCTGATCCACATTTGCTGGAAGGTGGACAGGGAAGCCAGGATAGAGCCACCAATCCAGACGGAGTACTTGCGCTCAGGGGGAGCGATGATCTGTCAGAGAGAAGACACGTGATGTTACAAATCAAACATCTTACTAAACTGAATTAAGCTTAAAAGAAGACAGGATATCTGAATAACTGAATAAATGTTCTACCTTGATCTTCATGGTGCTGGGGGCCAGAGCAGTGATCTCCTTCTGCATACGATCAGCAATACCTGGGTACATGGTGGTGCCACCAGACAGGACGTTGTTGGCATACAAGTCCTTACGGATGTCAATGTCACACTTCATGATGCTGTTGTAGGTGGTCTCATGGATACCAGCAGACTCCATACCTTAGGTAAGAAGAAAACAACACATTGTTAACTAAAACTAAAACTTGGAACATTCATTTTTTGTTCATTTAAATAAAACTAAACTAAAATATAATATAAATATTAAATAAAAAAAGCAAACATTAGAAATATTGCCTTGGTAAATAACTGAAAATAAGTTAAAGTGGAAGTACTAAAATTACAAAAACTAAAACTTAAATAAAAATACAGTTAAATAGACTTTTTAATTAAGAAAAAAAAGAAAATCACAAAAGCACAACAAAATTACAATAACTAGAAACTATGAAAAATTATTGGTTAGTTAAAAATAAAGTTTTTTTTTCATTTAATTAAAACAAAGCTGTTAAATATAAATATTAGGTGAAAAACTTGAAAAGAAAAGAAAACATTCCTTGGCAACTAACTTAAATAAAAAGTTTTAAAGTTTGAAGTACTAAAATTCTAAAACCCAAATAAAAAAACAAAGTATAAATATAATTATTAAATGAAAAAAATGAAATTAAAATTAGAAATGTTGCATTGCCAAACAACTGAAAATAGGTAGAATTATTAAAATTACTAAAACTGAAGTAAAACTAAATAAAAGTTAAACAGAAATGTTTAAAAAACTAATAATAATAATAAAAATAACAAACATAACAAAATTACTAAAACTAAACTGATCAAACTGAAATATATTAAAATAAGCTAATTCAAAATATGAATTAATATATAATAACTTATAAGTAATACTAAAATACCACTGAACTAGTTAAGAAGGTAACACTTTATTTTAGGGTCTCTTAACTAGTTGCTTATTAGCATGCATATTACTAGAATATTAGCCATTTATTAGTAGTAATTAAGCACATATTAATGCCTTATTCTACATGACCTTATTCTACATCCCTAATCCTACCCAATACCTAAACTTAACAACTACCTTACTAACTATTAATAAGCAGCAAATTAGGAATTTATTGAGGGAAAAGTCGTAGTTAACAGTGAATAAGTGTTCCCTATTCTAAAGTGTTACCGTTAAGAACAATATGCAGCGATATAAGTAAAAAAAAAAAAAAAAATGGTAGAATCAATATGATTTCACTCACCAATGAAGGAAGGCTGGAAGAGAGTCTCTGGGCAACGGAAACGCTCATTTCCTATGGTGATGACCTGACCATCAGGCAACTCGTAGGACTTCTCCAGAGAAGAGGAGGAAGCAGCAGTGGCCATTTCATTCTCAAAGTCCAGAGCGACGTAGCACAGCTTCTCCTTGATGTCACGAACGATCTCACGCTCAGCTGTGACAATATAATTCCAGTGTTAACAATATATTTTTATAACTCTAATAATGAGACAGCATAGCTTATTCATACCTGTGGTCACAAAAGAGTAGCCACGCTCAGTCAGGATCTTCATCAGGTAGTCAGTCAGATCCCGACCGGCCAGATCCAGACGCATGATAGCATGGGGCAGAGCATAACCCTCATAGATGGGCACATTGTGGGTCACACCATCTCCAGAGTCCAGCACAATACCTACAAACAACAAAAAATCTTTAAGGCTCCAGAAAAACTTACAAGTAATGAAGTATTTCAATGCATTTATTAATACTCACCAGTGGTACGGCCAGAAGCGTACAGTGACAGCACAGCCTGGATGGCCACATACATGGCAGGAACGTTGAAGGTCTCAAACATGATCTGCACATTAAAGGATGCCAGACATTTGTCAAGTCGTCAAATGTATTTGTATAGAGCTTTTCACAATACACATTGTTACAAAGCAGCTTTACAGAAAATCGTGTTAATGTTTATAATATCTGAATATCTCCATGCCTTATTAGCGGATTTAGCAGATTAAAGGTGATAATATACTGTAGTTTAATTTTGCTATGATAAAATCAATCAAGCGGCTGAGATATGCTAAATAGTACATACCACTTGTTCTATGTACTTGTATATACTTAAAGTAGTTATATAATTTGCTATTTATTAGTCATTCATCAATTAATTTAAACAGCCATTTGTAGAGTCATGTGAAAGTTTACCTGTGTCATCTTCTCTCTGTTGGCCTTGGGGTTAAGAGGAGCTTCAGTGAGCAGGGTGGGGTGTTCCTCGGGGGCCACACGCAGCTCATTGTAGAAGGTGTGGTGCCAGATCTTCTCCATATCATCCCAGTTGGTGATAATGCCGTGCTCAATTGGGTATTTCAAAGTCAGGATACCTCTCTTGCTCTGAGCCTCATCACCCACGTAGGAGTCTTTCTGTCCCATACCTACCATGACACCCTGTTAGAGAAGAGACATTGTCAATATTTCAGTACATACTGTGTAATATTCATCATTAAATCTATAATATAGCCCATTTCTGCATTGAAAAACCATTGTACCTGGTGGCGAGGACGACCAACGATGGAGGGGAAGACAGCGCGAGGCGCATCATCTCCGGCAAAGCCAGCCTTCACCAGACCGGAGCCATTGTCACACACAAGAGCGGTGGTCTCGTCGTCGTCACACATGGTGTCAGCTGGGGGTCTAAATGAGGAGCAGATACATGTGTGAACATCCCAGTCATTATGTATGCATTCCTGAGAAGCTTATGTTTTCTCTTCAGAATAGACCACAAAACCATCTGAAATTCTTCTCCAAACTTATTTAAAATAAAATACAATTCTTTACTGGCATCTATGATTCCATGAAGAACCTTTAACATCAATGGAACTTTTTCCATTGTTCAAAAGGTTCTTTATAGTATAAAAAGGTTTCAGATTATTCAAAAGTTCTTCACACTTAAGAACTGTTAAGTAAAAGGTTCTTTGAGAAACCGAAAATGGTTCTTCTATGGCATCACTGCGAAAACTCCTTTTTGGAGAGAGTATTTCCATACCTCCTGAGATGCTGACTCATGACTTATCCTCATGACAAGTTTTAAAAGTAAAGACATTAACTTTTTTTGAAACTCAAAGTCAAAGTATTCATAACCGACAACTCTAAGCCTTTGAAATATTTGTTTAGCTCCAGAGTCAATTATTTTCATTAGAATTCCAGTGATATTGCACCAGAACTGCCCTAGTTTAAATCCTAGCGTTCAGAAGATCTTCCCATTAAATTAAGTCTGACATTTCGGAAAGCTTTAGCAGCTGTACTTACCAGATCAGCACCAGGAGCTGGTTCCCTTGGAGAGTGAATGGTAGACAGCGCCTTGAGCCGCGGCCAATTTATACTCCAAGAGTGGCCTGACGCCCGCTGGACTTCCCTCTCCTTATTTGGTAGCCCTAGCGCCATTGAGAGCGGAGTGGCCATGAATGGAAGGGCGCGGAGGGGAGAGACCCCCCGCGAGGCATTCGGTCCCACGCCCATGTATGGGAAGAGACGCGGGGATGCGTCGCGGGGGGAGAGTGATGGTATTCCACGGTTGAACATTGTTGAAATGGCATCCCTGAAATCTGCAGGTTACACGCTAAATATAAATTACAGGACAATAAGCGATTGTTCTCTTTAAACAACAAATAATCCACCGTTTACACTTAACGATGTCTCATTTTGTAGATTAAGGTGTTGAGATTTTCATTTAGAAGCAACATATGAGTTTGTCAACATATCTGAGAAAAACAAAGAAAATAAAAGAGGTAAGCAAGGAATAAACAAAATAAAACAACACTATTGACTGGAAACAACAGATTATGTTGTATTTGCTGTGTTTCTTTCTGTGCCAATATGCACAGACATTTTTTTGTGTGTGTAATCATTTTTATAATGTATTTAACATTTTAAATTATCATAACATCAGAAAAACTAAATAAAACCATGAGATATCTATCTATCTATCTATCTGGAGAAGCCATAATCTTTATATAATACACAGTTTAATATTACTTTGGGACAAGACTTTGAAATGAAATCATATGTTAGTCTTGGAAACAGAATTTGAAGCATAATGACATATCTATAGAGGGGACTGACAATAGAAATGTATCAGAGAGAATGATCATTTGTGCAAATTCAATTTGAGCGAAATCCTGAAAACACAATAGACAAGACAGGATGCCCAAAATGCAATTGTGCTGTTTTTTCTTCCATCCCCCATTCAGGCCAGCCCTTTCATCTGACGTGTCCCTGCCATTTGTTTCCATTTATATCATAGTTGAAGTGTTTGAGCTTTAGGAAGATGAAAGGCAGAGTGCAGAACTGTCTGCTTTATTAGGTGCATGGAACTGGCACTGAATATCAAAGATATTTAATGAGACTTTATTTGGCTTGAGAGTCATCAACCGTTTAAAGGCGATGAATAAGATGAATTTATTCATAGAAAGCTGCTCTGATTCTAAGAAGATCACTGAAGTGCCACATCAGCACCCTTGAAAATCCACGTCAAAGACCCACTGCCCTTAGGTTAGCAGAGTTATAATAATAAATAGAGGATTGTTAAATAGGGATTTTGGAAGTCATATCACCAACCACTGCCAGTGTGTAACTCTATTAGAGTTCTCTATTAACTCTATTATTTAACCAAAAATTGCTGAGTTTTGGTGTTATCGTTCCTCTCTCAATTCACCTCCTCTCTCTTGTATCAGCATTTCGCCCCGTTTCTGTTTTTTTTTAGGGGGCAAAAGCAAGTATGTCTGGTTGCTTGGTCTAGATCTCCACTGAAATGTTAATTTGTGCTACACTGTCTACCAGTAATGACCGTTCCCTCTCATAATGTTAAATTCATGTGACTACCGAGTGATGTAACGTGCTGCTTTTTGCATAATCCCCAACATTCTCTGTCTGAGCATCTGTCAGTCGGCTGGGGCTTAAAGTTTCCTCTATTTGAACTCGTTGTGGCTGTGTTAAGGGTGATTTGCTCGAACTGCACGTGTGCGAATATGCCAATGTTTGGAAATGTATTTCAGACAAGATACCCAAAAATGTTCATGATCATCATGGCTGTTATTTATATATGTTGCTGTAGAATGAAGTCTAACCAGACAATTCAGTCTTCACAACTTGCTTTCCTCTGCAATACACTCGCTTTGAACTTACAGTAAACTTTAATCCCTTTTAGCAGCAAAACAGCCTGTAAAGGGCCAGCAGTTGTGCTTCATCTACTTGCTGTTTCTCCCGCTCTTCCAATAATCCGCTCACACTTCAAAACTCTGTTTAACATTCACGTTGAAGGCATCTCCTCACGGTTCTCCAAAATTACAGTAATCTTTTGTTCGCAGTGTTCCTAGCTAATCCTAAAAGTCTATGCAAATGGTTTTTGTGGCATCTCTCTTTTGAAACGTACGTGCATCTCCTTTGCCCTTTAAGGACCTCTTGTGCTTATTAGTTGCTTAAAAAGGAAAGCTGAAGGTCATAACTCTTCAGATGAGCTGTGGCTTCCGTTGAGAAGAGAAGCATTATTATTCTAGGGTCAAATTCTCCGGATAGTAATGCCGTCTGGTCTTGTCACAGGATATGATGCTTGCTGTCAGCAAGATCTTTTCGTGGCCCTCTGAAACTCGATGCATTTCATATTCTGATTTGTTGAAATGAATTGATTGGGACATTCATCACACAACACATTTTTGATTTCAGAAAAGACTTAATCAGATAGCCAATACCATGTACTGAGCAGTGTTCCGACTTTGTCGATCGCATTTTATAAATAGCTGTATGATTACATAATTATGATGTGAGCCATGTTGCATGCCGTTAACCTCTTTCATCTTTCATCATGACCCACTGAACTGACGTTCAATAATTCACATTACAAGTCATACCAAGTCAGGCAAACCAAATATAATACACTTGTTGCCAGTTGTAATATTCAAAATTGTTGTGAATTGGTCAACCAGTAAATTAATCAGTAATCAATAACCAGTTACAGTATATAAAGGCCAGACACATAGTTTGATGGGTAGGGGATTGAGTGGTCTGTGTCAAACATAATCTCGAATAAAAGCTGGGTGAGAGCCAGACATTTCATAGTGGAGTGTGGAATGCTGAATCCACACCCTCTCTATGATCTTGTTCTATGTGTGGAGAGCCGAACTCATGCCAGCTTCACAGGAATAACCTGTCACCACCCTCTCTCTTCTTCTTCTCTCTTGTATAGTGTAGATACACTCATGTAAACATATATGCCGAATATGTGTCACTGCAGTTGCTAAACAAACATAACCAGTGCTTGGTAGATTACTTACAAATTGCAATCCGTTACTGATTCCAAATTACACGACAAAAGTTGTAGTTAGTAACGTAATCCATTACATCATACATTTTAGGTATAATAATCTGAGTACTTTTTATTACTTTTAGATTACTTTTGACCTAACTCATTTGTCACATTGATTTAAATAGGATACTCTTGTACCATATTGATATTCAAATACAAAGGCAAAGAAAAGATTAAGTGCACTAAACATTACATCAAGGTTTCCCAAACTGGAGTTTGTGAAGGAACTTCTAATAGATAATTATTAATTAAGTTATGATACAAATTTAAATAATATAATAAAAATGTAAAATTAAAAGAAGTCATTTTAAAATAACATATATATATATATATATATATATACACTTGCTAAAAGATTAATTATTTTATTTGTTTACCTGCATGTCATGTGATCATTAACCAACATCAGAGAACTATGAACATGCAAATGTGTTATTTAATTATTAACTTATTACCTTAAAATCTCAATGAGTAAGTAAATTTAATAAAAAGTTTGGGAATCCCTGCATTAATAATAATAATGATAATAATGTGTGCATTTTAATGTGTTTGAAAGACAAAAGCGTTCCAAAGACATACTACATGGCTAAATAACATGGTTAAATAACCCTTTGAATGATCATTTAAATAAAAATGCATGTGTTTATGAGTAGTTGATGCAATGTTGACATGTTGAGGCACTTCTTAAAATTGTAATGTTTTTTTTATAAATTCAGTGGTCAAATGCTGTGTGACCTCTCAATTATCTGTGTAAATATAGTCAGTGACTAGTGACAGTGAATGTCCACAAAACTGAAGTCTTTCTGAATGTATGTAAGTGGTAGGATATTTTAGAAAGGAAACTTTAAAATGAGAAAAGAAGAATTATGGATAAGTTATTGCTATTTTGTGAATAATATGTAACCATGTAATCAGAAAAGTAACTGTAATCTGACTACATGTACTGTATTTCAAAATGTAATCTAATTACAAGTAATTATTTTTTGGAATCTGATTATGTAATTCAGATTACATGTAATCAGTTACAACCCAGCAGTGAACATGACATTTATTAACTCTTGACGACCTTTAACATGAAGCCACTAGAGAAGAGTTTGTAGTGAAGTGGCAGATTTGCATTGACCAACAGAAAGCTTCTTGATTTGAAAGAGACGTCTGTGTCAGCTGTGCTTCCTACATGGCTACAATATTCCTGCCCCTGAAATTTCACAGAAATATGAAGACTTAAGAGAATTAAGATATTAGTGCATGAATATCTAAACTATACTGTGGTCTGCTGGTCCTTCCAGGTTTGGAGACTCCATGTGTCTTGAGAAGTTTTCTTTCATGTGTGGTCCAGTGTTCCTGACATTGTTTTGAGTCTTGTGTCTTGTGGCTAAAAATCTTGTGTCTTGTGTCTTGTGACTGTCACAGTCTTGTGGCTAAAATCTTCTTTCAAGTGTTGATTCATCTGCTGTGATTTGAAAAAGGACTTGAACAACTGTTTCATAGACATCGGCTCCCTGTTGCTTCCTGTTACTGTTAGTTTGACAAGGTTTGTATGTGTGTGTTTAGGTGTGTGGGGGGGGGGGGTCTCTTGTGGAACAGCTGCTGTGGAACACACACACACACACACACACACACACACACACACATGTTGGTTTTTGTGGTTTACGGGGACTCTCCATAGGCGTAATGGTTTTTATACTGTACAATCTGTATGTGCTATTGCCCTATTGATTTTCAAAAAAACACCATTTAGTATGTTTTTTAAGCCTTTTGAATTACGGGGACATAGGCAGTGTCCTCATAAACCACCTTCAAATTGTAATACCTCTGTCATACCCATGTTATTAAACAAATTTTTGTCCTCATAAACCACATAAACCCGCACACACACACACCTGTCTTCCCAGAACAGATAGTACCATGCACAGTAAAACCCAAGACTTAAGAGGTGCCAAGTTTGTTTGTTTACAGGTCAGCAAAATGGTGACAAATTTTCCCTAGGAAATGTTTAGACCACACAGACAATGGATGTGCCACCCGAGGAAACATTTTATAATTCACAAGCATGCCAAACTTTGCATATGGCTGAAGATTTTTACATTTTAGTGCTTGCCCATTAGACAAGCACACTAGGGTATTCTGGGTAATTACAAGTTGCAACTTTGCTAATATGTTCTGAGTTTTGTTACTCTGCAGTTATGTTTGGTTGTAGTAATTTGCTAACATTTTGTGTGGTTGTTAGCATATTATGCAGTTCATAAGGTGTTCAGGTTGGTTAAATAATCTTAGCTAACTTTGAGTGGTTGTTAACATGTTGTTATGCAGTTTCTAGGATGTTCAAGTGGCTGAAACAATTTTGCTAACATTAAAGTTTTTGTTAGCATGTTTATATGTGATTCCTATGGTGTATTGGTGGTTGAAAACATTTTGGTAACATTTTAGTGGTTGTTAATAAGTTGTTCCTAGAGTGTTCTAGATGGTTATAATGAGGGACTGTTAGCATGTAGCTTTGTGGTTCTTCAGTTGTTTCTTGCTGCAATGAATTGGACATGAGTAGGCTATCTTAACGTAGCATGTTCTGAACAATTGTTAACACATTGTTATGCTGTTCTTAGGTTATTCTGGGTGGTTGCAACAACTTTTCTAACATGGTCTGAGTGGTTGTTAACACATTGTTTGCCTCATATGGTGCTCTGGGTCATTGCAACGCCTTTGCCAATATGATCTGAGAGGTTGTTTGAAAGTTGCTCTGTGGTTCTTAGAATGTTCTGGGTTGTTTCTAGGGCATTGCTAAGTGGTTTCAGGGCATCTGATTTTTTTTAAAGTAAAATGATGCCACCCCAAAGTCTCCCCAAAGTATGATAATTGGTCCATAAATTCCTAGTAAGTTCATGGAATCTTTTTACTCATTTTATCATCCACCAGGCAAAGGTCTGATCATTTAGAAAAATAACAGTACGCCTTTACTTAAACCAGTGATTTGAGATATTCATAGCACAAACTGTTTGGGCCAGCATATGCCAAATAGTTATTTAGGGGAATGTATACACTCTAAAAAATGCTGGGTTAAATACAACCCAGCACTGGGTAAAATATGGACAAACCCAGCGATTGGATTGTTTTTGACCCACCGGTTGGGTTACTGCCCAGAAGGTTGGGTTAAACATTTAACCCAACTGTTGGTAGAAAACAACCCAATCGCTGGGTTTGTCCAGATTTAACCCAGCATTTTTTAGAGTGTAGCAAACATCTATTTCATATAAGCAATAGTAATGCTTTCCTTAGCCAGCACCAGTAAATATCAAATGCCTCAAGTACTATTAAAGATCCATTAATAAATCAATCAACAGCAACAAAGCTCAGAGATCCAAACAACCATATGACCTCCCAGTCTTGAATACCTGACCCACTATGGTCGTCAGTGATGTTCAGGAGCTGAGTCACATTAAGTCAATTCTTGTGGTGTAAGGTTTCTATGCTTTGAGGAGGGGACAGCCTTGAAATCAGAACCTCTGCTGCTGAAGTGAAAGACCCTGGCCTGGCCTGTCCAAAATATCCTGGCCTCCAACCCTCAGAGATGCCTCTCATTCTCACCCCAGCTCCAAAGATTGGTTCCTGCATCATCACACACTTAACCTTCTATTATTACCACTAACACAAACACACAGGAGAGGGCCAGCAGACAGACCCTGGGGGCTACAGCTGAGAGAGACCCTTGTGGCTTCAGACCACTGGAATGCCTATGTGTGTAACTTCATACCAGGATTGGCTGAGAGGGGAATCTTCAGGATAGGGATAAGGTCACAGTGGATGTGGAGTGGGGTTATGGGAAGAGCACCTTTATATGGTGCCAATCCAGAGTGCAGATAAGTCTCTTTGGCTGGCAGCACAAGGAAGGTATTACAACATGACTAATGGTTTGGCTCATTGCTCATTGATCCTGGCTTCATAATAACTTGATCAGGAACTGACAAATAAAGATGTACACCAATAGTGCTATGGACATGATTGATAACTCAGATTGTCTGACTTGCTATTTTTTTTTATGGATTTTACGTGGCAGATGATAAAAGGGGCCAAAAAGAGTATGTCCTATATACATACATTGAGGGAAAGATCTGAGCCATTCTATGGGACAGAAAATCATAAATACTGGTGGTTGACTTTTTTGACTTGAGCCAGTAAGCAACCATCTGGCAATCACACTATAAAATTACAGTATACTGATCAGCCAGACCCTCCTTGCTGAGAAAAACAAAAAAAGCTGAAACCAGCCTAAACTAGTTGGCTGATTTTAGCTGGTCTTCCAGCTTGGTTATAGCTTGTCTGTAGACTGGCTTTAGGATTTTGACCACTGTTTTAGCTGGTCAGGCTGGCCTTAGCTGGTCAGACTAGCATACCAGCTGACCAACCAGCAAAAACCAGCTGAAGCACCATTTCTTCAGGAATTTAAACATCAGCAGTCTTTACAACTTGAAGCTACACAATGTTATGGCATCTTGGAAAACTCATTGATTTTTTACTGTGATTGACGACACATTGACCGTTCCAATATGGTGGACAAGTCAACATGTCTGGAGCAGTCGAATGTTGCATCTATGTATGAACACTGTATCTATGATAAAAACACTCAGAACACTTTGGCAACCACATACTCCCTCGCAATCACCCAGAACATGTGAGTAACTATAGCACAACAACCAATTAGCAAATGCATTAATCATGCTAAACACTTTCAGAAAATATTAATAAATTCATAAAGCAACAAACACAATATCTTAGCATTGTGGCAGCAATTGTTCACAGACAAGCACCACTCTCTTTTTTTTTATTAAATGTAGATTTCCACTAGGCATTTAACATTTACTTTAAATTACATTTATTTTTATTTATTAAAAAAATATTATTATTATTTTTTTAATGATTTTTCTGATCTGCAAGCGTCCTTGCATGACTGGGCCTACTTAACGGAAATTAAACCGCTGGAATCCTGTCGCCTGTAGGGAGTTTGACATCGTCACCGCTTCTTAAACCGAGTGTGGCAGAGCCCCGCTGAGAGGTGTGCTCGGCTGACGTCTTTTACTGGCTCATAATAAAAACATGCAGCCCTCTGCCTCAATGTCTGAGGTTATTTTGGAACAGTCTTATTGACACTGAGCTGCCATTGTTGGAATGAAAAAGGGATAGAGGGATTTGAAAGGAGATCCTCACATCACAGAGAGAGCGCTTGAACCTGCACGCACAAATGGGCAAACACTACAGGAAAATGAGAACATCTGAGCTCTAGGGATTTTAGTTGAATGGAGTATTTAACAAAAACTCAGATTTAAAGCAAGGGATTTTTTGAACTAAGAAGCTCTGGAGTTATCAGCATTGACCTTGTCTAAAAAGTTTCAACTTCTCATTTTGAGAAGATTCAAAATGTGCAGACATACGGATCTGCATCAAAGCGTCATACCTTCAGACACTGCCTGATAAGGTCACAATTTTTAGGTTTTGGACAGCCAGTTCAGTGTGCTCAGATATAGTATGGGATAAATTACACGTTCACCGTATTCAGCTGCTGACTTCAATCACAGAAGAGTACAAAAGACCCAGTTAGCTATCACTTGTTTTGTCTTAAATTAATCTTAATCTTTCACTCTGTTTGCACTGATGCACAAATGGTCTGATGAAACAAGACACCCAATAGTTGTCAACGTGAATTGCAAAAATAATTGATGTGTTTGACTTAGACTGTGCCTTGCCTTACCGGTTGGCAAGATTTTGTTGTCGCTCTGTTGGCAGAATCAACTAATGGAATTAGTTCTTTCAAACTGTCAATTTCTCATTTTAAGAAAAGGTTCAAAAATAGTTTCAGTGATTCTTTTGCCATCATGTTGTCCTTGACATATTCCAGGTACATATTGCTGTTTTGCATTTTATTCAGCCTGTTGCATCCATGATTCAACTCAGAAAAACATAAAGCCATTCTAAAACCTACATAATTTACTTCTTCATTAAAATTAGTCCAGAACAGCTTGGACTAATTTAGGTCGATTCCTGAACTGTTTTGTGAACCTGTTCAATGAATTCATTAAAATATTAATTTACGAATCGGACACTGCTACAATCAAACGGTGAATGGCTTACTTTTGGTTTGGCTCTGCATATTCAAGTGGGATACTAAAAGGTATGTTAACATTGAAAATATTACACGTAAGCTTTAATATGTAGATTCTAGATGGTCACTATATGATTAAGAATTGGTTTCAGGTTTAAAACAAAAACACACTAAAATCTGAATCAGCATATTAGTGAAGCCTTTTGTTGTTGCACTATTGACCTGTCAGTTGTGGGTTGCATGTTAATGTTCATCCGCTTGGCAGGACAATATCCCCTCATTGGTCTGGGTCATGCATTAAAGAGCAGAAAAGCAATACATGACTATGAAATTATGGCGCTTGAACAAGCATTTGTGGATATATTTGACGGGATAAACAAAATCCTTTTGTCTCACCACAAAACATCATTAGCCAACATTTAACAATGTATTTGACCTAAATGACTTGATGATCCTATCAGATCGAGACTTTTCATTGGATTAGACTTTGTGTTAACCTCCTCAAGAGAAATGTAAATTATGAGAACAAAGCTTAATCTGAGGATGACCTAGAATGTAACATGAATACTGATAGAGTGTCAACTAACTCACAGCAGATTTATGACCTGTCATTTGATATTTAAAGTATCCTGTGAAGGATTAGGTTGGTTGATTGTTTCTCTCTCTTTCTGAATAAGCAATATTCCAAAACTTTTGAGGGGAAAAAATACATCTTGATATACTAGTGTCAAGATAAACATCTCTTCTGAGTGGAGGTGGCATAATGATTTTCTGATGTTATTAATTTTGTGACATGAGGACTAAACTAAATTTCCTATAATTTCCTCAACTCTCAGGAGTGGATTGGCCTGTTTGATCCAAATAAAGGCTGTTCCTCACAGGTAAAAACAAAGCATCTACACAAAACCTCATACATACTTTCATACGATCTGTAATGGGAAACCGACATGCTATCATGGGGATTCCACGAGAAAAAAATTAAAAATAATAAAACTTGGCATAACATAGAGGTCAGTGTGTCCAGTGAGGTACTTGTTCCCAGGTACAGCAGACACTTATTAAACTTGACTAAAGCCTACAGGTAACCTACATGGAGTGATTTCCTGTTAGCAACGAGCCGTTACTGTGATTGGACGTTGGGTTGCTGAGGCAAAAATAAATGAATAAACACTCCTCATTTCAGGAAATATTTGGTGAGATTGATAGGCTTTTTTTTTTTTCTAGTTTCCTACTTGAACTCTAAACTCTCAATTCTCATTACCTCCATGCTACTGAAGGAAAGGACTCCAGAAGTTTACAAAAATAGCTTTAAGTTGAAAAGTCATGTATAAAATGTGTTGATAGGCTTATGGCTATTATAATAGGATACATTAATTTCAGCCATAGTGTGCGGACCTGATTGGTAGCTTTGAAAAAGCCATAATGACATATTTCCGCGCTATAGATATTTGCAGTGGACCATTAAGTGTCCGATACTCTTGTAAATTTGTAACAGTGAGAAAGCAAATTACACCATCTAGTGGATATACATAGAAGTACTGCAAATGACAGATACTGAATAGTGTTAAGTTGGAAATATGAAAACAGATGGTCAAATGTCATGCAACACTTTGGTGTTGTTGTAATGATACCTGATGCACATTTCTTACAGTGCAGCAAATTATTTTATTTATTGTTAAATTAAAAGAAAAGAAGAAGAAATGGAACAGCCACTTGGGAAGCGATGAACCACCAAATTTCAGTGTTTTTATTTAAATTTCTGTCTTGTTTTTTACACATCAAAGTATTATGTAAAATATATGATTTCATCACACAAATATATGATTACATCACACTGTAACAGGAAATCCAAAATTGATTTGAAAAGCCAAACCATAGTATTTCAAAGAACTACATAGCACACAACTGAAATACAAATGAAAACCCTTTTGGTTTGGTCGTATCTTTGGACTACCCTTGAGTAACCCTTCTACCTGTGGGACAGCATGTGTGTTTTTAGATGATGGGACTGTGTGAAGGACTTCTGACACTGTGTGCACTGGAACGCCCTCTGACCAGTGTGAGTAACATAGTGTCTCTTCAATTTGGATGGTGCATTGAAGAATTTGAAACAAATGTCACACTGGTGGGATTTCTTCATTTCCCCTTCAGGATATCTGTTTGCACAGTTATGTGCATATAAGTTCCTTATGGTGCGGAAACTCTGATTACAGTCAGGACAAAAGGGGAGGTCATGTGGAGGTTTGATAAAACATTCACCTGGATCCTCAAAGTCCTCAAGTTCCACAACAACTTCTGGGAGTCTGGGAACATCAGGTTTCTGTTGATACTGACAAGAACTGGGCTCGTAAGAATCAGGGACACACTGCATCACAACAGTGTCAGAGTCCACAAAGACACAATCTTCAATATTATCCATGTGATGTGCCCATTTTTCCTCAGTTCTTGATTCGGGAGCACAATGAGGGAGAGATGAGTCAGTTTTGGGTGGACAGTCACTCACCCTGCCAAAAGGCACAATGTCAGATGCCTTTTTCCCATCAAGCAAGATGTCAGTTTTATGCGTCAGATCCCAAACTGATTTGTTGTTGCACCAGAAAACAACCTTGTTCTCAACATTCTCTAAAGGGCTAGTACTTTTTGACAAATATACACCTGAATCACTGCAGCCAGCACTCATTTTTTGAGACGGTATATCCTCTGTAAGCACATTCTGATCTTGTTGCACGGTTGACTTTTGTTTATCTGTTGACTTGGTATCATCTTGGGCAGTTAGTTGTATTGGAGACGGTTTTAACCTTGACTTTGATGCTTGGTTACAAGGCATACTATTGTCTCTATAGCTCTGGTGTGAAGGTGTTCTCCTCTTCTCAGGAATGTTGTGAGTTCTGAAGTGTACTTTTAGATGAGAGCGTTCTCTGAAGGCACGGCAGCATATGGAACACTGAAATGGCCTCTGATTCGTGTGAATAAGACAATGCCTTTTAAGTTCGGATGGAGCACCAAACCGTTTATGGCACACAGGGCAATCATAAACTCTTTTGTTTCCATTAGAATTCTTACTTTGCAACACCTTCACATTTACATCATTGTCCTCACTTTGTGTTGTGACGCTGGCTTCTTGTTCCTCCTCAGATTCTTGGATTTCCTCCATCCACTGGCCCTCTGAATGATTGGAAGAATATGCAGAACTCAATCCAGTGTGAAGATCCAAACCTTCTTTATTTAGAAGGGAATCATGCAAATATGCATCTGATTCACTGCAGTCACCACTAATAATTTGAGACGCCACATTCTCTGTAACCATATTTTCATCTTGGTGAACTATTGACTGTTGGTTTTCTGTTGAACTAGCATTGTTTTGGACAGTTAGATAATTTTGAAAAGGTTTTAACCTTGACTTTGATGTTCGATTACAGGGCACACTGTTGTTCTTATAGCTGTGGAGTGATCGTGTCCTCCTCTTCACAGGGTTGGTGTGAGTTCTGATGTGTACTTTTAGATGAGAGCGTTCTCTGAAGGCACGGCAGCATATGGAACACTGAAAGGGCCTCTGATTCGTGTGAATAAGACAATGCCTTTTAAGTTCGGATGGAGCATCAAACCGTTTATGGCACACAGGGCAATCATAAACTCTTTTGCTTCCATTAAAATTCTTACTTTGCGACACCTTCACATTTACATCATTGTCCTCACTTTCTGTTGTAACGCTGGCTTCTTGTTCCTCCTCAGATTCTTGGATTTCCTCCATCCACTGGCCCTCTGAAGGATTGGAAGAATATGCAGAACTCAATCCAGTGTGAAGATCCAAACCTTCTTTATTTAGAAGGGAATCATGCAAATATGCATCTGATTCACTGCAGTCTCCACTAATAATTTGAGATGCCATATTCTCTGTAACCATATTTTCATCTTGGTGAACTTTTGACTGTTGGTTTTCTGTTGAACTAGCATAGTTTTGAACAGTTAGATATTTTGGAGAGGGCTTTAACTTTGACTTGGATGTTCGATTACAGGGCACACTGTAGTCCTTATAGCTGTGGAGTGACCGAGTCCTCTTCACAGGGTTGGTGTGAGTTCTGATGTGTACTTTTAGATGAGAGCGTTCTCTGAAGGCACGGCAGCATATGGAACACTGAAATGGCCTCTGATTCGTGTGAATAAGACAATGCCTTTTAAGGTCGGATGGAGCACCAAACCGTTTATGGCACACAGGGCAATCATAAACTCTTTTGCTTCCATTAGAATTCTTACTTTGCAACACCTTAACATTTACATCATTGTCCTCACTTTGTGTTGTTACACTGGCTTCTTGTTCCTCCTCAGATTCTTGGATTTCCTCCATCCACTGGCCCTCTGAAGGATTGGAAGAATATGCAGAACTCAATCCAGTGTGAAGATCCAAACCTTCTTTATTTAGAAGGGAATCATGCAAATATGCATCTGATTCACTGCAGTCACCACTAATAATTTGAGACGCCATATTCTCTGTAACCATATTATCATCTTGGTGCACCGTTGACTTTTGTTTATCTGTTGACTTGGTCTCATCTTGCGCAGTTGGTTGTTTTGGAGAGGGTTTTAACCTTGACTTTGATGCTCGGTTACAAGGCATACTATTGTCTCTATAGCTCTGGTGTGAAGGTGTTCTCCTCTTCTCAGGAATGTTGTGAGTTCTGAAGTGTACTTTTAGATGAGAGCGTTCTCTGAAGGCACGGCAGCATATGGAACACTGAAATGGCCTCTGATTTGTGTGAATAATACAATGTCTTTTTAGTTTAGATGGAGCACCAAATCGTTTATGGCACACAGGACAATCATAAACTCTTCTGCTTCCATTAGAATTCTCACTTTGCCACACCTTTGAATTTACATCATTATCCTCACTTTGTGTTCTGACACTGGCTTCTTGTACCTCCTCAGATTCTTGGATTTCATCCATCCACTGGCCCTCTGAAGGATTGGAAGAATATGCAGAACTCAATCCAGTGTGAAGATCCAAACCTTCTTTATTTAGAAGGGAATCTTGCAAATATACATCTGATTCACTGCAGTCACCACTAATAATTTGAGACGCCACATTCTCTGTAACCATATTTTCATCTTGGTGAACTATTGACTGTTGGTTTTCTGTTGAACTAGCATTGTTTTGGACAGTTAGATAATTTTGAAAAGGTTTTAACCTTGACTTTGATGTTCGATTACAGGGCACACTGTTGTTCTTATAGCTGTGGAGTGATCGTGTCCTCCTCTTCACAGGGTTGGTGTGAGTTCTGATGTGTACTTTTAGATGAGAGCGTTCTCTGAAGGCACGGCAGCATATGGAACACTGAAAGGGCCTCTGATTCGTGTGAATAAGACAATGCCTTTTTAGTTTGGATGGAGAACCAAATCGTTTATGGCACACAGGGCAATCGTACACTCTTTTGCTTCCATTAAAATTCTTACTTTGCGACACCTCTGCATTAACATCATTGTCCTCACTTTGTGTTGTAACACTGGCTTCTTGTTCCTCCTCAGATTCTTGGATTTCCTCCATCCACTGGCCTTCTGCAGGTTTGGAAGAATATGCAGAACTCCGTCCAGTGTGAAAATCCAAACCTTCTTTATTTAGAAGGGAATCTTGCAAATATACACCTGAATTACTGTAGTCACCACTAATTTTTTGAGACTCCATAACCATATTTTGATCTTTGTTAACTTTAGCAGAGTCTTCAGCTCCATCTTGTAAGGATATTTGCACATCTTGTTCTTCAGATTTTGCAGTATTACTAAAAGAAACTGTACAATCCTGCTCCAAATGACCAGCAATTATATTCTGACTCTTTTTTTTGTGGATCCTCACATGGCACTGCAAATGCCACCGAAATTGAAATGATTTCAAACACACGTGGCACTTAAATGGTCTGCTATCTGTGTGGCTCAAAATATGTCTGGCAAGCTTAGAAGGATATGGAAAGTTCTTCAGGCAGATGCTGCACTGATTTACACCTTTATGTGTGTGCTTAAGGTAAATTGGGCTGGAGGTTGTGATCTGCACTTCAGTATTTTTCAAAGTGTCAGAGCTTTTAATCTCTACGGTACTTGAATTTGACTCAGTCAATGTGACATTTTGGTTAAGCTTGCTTTGGCATTTGGGTTTTTCATGCTTTTTGTTTTCTAAAGAGTCTAATATCTGAGGTAAACACACATTACCACCATCTGGTCTGCAGTTATTTGTACATTCAAAAGCTCCAGGTGTTGGAGATTTGGCCCCATGCTTCTGCGGGACGCTACACAACCTAGAATTTACGTTTCTTTTTCCTGTGTGTACCTTGAGGTGTTTATGGAGATAATAGGCCTGCTTGAATGACTTTCTGCAGATTGTGCAAGTGTAAGGCTTGCCGTCAAAATGAACATGCATATGTCGAGTTAGTTCTGAGCGGAAACTGAATTTCTTCAAACATATTTCACACTGATTTCCACTTTTCTTTTTGAGTTGAAGCATACACATGCGATCAGAAGACTTGGATATTGGAAAGATCCTTTTTTCGGCAATTGTGACAGCATCTGGTGATGAACACCTAACTTGAATATCATTTGAGTCATCAATTGCGGTAGACACAACACCTTCGTTAGCATTATGCTTGACCGTGTTTACTTGCTGATCACTCAAAATGGAGTTGAATTCAAGGCTAAAGTCTTCCGTACACTTGTGAACTTTCAAGTGTGATTTCTCTCTGAAAGTTTTGGGGCACACAGAGCATTTAAAAGGTCTTTGCCCCGTATGAATAAGAATGTGACGTTTGAGCTTTGATGGGGCTTTAAAGCATTTCAAACATAGAGGGCACCAATGTTCTTTTGTAACTTTGACACCCATGGTACCTGCATTAGTTTCGATTAAGTCTGTTGCACCTGTCTTTTGTTTATTTGTTGAACAGGTATCATTTTGGGCAGTTAGATTTTTTGGAAAAGGTTTTAACCTTGACTTAGATGTTCGATTACAGGGCACATTGTTGTCATTATAGCTGTGGAGTGATCGTGTCCTCCTTCTTCACAGGATTGGTGTGAGTTCTGATGTGTACTTTTAGATGAGAGCGTTCTCTGAAGGCACGGCAGCATATGGAACACTGAAAGGGCCTCTGATTCGTGTGAATAAGACGATGCCTTTTTAGTTTAGATGGAGCACCAAATCGTTTATGGCACACAGGACAATCATAAACTCTTTTGTTTCCATTACAGTTCTTACTTTGCAACACCTTTGCATTTACATACTTGTCCTCATTTTGTGTTGTGACACTGGCTTCTTTTTCCTTTGCAGATTCTTGGTTTTCCTCCATCCACAGTCCCTCTGAAGGTTTGGGAGAATATGCAGAACTCTGTTTAGTAGGAAGATCCAATCTTCCTTCATTTAGTAGGGAAACTTGCAAATATACACCTGAATCACTGCAATCACCACTTATTATTGGATTCATCATATTCTCTTTAACCATATTTTGATCTTGGTGCACTGTAGCAGAGTCTTTAGCTCCATCTTGTAAGGATATTTGCACATCTTGTTCCTCAGATTTTGCAGCATTACCAAAATAAACTGTACGATCCTGTTCCAAATGATCAGCAATTACATCCTGACTCTTTTTTTTGTGGATCCTCACATGGCACTGCAAATGCCACCGAAATTGAAATGATTTCAAGCACACGTGGCACTTAAAAGGTCTGATATCTGTGTGGCTCAAAATATGTCTGGCGAGCTTAGAAGGATATGGAAAGTTCTTCAGGCAGATGCTGCACTGATTTACACCTTTATGTGTGTGCTTAAGGTCAATTGGGCTGGAGGTTGTGATCTGCACTTCAGCATTTTTCAAAGTGTCAGAGCTTTTAATCTCTATGGTACTTGAATTTGACTTGCTTCGGCATTCGAGTTTTTCATGCTTTTTGGTCTCTAAAGAGTCTAATATCTGAAGTAAACACACATTACCACCATCTGGTCTGCAGTTATTTGCACGTTCTAAAGCTTCAGGTTTTGGAGATTTGGCCCCATGCTTCTGCTGGACACTACACAACCTAGAATTTCCGTTTATTTTTCCTGTGTGTACCTTGAGATGTTTATGGAGATAATAGGCCTGCTTGAATGACTTTCTGCAGATTGTGCAAGTGTAAGCCTTGACGTCAAAATGAACGAACAGATGTCGAGTTAGTTTTGAGGGGAAACTGAATTTCTTCAAGCATATTTCACACTGGTATCCACTTTTCTTTTTGAGTTGAAGCATACACGTGTGATCAGAAGACTTGGATACTGGAAAGATCCCTTTACCAGCAGGTGTGACAGCATCTGGTGATGAAGGGTTGGTGTGAGTTCTGAAGTGTGCTTTTAGATGAGAGAGTTCTCTGAAGGCACGGCAGCATATGGAACACTGAAAGGGCCTCTGATCCGTGTGAATAAGGCAATGCCTTTTTAGTTTGGATGGAGCACCAAATCGTTTAAGGCACACGGGGCATTCATAAACTCTTTTGCTTCCATTTCGATTCTTATTTTGCAACACTTTTGCATTTACATCATTGTCCTCACATTGTGTTGCGTCACTGGCTTCTTGTTCCTTCTCAAATTCTTGTTTTTTCTCCGTCCACTGACCATCTGTAGGTTTTGAAGAATATGCAGAAGTCAGTCCAGTGTGAAGATCCAAACCTTCATCTAGAAGGGAGATTTGCATCTGAGCTGACATCTGGCTTGAAATGTTAAGCATTCTCTTCACGCACTGCAAAGACAGAACAATATTAGTGCATCCATTCTTAAGTACATCTAATTCTTCAAATACATTGGTTTTTAAAAGTACAAAGCTTTTATTTATCAATTTTGATGTCAGGACTGCACCTCAAGGAAAGCCTATCCATCACGTGTAGGTTGTAAAAAGTATCCGTGCAGCCATTTGTGCTGTCCATTTTCAGTAATTTCAGACTTCTGCCACTCTAAGCCATACATTTAATTGTGATCAGATCAGTGGGTTTTTTTTATACTGAAAATATAACCTGACCAAGCACTATCATCATATTCACTGGAAAAAAATGTGTAATTAAATAATTAAAACTAACCATGCTTATAAAAGTGCAGTAACCATGTTTTAGGCATATTGATTACCATTTGTATAACTACCACACCGTTTTATTACAAATACCATATGGTTAAACTATGGTTAGTGTAGCAAAACCATGGTTTATTTGTGGTTACCATGGTTTAACTATAGTAACCATGATTTCTTTCTTTCTTTTTTTTTGTAGTAAAACCCACAGACAGACAGACAGATAGATAGATAGATAGATAGATAGATAGATAGATAACTAATAATTAGAACTTTCACAGTGGGCGAAATTAACACTTAAGTTAATTAATGAATTTAAGATTAATGAAATGTAATGAAAGTAAGAATGAATTTAGCAATAACTTCACCTTACCCGCAGGAATTTCGTGATGTTAAATCGAAAGACGATTTCCTCAATTTGTCATAATTTCGGACGTTTGTGTTCTAAACGGACAATGACAGAATTCCGATGTAAATACATAAATACAAGGAACAATTCACTAACAACAGTTCTGTCCTCGCAAAGGTTCTTCTGCGAACAGACGCTACTTCTTCTTCTTCTTTCACGTTTTTTGGCGGTTAGCACCAGGTCAATGTGAAATTCCGCCACCTACTGGGATGGGGTGTAAAGTCCAGATAGAGGAGAAACAAAAAACAAAAACTAACTCCTTTTAATCAAACCCGTCTCGCAAAATATTTTAACAGAAAGTTATAATGTGCATTCGACTGTTTCTGTTTTGAAATAGATTCCACATCGAAATAGATTCTTTAATGTTATGATGTCCATATTTAAAAATTTGTGAAAAAGCTAAATTCTTTATGGCTCACAATGTAAGAGCACATGTAGCAGTGACTCACTTAGGAAATAAATAGGGCTGGCATGTCCAATGGCTTTCACCATTCTATACCATATAGCACACTTTGCCAGAAAGGGCTTTGTGATTTGTTAAGGCGGTGTATTCCGTCATTGCTTAGAAATTATTTTATTGTATTGTATTGTATTTTATTTTAAATGTTTTGTTGACAACTTTGAATTTACAGACAGCTAATTCTCACAAACAGAGCTTCTCCACTAGATGGCAGTGTTAAGCTGTATGGCAGGATCAAGGCACAGACATAAAAAGCAATGTAGTTCAGCTTTGTGTAACCTTGCATAAGGTGAGTTTAGTTAAATAAATACAGTTTTATCCTTTGATATCCATCTCAGACATTGAATACAATTTTAAAACATTAAAAAAAAAATATATATAATTAAAAATACTTCTCGTGGGCACAGTAATAAACCGTGTAATTTCTTTAGTTTGCCGAAAATAATGTATGCCTAAATAACATACCGAAAGGTATGTTATTTGCGACATTTAAGGTAGGCTATTCTTTTTAAAGTTCAGAGTGTTATAATGGAACATTGCTTTAAAATATGCCCTGTTTTTAAACCACCCTCAAAATAAGGGGGTGCATATTTCAAAGAAGTCACACGCAAGAGGAGCACAGTTTGTGCAACCACCCCATCACCGCGCGCTTGTCCATGCAATTAGCCCTTATCTGTAAGCGGTTTAATTTTCTGCGACATGGCGCGAGCGGCTCGGGCCTGATGGATGTGACATTAACGGGAGATGAAGCTGGGGAGATTGGACGCTGCAGTCACATAGTGGCATTTGTCACTGCCCCGGTCATGCAGATTGCGCCAGCACCGGCCACTGACTAAGATTAATGACGACGGCTCTCAGTCTTTGTTTCTCTCTGTGCTCGTGTCGAGCTCGAGCCTAAATACCATTCACACACACCCGGGCTTTATGATAAGACCTCATACATACAGACTGTACGAGAGTCTTCATTATTTCCTGGTAATTACATTAAAATGCAGTGGATCCCATTTATTAATGTAAATTCAAGTCATGTCATTAGTGGTGCTCGGTAAGGAAACAACACTATTAGGGGATTTTTCAAAATAGGTGCGCTATTAGCCTGCTACTTTTAGACTTTTCACAGACTACAATGACGCATTTCCGCAATAAATATCGTTCATTTTGTTTATTATACATTTTATGTATATTCGGTTTTGTGGTACAGTATTTTATTCTGACATTGAATTCCAAAAAAACTCACTTCAGAATCTTTCTCTGTTGTAATATGTCTATTTTTCCTCTTTTGGAAAGTGGTGAAAACGCACTATGGGATGTTCTATTTTGCTGTTGGAGTAGGCCTAAATAGGAAAATAAAAATTATATTTACTATGGTTTCCATGTACCACCATATAAATTTACTTCCATACTCCAGACCAAAATGTGAAAATGGTCCATAATAAAATTAGTAAAATTATCCTGTATTTTACACACTAAACAGAGGACCCAAGATATAAGGACTGGAATCATAGAGGCTCGGATATGGGTTAGTAACCAACCTAGAAACCACCAAGAACATCCTAGCAACCACTCAGCCCACCCTGGTAACCACACAGCAACACAGTGGCAACCATTCCCAACACCACAGCATAGTGGTGGTGAGTTTTGCAGGGTCATGCACCGCTTTCATTTTCTTCCGAAAATGTGAAAAATCTAGTTTTGTGCAGTTGTTGTTATTATTATTTAGATTTATTTGCATTTATTTTGTTATTTTTCTCCCTCTTTTTTTACCCTATTGCTTGTACACACACACACACACAGCATAGTAGCACCTGCAGACCTATATCATTTTTGAAGTGGCAAAAGCAAGCTGATAAATAGGGACCAAGGGATATCTAACGATTAAACAAAAATGCAATTCTTGGAATCTCTTACAAAAACGCTGCGTAGAATCATGAACGGAATTCCTAAGAAGTGTACGAGACCTCCACGTATCCCCTCGGTTGTAATAAGGGAGAGAGCGGTAACCCCAAACTGGCTGCTCGGTTGCACAGAAAATGGTTTTCCTTGACAAATGAGGTGATGCGGACCAGGCTCAGATGGATGGGGGTTTGGGCTGGTTGTATCAGGGCTCTTGGGATGCTGGGTATTTACTCAGTCATTCATCATCCTCTGGCACATCCACTTATACAGGATCTGCACCGCACACCCATACTGATGTAATTCTCCACATGGAGAGCTGAATTACCATAGCCTGTCCTCAGTGTGTGTGTACGGATATGTTATTGTGAAGCGTGGAACAATTTTCTGGATGTGCATTTGTGCACTTTTATGTATCTGTGAACCTCAAACTGTAGCAACACACTCTAATGGCAAATCTAACTGCTTTACGTTTTGGTAAATTGGTGGCTAATACGTATCTCAATCTCATTCATATGTTTTCCTATGATCATAAAGTCAGGTTATTCCATGAGTGTATTTATTCTAACATGTGCCCTTGATGGTGTGAATTGGACAGGACAGTTGTACCACCCTGACAACTTTGACCTAATACCCTAACGCTTTTACGATTCATTTAAATTAAGACATGATAAACATTTCATCATGATTAAGAGATTAAGTCATGTTTTTGCATGTAAGTCACACCACATGACTTTGTTGGTTGCACCACATGACACTGATTTGGTGGACAAGTTTTCCCAATGTTAATAGTATTTTAAACAAAACTGCTTTGCTGTTAATGTTTTTCACATTTATACACTTTCGTACAATCTGCTTACACCCCACTGACAGATTTTGGGTTGGACCTTCATTCGAACTTTTTTTTCCTAAAATTAAATCCAATGGTTTCATAGGAATCACATCGTACAAATTCATAAAAAAATGCCACCTTGTAAAATAATACAATTTTCTCATTAGATAGGGTTATTCCATGTATTTGTTCTAATATGTGTCCATGATGGTTTAAATTGGACAGGACAGTTGGATCACCCTGACAATTTTAACTTTATGTCCTAAAAACTATTACAATTTATAATTTATAAATTAAAACATTTTCGTCATACGAGAGTTTAAGGATTTTTTTTTCATGATAGTTGCACCACATGACTTTGATAGTTGCACCTCATGACAGTCATACTACTTACTAGGGTTTTTCTCATTCATATGTTTTTGTAAAACCCACTTACGTTCCACTGATGCTTAGGTTTGTCGGTGGATCTTCATGTTTGCTTTTTTTTCTAAAAATCAAATCATTCCATATTAATCACATTGTATGAATTAATACAAAATCGCCACCTTGTAAAATAGTTCAATTTTCTCATACTATCGGGATATTCCATGTATTAATTCTATAGTGTAAATCGATTCAGCTGTCATAATTTTATTTTCAAGTAGGCAAGAAACCTCTGGAAACTGCAAGCTCTTAATGAGCATATCCCATGGTGCTTATTTTAATTTGAACAGCTTTGATCCTGGTCTCCAGTCATCTATAAACTAGCATTGTCATTCATTCCTCGAAGCTGTTCTGAAATGACAAAAGCTCACATTGACCAAATGTTGACCATCAATCTGCCCACGTTGTCTTGCTGTCCGTCTGTAACTCCCTTCCCTATTTGCTTATGCACCTCTCGCAATGCCGAACATCTCTGCACGGACACCATATCCCATCATCCTCCTGATGCTAGCTCTTTCTCAGCATGGGCTCCGACCAGGGCGCTCATGCGTGAGTGACATTTGCTCCAGCAGAACATTGGAGTTTCAATCAAACCACATGGGTCCTGGGTGTAGTTTGTTCTTCAATACAGTATGGAGTGAAAAGACAATATTTACCCCCATGTGGAAATCCCATGTGGATTCACCCTTGGCTGGTTCGTGTGTGCCAACTGTCTGCCCCGGAATCCCAGGGTGCACCGCGAACAGGCTGGTAATGTGGCAGAGGGTGATGATGCAAGCAGCTCAGAGCTCCCTGGGGGACATGAATGTTGATTAAACATGTGCTCAGCCTTGGCTATTGAGCAATGGGACGTGGAACAAATGTCAAACGTTTGTTAATTTCTCTGCAGCGGAGGACTTATCAGTGGAGGGGGTGGAACACACACCAATGAGGCATGACCCCCAATGAGAAACCGATTGGCCGGCCAGACAAGATCAATCTTCTAGAATCAATTTTGAGGAAAGAACAATGTTTCTTGTCGGCGTGTACGCATGTGCAGTGACAGTAAGTGTTTCTTTGTAGTAGTTGTTGGGAAATGCAGTCATCAAAATTGCAGAACAATACTTAGGACCTGTCTGTACCTGATAATAAATTAAATTAACAGGTGCTGCTATTCTAATTGTGGCTTAGAAAAGGAAACATGAGATTTGAAGTGAGAATCTTTTTAAAAACTTTGTGCCAAGTTTTCACTTTTTATTTGTAGCATTTTTACTTTTTTATTGATGTTGGTTTCTTATCATAATTTCCCCCCATTTTTTCCTTACCATTTTTTAAGAGAAGTTTACATTTAATGACTCTAAAAATGTCATGTGGTGTAACTATTGAGTAGAAAGTGACAACATATTTTCCTCAAACCCTTATATACTGTATGTGTATGCGAGTGTGCATATTTAAAATATTATAAAAAAAAATAAAAATTCTAATCTATTTTCCAGGGTACACGTTTAATTTACAAATATCATAATTTTTTTATTCATAGATATATTTAATATCTATGAATGAATGGGGGGGGGGGGGGGGGGGCTTATCACACTTTTTTTGACATCCTAAACCCATCTTGTCTAAAAACGTATTTTAAGAGACCTTGTTTTATTTTTATTAATGTTTTTATTTGTCTCTGCATATTTGTTGCACCACATGACAGTGATTTGGCAGCCCTTTTTATTTTAAATAGTAATAATATATTTTTTTTTCTAGACATAATAATAAAATATTATGCCAAATTGCTTAATAAGGTTTCCCTAAAATAATGTCACCCTTTTACTGAGGCTATTTTCATCATTATAATATCAGGACAGTCATACAATCATGACAATTTTGACTTTATGACCCAAAAACATTTACAATTTATTTAAATTAAGAAATTAATTTTCATTAAAAAATAGAGATATTAAGTTTTTGTATGATAGTTGCACCACATGACATTGCTGGTCTCACCACATGACAGTGATTTGGTGGACACTCCCCCCCCCCATGTTATCAGTTTTTACACAGTTTATTTATTTAATTATTTATTTATTTATTTTCTAAGACATAATTAAACTAATTAATATGGTTTTCCTTTTTTGAATAAATTGATAAACAATGATTTCTTTAAAAAAAATCAACCCCTGTTCATCAAACCAACAGAAGAGTAGTTGTATTAATATGGCTTATTGGATTTTGTGGCAGCACAAACTAAGGAAGCAGCATATTTGTGGGAAAGCTGAATTACATACAGTATTGCAACCTCCACCCGTCATTCAAACTCACCTCATTGCTGGGGGTGCGGCTTAAATTGTGTCATCACTCTGTGTCAAGGCATCTGATGTTAGGTGTGAACTCACTGCGTTCCACAAACAACTGAAGGGCAGGCTGATGGTTAGACCATCATGGAGTTCCCTCGAAATACCTCCCCTGATAAAAACACAGAGTTGGAACTCTTTTGTTGAGAGCAGGATGTTAGGAGAGAGAGGATGCAGATTAATGAAAGTGAAAGAGAGATGCCTACAGGGTAAAACAAAAGAGTAAATGCGAAGAGCGAGGGTCTTCCATTTATATGTTCTCGCATCTGTGGATTGCCAGCCGTCAGTGTTTAGACCGGCCCTCCATTTGTCTTACTGCACTGTGCTCTGACAATGAACCACCGGTTTCCTTTATTTCCTCCAGTCCAATCTAATGAGCATCTTCTGTGCGCAGGGATGGAGGTTCTCTCCTTTGTGAGGGCCGGACAGGTGTCTAACTGAATGATGAATGTCCTTGCATCCTTCCATAATTGGCTTCTCTCTGTTTGGCCTCAGTCTGGATGCATGTCTGCCGGGCGGCCACCTCCATCTGTCAATCAAGTTTCCCCCATTGCCGACTGGCTGGCCCTCTGATAGCTATGCTAATGCAGCCGCTGGCTTCTGATTGGCTGCTGCTTGGCTGGCCTAGGCTAATCCATTATGGCCCTGACAGTAGTAATCTCCCCCCCCAACACCGGGTCCCGTGTGCTAAACGTTATTTGACCGTTCCTGTCACGTTCCTGCTGGCAAACGGACAGCGAAGGTGATGGATGACCCTGCGCAGAGCGCGCTCGTTCATCACCCCCTCTGACTTGTTTGTGTGGCACTGAAAAAAATTAGCCACTGTGATTTTTTTCAAGATTACTTTTTCATTAAAAAACGCTTCACCCAAACAAGGTTGGAACGTGACGGCTTACGGGATCGCCTCGGCTGATTTTCACCATTAGCTAATGCCATATCACAATCATAACGATGATTTCGGGAGCTGACTGAATGCGATTCTGACTGGCCGTGAACCTGTGACCGTGTTTATTTAGTGGAGTAATTGCGACAGATCGTCGTGATAGATGTAATCAGTGTCCAGCGTCTGAAGTTGACATAAGGAAATATACAGTCGTGGGACTGTGGCTCTCGCCCATTAACTCCAATGGTTTGTTTTCTTACCTCACTCAGCGACTGCGGAGGGTCTTCACACACGCTCCGGCCTGAAAAGAGATTTGCTGAGAGGACCGTATTGGATGTTGCTAATGCTAACATGGCTGCCGACAGCTCGAGATGTGAGGTCCAATGAAATCATCGCTGAAGCTGGCCTCACAACTTGTCTTCTTGACCAAGTAACCGCGGTTTTACAGAGATACCCGTGGGAAAGAAAAATCATGAAAGACATTACTTCTTATTTCAACTGTTTCTCACAGACAGTAATGAGATTAAATAGAGAACAGGTAGGTCTCTTGCTGCTTAGATTTTTCTCCTGAGATAAAGATCCCATCTCTTCTTGAATTTCAGAGGAGATATAAACAATATCTCACACTGGGCATAGTTTAGATATCAAATTTAGCACAAGTCGGAGATTTTAAATTAAACTTAAAAAAAAAAATACTAAATGCTAAATTGTAACAGTCGAGTAGTAGTATAAAAATATACATCCAAAAAAGTAAGCATAACCATGTTTGTAGAAACAAAGTATGAGCAAAGGTTTGCAATATCTTACAATTTCATTGTACACTTTGTACAAAAAAAAAATACTAACAGTTTTACAGAAATAACTAACAGCTGTGATTGCCAGAATAATTCTGTAAAAATACAGCAAAAATGTAAACATGTAAACTTACAAAAGCTGTACATTTTACAAACAAACAAACAAACAAATGGTAAATCAAGCAGTCATCTTCTGTTGAATTAGCAAAGCCACACTTCTACCAAAATCTGTTTTGAACATTTAACATTCTGACATCCATAACACAGGTTGTAAAGAAACCTAAATGATGAATCAAAGCTTGTCACAAGTTGCTTTTCCACAAGCTGAAGTAAATACTAATATATAGAAGATGCAATGTGTCATACACACAAATACAAAACACAAACATGGTAACACACGACACTAAACTAATGCAACAAACTTGAATTAAACAACTTGAGTTGTAAATTAAATCTCTAATATATAACTAATAACAAAATCTATTAAGAAGCACAATTAAAGAAATACCATCAAATGTTGAAGTGTCACGCAGGGAATTCTGGGAAGGTAAATTTATGGTTTTCACTGTAAATTAAAAGATTAATTTATGTTCATTTACATTTAACAGTATTTTGCGGTAAAATTACATGAAATGTCACATTAGATGTATTCATTTTTCAGTGTGTATATTAAAGAAACTTAAAATTAACCAGCCAGCATTTCTACAGTCTTTTACTGCTCAAATGACAATCATGTTTTACAGTGTATTGTATGAATTATTGCATTGTTATGAGAGTGGTGAATTTTCATAAGATTATTTCAAGACCAAACTATCTATTTACGTTTGTAAAAGAAAAAAAAGTGCATAATTGTACTGAATGTGCACTTGTAGTGTACTTCAAATCTTAAAAGTATATATATATATATATAATATAAAAAAAAAAGAAATATATATATATATATTAATAACATGAAAGGCTACTTAAGTGTACATAAAAAGAGCACACTTTCTTTCATGAATGTTTTTTTAACACACAAGTTAAAAAGTGCACTTTGTAATAATGTAAATCTATATCTATCTATCTATCTATCTATCTATCTATCTATCTATCTATCTATCTATCTATCTATTAATATCTATCTATCTATCTATCTATCTAATCTATCTATCTATCTATCTATCTATCTATCTATCTATCTATCTATCTATCTATCTATCTATCTATCTATCTATTTATCTAGCTATCTCATTAAATAATTTAGTCACCAAGTTAACAGCTGTTTCTGTTTGTTGACATTTGTGTCTTTTTATTATATAATTCATTTATGTAAGGATTTTATAGGAGAAACATCTGAGACAAAATGTATACTTCAAATAAATTAATTAAGCCTCCTGGAGTACGAAAGAGCAAAATCTGAGCAATAAAATATTCCTCTCAGAGGGCTTTGGCTCTGTAATGTTATTTTAAAACCACTCATCACTGTGAAAACAGATCTGCAGTGTATATGAAGAGTTCACTCTTCTTATTGCTCACTTTCAGAAGAACTTGTTTACATCATTAATACATGTAAAGGCTATCTCATATATCTGTCTTGGCCTACTATGCAAACAGTCAGAAGTGTTTTGTTTAAAATAACTTCACATAGCCACGGGCTGGTCTAAGCTTCTTCATCTGATGACACTGTCACTAACATTTGTTTCACATTGTAACATTTTCATCTTTTATTTCTCAAAAAAAAATTCTTGACTAGGTTTCTGGGGAAACACTTGAGATATAAACCAACAGCCTCACTTTTGACCAAAACCAAAGATGAAAAGAGCAATGATAAATTCATACAAAATAGAGTGAAGATGATCCATGCCGTCTGAAAAAATGCCTGTTTTGTCATGGCAGGTTGTATAAAAGATCTCTCTCTGTAGTTTTTTAGGGGTCAGCACGTGAGATTTATGTGATGAGACTGGTCCGTGTGCACTTCCTCTCTTCTCTGGCCTTGTCAGATCTGGTTGCAGACAGAGGGCAAAAACATTTGTCATCTGTGTGAGATTCTCACCACAGGCTTTCATCTGAGCTAACATAATATGGATGCATGGCATTTGTATGCTGGCTGATGTATAAGCATTAGATTTACCAAGAACCATGTTGTTTAAATGTTTTATAATAAGCGTGTAAAAAGTGTGAGGCAGTAATACTGTGTGTAGAGGGTTGTCTTAGTTTACATAAAATTATAAGCACCATAATGTGACTAGTTTATCTAAAGAGTTTTTAAACATACTTTTTTTTAGGGTACTTTGGATGTTTGTACTTTAAAAATGCATTTGTCACAGTGCTGGGCTGCTTACAAAAGCTGTCATACATAATTCAATGGTAACCAGTTACAGAACTTACAGATGAGCATAAAATAAAATAAATTAACAATTGATATGCATTTGTCAAAATGCTTGCTATATGGGTGAACTGTAAGACAGCAAAACAAACAAACAAATAAATAAATGAAGTTTGTTACAACCCTGGACTATTTAAATAAACTCTGTGTAAGCTAAAATATGTAAATTAAAATATATTACAATAAAATTAAATGATAATTTAATTATATTGTGATAAGTTGCAGTACTTTCAGATGAGCAAAACATAAATTGTAAAAATAAAAGCCAAATTAAATGGTGAACAGTTACAGTACAGTTACAGTAAATAAAATAAACTTAAAGTTGAATAAAATAAAATTAATTTGTCACAAGAGTGGCCTGTAAAAGTGAACTGTAAGAAATCTAAATGAAAATGAATGAAAATAATATAAAATATATTTTAAATGATGACCAGTTACAGTACTTACATTTAAAATAAAATAAAATAAAATAAAAAGATTGCATTTGTCAGCGCTGGGCTAAGTGAACTACAAGAGACACAAAAGACTAACTAACTAAATAAAAATAAATAAATAAATAATGTATTGCATGTTGACCAGTTACAGTACTTACAGGTTAACATAAAAATAAAATAAATTAATAGGTTAATAGGTTACCAGTTACAGTACTTAAATTATACACTTATTTAATGCGCGCACACACACACACACACACACACACACACACACGTTTGTTTCTGTGAATTGTGGGGACTTTCCATAGACTTCTATTATTTTTATACCGACCAAACAATATTTTCTATCCCCCAACCCTATTTTCAGATAAACATCATTTACTATTTTTAATATTTTTTTTCCCTCTTGGGGACTGCAGGCCATGTCCCCACAATGTCAAAAAAATTCAGGTTTTACTATCCTTGTGACATTTGGTTTAAAACACCCCCCCCCCCCACACACACACACACACACATTAAACTAAAACCTATATGTTGCCAAAAAATGTCCATGTTTAATTTAACAAAAACCCCAACAATTAAATACGCAACATTAAAATTCCAACCATAGCTACTGTTTTTACTCTGTTTTCCGCTGGGATTTCTGGGGTTATAGAGTAAAGGGTGCAAGGGAACAGTAGAGTATTCCTGTGGGAAGACAATTCCTGGAGGACAGGTCCTTCTCACTAAGAAATCTGACTCAGGTGTCAACTGGAGTCATGTCCCCTGGCCAAACCGTAGCCGTCCCCTCCCCGACCCCCACCCAGGGCCCACTTTACCTCCGCCTGCCCCTCTGTCTGTCAGCTAAAGCCGCTCCGCTGAGGCCCTAGTACAGAACCAGATGTGCTGGCTGAGTCCTGAAACATTCTCTTCCCACTGACATCTTAACCTGAAAGGTGTGTGTGTGTGTGTGTGTGTGTGTGTGTGTGTGTGGGAGAGAGAGAGGTCAAACTTTAGCTTGGCCTCTGAGAGAGTGTAGATTACTTACGAAGGTGGTGTTTATTGCTTCAGCACTGATTGTGTACTCGGTTGTATGTTTTTATCCTGTACAAGAAGAGCCTCACAGTACAACCTCAAAACATTTTTTTGTTTAGCTTTGTTCCATTTAATTTCAATACAATCCTAATCACGAATCAAAAGCCTCTAATAGTCATTATTTCGATCATAATGTGACGTGCGTGTTTTGATTGTATTTGTGTTTAGGTGATCTGTAGCCGTATTGGTTTTATAATCAAAGTCATATTTGAGTCATGCATCTCGCTTCACCCTTTCACCCACAATTCATCATCTCATTCCGACCGATATACGATATCTAATTTATCAACACATGCCCAATCTAAGCAGCCCCACACATGTGTGAGCAATTAGGCAATAGAACAGTTGCTAACACAAACACCTTCTGATAGATGACACTCTAAATGTAAGGCCAAACCATGGCAAACATGACTCAAGGAACTGCGGTATCAATCAGATGAGCAGTGGCCTTTACTGTCACCTCCATTGATTAAACACATTGTTTGGAGTATTTGAAATGTGTTGCCATACTGAAGTCTGTAGACGATTGTGCTGTTTACTGTGTAGGTTCACAGGGGTGACAATTCCTCTCACAAATGATACACCATGTCACAAAAAAGAGTATTAGGAACATATTGCCGACAGAATAAGGGGTCACAGTCAATGGGTGTCTATATTTAAACCATATGTAAAAATATTTTGTCTATAGCATTCACAAGGGATCCGCAGAACAAGACCTTGTTGCTCAGAAGACTTAATGGAGTTCTCAGTTGTGTTTTATTTGTGTATCAACTTTACTGTCAACCTTTGGACAAATAAGAAAGACTGAGATATATGTTGGCACGCACTACAGTAAGAATTATAGAGCTATAAAATTAAAATAGCCTAAATATATTTGTCTTCTGATGAAAAATGTTTGAGTTCTTATTGAAATTGAAGCGTTTGAAAGCAGACGTGTAAATTTGAGCACATTGTTAAGATGTTTGCTTTGAGGTCTTTTTCTCGGAAGAAAAACTTGAGATGCAGGAGACTTAAAGTGAAAGACTCAATTTTATCTCAATTTAATCTGACTAGAAAAGAAAGTTAAGATTTAAATATATCTTGTGTAATTCAAGGGTTTGGATATGTGTGATTTTTTTTTTTTTCTTTGAAAGTTTTTTATGCGCAACGCTGCATTTATTTAATGAAAAATACAATATATTATAAAATAAAAAATAAGAAGAAATAGAAAAATATGAAATTATGAAATATTATTACAATTAAAAATATTTTTTTTCTATTTTAATATTTTAAAATATAATTTATTTCTGTGAAGAAAATCCAAATTTTCAGTATCATTACTGCAGTCTTCAGTGTTACATGATCCTTCAGAAATCATTCTAATATGCTGATTTGTGACTTAAGAAACATTTCTTCTTATTATTAATGTTGGAAACAACTGTGCAGCTTAATAACTTTTTGGAAACCATGATAAATCTCTCTTTCTCTCTCTCTCTCTCTCTCTTATCAGGATTATTTGATGAATAGGGAGTTCAAAAGAACCGCATTAATTTGCAATATAAATCTTTTGTAAATGCCTTGTAAATTTTAAATGCCTTTACTGTCACAGTCATATATAGTATATATGCATGTTAAAACAGAAAACGTTAGCTGCAACAAGGACAACCTAACCTATTTTTTTATGAAATAGTCTACACTAGAACAAAACTAATCTCAAAATAAACACCGAAATGGCTGAATTAAAAGCACAACAGACACTATACAGTGTGCGAGGCTGTCAGATCCAAGAAAGAAAAGTGGAAATAAAGTTGTCAGGTGAAAAAACCTGGACCGACATGTGTCACTTTAATTCCAGCGCATCTGGCCGATGGTTGAGGTCCACTGTCCAGCACGACTGTCCGAATTGAGTTCCTTCTGATCTTAATAAAAGTGAAAATCCTTCAGCTCCACAGCTGGGGACCCTCTGCAGCGTGCAATCCTGAATCTGACTTTTTTTTTTTCTGGGGGACACTTCACTTTATGGCACACTTGCCGTTGTGTAATGAATTTAACGGGGGTTCTGATTGGTGGACATCATAGATGACATCATTTTAATGATACGTTGATGTTATTTAGCCATTTGTCACTGGGTTTACATCCTTCAATCAGCAAAAGCTTAGTCTGTTTTCCTTCTTGAACATAGAAGACCTGCTTTTTCTCATCTAATAGGGAGCGGTTTAACGTTGATCAGCTTCCCGGGACTTGAAAGAGAGAATGCACAGAACTCCAGGCATGTGGAACAATCAGTGTTAGGAGCAAGATAGCTCTCCCGTTGGCCCCGTTCTCAACTTTGACCCCTGACCTCTTGGCACACGCGCTGCTGTAAATAAAGCTGAAGAGAGGCCTCCCCACCTAATTTCCTTTGGCCTCAAATTTAAACACCAATCCTTCTGACTGTTCTGTAACCAGGGGATAAACATCTCCTCACGTGGACCAGGTTCTCACCATGACCACTCAAGAAATCCAGAGAGAGGAGATATACACAATAGAAATTGTGTTTGACAAGTTAAATTCAGCGGGTCCGGACAAGTCCTTGGCTGTAGTCAAAGCGAGATGTAAACTATTGCTGAATTGAGGAGGGGTGCACGAAATTGCTACTGCCATGACAAGCTGATTCGTAAAATGTTTATTGCCATAATTCAGTTATAGACTGTGATTTCATGGTTTAAGATGTTATTGCACCTAGTTGCACCAGTTGTGATTACATTTATGGCATGATGACACACCATTAGATACCATTGCTTTTGTTTCAGTCGTAACATTCACTTCAGTTCAGTTTTTACAGCAGGACATGGTTCCAAATCAATGCTGAGGGAAACCAGCCAGAGAGGAAAACCCAAGAAAATCTCCACAAATCTGTGAGCCAAAATAAAGAAGAGAAAATATTGCGTTCTAGTAAATAAAATGACGAATAAGCCCACGAAAAGTATGCATATATATATATATATATATATATGAAGAGTTCAATGCAAAAGCCTCTGAGCGACGTCTGAAATTTTCTTCTTAAATGAGCATTTTATCAGGCTCCTATTTGTAGGTTCAGTAATTTTACTCTAATGATAGTGTATAGGTGCTTTTCTATGCAATTAAAGTAAAATAACTGAACATAAATATAGGAGCCTGACAAAAATGCTCAATTTAGAAGATTTCAGATGCATCTGAACTCTTCACACACACACACACACACACACACACACACACACACACACATATATATACACACATACATATACATATACATATAATGCCTATATATTATTAAGGCATATTTCTTAATTTACTTATATTAAGTCCGTTTCGTATTGTTAGGCAGTTCACTACAAGACTTTTTCGGCGTCTTCTTTTACGCCGCAGAGTAAATAAATATTATTAGCTGGGTGTGGATTGTTGGCTTCATTTTATGTTGTATCTTTTTACGTTATGTTGCTCAGTGTGGGAAGGATGACCCATATTTCATTAAGCTGTGCTCTTGTTTCCGGCAGCTTTCACAACGAATTTATCTCTGACCAAGATATACACACTCAGCATTTGAGTTATCTGTATCAACACTGGCTGTGCTCGAGATAATAATGCAGCTTTAAACTTGTTTTTATATTCCAGATGTAAAGTTTTATTTTACAGAAACACATAAGCTTAATATTTTTCTCGACTAGCCTATGTTGGAATTCCAGTATTTCCATAAAACATTTTTTATAAGCAGCTAAATACTCATGATTTAAACAGCAAGAACAATTCAATGTTTGGTTTAATAGAAATTTAAGATGGTTTATGAGGTGAAACATTTTATAATACCCAGTCGCCACATGTTTCGTCCTTGTTTCCCAACAGAAATAGCCTTCCTGTACATATAGGCTATTTTATGAACGAATTGTGCACTAAAACTAGCCTTTTATTTTCAAACATAACTAGCCTATATGTGGAGACGTTCAGCAGTCGACTTCTTTTAGTCGAAAATAAAAGAAGGAGAAACAAAACGGATTGGAAGGTCTTATTAAAATAATTCCATTATCGAAAGGAATGAGATGAAACGCAATAGCGTTATTGCAGGTATTGTTGTGCCTGTGGCTTCTCCTCCAGCAGTAATTCTCCTCATCAATACTGCAGTGAGATCGTTACGCCGCTGACATTGATAAATGACCACCAAACTACAGCATTTTCTCACCAGTACTGCAGGCTAGAGAAACACAAACTGGAGGTCGAAATAAGCAGGGACACGTCTGCAGGAGCAGTCTTAGCTAAGATATCAAACAGCATGAGAAAAACCATTTGAAAATGTCACGCGAAATTGCGTTTAAAAGATGCTGGAGATGAAGAAGTGCTCGGGGTTTGTGTTTCTGAAAAATTACACACGGTACAGTCGCCTGATTTGGAAATATTGAGTTAATGTGATTTATTTCTGCACATATTGCCTCAAACATTTTACAAAAGAGCTCTTCACAAATTTTAATACCTTCTTGGTTTTAGGGAGTAGAGTAGGCTACGGTTATGAAATTATTATTTTACACATTTTTATGCCCCTTTCAGTAGACGGTATTTATGCAGTATTAAAATTCTCAGATTTTGTAGCATATAGTAATTTATTGTATAATTGTTTGATGCACACGTCTGATATTTAGGCTACACATCTAAAGTCATTTTCGAGATGGTTCGTTCGTTTCATTTTTCTTTCCTTTTTTTTAAACGGACATATTATTTAAAGACTAGCCTATATAAATACGTTGTAGCACATTTGCATTTTATCTGCAAAATAAAAATAGCCAAAATTAATTTTAACTGCGTATCGCTTCATCGATTCAATGCATGAAATAACATTCAAACAAGAGATTTCACATTTTGAAAATGAAGCATTTATTACAAGAATTCGACTTTTGACTGTGTAGAAATACTGTACTGCTTTAAAAGACTCCTAAAAGGAAAATGGACAGAGCGGGAGGATCGATCAAACTTATCAGTACATCAACAAGCATATAATCGACTTTTTCCATAGAGAAAAGCAAGAGTGAGAACGGACCAAAATGTACAACAATATCCCATCTCCATTTTTAAAGGATCTCGACTGAATGCCTATTTGACATTGATGTGTTTTACAAATAACATTTACATAATTATGTACAATGGAACATCTCTAGTGGTTTAAACACTCCTCCAGGCATATTTAGCCTTACAAGAGCACTGTTGCTCTCCAAAACAACAAATAAACGCACAACTCATTTCCTAAGCGATGCTTTTCAAAACATCTCATGTGAGGAAGACTTTGTGGTTTCACATACTGGAATTTGTGTCAGATGTGTGCCATAATGATCCCATCAAGTGGTTTAATTTCCTTCAAACTTTGTAGAATCATAAATGCAAAGGTCTAAAAACTAGTCAATGACACAAACCCAAACATAGAATATTTCCCAAAAAAAAAAAAAAAACTCATCATACACTCACATTTCAGTTCTTGAGGGCTTTTATCATCTTTTACTATATTCCACCGTTAAATGCGTTTAATATGAGCGTGTGCACCTGTGCATGAGGACGTATGGAATATTTGCGTCTGGGGCGGCCACTCTATGGTTGAGCAAAAGTGCACAAATGGTGTGGTCCCCGTGCTTCTTGACGGCATAACAAGAATAAATAAATAATTTAAAAAGAAAAGATCTCCAATTGTCTTTTCAGAAGTCTCTCTTTTGGCACAAATGCTTCAAGTCTGTTTTTGTAATGTTGGTGCTCCTGCAGACAGTCCTTTGGCTGGAGATATGATGGCCAGATGATGAGGGGTCCGTGAGAGATTTGGGAGGTCTCGTGAAGACAGGAGGTGATCGGACAGGGGCGTGATCAGGTGAAGATGAATGTGACGTGACTCCTCATGCCTCTGGCCAGCACTGGGACTATTCCTGAGGCCACCATCAAAACCTAAAACACAGAGTGAAAAATACAATATTAAGAGATTTATTCACTAACTCCCACATTGTGAAAGCATTAAAGGAATATGTTGGGTATGTGCTGATTATCAGATTTTTTATTTATTTAATTATGTCCCTCTTTTTTATTTAAAATAAGCAAAAATCTGGGTTACAGTAAGGCACTTGCAATCTGTAAATGTTAAAATACTTTTTTTTTTTTTTTACTTTTCAGTAGTACACTGAAAAATAAATGTAGTGTAGAAACTATTTTCAAACAATTTTTACATATTGAATTAAATATGAAAATTTGAAGTAGAAAGACTGAAATAGTATGTTTTTGTAAACACACACTCCAATAAACTCCAATAAAATTTACAACTTCAAAAAAAGTGTATAGCCACAAGATAAAGACAATGCACGTTCATTTGATTTTAATGTGATCAAATTGCTAATAACCTTTTCTGAGTCAATTTTACCATTAAATGTCAACATGTAATGTCTAAAACCCTAAAACAACCCTTAACAATGACTATTTAAAACTGCTTTACAGCTAAAATAATAGTAATATTTTTTTTTTAACAGAAAAAAATACATTTAAGTGCTTTTAGGAAATTATAAATTTCATATTTCAGCATTTAAATTCTCCAAAAAATGGCAAAATTCACAATAAAGGTTGTAAAAAGAGGTGTGTGTGCGTGGGGGGGGGGGGGGGGCACTGTGATGCCATTTTGGAAACATTTTGCTTCCTTAAATAACCACCTTTTTATCTAAAGAACCCTTTTTTCCACTTTACAGAACCTTTTATGCAATGGAAGGATTCAGTGATGTTAGAAGTTCTTTACGGAACCATTAATTCAAATAAAGAACCTTCATTTTTAAGAGTGTAAATGCTTTACTGTATCCTCAATTTTTCCTTTATTTGTATTTATTTTAAAAATATATATATATTTTTTTTGTGATTATCAACCAGAAATGCTGTCGATTAAACTTTACTTATACCCAATTCAAAATATTCCTTTGAAAAAACATACACCTGCCTCTAAAATCATAAATGTGTCTCTATCCGCTTTACGCAGGAAAACAGATCTTCATAATGATCCCAACGATCCACCAGCATATGGTGTTTAACCAGAGCGAATTAAGGACAGGGAAACATTCCTCTAAATGATGCAATTACAGTAACGACTCGATGATAATTCAATCAAAAAAAGGTAGGATTAAATAGTCTGGAAATTATTTAGTCTGCGTGTATCTTGCAAGCCGGAGCTCCTGATATCTCTATGTGTCTGAGGCTTCGGTGGGGGGTGTTAACCTCCGCTCACCTCCCCGCTCCTCTCCCTTCATTAGCAGAGGCTGAGGTTGTTATTTGAGAGGAAAGGGCTGTGTTGGCACGATTGGAGAACTGGATGCGGTGCCTATTTACATATAAAGAGCTCTATTAATCAAGGTAAGTGTCATTATGGAGGGGCTCATTGGGCAGCACAGTGTGGGTATTAAATAAAATTCTCCATGCCAGGCCGCCCGCGGCGAGCGATACGTCTTGATTTGTGGACTGTCAGAGACAGGCAGCAAAGATAGAGCCGGGGAAAGAAGGTGCGTGCGCGTGTGTGTGCGTGTGTGGGGGGGTCGTCGGAGAGCGAATTGCCACCATAATCAGATTTCACACGCCGAGTGAAAGGAGAAAGAGAGGGGATGTTCTAAGTACCAAAGCGTTTCCTTACATTTATGGTTTGGGAAGCGGGGAGGCGTTTACATGTAGTGCCACTGTCCATCCATACCCATGTTCATACCCATTCCTCCCATGGGACCTGCGAGACGGAGACAGAAAATTAAAGAACAATAAAACACAGGCAAATGCTTTCAGCATTTTTATAACAGCACTAAAAATGACTAACGTGCGATTATTATTATCAAAGTGCAACTTACCGCCAGGCCGGAGACCCATGTGTTGTTGGCCGTCAAGCACAAAGCCGGCCATAGGCTGACCATCAGGGCTGTAAGCGGTACCTTGACTTACTAAACACACAAAAACACAACATATATGTGATATATGCACAAATTGTGTATATAGTGACAGTAAAGATGGTATAAAATAAGCCATCACTTTACCTGCTCTGTTAGACTGATCAATCATGGGCTGCACGATTCTTCTTCGAGCATTGATAAACCTGTCAAAGAGAAGACAGTGAACACATTTACTAAATCTATGTATATTACTGACCGCCCACAGTATATTTTACTCTTATTTAAACACTCGGGACTTTTACTACTGTGAGCTTTTTGCTATGATTTACTGCAAAATATCCCTTAATGCAGTGCAATTTCTCCTGGGCCTTTGGGTTAATGGACCTGTCAAGAGTCCACAAAAAAGCTAATGTACTGTTTTAGCGCCAGACCAAAGAAATAGTCTAATTTATAATGTAAACAAGCAGAGGTTTTGTTAATAAAGAGATTTTAACACCTTTTACAAATTGCGTGTGAGAAACATTCCCTTTAACGGTGAATTTTATTGTAGCAGACGATAAAATCAAATAGTTTTAGTTGATTTGTGGTGTATTTTTCCTTTCCTCAGCAGTCTAAAGATAACCTCTGTTTTTAAGACTTGCTTTAATTGTGCTTCTTGCTGCAATATATTAGCGAATCAAGTAAAGGGGTCATTGCTCAATAAATATTCAATTGATATAGCATTGGCCTAGTAGCCTCAGGGTATGATTAGCCTAACTGCTTTTCAGACACTAATATGCTTCAGCAGCCCATAACAGAGAGGTAGGAAATGCCCCTGACATGCACTGGGGGAAGGAATTACTCATAGACAATGAGCCAAATGTTTGTGAACACCTTATTTTGTTGCAGTAAACACATAGCATATGTTAAAATAATTTGAAAACAAAGCTAAAAAGAGTAAAATAATATAAAAATTACAACTGGCTCTAAAATGTATTGTAAAGTCTAATTTTTCTGATGTGTATTCGCAATGATTATAGATATCAAAGTTGTCTGCTAAAGAATAGTGTTGATTTTAGTAGTGTATGCTATCCAAAATGAATGTTAATATGACAGTATATGTTATAGATTAAGTAAACAAAATTAAATTATCTAAATTGTAAATTGTAAATGCATACAGAATTAAAAAAATTAAAGCTTAATTAATATTGAAATGTCATGAAAAAGAAAAAAAAACTAAATGAAAAACTTAATTCTGAAAATAAAGAAATATATATATATCATTAAAGTCAAAAAAAATTCTGATGCATTTAGGCAGAGATATTTTGAGTATGCTATCAAAAGTTTTAATGTTATTATGACATCTAGATTTTCAACTTAAAATGTAAATTTAAACTTAAATTTAAAACTTGAAATTTAAAATTATTATGATTTATATTGGCAATGATAATAGATATCAATAGTATTCTTAAGAATATTGTTGATTTGTAGCCATATGGAATTTTGCTACTAAAATAAATCCCAACCAAATATATAGAAAAGGTCCTCCTCTCAATCTGCAATCCTCCATATCATTCATTCACATTCTAAAAATTAGACTGAATGTCACATTTGTGTAATTCAATAACATCTTTTACAAACAAGATGGTTACAAAATGAATAAACATTCAGGAGAACTCTAGTGACCGAATAGCTTTCCGGAATACTCCAACATAACATTCGACAACTTTTCTAAAAGTCCCTCTGAGACCCTGGGCAAACCTCATCATTGCTCCTATTCTTACTTTTATTTGTCTCATTGGGGCTTTGAACAGCGTCTAATAATAGTGTGAGAAATCAGGATCACCGGACTTGAAATGGAAATGTTACAGAGATCCCTAACCCTGACTTCTATGTGCTGAGAGGTCAAGCTGGCAAGTCAAAAGTCAAAGGTCAAAGGTTACTCACCAGTTATTCACTTGTAAGATGGTGAGGCCTGTGTCCTGCGCTAGCTGCTTCTTCTGCTCTTCGGATGGGTAGGGGTGCTGCAAGACAGAATCAACAAGAAAAATTATATTAATGTGTAAAAAACTTCCTCAGTTAATAACACTGCTGTCCGATGATCCATAAAGCGATAATGAATGGAACATGCAAATGTATTCATTTTTTACAGTTGTGTATTTCTCCTTGCAGTCTCCATCAATAAAGCAAATCAAGATGACCTGACTTTTTCTTAAAAACTAATCTGTTTAAATGACTAATGACCTCAAGCATCAAGTCTACCCGCCCCATGTGAGACTGCAGGCAAAAACGTGGATCCCCTATGACTCTTTCAGGAAATTACATCATTATGTATGATAGACTTCCCATATGTAGCCCTGAGTTCGAGAATTTCCCTGCATCTTATTGGATGAACGCTCGTGGTTTTGTTTGACATTATTTGACATTACTTGACAAATGATCGAGTGGGTGTGAAAGAGAGACAATGGAGAGTTTTGTTTAGGGTTGAATAGGGCTTGGCCCTTGGTGGCCCCGCGGTGGCCCCTGGCCCCTGCTCCTCTTGCTCTCACTGTGGGTGCAGAGGGAGGGCAGCAGATGGCAGGCAGGGGTGAATGTATAGACAGCGCAGGGTCGTGGGTGTGCACCAATTTTGGCACAGTCACGGCCTCACCTCCCGTGGTCAGTGGTGAGGGATGAGTCCTGTTACATGTCTCGTTCCCTCTCTCTCACACACTGACAGAGATTTCCCAGCTCGCCTCCTGGCTTGCTAGCTGTCATTGTGCTGATGAATGACTGTAAGCTCCGCCCCTTTTCTACACAACCCAGTGACGGTCGACTGCGAGCTGTGCTCTGGGATCCATCTTTAAACTCTTATCACAAAGCTCTCAGCAGGTTGCGTTGCGATTGTTCGCTAAAGTTTAGCGAGGAACCTATGTGTTCAAAAGACTGAAGCAAGCTCGCTTTCAAAGAATCACACATATTTGCACGAATTCCACTTATGTCTGTTAAGAAGCCCACTCCTCATCCCCATTTGCATGCCAAAGGAGATCTCTCTATCTCGTCCCAGTGCAACTAACAGTTATAACTGTAATGTTCCACTGAATCTTAATGTTCCACCTTTCTTTAAGATTGGCAGCACAGGGGGTCTTTATCGCGGACCTCTGAATAGGTCACAAAAGATGGAGGCTTAGACCATATGTAAGAGCCCCCCCATCTCAAACGTTGCACACTGGCTCAAAGTAGAACCCGACAAAACGTAATCCTGCAGCTTTCATTCAGCCGACCCCAAATGAATGCATGATCGCTTGGGTGTTGCAATGGGGGCCATTCAGAGGCCAAAGTCCCCTCTAACACTTTTTTTTCGTCAGAGGACACATCCTGCAATGGGAAACACTTTTGCTTCACAAATCGCTCTGAAAAGAAGCTGGGAACAGAGAGGATAATTCAATTAGGCTCTCCTTTTTATCTCTAAACTCTAAAGGTGGGTAAAAGGGAAAGGATTACTATGTGTACAGGACCTGTGTAGCCCTTAGAAAGTGCTGGAATTCTGAAAGAGAATGGAAAGCAGGAAGATGCAAGAGAATGGTGGGAATTTGAGGAGGTGGACTGGTGAAAATGTGTCGAAATTTGAGGAGGTTGAGAATGCCACAAATCAACCCAAAACCAGCAAGTTCTGGGGAAACGTACTCAACCCCTGGGCGAATAGGACACTTGGTTTTGACAAGCGAAATACATGGGAGGGCCGAGAGACAGATAATAACACACCCTGCTAGTTTTAATGCAGTTTGGATGCAGGTCGCTGAGCTGAGAACAGTGGAATTGAGCTAATTCACCAAGAGACGTGGTTGGACACTCTAGCCCGTTGTCCAAAGACTTCCAACTTCCGACCGGAAGATCTGAGAGCGTCTTACCGTGAGATGCTGGAAGAGCCACGCCCGCATAATGTTGGTCGCCACTTTGGGGAAAATTCCTCTCTTCTTCTGACGTTTTTTGTCTTGGTCGTCCTCGTCCCCTGTTCCCGGAGATGCCAAGCTGTTATCCAAGCCATCTCCTGATAAACAACAGCGTGAAAGCAGGGCGAGAGAGAGAAAGCAAAAGAAGAAAGTCACTTTAATGAGATAAAACATCACCTTCAGTTGTTTATTCAGACCGATCACCAGTGCCACTCACAAACACGATGTGAAAGAGCCACGCAGGGGGGCTTGTTTTGATTAGCAACAGTAACACAAGGGCCGCGGCGAGCAGGAGTACCCATGCAGTGAGAGGGAACGCTAATCAACGGAGCGAGATCTCTCCTGCTCTCTCTCGCTGTCTCAATGTCAGAGATCTCGAAGAAAGCTCTGCACCAACCCCAGTGCTATTAATTCAATGTGAGTTCTGTCTTTGACATGGGGTAATGAATGTCCAGGCTCTATGCTTGAATGGGGAATGGAGACTTGGCACTGCAAAGAGAATATCTGATCTGAATTAGCACTCAAAATAAAAGTAGAAAAAACTTGGGGAAAACATAAATAAAGCAAAGCCTGTTAGCGGTTGTTGAGAAAACTGTGTTAGACTTTAGAAGTTAGTAACTGGTATACAGTGCAGGGACAGAACGTATGATACCAAACCGCTAATTTACCGCTTACAGTAGCCTCACTGCATAACGTAACTAAGTTTAGTTAGTGGCCACGTACAAACACTGCAGCTAAATACAGTCATCATTTCCTTTCCAATCGCCTGTTCTAAACATACACATAATATGATTAAAAGCTTATTTTAGTTATTTACTGAAGCTCATGCAATCTCTGAATCAAACCTTTGACCACAATGTTGTTAGCACTATATATAATTTGCGCTATAGGAATGAATGCTCAATTTTTTTTGTTTGTGTATATATATATATATATATATATATATATATATATATATATATATATATATATATGTGTGTGTAGGTGTAAAAAGTTAACAATATTTAATTGTATAAATAACTATAAATATATATTTAAAATATAGAATATGTATACAATATACATCACCTATTTGCACCTATTCAAAATAATTAAATAAATAAATACTGGTTATAATAAAATTTCATAAAAAAAAAAATGTGCTGAAGTGATTGCTTAACTACTTTTATTAACTTTTAACTATTTTTATTTATTTTACATTATGTCAAATGAGAGAAGTCGAAGCATTCATAAAAATCCTAGTTTCCAACTTGTAAATGAGAGTTTGATAATACGTGATTTTGTTTTACTATTCAAAAACTCGTAATTACGGTAATTCCGACATGACGTGGATAAAGCATTATACTGTAAGATCAATTGATGCTTAACAAACAATGTTTTTTGAACTGTGAGCTCTCTGATAACATCAAGCCTGCTTTCATTCCATTACCATCCAATCTAGTTTAAGATCAGAGCCAGGCAGGAGGCCGCTTTTAAACTAAGGTTTCCGTCTTGTCCTCCTCCCCACCCTCCTTTCTCTTTCTTTCTTTCCATCCCTCTCTCCCGCTTCCATTAACTGTGCATCAGGCAAGATGATTTACTTTTAACAGTCATGCTTATTTTTCTTGCCCTGAGGGTAGAGATGCCTTGAAAGCCTGCCCGGAGGGTGTGTGAATAATGTATCTGAGGGACTCCTCCCCGGAGGCGGGACAGGAACCCTACTTTTCTTAAGATTGGCCCTGCTGTGTCTCCTTGTTTTTGGGGATGCATCAATCAAAGGCGACTGTATGCGCCATATTCATGCATTAATATTTCAGTTAATGAATAATGACATTTGAATATAAGAAGGGGGGTGGTAGATGGACTTCAGGCTGGCTGACTGATGCCGTAATCAAAATGCAAGTCAAGGGCAGGGCAGTGGTCTCACTCTGTCTGTCTCTACACAACACAGACTGCTGTTTCTTCTCATTATGCTTTCAGGAGTTTGTATGTTGACCACAGACTTAACTGCCTCAGAGAGGAAAGGGTTTATTGTGAATATGAAGAAAAATATTAATAGACAGTATTATGTTCTGAAAGGGAAAGAAAAAGTAAAAACAAAGAGAAAAGAAAATAAACAGAAGAGAAAATAAAATAAAAAAGTGTATGAAGTCAAATATAAAAATGTTAGTGAGACTAAAAAGTTATAAATTATATTTGGAACAATTTAAAAGGGAATAAAATATCAGAACTATGAAATGGAATATAAAGAAAAGAAAAGAAAAGAAACAAAGTGAGGTTTTCAGTTTGTATCTAAAATTCAAATAGCAAAAAAAAAATTTTTAACAACACTTGATAATATTTAGTACTATACTTAGAAATATTTTATATTTGGAACGATTTAAAAGGGAACAAAATTAATATTAAAATTAATATTCTAATAAATTAGGAAATAAAAAAACAGATGTTTTAATGAATGTTAAGTAAAATCAAATAACAAAAAAAGAAAAAAAAGATAACTATAAAATGGAACAATAATGTGTGAATATGTGAGGTGATGTTTTCCTTGTGTTTATGAAAATCATATTTCAACAATAGAATTGAATGAAACAAATGAATGAAAAAGTAAAGAAAAAAAGTAAAAACTGAAATGAAACAATATAAAAGTAAATGTAGGAAATAAGAAAAAAGAAAAAATAAGTTCTAATATGTGCTAGAAAGAATGATAAAAAAGAACAAACAAGTATAAAAACTGATGACTTTTAGGGAAGAAAAAGTGAAAGGTGAAACTAGAATAAGATAATAAAGAAAAAAGAAAAGAAAAGAAAAGAAAAGAAAAGGGGAAAATGATAGATAAAGAGAGCTGGGCGAGATCCTTACATCTAAGGAAGACTCAAACACTCCCCCCCACCCTTCTCCTCGAGCCTCTCTCCTCCTGTTCCAGAAAACCAAGGCCGCAGGGCTGATCCAACCCGACGCTAATCGCTTCTGACTGTTCCCTGGCAACTTGGCCCATGCAGCCTGTGTGACTGCACTCTCTTTAAAGGCTGCTGCTCTCTGCAGCTCCCTGAGCCCTACCTCACTCCCCGAACCCGGAGTCTGCACGCGCAGCGCAGAGGGGGGCCAGAGCAGCCTGGAGGAAGGCTGGAGTAAGCCCTCGGGCTGTTTAGGGAAAAACAGCACCCTAAGACATGGAGAAGAAGAGGCTTCTAGCTTCCCTTTTTTCACTTTCCCTCATACGTATAAAGCAAAACTTCTGAAGGGGTTCTGCAGAGATATGCATATAAAACAAGTCAAATTTTTCGCCCGGTTTCCCACATCCTTCAAGCCGACCCTGACGGCATCCGTGTCACATCACAGTACCTTCAGCATCCGAGAGATGACAAGGTCCAAAGCTAAAACGCTCTGCGTTGTTCTGATGCTGATAATTAGATGAACTGGAGATAGATGAATGTCCCGGAGACAAAGGGGCCCGGCGCAAACTAGCCGGGTCTGATGACTGCCACCCCGCACGCATCACAGAATAAATCCTGTTTGCTTGCTTAATGAGCTCACCATGACCTCAATCTATCACGAACTGTACTTCTCCAAAGGGGCCATAATTCTGACTACTGGACGCAACAGACTGGATAATTACTGGACGAACGCAGATGATTTTGTTCTCGCTAATCGTTTCGCTTAAAGCATATTGATTAGATGCTCTTATCCTCTTGTCCCCCGTGGCCATGATATGATCTGGAGGACCATGGGATTGGACCACAGTTGGGTGGTATTGATGGCTAAAACACGGAGGCATCAGCTCTTGACACTTGTTGTTGGTCCACTCCGCTTCATGCTGGGATTTAACCTCCACAGAAGGTTCAGATATAGATGTAAACATCCTGTCTCAGCCTGTGTCTTTCAGCAGCCTTCGAGGTGAACACTGGCCTGGAACGTCCTGCAGCTTCCCTTTGTTCCCTTTCGGCCTTTGTGATGGACATTCCTAGGCTCTGCATTCCCACCAACACGCACATGTTTAGGATAGCTGTGGAAAACCCCCCACGATCATCCCAAACTCACCCTGAGGTGAGTCAGCAGTTCTTAAAAACATTCGGAGCACCTCTCTTTCCTTCTTAACCTAGCATGAAGGTCTCTCAACAAGAGCAACTTCTACTGATGTGCAAGCAACAAAGGGACCCCCCTACAAGAGACAGGTGCTTTGAAGAGCCCCAGTAATCCTTTGGACTCCATCCAGTTTGGGTGACTGACGTAACACCCCCCGTTCACTTGTAATGGAAAAGGTGTTTGCTTTACCGATCTCTTGAATGATAAAGGGAGGAACACCGATCCAAAGTGGCTCCTGGAGGAGCAGCAGGTAGATGTCCCTGATCCTAACCCAAGCTCTGCCTCTGATCACCCCAGATATCAACCCTCTATTGTGAGCAGTATTTGAAGTGCTCTGTCCTTCAGGCCGGCAGGGGTCATTCCTCTTCCCCTTCTTCAATGCATGCTCTTTGGGGTCAAAAGGCCATGGGCCTTGGATGTCCCCCCACTGTTGTTTAAAAAAAGCCTGGTGTGGGGAAAATGCCGCCACCCTGATGTTTTTCTCTCTTTTATACTGAGTAGCACTGCAGAAACACTACTGGCATTGCTGCTATGCCAAACATTTTAAAGATGTCTTTCACACTGAGGCTGAATTGTCAAAGAATTACAATCTGCCCGCTGGATTTTGGTTCTTGTTTCTCTTGTCTTGCAGAACATCCTGCTATTGTGCTGCATAATGGTCAGGCTATTGATGTCCGATGGTTAAAAGGAGGTGAGAAACCCTGAAGGCTATTTTAAGTGAAGCAATTATACAAAAACAGGTCGTAAAAAATTAAATAATTAAATAAAAAATCCCCCAAAAGGTAAACAGCGTTAAAGGACAATAAATATGGAGTGGCAGGTCGCAATATAAATTAAGAAAAAAAAAAGTGACATGCAAATGGAAGATCTGGTAAATTAAATTAGACCCTTAACCTTTCAAGAACATTAAACACCTATTGTGTCCACAGGAAAATCATAAAACCAGCTCAGCGAACCATCGCAATGATGAGACGAACAATGACACATGACTTTGATTAGCAAACACTGTTTACACCCATAGGCATTAAAAAATATGAATTTAAAAGACTAAATTCTGCAAAATACTACAGAGAATATGTACAATATACAAAAAGTGGCAACCTGTAATTGAGCTGTTTAACCCATTTTTTATATAAATTCAGTGATATTTAATAACACTTTTGACTTGAATAAAACCAATTAAGATGTCAACATTTTTAGGTTAGCATTTTTTCAGTATATAATGTATAAACATAATTTAAATGAGTTAAGATGACAGCAAAATTATGACAGTGTTAGTCTTTTCAACAAAACATATTATGATTTAGGTTGATTCAGTTGTCAGCATTTTTAGGTTACCCTTACGTATAAACACAATTTCAAATCCAACCTCAAGAGAAAATACTACTTGAAGCCTGGATTACAAATTAAGATAGCATAAACCGTTTTTAACAATGCATATTATGATGTAATAGCAAATACCTAGTTCGCTGCTGTTGTCTCCGCTCTGAGAGGCATGTCCCCCGCTGGAGGGCCCTGGGGTGCCGACTGAGGGAGTAGAGTGAGCGTCGTCCATGTCTCTCCAGGACGCTGGGTTCTGAGGTTCAGGTGCATTAACATCCAGAGATCCAAGGGTGAAAAAAAAGAAGCCCACATTAGTAACGCTATCACATATACATGTTTTTTTAAAACAGCAATTTTTAACATCTAGTTACCATGTCTGTGCTGAAATATTAGTCTGATTAAATTAAAGACAGCAAAAACGCACGATCCAGACAAACTACGAATACTTTTCCGAACACTAGACCTATTGAGGCTCAACCAGGGTAACAGCTTCTCCTGATGTCCGACCGTAAATGCTCACAAGACACCAGCGGCGTCCCCTTTTTATCCAGAACAGGGTACAAAGCGCTTAGACGGGCTCAACATGAAGGCAAACAGCAGCCGTTCCTCTTCAGGCCCTTAGCGTCAGCTGTTTGCCTGATGGTGATCAGCTAAAGAGCTCTAAGAAAGGCCAGAATAAGCTCCTACAACAATAAAGCTGTGTGAATAAGACCCTTCACTGTTTTCTCATTAGGACACACAAAAGCAGTCTGTTGGTTTGTGTGTTTAGGTGTGTGCGTGTGCTGTTAATAACGTTTCAGAAGGCCACTGTCTCCCTTCATCACCTAATTCAAATTGTTTTGTGTCACACCGCACACTTGTAAATCGATAAGACATTACAGGAGCATCAATAAAAGATTACAGTTATCGTCAAGTGTACAAAGGTACATATTCATCAAATAAATTTCAGCTGACCAAGTGAAGGTATGATGGTTAGACCTCAGCATCTGCGGTTCAGATCTATTTACATGAACGGTGTGGATGGGGAAAGTCATCTAACGTTTTACATGAGGGAAAATAGAAGGACTGTAATGTAGGAACTATTACGGGTGTTTAACGTCAGTTCAAATCATCTAAACGGCTGTTTTATTCTGTATTTTGAATGTGGAGAAGACCTCTCTCTTCCCATTTTGACCTGGAACAGAACTTCTTAATTCTGTGGTTTTGTTCCTGTGACAGGGGGTGGTGCGTTGATAATAGGAAGCACAACTGTAAAGAACACACCGTTGGTCTCTGAGTGAAAAAAAGACTCCCCTCCTGCTTGACAATAACAATCCAATCAGTTCAAAGACAATAGCGCATTCACGTGCAAATGTAACGTTGATCATTAGGGCTAACAGAGGGCTGGACAGTGGGGGGAAAACCCTGACCCTTAGCAACACCTGCACCCAACACGACGGGCTTCATCAACATGATCATCATCATACCTCTTCTAAAATAAGATATGTCCTGGGGCAATGCCTTAATGATTCATATCAGTGCAAAGAGAAATGGATTTAGATAATGTTGTTTAAATAAATTAGCATATGCAACTAAGTAATTACTCCTCTTTCTTTCTTACTCTCTCTTTATGACTAAAATATGAATAATGGAGGAAGCTAAAAAGACAAAAAGGCAAATGCATGGCCGAGGCACTACAAATGTTAAGGTTAAAATATAAGTACAATAAAAAATAAAGGGCATTTTTTGCTTTCAGTCTTTTCTTTGTTGGAAATCTCACTAATGTGCCTGCATTGCAAATACAAACAGCTCCACTATTTAATTGGCCTGTTTTATGATGTCATAGAAAGCCACTTAAAACTCACGTGATCTGCGTGATTTGTCGAGGATCCTGAGAGGTCGTCGAAGTCGGCTTTGCATCCATCCCGATCATCAATTACCAGGTCAATGGGCATTTTGCCCTTCAAACAGCTAATATACCGATGGCAGAAGTTGTCGCAAAGCTCGTGCACCTGATTCAAAACCGAAAAAAAAACAGTTTGTAAATTTGTTTGTTATTCGAACAATATAAATAATACAAAACGATAATAAAATAATTAACATACCTTTTCGAGTTCTAAAAGATGGAATCGTAATACTTGTATTGACTGTATCATCTAAGGGAAGAGCACAATAATGCATGAAGTATTTGAACAAAAATACCAACATTATCAACAGCCACTAATTATAATAATAGTAACAATAATGATAATGGGTTAATAATAATATTAAGCTAATAAAAAAAAACCTCAAACATTAAAACATCAAACATCGTTGGTTATTCTATACGCGCGAGAAATCACACTCGAATCAAAAACTTGGCATGTCTGATATTGTGTTGGCTTTGTAATATTATGACAATAGCAGAAGTGTAAATAGGTTCCTCTAGAGACGATGCTTTGAGGGAGCCCAGGGCAAAGACCCCCACGCCCTCTGATAACACGCGGCCTCATAAATCACTAAAGCTTCCTTTCTTTCCTCAAAGAATCCTCACATGGAGCTTTGAAGCGACTTTACCTGGAACAAAATCTGCGCGAAACAACATCTCACGCTTACCAAATTGTCCACCTCTGGATTAGAAGAAAATAACGGCTTCTCTGCCCGAATCTGTAAAAAGTTTGTTAGAACAAAAACACTCAGATTTGTTTCAACAAATACACCAAACGCAATTAGGCTAACAGTTTTAGATTGTCAACCAATATTTAACTTAATCGGGATGACCGAATATTTATTTAAACCGTTAAAAAAAAAAAGTTATTTTTCAATCAATAAGTTACCTGTTTGGCAAACACAGCGATGTCCTCGTTAAATGAATCGGATGAGCACACATCTCCTCCAGCGACTCCAGGCTCTCTCGGTGTGCATGTGGCCAGCTCGCACTTCTCAAACACCAGCGCCAGAAGCGGAAATAACGGGTGCCTTCAACATTCAACAGAAATATTTGCATAAACTTACAGATCAAAACACTATATCAATAACCGAGCAATCATTCTGACGACAGTATTGGAGTTTGTATTGCTACTTTCATTGCTTTGACGGCCACATATAGTTGCACTCGGTCAGATAGTGACTAAAAGCGCTCTATAATTTGTATAATTAAAAAAAACAACATTATTTTAAACTTTAAATATGCAGCGCATTATTTACATGTCACAGGTTAATTTACTATATGCTTAACCATCAGACATTATTCTTTAAGATCGTATATTCAAAGAAATTTACTGATTGTAATAAAGCACAAATAATTGCAATAATGCAGCACGCCATTTGAACTATTAAAGATTGTGTATTAAGCATGGCTGCAATAAAGTACCCATAAATTTGGTCCTTGTCTCTTTTAAGTGCGTCGTTGACAACCGAGCCCATGCTGCTGGGCATGATGCTGTGCGGTACGTGGGCCCCGTAGTGCTGGTTGGCATGTGGCGGTGGCCCGTGGTTCAAATGGTGAACCTGCGGCAGGGGCCGAGGCGCGTGCGGATCCCCGTACATGGACGTCGGGACCCCAACTCCATCCATACCGCCACCATAGTGGGCAAGGTCTTCGTACTGCATCAGACAGAAACTGCATCACAGGCAACTCAAAAAAAAAACTAATATTTAATAGCTTTATACAAATATTAAATACAAACTATGAGCAAACTTTACGACTTAAGTTGTTTACGCGGTGGATTTGCAAGAGAACGTACCCGTTGAGCCATCAGCATATGAAGCTTCTGTTGATGTTAAGTGCAAATTGTGATCTTATCCAACGAGGAAGCAATTTGAGTGATTTAATTCCTTTTGTGCATCCGGTTTAAGAGGACTGAGCTGTCGGTAATCCGCTGAGATGATAGAGCATGTCCTGTGAAGAGTTTCTGATCGCTTCCTTTTCAGCCACTTTTAGTTTTTGAGCAATTCGACCGTATTGCCAAACGCACTTGGACGGATAGGCTACAGGCTACTTAACAAATATAGGTTATAAATATTTGCTTCCACTTGAACCTTCTGACAAGCTAATGCAATTTACCCCTCACAGACTTCCTGAAGTCAGAAGAACCTTTCCAAATTCTGGGATGTTCGTGTCTGGCATGGCAAACACTGCGAGGAAAAACTATCCGGATCTCATGGTCCCTCTTTGCGACCCACGCTTTGCCTCGACTGGGATTGTGTTGGTGATTTGGAGCAGGTTCCTCTTGAAGAGACTGAACCCCTGATGACTGAGCCTGGGAAGCGTGGTGGGTGTTACCAGCTCGACACCTCTACATAAAGCAAGAGAAAGAAGAGCGCAATGACCACGAGCTGCCAGCGAGTGTTCACATTGGATACGCGCACGGATGACGCACCACCATCCTCTGCGTTTTGTTACTAGGGGTGGAGTGTCTTTATTTTTAAAAGTGCTAAAATCAGATCAGTGCACTGGGAATGGACCTTATTTCAACAAATTGCTGAGCATCACAGCATTTGAGACAGACTATAAATTTTGACTGCTTCGTTGTTTAACTGTCGTTCAATACTTGCGCGTCACATATATAAGTTATTACATTTATAAAGTGAAGTTAAATAAATAAGTTTACGTTTTTCATTTTAGTTTTGTAAGTAGGCTATATTTGTAAGTATGACTTAAAAATACATGTCTTGTTTTAATTAGATGTCTTGTTCTCCTTTAGTAATGAAAGAAACTGCACATGCGTTCAGTTTCATGTTAGGCTATAGCTTCACGCTGTTTATATATATATATACATTTTTAAAAGAAACAATTGTTAATGTGTGGAACAGAAATTAATTTTAAATGGGAAACTATTAAACCCGTGCAGTTATAAATCTTCCTCTTATTCCAAGCGCTTTTGCGCATAAATGACACTGAGGGAATTCTGCACGACTGTCTCATCATATTTAAACGCCTATAAAGAAAACGAGATCGACCGGGATGAAAACACAAGCTAGACTTGTGTACAGAAGCGTTTAATCTGATTTGCATTTGACAATTTAAATTGACTTACAATTATAATTTTTATCATGTTGTTTTAAGTTATTATTTAAAGTTTAAAACAAAAAAGCCTTATATAGGCTATTAACAAAAGAAAAAAAAGAGAGAAAATTAGCATATATTTTAGAAATTATATTTATTTTATTTAAATATAAAATTGTATCGGTGATACAGTGATATAAACAACAAATGTTACTTTTGGCCAAATTCTAAAAAGCATTCCCCTTTAGCATACACTCTTATAGTTTTAAACTTGTGTAATATTTGTAAAATGTAATGTTTTATTTTCATTTGTTATATTAGTCCCCGTTTATTCATTCATTTAAAAGAATAAATGCTGGCATTTGGACATTTATTTCAATATTCTTCCGAAAGCGTACTATTGTGAGGATGCACTGAAAAATAAAGTTTAAAAATAAAACGGGTTATTGTTTATAGCCTATATTTAGATGCATTTCTACAAACACACGCCGAGAGTAACAAATAAATTCCCATATACACTTTTTGCAATAAGGCATCATAATAATACATTCTTTTTAATTTAGATTAACGGAATGGTGGTAAACGTGATTTAATATCAATCTCAGTAATTTAAGAAATATATTAACAATTTAAGAAATAAAAATCTTTTGCAACTAAAATATGAACTTATTTGAATTATGTTTTTTTTTTATGAGGCTATTTTAATTGTATTTTAATAGTAACTTTTTAAAAATAAAACCCTAAATTTGTTATGAACATTTTCAACACGATTTTTAAACTACCTTTAAATGCCTTCTTCGATGTTGGTGTGATGATAATCCGCTTTAATTTCAAAAGTATTGACCTTTGCTTGACCCGTCAGGATGTGTGCTTGAGCCGCACGATACTTTTCTTCTAGTTCTTCAGATCCTGCGAGAGTCCTGCAAACCTGCCGCTGGGCTCCAGCTTCACGTGTGCTGTGCTTTCCAGCGCAACAACCGATTTCAAAGTCACTTTACCTTCTATCCCCACCTAGCGGTGCTTCTGTCTTTAAAAACCAGCGCGCAAAGACTGCACGAGGAGAACGAGTTCGCATTTGAATTCTCTCACCCGAGCCTCGTTGTCAATGGAAAACAAAACATATTTAACAAAAAAGCAATAGGCGATATTAGAGTTGAGTATCACAAACGCAAACACGCTCAAACGTGTGATGCATCAACAAGAAAATGCAAAACGCGATCACAAAATAATAAATAAATATCAACCGCATACAAAAGCAAAATAAACACTGCGCGTACTTGAAAAGGACTCCGAAATAATTGCAAATATGCACTTAAATGTTCCAAGGCAAAGGATGAGAGAGCATTGCATGATGAGGTCGTTTATTTACTTTTCAGGAGAGATGGGAAAGTTCCTTCCTTTCATCAGTCTGTACATAATCTCGCGCGCCCCTCTTTGAAAAGCAGCGCGCGTGAATTATTAAAGGCATACATTTGAATTATAAATACGCTAATGATACCGACACGGGCTGAGCGCGCCATGCCCGAGGCTAAATTCTTCCGATGCACATTATTTCTTGGCACTCCGACTTCATTTCCTCTCTCCTTTCTCTTTCACTTCTCCTCCTCCTTTGTATTTCGCTCCCCGCTTACAGTGTGCATGGAAGATGCTGACTGATTCATGCTGTCACCCGGCCTGCTTTAAACTGTAATGAGTTACCATAGTCTGAGCCTGTGTGCATCCTCAAAAACCTGGTTGCACAATTCCCCCCCACACACACAGACAGGCCTGGCAGAGAATCAGACATCATCCTCTGCTGTCCTGAACATCATTAGCGTTGTCAGGACAGGGTGAAGCGCATGCATGGCCCAAACTCTCCCTCTTTCTCTCCTTTGTGGCTGCTGATAAATATGTACATATTCGATATATGCATGTATATATGCAGGCCATGCACGCTTCAAAATAGGTATCCGGAAGGGATGACAATGTAGTGACCTGTATCTCACACGCTGCACATGTGGAACAAGATTTAGTGAGCACTGTCATTTTGCTGGCAGGATGCGGTGTGTACATCCAGTGTGTCTTCTGCAAGAGAGTACAGGAGCAGCCCTGTACAAACATCACAATGTGTGCAGGACTGGGGGAGTAAAGCCAGCACATTCCAGCTCAATGACTTACAGCGCATGTGCTGACAGCCTGACCTCACCAAAAAAGAGATTCTCTCCAGCCTCTCTTAAAGAAGCCTTATCCTACCTCCAAAAAAAGGGGAAAAATGCCTTGTTCCCTGATGCTTTAATATTCATTTTTTTCCTCCATACATTTGGACCCCAGTTGTTTTCATTATGACTGTAGGTGACCCAGAACACTGAAATAATCTTGAGGGTATATTAATTCACTAAGAATGCCGAACTTTGATGCAGTTTAGGTCACAGGCATGTATAATAAAGCATCCAGGAATAAGAACATCTGTGATTAAATGAACACTTTTTCACACTCCATCAACATGTTCATTAAAGGTAATTTTTGGGACGTTAAAATAGTTTCTTCTGTCCCAGCTAAATATGGAGAGACCAGGCGTAAGGAAGCCATATGTCGGTTGAGTGCTGAAAAGTGTAAGCACTCAATGGAAAGACTAGTAAATTTCACTAGTAATTACAAAGAAATGGCAAGTAACACATTGAATTAAACGTGCAATGTTTATGAAAGACTGAAAGAGTATTTTCTTGTAAAACATACTC